>CM031235.1:368432633-369632633 GCA_018340775.1 Taxus wallichiana var. yunnanensis | reverse complement strand
AAGGTAATTAAATAATGAATATTGTGAGCATGGGTATTACTTTAATTATAAAGAATTAAACTGATATTTAATGTGGGATAAAAGGGTCTTTGTTAGGTGAACATGTTTAAGTTGGCTATTCAAAAAGGGACCAAGGGGAATGTAACCCAATTTTGGTGTCTACATCACCTCGGGAAAAAAATATTATTTTCTTTGTTGAACACTTGAGAGCTCCTACATCGACATACATGAATCTTGTCTAGCATGTGAAGTTGTTGGTTATTTATCTCCCTAGTATGATTCCATTTTTAACTACTTACAAGATGGCACTTTCCCCTCGAATATCTTTGATGGTGAGAAAAAATATCTTATCTTCCATATAGCCCATTATACCCTCCTAGATGGCACCCTATATCATCATGGATATGGCGGGAATATGTTGGTTTGTCTTGATATGGATGAGTCAATCCAAGTAATTAAATATGTACATGGAGAAGTTTGTGGAACAAAGAAAATCACAATGGTCCTTGCTAAGAAACTATTGGCCATTCAAAAATGCACCCATATCTTGGATTTGCAATAGCTAGTTTCTTGAGACAACAATGAAATCATCTCCAAATTTTGGGACCTTGCACACTTGAGATGGATCTCCGAAGAAGGCTAGTTCCTCTACCTATTTCTAGTGTTTCTACTACTCCTAATATTGGAAGGGAAAAATAAACTAATAATGCCAAGGGACCAAGGATAGAAAGGAAAAATAAAAATAAAAGGGAGGCAATAACACCAGAAAAAGAGGGATGAACACTACCTATTCTAAGAAAAAAAAAAGAAAGCATGAGGGAAGGCTAGGCACATGTAACATAAACTAGAAATCATTTATATCATTAATTTCATGAAACATAACTAGAAAATGACGATGCAAGGAATTTAGAGTGACATAACAAACACACCATGCAAAAAAGGAAGGAAAAAGAGGAATTCAAACACATTAGGAAAGATAATAGCCATAAAATAATGCTTCCATTAATTCTAGAAGTGCACAAACTATTACAATGGCAATAGAGGCCAATATCCACATGCATGAGCTACATCTAGAAGTTTTCAATTCAAAATTAAAAATATATGAACTCCTTAGCCAAGAGCTTAAGGATAAAAAATGTCCAACATTAATAATGAGCCCAAATCATACATTTATAGATTAATTGATAGAAGAAGAAGAGGAGAAGGGGGGAAAACCTGAATTTCAGATATAACCACCAAAAACAAGATTTCAATGCCTATAAAACGTGTAAATCTATCAAATGCACCTCCCTAAGTCTTTTTGGTGTGTAGAAGAAGGAAGGATGTGAAATATATGTCAAATTGAGTTGTTGGAGAAATCGGATCTGCTCATCAATTCCCAGAAAGAAAATTTCCCATTTCTCACTTACCAGATTCACCAAAATTTTAAATTTGAATATCAAACACTATAGTCTACGTTAGAATCTATTGATAGAGACTAGGAACACGATGATCAGAGCTTTGTAGAAAAATATATGGTTGTTAGATGATTGTTAGAGACATCTACGCATGCAAGACACATGACACACATGGATTTTATGAAAGGTTGGCCAACTATTTTTTATTTCTACCTCATGTCATACACTAATTGGTTACAAGGATTCGACGCTCAACTAGCACACTCTGGTTGGTTACGTGTAGCACACTCAATTTTGTTAGAGGATGATGTGGCAAAAATGGCACAAAAGAGTGCATGAAGGAATGGGATTGAAATGATGAAGTGTGGGAGGAAAATAGAGGAAGGGAACACACAAAGGTGATGTGCGTGATAGAAATGGGATAAATTCCCAAGGAATAAATGAATGGTCAAGGTGGAACTATTAAAAATTAATGTACGGGGTGTGTGAGAGGGCCAATTACTTAGATGATTTGGAAAGAAAGTCTAAGGTGTACAAAAAGGATGAATAAATATTGGGAAGAAGGAGAATGTGCAGAAGGTGTGCATGAAGGGAAAATCAAACAAAGAGGAAAAGGAAAATGGAAGAGAGAGAAGTAAAAGTAGAGCGCGTAACGTGTGCGAGGAGAAGCAATTAAGGGAATTTTCCAACGATCTAATTAAAGTGTGCACAACCTATAGTATAAAGCCTCGAGAGTTAGGTTGTGATTGTAAGTTGTCCAAATAACTAGGGGAGTTATTTAGATAATAGTTTTGGTGAATTTTGAGGCCATCTACACAATAGATGAAGGAGATCAGTAGCCTAGAGCATCTATTGGGCATGGATTCTGTTATATATGAATTTCTGATCTACAAATTGAAACAACTATCCCCTGAAATCACTTGATGAAACATTTCTAAACTTTGTTATGAATCCTACAAAACTATTGAACAACTAGAAGATAACTGACATCCTGGAAGAAAAAGAAGAGCACGCACGGAGAAAAAACTATGTACAAAAAATTAATGTGCACATAGCACACTTGGAGGAATTGAAAACTACTCTAATATATACAAGATGATGCAACAAACTTAATAGAAAGGTTTAAGATAGATACCATTAATCGGGATTTGTAATGTGACTCCATAAAAATGAGTTAACTCAAAAGAGCTAGGCTCTTTGCATGAACTAATGATTTATGGGAAACTCCAAAGTGCATCAAAATTTGAATGACGTCTTGGTTGAGCTCTGTTAGCATCCCATTTCAAGACAAAGTCCCTGATTTTGAAAGCTTAAGGCCTATCTTTTCTATCGAACCACCTCTTTTTTGCTTGTTGATGTTGTTATAGCTTGATCATGGAATATTTCTTTGATTCTTCAAGTTTAATCAGATATACCATTCAAATTTATTGCTAGTCCACTCCCTACAATTCTAGCTACTGGGTGAACTCTAAAGAAGGAAATTCAAGAGATAGTGGGAGTTTACTATAAACCACCTTGTAAGGTGATATACCTATTACCCTCTTATTTTTCATCCTATCTTCACAAAGTGCGGGTGAGACCTTTGTATGCCATTATTTTTGGTTGATATTATTTTGTGCACTTCATGATCTTGATTAGGTTCTTGTTTGTTGATTTTGCTAGACCATTTCCCTAAGGGTAATAATTGGAAGAAGTCTTTAAATATATTCCAAGAATTAGAGCCCAATCAATAATTCTAGTACCAAGGAAGGATTTTGCATTATCAGAGATAATGGTTTGAGGAATACTAAACCTTGTCACGATGCCTTTACGAAAGTCCAAGATGACTGACTCAGTTGATTCCTTGAGTGCGATAGTTTTTCCATCTTGTGAACTATTTCGTAGCTGTCAACACCCATTTATGTATAATTCTTGAAGTAGGAGTGATCATGCCTATGATGTCAAGACCCAATTATGAAAAAGGTTTATTTTCTTGGATTGGTCATAGGGGAAGCACTTCCACTCTTTTCTTACATGCAAAGAAAGTGCATTCTCTACATTTTATGACCCACTTGTGCATGTCTGTAAATAGGGTAGGAAAAAATAGTCCTACCATCATGATCTTCATTACTATATATTTGGTAGAGAAGCGTCCATGAGATAATCCATTGTTAAATTATGCTAACAATTTTTGAGTTTGTGCACTATCGATACACCTTAACAACATGCCATCAATATTTTTCTTGAAGAGAAGACCATTAATCAACACATATGGGATAGATTGTAACATTAGATGCCTTCTCTTTGATTTTTTCAAACTAGGAGGATATACACCCTCATAAAGGAATTTGATCATGTCCTTCATCTAATGCACTCATGAGGGGCTTCATTCTATTCAAGTTCTTCTTGTGGGATCTATTCATCTAGAAACAATGAAGTCTTAGGTTCATTTTGTGCATCCTCAACAAGTTTCTTGTAGAGTGTTATACCTCTTACCAGCTTTATCGCTTTGATATTCACATCATACTCCATGATTTTGGTCATCCATCACACTCTTTTCTCACTGATCTCTACTCCCATGGTGAAATCTTGAACACTTGCATGTGAAACTAACACCTTGATGTGGTTTGTGGAGAGCATACTTTTGAACTTCTTGAGTGTGTGCATGATGGTGTAGAACTGTTTCTCCATATGACTGTATTTCAACTCATAGTCCTTTAATGTTTAGTTAAAGAAATCCATTGGATGCTCTATCCCTTGTTCATTTTCCTATGTCAAGACAATAACACTTTCATCAACACCATAAGCATAAAGGATGAAATCCTTTGAATAATCTAGTTTGATGAGTGTTAGCACCCCAAAAAAATTTATGTGATCTTGTTAAAGCTTTATTTTCCTTATGTTTTCCATCTGAGAGTTATGTCCTTCTTGAGCATGAGGGTGATGGGACTTACTAGTCCTACAAATTTAGGGATGAATCACCTAACAAAGTTGATTTTACCATGAAATTACTGTAAGGCTTTCTTGTGCATCATAAAAGAAAGGGCCAGGATGGCTAAAATGTGCTCAAGATCAATTGTGATGTCATCCCTTAAGACTAAATGGCCTAGATAAATTACACTTCTAGGGGTTATTAGACACCCCAAACTTTTTGCATCTCTTAAATAATTTCTTTAGGTGTGCCATGTGATCCGCACTTTTCTTTGAGAAGACTATGATGTCATCAAGGTAGACCAAGATGAACTCATTAATATATCCTTTGAATGCAATATCCATGGCGTCTGAAACATTGTGCCTTTGTTTGAAAACCAAAGGGAATATTTTGATATGCATATGTTCCCCACTTGGTTATAAATGTTGTTTTGAATTGATCCTCCTCTTTGACTAGGATTTGATTGAAGCTAGAGTATCCAACCAACATAGATAATTTCTATGCGCTAGCCATAGTTTTAAAATCAGCTCCATAGAAGGAAAAGGATAATGATCCTTCAATGATGCCTTGTTCAAATATCTAAAATCAATGTAGAGTCTAATTTCACCATTCTTCTTGTGTACTAGAACAAGATATGTGACCCAAGTAGAATACTTGATCGGAAATATTATTTTTTCCTCCATGAATTTGGATAACTCCTTCCTCATGAGGGGATCTATCTTTTGATTGATTGGCCATTGATTTTATTTGACTAGATTGATACTAGGATCGAGGTCAATGGAGTGTGAGAAACACTTGGATCAAAACCTTTGAGGTCTTACTCTCATGAAAATATATCACTATATTTCATATAGAGAGCTATGAAGGCCAACTTTTCATCATGCGTGTAATCTTTACTAAACAACAAATCCTTTTCACACACAATAGTAACTAGGGAGAAATCTTCTTACATGGTGTGCATATACTTTTATTCACCCTTGAACTCATCATTAGGGATAAACATTTGTTGTAAGGTGACTAGAACTTTAGGAAACTTATTTGTCTTTAGCTTTATCACTTGGTCACCGTAATCGTCATACAAATCAGTTTGCATGCTTGATGACAAATCAACTTCATTTAGATGAACTAGATGATATGCACATCACTTTGTCAAACACTTTCTAGTTGATGTTTGTTGTATGGAATGGATGGCCTAATCACCATATTGATGTGCTGAGTGTTTCATTTGAAAAATTCATCAAGTAGGGGAGAACTGCGAACTAAGTGTGACCATTTAATCAACTTCCTTATTTATACTACATGGTACCACCTGTATATTTAAAGAATCAAACCTCTCAAGGAGATCCCAGACTCTATGCTTATAACCTTTGAGAATTTAATTATTTTCTGCACACTTTTTGGTGACTTGGTGGATAAATAGTTCTGTGTCCCCAAAGATATGTAATGCCTTGATTTGTTAGGAAATATTTATAGTGCTCATATTATGATATTATAGTGATCATAGTGTAATGTTATAGTGCTCAATTGAATTCATAATATCATTATTTGGTGTTATTATTATTATGCAAATTTAAAGTTGTACTAGATTTGGTATCAGAGCGGGATGAAACCATGTGAAAATATTGTGAAAAGATGAAATTCTCATAATTGTTTAGGGAAATTCATTGATATTGATGGTTGCCTATATATGTAATATTATCTTTGTTCCCTAAATCTTCAGGTTGTTTTAGGTAGTTTTTTATGGTATACACATGGAGGGCTATTGAAATTTATAAGATGCATAAGCATGAATCAAATACAAGTGCATTTATATTGCATGCTCAGATCTGGAGCTTCTCAACATATAGTGAAAAGTCTTGTTTGCATTATATTTGATGTGTTTGAAGTCTTAAAGCTATATTTCTATGCAATACTGAGATCTATGAACAACTCCTTCGGTGTTGAATGTGAGAAGCATAGAAGAAATTGCATTGTAAAGTTGCATTGAGACATCCACACATGTTTTGGATACATCCATGGTATTCTGACAGAGTAATATTCCAACGTAGAGGCATCATTGTTTACAAAGCAACATCAAGCATTGAGCACATCTTACCCAATTGCCTGAAAAATGTTTTGGATACTTGATATTTCTCAATTGGGCATGTTTTAATAGATATTACATGGTTTGGAAATTGGAGTTTATTTTATTAAGAGTGTATTCCTACCTGCTTACTTGGCATCCAGATAGAAACCCAACTCAATTGTGGTTATTGGATCTTGTATTGCATGGTCAAAAAGGGAGACACCAACTAAAGATCATTTGTCTGTGTATTTCTTTGACAAGGTTGTTTAGTCCTACATGAGATGTCATACACCATATCTCTTTGGTATATCAACAGTCTAAGAATTTGGTTTTGAATAGAATAGTTGTGATGGTCTTCTCCTAAACATGTGAGCTCTCCAAATGCATACGCCTCTCACATGTGTATCATCCAAGACTTAATTCATAGAATGAATTATCAAATTCGCTACAAACTCAACTACCTCTTGTACATGCTCACATCTCCTCAACTTGATGGATCCACTTTTGGCACCAATAACCCACCGTATACATGCCATTTTTCATTCCATTCAAAGTTTCATATAATGGAATTACTTGGGTCTTTTAAAAAAGATATAGTTGTCTCTCTATTAGTAGTTTAGTTTTGTATATTATCTTCACATAGAAAGTGCTTTAAGCTTCAAGTTCATTCGGTATTTTATGTCCTCCAATAGTAATAAACATTTGTCTTGTTCAAGGTTTTGTAGTTTATATAGTCTTTATTTTTAATAACTCGGTGGTTATGTATTTTTAATTTTTGTTACAAAACATAGACCCATATTCAAGTTACTAAATAATACATAGATTTGTAGTAGTATTTTATTTCGAATCTAGATGTCATATTATTCAAGTTGTAAAAAAATTTTTTTTTGTGTTAACATTATCTTTGGATCACAACACCCTACAAATTACACAAGTGTGTGTGCTTTAGCTCACATATGATTGGATAACATGAGTACTATCTCCAAGTTGTGGGACTTTATACTTGAGATAGACCTCAGAGAAAGTTGGTTCTTGCTCCTAAACTATGTTCTAAATCAACTCTAGTATAGGAAAAACTATCTAATCCTATCTAATATTCCAAGGAAATAGGGAGAGAGAGTGCATGAAAACAAAGACTACACTAAAGTGGTGATAGGGTGTGAGGACAGCGGTCTTTCTGAAGTAAGTAAAGTGCACACTAGAAGGGGTGATAACAGTTCTCCAAAATTTAGCAACTACATTCAAAACAATATTTCATACACACACAATGAAAATGAATCCCTACAACAACATAATATAGACACAATATATATTCAATGAGGTTGAAGGGGCAAGAGGAATGCAAACAAACACAATAGGGGAAGAGAAATCCACAAACTTGTATCTATTGCTTTCATTGATATACACAATTCAATCTATTACACAAAAAGGGATTAGATAACCATGCAAGGAGTCCACTATAAGGTATTTCAAAACATTGGCTTCAAAAAAATTTGATAGAGTTTTCTACTTTAAAACTATCTCGCTTTTATAATGAGCCCAACACTCTTATTTATAGCATTATAAAAGGAGAGAGAGAGTGAGAAAATAAAATCTCGAAATATGACTTCCAACCACTTTAAATATGTAATAAATTAAGTGAAATGATATTATGTTTCTTTAAAAAGTCCCCCATATTGTCCCATGACTTGCAGCAGTGAGAAATGTAGCCCATGCTTTATTGAATGCATCCCAACTACCAAATAAAATCAGCATTATGAACTGGAAACGTTTTCTACAAAATCACCATATATTCCTCATCAAATTCCATATTTATTTATTTTTGTACATTGGGCTTGGAAACATGATTCTAATGGTACTAATTTTGTGTATTTTTGTTGAGAAATGCAAAAGTTATGGCCTTCTGAGTGTGGGAAGCTATTTTGGGTCTGCTAGACATTTCTGTCATTTAATGGGACAGAGTATTTAATTCATCAAATCTGGGGATGTTTCCTTTATTTTCATATACCTACCCTCATAAAAATTAATAAATCTAGTTTCTCTAGCATAGAGGATGTCATGGTTGTTCTAGAAAGTCAAATTTCATGAAAATCGGAGCTTGAGTCAAAAGTTATGACCGTTTGAAGTTTGGGAGGGTAAGCATTGAGTTTTCCTTTATATGTGGCTATTTCAGCTATTTCAGGTCTTGGCATCTTGGATGTCCCTTGTGTGACTTGGGCTGAAAATTCCTATTTTTTTGATTCCCTCTTGGTGCGGCAATTTCAGCCTTTGATGTCATGAATGTCCCAGTGTTGACTAGGTCATGAGGGTCATTGACCTCCACTTCCTCCGCATGTCTCTCAACCCACTTTGATAATCAGAAAAGTATAATTTTCAGAGCCCACACATCCCAACATCCTAAATCTCCCACAGATCACATAAGACAAAAACTTTTGATTTTGCCAATTTCCCTTTAATCGCTTCTTTTTCGACTTTTCGGGTCTAGACGTCCCTCGTTAACCTATGCGGCTTGGAACATAAAAACCCTACTTTGCCACATTTCACTATCTCCTTAGCATTTTAGGCCCAAATTTGGTATGATGAGCCCTAGTACAATCTACCTTGGTTCCATCCATAGCTCTCATCCAATTTGCATTAAAATAGGCCGCAACCACATTTTAAAGATTTTTTTCAATTTTTACTAACTCCTTGGATTTTCTTGGATAGGGGAGTTAGAGAAAAGAGGAGAGGTACCCCAAAAATCAAAATTTTGGCCCTTGAACCATTTCAACCTACTTGAGTTAGAATCAAAAGAGGAGTGGTAATTTTTTATAATAGTTAATGTGTTAAAAAATATCTATAGTTAAAAGGATAAAAAAATTGAGTCATTGTTCATGTCATTAATGTTGTAGAAGTCAAGTCAAAAGTGTTAGAAAATATTTTTTTAAAATGTCGAAAAGTTCTAAAAAAATTCCTCACTTTTCAATAATTGGATGCATTTTCACTTATACGCAATGTTCATCTTGTGGGGATAAATTGTACAATGAGCTTCATGATCAAATCTAGGTGAGATAGCATCATGATACTGGAGGATGGAGGTAATAGAGGTTGGAGGTCAATCAATGACCTCTCTTCAATCACCAACGATGGGGCCACACAAAGATGTGGTCATAGTGTGTGTGTGAGTTTGCTTTTATTTCATAGTTGTAGTTGATTTCATTTGTATGCATTATGATTTCAACGTTCTTGTTTTGTGTTCTATAAGTGAAATTTTCACATTGAGGGGGGGAACATGGTCTCAATGTTCCATTTTCATTTTCCCCTCTTTTAGTTTGTATTCAGTGAACAATGTTTCCTACATAATTCCTTGAAGGAAAAACATTGTGGAAAAAAAAGCACAAGGAAAAGCAACATCATGATATTGAGGTTGTTGGTTGTCATGTAAAACCATCCTTTTTGAGGTTGTTGGTTGTCTTGTAAAACCATCCTTGTTGAGGTTGTTGGCTATCCTATAAAACCATCCATGTTGAGGTTGTTGGTTGTCCTGAAAAACCATCCAGATCATGAGCACACACAAGTGGCACTGCTGTGGAAGGAAGTGTGATTATTTTTCTCCCATGTTCACACTAAGGGGGAATGTTAGGAAATATTTATAGTGCTCATATTATGATATTATGTTGTTATATTTACTGTAGGGTAAATACTATTCATTATTTGTAATTTTGTATATGTGAGTTGTAAATGAGTTGTTATTATAACAACTCATATATTTGATATATTGTTATGTGTGGGTTATGTGAGCTATACTCACCCCACATAATTAGGTTTGGTTGAGATTTTTTAGTTGGCAAGACTCCTTAAAATTAGGATGTCTTTTGCCTATATATATGGTGTTTCTGTATTTTTAAAACAACCCGAATCAATTGAATTCATAATATCATTATTCGAGTGTTATTATTATTGTGCAAATTTAAGGATATACTAGAGAGAAAAGATCTCAAGGATATCCCAAACTCTTTGTATATAAGCCTTGAGAAGCTTATTATTTTTGGCGCACTTGTTGGTGACTTGGTGGTAACTAGTTCTATGTCCCCAAAAATCTGCAAAGACCTTGATTTTCTTCTTTTTAGCTATAAGAAAACCATGCAACAACACCTCATATTATGCCATGTTTTTTAAACCTGAAAAATGTAACCTATGCGCAAAGAATAATTTATCATCCTTAGGATAAATGAGAACAACTCCCGCGTCTGTGCCATTTCTTCTTCTAGATCCATCAAAGTATAAATTCCACAGACCAAGGTTCTCCTCATTTTTCTTAAGTGCACGTGGAAGCATAAATTCTTCTTTAAGGATGTAGTAGGTACCAAGCCCAATTTCATAAGCTTTTAGATCCTCAACATATGGATCAAATTTATGGTGTCTCTCTACCTATTCATCTAGCGCTAAGTTTGAGATAGGAGGTGCAAGAGGTTGCTCTTCAGAAACTGAAAATTTTTCTTCTTTGATTAAACAATTGGCTTAGAGAGGGGATGGGACATATGACTCCACATGATAGGAAAATATTGGCTCATCTTGTATGGTAAACTTGGTACCATACCTTATCTTAATTAACATATGGGACAAATTAGATGACAAGAAACCACCCACTTTAGCAGTGAAGTCCCTTGACAGACACAAGGAAAATAGAGGGGTAGATCAATGATTGACACATCTTGAGTTATTGTCAAACTTGGACATACATGGAGGGTTAACTCAAGATCCTTAATGATTCCTAGGGTAATGATAGTTGAACCATCAAGTTACAGGAATCCTTTTATTAAGGGGCTATAATTAAGACCTAAGACATCAGAAATTTTCTTAGAAATGATAAGTCTTTGGCACCTATGTCAATAATATAGTTATGGAAAAGATGTTTACCTATGATTAAGGACATATAGAAGGGTAGGGTTTTATGACCTTACTTACTTTATTCTCCTCTTCTTGGTAGATATTGACAGAAGCCATGACATTTGAATAAGCTGGGTCAAACGTAAAATTTGGGCCAAATATTCATGTAAAAGGTTACCCCGAGATGGAATGGTCATGGAATCCCACATTATGACATATATGTTTGTATTATTCATCCGGTTCATAATGCTGAATGGAAGACCCACGACTTGTGCATTTAAGGCATAGTAGCATCCTTTTTTTTATTATTCAAGTACAAAGGTAGGAACCTTAGTAGGTATAAAGGATTAACCTATTAAAGGAGGATATAGGAGGATTTTTGGAGCCTTGTGTGTAGGAACTTGAGTAATTTTAGTACTAGATGCCTTAGATACTTCCTTTTGATTTTGTGGGTCTTCTTGTATTGTTGGAATTGAAACTTACTAGCTATTTTGAGCATCCTCTTCTTGTATCTTATGTTATCAACAACATGGGAAAGTGGTCTTCTTGCATCATCATCTATAACTTGATTAAATGCAGAAAATTCCTAAGTACAAAATAATATCAAGTTGGATTTAAGAGGGGCCTCTATATTTTCTTGGTTCTCAAGCTCATTTGTGCTAATGGAAAGCTCATAGTTAGAAGAATTCTTGATCATATAGGCCTATGCACGCACAACATTAACACGGTGATACCGAATATGAGGCATATTATAAGGAAAGCACCATTCAGACTCCTATGCCATGTTGTTTTGGATAGGGAAAAGTGCTTGAATTGTGTTGGGTACTGGAAGGGGTTGTGCATGAGGAATAAATTGTAAAGGCAAATGTGCATTACCATGCCATCTATCATTCTACTAGTTTTTCCAGTATCTATGATTCCCATCCGATTCCACCAAGGTTTATTGTTTTTCATTTTCACTTGATTATAAATTCCTTTGTAGGCTTGTGCTTGATGCTTCTCAATGATATGACTTTATTGGACAAGTTTCTAATTAGGGCCTTCAATTCTTCATCTTCTTTTTGCTATGCTAGAGAATAGGATGTGGATGCAATAGGTTGCATGCTCTACACTAGAATAGGTGCAATAGAAGGTTGTGGTGCTAGAGAAATCTCTTGGAACAAGGGTGTAGGAGGCTTAGGTTCTTACTTACCTACCTATGTGAGACTATTTTATTCCATTATTGTAATGTTGTATGCATCATGTAAAGTTATACCTCCCATGGATTGAATCATGAATGATATTTCACTATCTAAAGCCCTTAGATAATATATGAAAGCATGCTTAGATGTAGGCCTTACCACTTGAGGAATTTTGTCCCAAGTCTTTGGAATCGATGTTGAAATTGGTCATCTATTCATTAGGTGTGAGCTTCATTGTAGTTAGATGCTCCACCAAAGAAAAATTATCTGACTTGTCTTCAAAGTAGTTACATAGATTTGTTCCAAGATCATCCCAGGTGGAAATAGATACATGTATCATGCCATGGTACCATTGGAGTACTTTACCTTTGAATGATGTTACAAGAAACCAGACTACTACATCATCATGTGTGATCAGATAGACATAGCACACATTTGGTACATCTTGAATATACTCAATAGGGATGGATTGATTTTCTCTTGTGAAGTATGGAATGCTCTTGAGTGTGGTTGTATGCATATCATGTTGTGTACTAAGATTGAGTGGGCTTCATCGGTAAAAATGAAAAAGTTGATCGAGAAGAGGAGGTTAAAGAGCCATGGTAGGATGTGTTTGTCCTTTGTGGGGAGGAGTAGAGTACACATGACATGTTGGAGATGGAGATGTGTGCGCGGAAGTTTTTTGTGTGTGCTTCTTAGTGAAATGAAGATATTCAAAGGATCATTTGGCTGTAGTACTCTATCGAGTATGCACTCTTCTAATAAAAGGCAATCTAGCTACTAAAATAGGAGATCTGAGTGTTAAGAGTGACTAGATGTGTTTGAAATGAGCCTCAAAATACTGGAAATTACTAAGTTACACACCAAACTTAGTAATTATAAAATATAATATTTCACTACTACTCCCATCGAGTATACCAAAAATTATTGGTCATTCAAATGTGTATATGCATCTTAGATCTAGAGGAGCTGAGTTGTTTGAGACAACAATGGAACCATCTCCAAGTTATGGGACCTTATGTGCTTGAGACGGATCTCCGGAGAAGGTTGGTTCCTCTACCTATTTCTACTGCTACTACTACTCCTAATGTTGGAAGGGAAAACTAAGCTAACAATTCCAAGGGACCAGGGATAGAAGGATAATAGAAAGGAAAACTAAAACTAAAAGGGAGGTGATAACACTAGAAAAAGAGAGATGGACACTACCTGTTTTGAGAGAAAACAAAAGAGAAAGCATGAGGGAAGGTTAGGCATACGTAGCATAAACAAGCAATATTTACACCATCGATTTCATGAAATAAAACCATAAAATGATGATGTAAGGAATTGAGTGACACAAAAAAAACAATGTAAAAGAAGGAAGAAGGAATGAAAACACTTTAGGAAAAGAATAACCAAAAAATAATGCTTCCATTACTTCCGGAAGTACACAAATAATTACAATGGTGAGAGAGACTAATATCCACATGCACGAGCTAGATCTAGAAGTTTGCAACTCTAAATACAAAGATATGAAGTCCTTATCCAAGAGCTTAAGGATCCAAAATGTCCAACATTAATAATGAGCCCAACTCTTACATTTATAGATAAATTGATGGAAGAAGAAGAGGAGAAGGAGGGAAAACCAAAATTTGAAATATAAAAACAATTAACAAGCATTCAATGCCTGTAAATCCACCTGTAAATATGTCAAATGCACCTCCCTAAGTCTATTTGGTGTATAGGAGAAGGAAGGAGGTGAAATCAATGTCAAATTGAGTGGTTGGAGCAATCAGATTTTCTCATCAATATCTAGAAAGTAATTTACCCATTTATCACCTACCATATCTACCAATTTTTGAATTAGAATATCAAACATGATAACCTACATCAGCAGCTAATGATAAAGAATAGGTATGCACCGATTAGAGCTCTGTAGCAAAAGATATGGCTTTTAGATGATTGTTCGAGCCATTTGCACATGCAAGACATGTGGTGCGCATGGATTGGCTAAAAGGTCATACAATTATTTTGTCATTTCTGCCACATGTCATATACTAATTAGTTGTAAGGATTTGGTTCCCAGTTGGCATGCTCGATTGGTTACATGTAGCACACTAAATATATTTAGAGGATGACATGACATAGAATGACATAGAAGAAGGCATGTGCATGGAAGAATGAAGCACATGAGTAAAACAAAGGAATGGTGCATATAAAGATGATGTATAGGGGAGAAATTTCCAAGGAAGAAATGTATGGTCAAGGGTCAACTATTACAAAGTAATGTGTAGGGTGTGCAAGAGTGCCAAGGACTTAGCTGATTTGGAAAACAACTCTAAGTTGCACACAAAGGATGAATAATTACTTTGGGAAGAAGAAAATTCCTAGAAGTTACACATGAGGGGAAAATGAAACAAAGAGGAAAGGAAAATGGAAGGTAGAGAAATGTAAAACTAGAGCATGCAAGGTATGTGAGAGAAGTATCTAGGGGATGTGCCAATGATCCAATTAAAGTGTGTGCGACCTATAATATAGAACCTCAAAGTCGGGATGTGATTGTTAGTTTTCCAAATAACCAAGGGAGTTATTTGGATAATAGAAACTATTAAGAGTAGGTTAATATTGGCCTACCATGGAATTATACTATTTCAACTTTTTCAAGAAATGTGAACTTTATCAAAAATATGGAAAATTGATACATGCACCAACACTGGCTTTATAGTGCATCACAATATCCTGACCATTTTCAAAATGGGACTTGATCTCATAGGGAAGCTCACTCCAACTTCCTTAGATGGCCACACTCATATTATCACCACCACTAAGTACTTCACCAAATGGGTAGAGGTTTTTCCTCTCACTTACGTAACCGGTGCACAAATCTCCAAGTTCATTATGAATCACTTCATTTGCCATAATAACATCCCCTCTGCCATTATAGCAGACAATGGTAAATCCTTTAAGAACAAGATGGTCAAAGTGTTATGCAAACACTTTCTAATATGACTCAAGTGGTCCACTCCCTATTACCCTCAAGGTAATGGACAAGCTGAAGCCACCAATAAAACCCTTGTTCATATCATGGAGAAGATGGTTAGAAAAACTACCCGTAATTGGCACCTACAGATCCATCCCACCCTCTGGTCTTATCAAACCTCCATCCACACCCCTATTAGTTCTACTCTTTATTAATTATTCTTTGGCACTGAGACCATTATACCATTGGAAATTGAGCTTCCCTCCCTGAGAATATCTCTCCGGGACTATCTGGACAAAAACAAAGAATACAGGGTAGCTTGGCTAGTAGAGTTAGAGTTATTGGATGAGAAGTGTATGAGAACACTCAATAATTTGAAGGATTATTAAACCTAGTGTCATGAGGATACAATGAATGGATCATACCTCATCAATTGACAAATGAGATTTCATTTAAAAGAAAACTAGTTTAACATAGTTAAGGACCAAGAAAAGAAAGGCAAGTATGAGCCCAACTGGTTAGGACCATATGTTCTAGTCTCTAAGTATGGTTCAGGGGCATATAAACTATCTCATTCTAATGGTGATGAATTAAAGGAACTAATGAATGCAATGCATCTCAAGTGGTTTTATGCTTGAGTATGAGGTTCCTCAAAAAATAAAGAAAAAAACAAATGAAAAAAAATGAAAAAAAAATAGTAAAAAGAAAATAGGTCATCCAACTATGAAAACCAAAAAATTGTGGTGTATTGGGCTTGTCCTTAGGTGAAAACCAACATCCTGCACTTAAGGAGGATTCATTGTTCATAACAACTCTTGTATCTAGATAGGTAACTATCGCTTCTATCTAAGGATAGTTTTCATCGAGTCTAGGGCTCCTCAAAACCTATCTTTATGGGGCCTTGATCAAGCTAATATATTCTTATATCTATGAGAAGGAATCACCTTTGTATATTCCTATCTAATGCTAGGGGCATCTTCACATTTTCACCACATTTCACATACTACGTGGTATTATATCCTTATACACCCCCTCTATCGCTGGGGGCATCCATGCTTCTTTGTTTACTCTACATAGCTTCAGGAAACCTTTTGGAAAACTCAAAAACATTTAAATATGTTATAAAAACCTAAACATATGAAAACCCCTTTTAGGGAAAAAAACTACAAAAATAATGTGAACAACGGCCTTGAAAATTATCTTTAAGATAATACTAAAAAAATAGAAAACAATTCAAAACTATCCCACAAAAACAAAGTAGTGGTTTTCTTACTTTTAGTTTTTAGTTTATAGATTTTGATTGCATTATCTTTCCATGTTGTGTTCTTTAAATTTGAATTCATTTTTCTTAGTTTAAAGTGTTACTTTAATCTATTTTACATAGGCATTGAGTTCATTTTATCTTGCATACTTGTATATAATTGTGTTGTGTTAATTATATTTGATTAATTTTTTTTATTTGTGTTATAAAATTTTTTTCATCATAACATCATACCATCTATCATCTATCATCACATCTATACATCATATATCAATAAAATCTAAGCTACATCATCATGAACATGAAAAATAAACATGTATGCTAAGCTAACATCATATAATATCACCAAGAGGGGAAAGAGGGACCACCTTCTATCCCCCCCTCAAACATAGACCATAATAAAAACATGGATCATCATAAGTGTCCCATAAAAAACATGTCATATCATCTATTGTCATCTCATACATGAAATGTGATAAGTAGAAAATGAAACATCTCATCAAAACATGTGATATCATCTATATGTTATCTCATAAATCAAAGTACATGTGATACAATCATAAACACCTTATAAATAAGGCCATAACCATAATCATCATCATATAATCTGTCAAAATCAAATGTCCATATATAATATGTCTTAATACAAACATCTAGATACAAAAGTATTCCATCATGTGCATGTGTCAAAATTGTGCCTTCGTCACGAGGCATAATCAAAATGATACATATACATTGATAAAAAATGAGCCTTATTATTGAGGTATACATATATACATTTGAGTATATATCAAAATAAAATAGAGTCATGTCTGACTCAATCCCTCATGGGGACTGCATACTCTTCGAGGTGGTGGTGGAGGGCCCATCACCCGTGGACCCTGCTGGTCTAATTTTTTCCATGGCAGCTACTCAACTAATTTAGATAATGCTGATGGTCTCTATGATCTCACAGATATTGATGCCTGGATAAAACTAGGTTCTCTCTAGACCTCTGAGACAACATCATAATACAATGATCTATAGCAAGACACCCTCCTCCTGGCTATCACCAAATCCATTTACATGTGTGGTATCACCATGACTCCATTAATTCGTTGGAATGAGGCTACCTCTAATGACAACCTCATGATTTATGCCTTCCCCACTATCCTCTCAGCTATAAGTTGATTCCTCTTTATAGTAATAGTCTAAACTTGTGCCCTAACATTCTCTCTATCTACCATCAACTTCTAAACCTAAGCCATAGCCTACTATAAAACACCTATAACCTACTGAAACATCCGAGATTTCATCTATTGTATTAGCACTCTCTATGTGCCTCATCATCTCTCCCAACACCTCGATCTCCTCCATCTCCTCTACCACTTCCTGGACTATGTAGTGGGCTGGAATTGGCCCTTGTTATGCACCTTGTGACAAAGGACCCTATGAAACTATTCTCTACGAAGAGGCACCTGCTATAATGGTTCCTGAATCCCAACTAGTATGCCCACTCAAAGCATCTATATATTTCAAGCTATGGGGATCGATCTCTATCCCTTTCCCCACTAGAGTAGCCTATCCACCACCTCCATCATGACCATTTTTGCTAAATACATCACCATCTAAATCATTTTCATCACTACCACTTAACCGCTCTATTGGTGGCCTAACCCCTATATCCCATGTGGCCTATGGAATAGTGAGATGGTGAGGAAAAATTATATAATACCATGGTACACATACCACCATCACTCTAGGATCCTTGATCTACCTTAAAGGAGCCCATACCCATGCACCATTTGATCAAAATTGGCTCAGACCTTGGCTACTTGGATGTGTGGAACCATATCAAAAGTCTCTCAATATCGGTGGGAATACACCATCTTTTCCCTAGGACATCCATTATGACACCAAAGCTACCACATACCGATATACTTTATAGTAATCTATAATATAAACATGATTTCCAATAAAAAATTGCTTGACCATTCAAATACTCAACCCATGTGCATCCTCTACCCACAGATACTACCGGTATGGCCTCCATACTATCATATGCTATTGGAGATCATCAAAAACTTGACGATAGTAATACATATCTCCCATGTGGCCATAGATATCATCACCTAATGGGACCTATCCCATCAATGATGGCTCATCAGGAGTTTGAACTCTTAAAGTTCTTATAGGGTGACCACCAACTATATGGTCCCAGACCCATATTTGTAACAAAGACACTAGACCTATGGTCTTCTAACCGTAGTATGTAATCAAATGTAAATACTAATATAAGTGTGCTAGTATACACTAGCCCTAGTAATATCTCTCTCCTAGAATAAATACTCATACCAAAACAAATGAGGCCAAGTGAAAATGATGTCCCTATCTTGTTAGTAAGTAGGATGCCACTGAAAAATTCCATAAAGTAGACTACCACTTGGGATAGTCTTGGATATGCTATACAATGGTGTATCCTCATCATTATGCCTTGGTGAGGTATCTCATCCCAATTAAATACTCAACTAGGTAGTTAGTGATCTTATCTCTATCATTGATATAATCTATTAACTACCCCTAGATAAGAACACATAGTATGCCCAGACAACCTCCAAAGTAATAATAATCTCCCCAGTCAGGAACTGGAAGCACTGACTCTTACTATGCCATCTCTCAGCTAAGGATGTGAGTAGTCCATGATCTAGAGTGATTTGTGGCATCTCTGCCATGTGGGATAGTACTGTGACTCTAAAAAATGTACATAATTTTCATATTTTGTTGATAAAATTTCACCTCTAGGGTGGCTAGATGATCGTGTCACTCTCTCATTTGTAACACTCATTGTCGTCTCTACAAGATAACGCAACAATTATTAAGACTTTATTTTTTTCTATCTATCTTCTTCTATTTTATCCCTAACATTCTTCTAAGTACTAATTCATATTTTATTCTACACCTTTCTTATTTTCTTCTAGGTGTTGGCTAAAAATACTTTCTCGGTGCATGTGCACCCCTAAGGATGCCTATGCGCCCTTATTGACACCTACACACCCATAACATGTGTGCTTCATTCTAAGCACATACATGCTAACTATAACACGTGTTGGGCCTCAAAATATTGGCTAAGTACAAGAAAGCACATGGGAATGTGGGGCCTATATGAAGAAGGGCATGTAGGGTAAAGGTGTGTAGGAAATGGTTTTAGAAGGGTTTAGTAGAACCCAAGGCACGTGCACAAGAAAAGGGAAATGGTTTCAGGACTTAGCCATATTCGGTGTTTAAGTAAGCAAAAGAGAAAAGTGTGACCCCACTTAGCATACAGAGTAGATAAGGTGCCATCCTGGTAACTTGATGGTCAAGGAAGGAATATTCCATGCGATGGAAGGATCCAGAAAGACATCATTGAAAAAAGGGGAGATCTCAGATGGGAAGAAACATGCCCCATTAAAGGACCACATGGACACTTGGCAACCGATCTATTGCTTTAGGAAGGCATGATGGTGAATGCTAAAGCTATATATAGAGATGCTCGGGTAGAAGGAAGGGACAACTACTTTAGAAGAAGAGTGAATGATTGTTGGCATCACATAGTGATAAAAGAGGTGAAGCTCTGCAAAAATAGGGATGGGTTATAGGTATTTTCATTAGGAATGTTATATGATGGATGACATATCTAGAGGGATGGGTCTATGAACATATTTGTAATCTAGAAAGCATAGTTTAGGATTCTAATGTATAAGTCTTATCTGTATTAAGACTTTTTTTGAATGACCTTGAGGAATGTAATGTGGTTACTAAATAAAGAGTGATATAAATATATGGCTTTCTTTTAATATATATACATTGTTCATGGGTATAAACCCTAATGCCTTTTCTTTGTATTATCAAATTTATTATTTTTTAATATTTTCCTTGTTATCTAAATGGATGCATTTATATAGTAACTCATCCTAAGACCCTTAGAATGAATGCATGGTTATTTCCCTTCTTGCATCTAAGATTTTATCAATAGTGGATGTATTCTATAAAAAATCATATAAAGGAGGTGCTTGACGCTATCGTGTTCCTCGAGTGAGCACCCAACACCTGTTGGGTGATAGGATGATGCACATGGGATTAAAATGTTGTTTATAAGGACATAAAAATGTATACATCTTGGTTCCATTTCCAGGACCTATTTTTAAAGTTGTTGTGAGAAATGGAAAACATCTTGGTCCTATGATGTGTGATGACAAAATATCTAACATTTGAGAGTGTTGAAGTAGGGTTTAAGAGCACAGAGGATGAGTTTTCTCAAAGATTCAACACTAGACCTAATTTCGATGCACATAGATGGGTAGAAGAGAACTTATACCATGAGTTATATGAGAGGTTTTTAGCTATTTTTTAGTAGCACTATATGAATGGATTTTAACATATGCATCCAAATCGAGATGGTACTATAGATCACGTAGATGGAATGAAGATTATTACTAGAGGCTACAAGATGTAGACTGACTTGGATGCGTGTTTTTGATCACTAGTGGAAAGGAGTGATGACTAGTTATACTCTAGAATATGCCATTTCTACGTATTCTTTCCCTGAGGTTGCTGAGTTCAATTTTCTAAGGGAACCCTGATAATCATTTTTTTGTGTTATCCCTTTGGCTATGAAGATCTTGGTCATTACCCTAAGTTTAGAGGCATTTCCTATGGCCGGATAAACTTCTCTAAGTGATGGGTGAGGAAGTTAGGGTGGATGAAGATGGCTGATATTAAATCTCAAAGGGAAAGGGAAGAGAGATGACTCAAGTATAGTGAATCTCATGAAAGGGAGATGGCTAGATAATGTGAGGTTACTAGGTGTGATGGATCTATAGAGGTAGACGTTGTGAGAAGGAGTTGAGGTTCATGTAGAGGATGTAGAACCTGAGAATTTGTGTTACCCCATCTTGGAAAGTGTGGGAGAGAAGTTCCTTCAGATTCTGATGAGATTTTGTCACATGGAGAAAGGATATCCGTCGGTACGCATCTGAACCCACTTGGTGACTAAAACCTCTGGTGCTTGTTTTTTAGATCAAGAAATAAGTATTGTTAATCTAGTTGGTATCGGTTGAAGTAACTGATCTATACTTAGGAGATATAATTTCTTGTTTGGGACATCCATGGATGTGTAAACCATTCCTGTATTTGGAGGAATTTTTTGAAAAAGTGCAAATACACAAGGTTTGGGTATCACATCTAGAAGTGGCGTGGGACACACAATTGGTAGTGAGACTATATAACAAACCATTTTTATCTACATAGGAGGTGGATCTAGTGGTATAAGAGATGGAGGACCTGGTGGACCTAGTGGATTTGGAGGATCTAGTGGGTGGAGAGGACAAGACTAGTGGTCTAGTGGATTTGGTGGTGGAGAAACACAAGAGGAAACCAAGGTTCTAGGTTAGGTGGACAAGGGCCTCAGCCACCCCCGTAAGTATTTTTGAGATGTATTTACACCTACTAGACTATAGAGGTATTAAGGATGCTACAAAACATGTGCACAAGTGTGAATTGCTATGGCACGTGAAGGGGATCACTATCCCAGAGTGAAAGGGAAGTTAGTTTGAAATAACATTACAAGTGCATGCATAGCTGGTACCACAAGTATGACCCCACCAGATGGTTGTGGATTACACCATGATGAATAATTCCATCTGGTAGAGTTCCATATCCCTAAGTTTGAAAAAAAATCATCAACACCCTAAAGGAAATCCATCAAGGAATGGAAGAGAGTGTGTAGGAGTACGACGCATGATTCAAAACTCTCTTATCAAAACTATCATATGACATACACCCCTCTCAACATGCTCAATGGTTTTTTGGGGATTGATAACACCATTTAGAAGGGCACTATCACATAAGACTTTCATAGACCCGTGTGAGGCCTTGGAAGCTGCGCTTTGCGCATTGAGGCTATTGGGAGTGTTGATATTGGTGTTAGCCCTTTTTTGGAGGCTCAAATTGTTGTAATGGCCAAGAAGTTGGAGAAGTTGTGTGAAAATTCAGCTCATGAGATTTGTAGTGGACTTTGGTGCATAGATTGTGGATTGGAGGGGCATGCAAAGGATAGTTACCCTCAGAAATCTGTATACATGCCATATCGGTAGATTGTGATATTTCCCATGGGATTCATGATGTAAATAGATGTCCTCTACTATAATGTGAAATATGTAATAATGTTTCTTTCTATTGCAAGATCTATACCTCTATGACCCATGATACCAAGGATTGTAGGCTGATTGACTAGATTCATGATGCTATTAATCTTGGTGTGTGAAAGACTAGGATTACAAGAAGTTCCAGGATGATGATCACCGCTATGAAGGGTGTGGAGATGGAGGATCACGTGGAAGGGGTTTTTGTAGAGGATTTCATGGTCCTATTAATCATGATAGAGAGGAAGAGGTGAGTTTTGGTGAGGAACATGTTATAACGGTGGGTATATCGAGCATTATAAGCATGAGTGTCCTGATCTATTGTAGTGCTCATGGTGCGGAAAGAAACATAAGTATGAGGAGTGCCTTGAGTTTTTAAGCATATGTTCCAACAACACCAAAAGGATAAAGGTGTTGGGATGGTAAGTATAAATAAGGATGACCCACAATGGATTCCAAGAGTGGGACATTTTTTAGGATTAGAACCTATACTATTGACAACATGAGTAGAGGTTGCACACACAAAGGAGATGCCAAGATAAAAACTAGTTGTTAGGGTATAAGTGGTACATGGGAAGTATCTAGACCCTTCTCATCAGAGGGAAGTATACATAGTCTATGGATGTGATTTGGAGTTTGCAAGGGAGATCCAATGTCTAAAGGAGAAGTCAAGGTAGTTGGAGTAAAGGAATAATGTTGAGGCTCCAGAAGGATCTGGATGAGGTCAGGGAAGTGTGTAAAATGTTAAGGTAGGAGAATATCATTCCCTTTCTAGGATAATGGTTATGAGAGAAGGTACCACATTAGGAGAGAGTGTGAAAGGAAGGTTCTACATGCCAACCTTCCTCCTCACAACCTTGACTATGATAAAGAGATTACATTGAATGTATTTATTGATGGGTGGCTTTTGAGCAATATCCTCATGACACAGGAGTGGAGGTCAATGTTCTCACCCTAGATGCATGACATTAAATGGGAAGGCATGCATTACATCCATCTTCAAATGTGCTATATATGGTGAACAAGAAAAAGGTAATGCCCATTGGAGTCTTAAAAGATGTAGTTATCACTATTCAAGGGGCCAAGTTCACTAGGGACTTTGAATTCTTGGTGCTCACCAAGGTGGATAATTTCCTAACATTACTTGGGCACCCTTGGTGTTATAAGAACAATTCTGACCTACGGTTTAACAAGGGTTATATCAGTTTCAAGAAAAAGGAAGAAATGGTGATAATTCCTTTAAAAAATAGGAGGTCAACACCCTATATTGATCCCTTAGGAGAGGAAGTTCTCAACAAAATCTATGTGTGTTCCATCAGAGACCATGAAATAATTCATCCTACAAAATGAGTTATCCAATTTGAAGATTCTCAATCGATGAGTGATACAACTAGTATAACATGTGATAATTGGGCACATGAGACTTATGAGTTGATTGAGAGACAATTGAGAGGATCTATAATAAGGGTGATGAAGGTGCACTTAGTCAAGTGCACCTAGGAATAAAAAAGCTACCAAGTTACTCTAGAGGAGAAATCCCTAATGATTTCTTATGAGAAATGGAGGCTCAATGGAAAAAATAAGGACGAAAGGAGAAGTATTCTAAGTTATGACTTACTCGGGACTACAACACATTGGTGGGAAACACATCGTGAGAGTCTCCTAAGAGTGGTGCGAGATTCTGTAGAAGTAACATGCCCACTATTATCCAAGACTACCATGGCAAAGAACTTTCCTCTTCCCATATCCAAGCATGTGAGAAGGCCTAGATGGAGGGAACAAAATCTTTACCACATTCTTTATGGGTGCATGAGTTATATTCTACCTTACAAGGTTGTGTGCGTGCATGGTATATTCACTGTGAGACACATTATTAGATAGGAAATTGACAGGAGTTAACTACTGATCTCATTCAATATTTTGAGTATTAGAGTACCAAGCCATCATTAGATAAGGTGTTGTAAGTTTTCAAGTGCCTTACAATGGGAGATAACACCATGGTAGAAGATAGGCTACTAGAGTTTTTGAGTGAACCTAGTTTGGAGACATGCTTTGATGAAGAGGAATCAAAAGAGATATAACTTGAGAGTGCACATGCATTGAAAAGGAAAAAGGAAATATGGTCTATGTAGTAGATGGTGAAGAAATGGAGAGTTTCGATAATAACCATTCTAGGTAGGTATGCGCGAAGTTATAGATAGTGCTGATGAGAGAGCACGTGCATACCATGAGGCCTTGAAAATGAAGAAGGTTAACATTGGCTTAGAGGTAGAACCTAAGGAAGCTATCATTGGGTACTATTGGTTGGAGAAAGAAGTTTCAAAGATCATTGATCTATTGCGTGAGTTCTAGGATTTGTTCCCACATGTGGGTACCATGAACTCAAATGTGTCCACCATTACTTGGGGGATATGTGGATCAATATGAAGGAAGGTGCACATGAAATTTGGAAGAGGCCTTATCGGATGAATCCAAACTTGTGTGTATGGTTCAAGGAGGAAATAGATAAGATGATCACTTCAGGCATCATTGAGGTTGTGGAGGAATCAGAATGGATAAGCCCAATGGTCATCAATATTAAAAAGGATGGAAGAATAAGGATCTATGTTGAATAGAGAGACTTGAATGTTGTATGTGTCATCAATCCTTCCAACCCCTTTATTGAAGAAATGTGAGAGGGAGTAGTTGGACATGAGGTCTACTCTTTCATAGATGGGTTCTGGAGTATCATCAATTTAGGATTCCAATGGAAGACCAGAGAAAGACAACTTTTTCCACTGAGTGGGAAATATTTTCCTATACGGTCATGCATTTTGGATTGAAAAATGTACATGTTATATTCTCATGCATTGTGGTACAAGAATTTTATGACTTCATCCATAAAATTACTTCAAGTCTACTTGGATGACTGGACTATGTATGGGCTAGTAAAAGACCATTGTGAAATTTGAGGCTAATGTTTGAGAGATGTCGGTAGTTGAGTATATCCCTCAACATTAAGAAATGTGTCATTTCCACTCCATTTGGAACCTTGTTGGGGCATATTATATGTAAGGAAGGCTTACTAGTGGATCTCGTAAAAGTTGCAGTCATTATGGGATTGGGGGATCCTATTATTCAAAGCACAATGTGTGGATTCCTTTAGCATATGGGGTATTATAGGAAATTCATCAAGAGGTATTCCAAGATCTCCACACCTTTAGAAGAATTACTCAAGTGCAAGAGTTATTTTCATTGGGGAGAGGCACAAAAAAAGGTGTTTGACACTTTGAAGGATATACTTGTCACTGCACCCATACTACGCTTTCCTTCTTGGGATAAGCCTTTCCATGTGCATGTTGATGCCTCCAGATAAGAACATTGGAGTAGTACTAACAAAACATGGTGACGGGATTATTGATCACCCTTTTTTTTTTCAAGTAGGAAATTGACACTAGTAGAAAAGAATTATACCACTACTGAGTGTGAGGCACTATCAATGATCTATGCGCTACATAAGTTCAAGAGTAGTATCTTTGGAAACACCTTTTATATTCTACATAGATCTCATGGAACTGAATTACTGGGTAAATAAGCCCATTTTACAAGGGCATATGTGTTTTGGGTCCTATTATTTCAAGAGTTTGAGTTCATGGTGGTTTTAAAACTAGGAAAATGTAATTCAGACCCGACCGCTTATCGAGAATTAAATCAAGAGAGGATGTGTAAAGTGTTTAAAATACCATGCCATATGCACAATTATTTAGGTTATGACAGTGCGCCCTAAGACTTAGAAGATATCTTAGTATTCTTGAAAACTGGTGTGGCGCTAGAAGGGATGAAGGCTTTGGAGAGAAAATAGTTAGCAATATGTGCCACACCTTACATGTTGATTAGTGGAGATCTATATAAGTTGGGACATGATGAGGTTATATTCGATGTGTATTAGAACATGAGCACATGGTTATTATAGAGGAAGCACATGGTGGGATTGTAGGTGGACACTATGCAGAAAATGCTACTGCACAAAAGATTCTAATGGCAGGGATTTGGTGGTAAACTATCTACCAAGATTGTATTGAATTTTTTAAGTCATGCGACCATTATTAGCACCTGGGAAAACCTAGAAAGAGGGATGAGATGCCATTAAGGCCGATAGCTAGTACAGAGCCATTTGAAAAGTGGGAAATCAACTTTGTAGGACCAATTTCACCTACCATGTGAAGGATTGGTTCATGCTACATCATTACTTGCATTGATTACTTGACAAGATGGGTAGAGATAATGCCTACAAAGGATTTCACTGCTGTGATAATTGCTTGATTTTAATGGGAAAACATAATCAATAGGTATGGATGTCCTTTGAGCTTGAAAAGTGATAGGGGTACACATTTCCTGAATGAAATGGTCAGGATTCTGTTAGTAGAATTTATGGTGGCCCATCACAAGACTACCCCTTATCACCCTCAATCAAATGGAACTATTGAGGTAATTAACAAGATACTAAGTCACACGTTGACCAAGATTTGTGATGTTGGAAGACAAGATTGGGATGAAAAATTATGGTCGTTCTATGGGCATATAGAAAAACCTATAAAAGATTGAACAAGGCCACACTCATTTCAGTTAGTATTTGGCACAGAGGTTATTTCTCCCATTGAATTCATGTTACCATCATTGCGTATAGTGCACATAAGAGGTTTAGATGATGAACAAGCACTCAAGGAAAGGATTGAAAATTCATGCAGTTAGAAGAAGGTGATCACTTTCTAGATGGAGTAAGAAGATTGAAAAGGGTAGACAAAAGGCATGGCATGATCACCATATAAAGAACAAAAATTTTGAGGTTGGGCAGATGGTTTTGTTGTATGATTCAAAGTTTTTGCCATCCTGGGAAATTGAAAGTCCATTGGTTAGGCCCTTACATCATCTCATACATCCTTGATTCAGGCGCATGTTAGTTGCAAGGGTTGGATGGGACAAAGTTACCTAACCATTTCAATGGGAGTAGGCTAAAGCCCTACTATAAATAAGCCTTCCTAGTGTTTGTAAATAAGGAGTATTTCTAGTTAGATTAGAATTTCCCTTTATGCATTTTCTTTTCTTGTGTTTTCCTTCTTGTTTCTTTTTCCTTTCTTTGTGTTTTGTTTTGCACCTTGTGCGCTGGTAACCACATTATTTTCAAAGGTTGTTGTATGCGCAGAGGACACACATCTATTTTAGTGTGGGGTAGAGTAGTGCGAAGTGAAGTATAAGTTGGAAGTAAAATGTTAAATGACCTAGTTGAAGGATAGAAAGTGTGTGGGAAAATGGTGGATGAGAATGGTTAGTGTCAGGATAAGGATTTATAAAGACCATGTATAGAGAAGGAAAATCATAGGAACAACATGAGGTAGGTGAGGGAAAAAATTGGGTAAAGGATAAACAATTTCCTTCACACACCAAGTGTGCATGTAAGAGTCTTTGGTCAATAAGGATTTTTTGCATGCCAAAAGGTTGTAAAGTTTTTTTGCATAGGATTGGGTGTGTGGGTAAGGGCACTTAAGGTCGGCTTTAGTGGAAAAAGCACATTTAATGCTAAGTACATTGGTAGGTGGCATAACATTTATTTCTATAAAGGAGGAAAAGCTATAAGTATGAGGTTGGAAAATCATTATTTTACCTTGTGATTACAAAGTAGAAGATCTCTTGTGAACTAGGGCATCCAGAGACATTTTTGCAAAGGAAGAAGAATTATAGAGATCTAAGTGTGTGCAACTAGGTTGATCTACAAACTGGAGTGGAAGGAGTACATAAAGCATGGGGAGAGTTATTTTGGAGTACGCTGTCTTGTGGAAGGGTTTTCCTAGTTAGGGTTTGGTAGCTAGGGCATGGAGGTAGGAGGATTCTTCATGGAGTTGAGCCTTAGAGTTGAGAAAAGTAGTAGAGAGTAGAAAGGAGGAATTTAATTTTTAACCCGACAAGTAGAATGACACCAAAGAAGGAAACCATCTCGCCAAATAAAAAAAGACAAGGGAAAAGGAAAAAAACCATTGCCATTGCTAGTTCCAATGAAGAGTGGTATGTAGAGATGCAATACCTAGATGGAGTGTTGTTGGGAAAAGAGTGGGAATCACACTTGAGGAAGATGGTCGTAAGTGACTATAATCATCACACGAGCACTATAAAAAGAGATGGTGTTGGAACTGGTTCATCTAACTAACAAGAGGACACTAGAAGGAATGTTGATCTATGAAGTGAAGGTGAAGTGAAGGTAAAGTTGAGTTTCCTAGAAAGAAGGTTGGGATTCATTGTACATGAAGACCACTATATGAGATGTGCATAACTCGTTAACTCATATCAAATTTCACTAGCTTGATTTGTAAAGGAGACTCCATAGATGATGACTTGGATGATAAGGAGGCCATCAAAGAAATTATGGAGGATTATGACTACAAAAAGGTTTTGCACTACTTTTGATATCTCGAGATATCCTTGACCCTATTATGAGAATGACTACGCATGCTTGGTTACTAAGATGAATGATCAAGAAAGGTGGACACAAGTGAACAAGGCATGGTTGAATGTATGTTGGAAGATTTTGAAGGCACCATTTACAACTTATCTACCTACATTATAGATGAGATCATTAGCAACACACAATGAAGGAGAGAAGATACTATGTATAGAAACATTCTCCTCACCATCATCTTCTTAGAGATTGGAGTGCCCGATGGGCCAGAGAATTTTGTATGGGAGTATCTCAGAAGAAAATACCTCACCCGCGAAAAGGTTTGAGAAATATACTTATGATACCATGATGATTGATCACAAGGCACACCTAGAAAAATGGTACAAATAGATGTGTAATGCATTTAGGGTGAAGTGGAGGATACCTGAATAGTTTCCCATGCTCGTAGATGGGGAAGTGGAGTTTTTTGTATATCAACATTTTTGTATTGGCCAATTCACCTTAACAGATGGGACTAAGAGTCCATGGTGTAAGCTACCATTTTATTTCACCGCACAATACTTCCAAGCGAGGGTCAACCATTTTAAGGAGGCCAAGAGACTAAGGTTTGACCTTAGTGAGGTAGATCAAGACCACCATGAGCTAGCTGTTTTGAAAGCTCGTATATCCAAAGAAGCATGCATATGTGGAGAAATATGTCTCCCACAAAGTGCAGATGATAAAACCAATAATGTTTTGATCATCGGAAGGGCTGTAGTAAGGGTATATCTACACATAAGGAAATTTTTGAGAAGGGTGTCTACCTAGAAAATGATATATCCATTCTAGAAGACCCCATAAGAATAAAGAAGGCCACGCTAAACAAGAGGGAGAGATAAGAGGTGTAGGAGAAGAAGGCACCAAGTGTGCAGACAACACAATTTGTGGGATCTAAAAACAAGCGTTAAGCCAAGCACTTACGTGTGCAAGAAGAAGTCCCTAGTCAAAGAGAAGACCCCAAAAGAAGAGGTGCAGAGAAAGAGGATCCCCTTACAAGAGAAGATTTTCCAAGGAAGGAGTCTCCCATTGAAGAGAAAGAGAGGGAAGAATCTCCTATACTAGAATCACTAGTTAGGAAGAAACAGAAGGTGACAAAGAAGGAAGACTCAGAGGAAATGAAGGGCTTGGAGGCCTATAGGGTGAAAGGGATGATGATGAGGATGAAGAATTTTAGAATCATCCTGTGTATGATATACATGATTCATAAGAAGAAGGAAGTGAAGGGAAGAATGGTGAGGAAGAAGTAAATGCTCAAGGAAAAGGGGTGAGCGAAGAAGTGAACAAAAAAGATCAGAGGACCCCAAGCCTCACCAAGGAGTAGATAGAGGAGGCCACAGAGAGAGAAGTGATAGGAATCATCAAAAATTTAGTGGAATAGGAAGTAGAGCACAACGTAGATGAAGTGATGAAGGAGATTGAGGAAGAAAGCATTGGAAAGGAGTATGGCAGCATGGGTGGAGATCCCAGCCTGGTAGTGAGCCTTCCAAAGGCTACGTGAATAGGTGGTATGAGCATGGTGGCAACCCAAGGGAAAGGAATGGGTTACATTAATGATCCAAGTAAGGTGCTACGTGCATGCTTCCATAGCACCATGCCAATATAACAAATCCTGGGCATGCCCTCATTTGACGTAGAAGGCACATACCCATGAACCAGGAAGATGCTATCTTAGGTGTTTGAATCACATGTCGATGAACCCTGAGTTCAAGGTAAGCTAAAGGATACTAATGAAGATGCTAGAGGAAAAAGGAGTAAATCCCTTGGTGAATGCTCAAAATTTTTAGATGAGAAAGTATGTAATGCACTCAACAAGGTTTTAGTTGAGGTTGAGGCTAGAATTTTTGGAAGAAATGATAGGGTGAGATTCCTCGAGGGCAAAGTTAAAGAAGGAGGAGGATATTCTCGAGAAAATAAAGGACCTGAAACAAGAATAACTGATCAACATGTAGTTAAGGTGTGAAATGAAAGAGGAGAAGGAAAGGGTGTGTGAATTACACAAGAAAATTGAGATGATTATGGATGTTATTGTCTTAAAGCATCTCGACCTAGCACCACCCAAGAAAAAATATGAATCATCCTTGTAGTGCCTAGAGGATTTGACTCACATCCTCACTATGGAGAGGTATCCACTCACCTTAGAGTCCATAGAGAAAGTGATGGCATGCCAAAGAGAGAGAAGACAAGTTGAAGGTCATAGGGATTGTTGCTCATTATAGAAAATCCTTCCGATGTGAAGGCCTCTGCACAAGTTGTTGAAGCTTCCTATGATAATTGTACTGATAGAGATAGAGTAGCAAGCATCTTGGTCACTATATATATGAGAAAAATCAAGGAGTTCTAGGAGAAGAATAAGGGGAATATATTAGAGTGGGATAGGATCTGCCAAGGTGGAGAAGAAATTAGAGGCTATTAATACCTTACGGGGCTTGATAAAAAACCGGCTAAAGGAATTATACCCCTAGATCACCCGCAGGATGGACACCCTTGAGGATTTGGGAAAAAACTGGAAGGAATTGTTGAAATGATGAGTGCTAAGGGGGAAGGGATAAGATTTGAGGAGGTAAGCACCCTAGTAGGTGACCTCTTTCAGCAAGTGCAGAGTGAGGTTAATTCCTGGGAGAAGCTAGAGGTAGATATAGGGAAGGATTTCCCTCTCCTCCTTCAACAATGAACATGTTCTCCTTCATTTCCCCATTCTTTCATTCTTTCTCCCAATTCTTCATTCCTTCATTCTTTTTCCAACTATTCAAATCCCACCATTCTTTATTCATTGAAGAGAAGTGTTTCGAGGATGGAGAACATGCTTAGTGTGGGGTGATGTTGGGCCTCAGAATATTGGCTAAGTACAAGAAGGCGCATGGGCGCACGGGGCCTATATGAAGAAGGGACATAGGGTAAACATGTCCACCATAGGGTTTTACAAGGTTTTAATATAACCCAAGGTGCACGCGTAAGGTAAAGGATAGGGTTTTAGACTTAGCTATATTCAGCATTTAAGGAAGCACATGAGAAAAGTGTGACCCGACTGAGCATGCAAGTGGATAAGGTGCCATCTAGGCAACTCGATGGTCAAGGAAGGAATCTTCCATGTGATGTAAGGATCTAGAAAGACATCATTGCAGAAAGTGGAGATCTTGGATGGGAAGAATCATGCCCCATTGGAGGACCACATGGACACTTGACAACCGATCTATTGCTTTAGGAAGGCATGGTGGTGGATATTAAAGCTATATATAGAGATGCTCGGGTAGAAGGAACAAACAACTAATTTAGAATAAGAGTGAGTGATCATAGCATCACATAGAGATTAAAGAGGCAAAGCTCTATAGAAATAGGGATGGGTTCTAGGGATTCTCATTAGGAAGGCTATAGGAGAGATGACATATCTAGAGGGATGGGTCTATGAACATCTTTGTAATCTGGAAAGCATAGTTTAGATTTGATGTATAAGTCTTATCTACATTAAGACATTTGGTTTGTAATGACCTTGAGGAATGTAATGTGGTTACTTGAACAAAGAGTAATATGAATATATGGCTTTCTTTTAAAATATATACATTGTTCATGGGTATAAACCCTAGTGCCTTTTCTTTGTATTATCAGATCTATTATCTGTTTGATATTTTCCTTGTTATCTAAATGGATGCATTTATATAGTAACTCATCCTAAGACCCTTAGAATGAATGCATGGTTCTTTTCCTTCTTGCATCTAATCTTCTGTCAGTAGGGGATGTATTCTCACAAAAATCACATAAAGGAGGGGCTCGACACCCGCGCGTGCCTCGAGTGAGTGTCCGTTGGGTGATAGGTTGATGTGCATGTGATTAAAATGTTGTTTCTAAGGACATAAAAATGAATATAACACATGTGCTCACAAAAATTTTCACCCCACATAACATTCACATGCACATCCTTAAGGACGCATGCACACCCACGTTGAAACATGCACCTAAGCACACCTATTTATCCCCTTAGGATGCTTTTGTGCCTCTTTTGGCACTGTGGGTATGCGCACATTTTTTAAATGTATGCACATGTGTGCACATGATTTTTCGATGCATGTGAATTCTTGATGATGCTGCGTGCCCCTAGGGTGCACGCACACATTTTTCCTACCCTAACAATGCTAATAAATGTAATAAAATGACTAAATTGATAAGAAGGATAGGGAACTCATGAAGGGTCCATTATCCTCCTCTCGTGAATACTCTTGGACCATGTCTTCTTGCCTAGTACACCTATAAACTCTTTCCATCGTCTCTCTCATAGCTCAAACCACCTCATGGTAAAAATCAGCAAAGCTCTAGTAATAAATGTACTATTCACGATGATTTACCCCACGGGGAGGGTATATAAGGTCATTTTGACCTCATCACATTGTGTTTTCACCCATCATGCTAGCAAGGGGAATTTTTACCCTCCATGATAATTCTACTTCCTCTATTACTAGTCATGATAATTATTTTTAGTAAATAATTATTTGTAACCCATTTTCAACCCGTTAGGGCTTATTTTTTCTACCTGGCCCCTGTTTCTTCTCCCTAGGGCATTTTTTTCATGATTTTAAATGATCTAATATATTCCAAAATTCTTGTAAAAAATCAAAAATAAAAAAACAATAGAAAAATCAATATTTATAAAATATTGAAAATATTATTCAAAATCCAAAAAATCGTAAAAATTCAAAAATGGACAAAATTTTGTAAAAAGCTCATTTGACTAAATTTTTGTCACATGCATGGTATTAATTTCAGATATTTCTTATATTTTCACGTGTTTTTTAATCAATGAATTTTAGATCATATGGATCTATAACCATTTACAAAGCTAGAATACTTCCTTCATTTGCACTTTAGGGTACAACGAGTTTTCTGGTACTAATTCATACTACACAATGCTTTCTCATTGGACCATGTGTTCTTCATCAATTCCCATCACATGTATCCTTACTTGGGGCACTAATTTTAATCCTTTTTGTTTATCATGAACATTTGTGCAACTATCTTGAACATTGTTTGTTCGAGTATATGTGTTTGTACTTGTTTCCTTATTAGATCAACTTGTTTACTTCTTGTATTGCATTACATTTTATTTTTTGCATGGAGTTGGTATTTTAGAAATGGAATTTTTTTGTATTATGTCTTTTCATGTCATGCTACACTTTTTCATATGCTTATATTTTTAATAAGGGTTGATGATGAAGATCATTAGCAATATGATGAAAATGCGAGTTGTTTACAAGGAAATGGATAAATTTTACCTCAATCTCCCCTCTTCATACTAATATTTATTATTCTCCATCACACTTATCTTTTACATTTTCCCTCTACCTTCCACAAACTCCTCTCAATATAAATATCAAATTTTATGTGCCTTGTCATTCAAGCAAGCAGCTCCACCATTGACTTGATTATTTAGTATGACATGGAAGATAAACTATGCCAATGAAGGTAGGAGAATTAGATTTCATGGGTACTTAGTACTTAGTGTCCAAAAGAATAATATGCCTTCCATTCTTCTCTTCACATTATTCTTCCCTTTTACTTGGGGCATTATCCTACCTACTTATTTTTGTCTCTATTTCCTTCTAATTTTCAATTGTTGATCAACCTCTTCCATCACCCCATCGACACTTGAGGGGGAATCTTTCACTCTACTAATTTTTCTTCTACCCCTATTAAAATTTTCACTTGTTTGTACTTGTATACTATCTTTGAAGTGACATAGCTTACGTTACCCCAAAGTGGAGAAAATGTAGACACCTATTATTTGATCAAAACAATATTATTAATAACATTGCACTTGTTTCACCTCGAAGTAATGCGATAAAATAGATAAGGGTAATTTGCGTAGGAAGAATACCTACGAATAGTTAGGAGAAGGTTGCACTCATTGTTGAATTTTATCGATCGAATGTGAGAGCTTCCTTTTGGCTAGGAGGAACTACCTGTAAAAGCATAACAAGAACACAAGAGAGAGTTAAACAATATATGACAAAAGACTACCTAGAAAATTCTTGTTCCAGAAGTATGATAATTCTCGGATGGTTTTCAATCCCTTTGCTTTAACAAATTAATGAAAATAAATGCGAGAATTAAAGGTCATTGTTATCCAAAATGTACCCCTTGCTCATTTTGTGGCTAACTCCTTTCATTCTTCCCTCTCTTGTGCCTCAGTCATAATTTTTTTCTTTTTAGGCACTCAAAACTTTCTGGAAATGGCACCATTGGATAGAGCTCTTTCTCAGCTTTCTAGAAAGGTAAATTTTTCCTCCTAACTCCATGTATTTTTGAAGTTATGGCTCGACAGAGTTTTTGTGGGAAATTTTCCCCTGAAAGGCCTGCAGCCAATGAAATGGCGCCATGTGTCCAAGGAAGTGGCGGGGTCAGAGGAAGACTTGGATTTTTACCAAGTGTTTGGCAAAATTTCAAAAGGGATATTTCACCCTGCAGGCCCGTCGTCCAATTGGATCTTGCCATGTGTCCAAGGGGAAAAAATTGAAAATTTGACTAAGTGTTGGCGCATGGAAAATTTTGGAGGAAAGGCCCGTGCCCAATCACGTTTTGCCACGTGTCCTATGGCATCGAGACCAGCGGAGCATAGAGGAGAAGTTAGAATTTTGGTGAAGTGTTTTGCCAAATTTCAAAAGGAAAATTATTGGCCCGTAGGCCGCCAACCATTCAGAAGCAGGCCACATGTCCCCGGGCACCCGGAATGGCAGAGTGCGGGGAAGATTGGGATTTTTCCCAAAGGGATTACGCAAAAGGAAAAATGTTTGTAGAGGGTCCATGGCAAATGAAATTGTGCCACGTGTCCGAACCGGTGGAAGGCCGGGAGAATTTGGGAAATTTTCCCAAAGGAAAAAGAAGAAAATTTCGAAGGAAAAATCGCCCCGAGCGCGAACCAATGGAATCTCGCCACATGTCAGGTGGCACCAAAAAACTCAAGACAAGCCCGCAAGGAAAATTTGAAGGGGCAAGCCCACATCCAATGGGGTTTTGCCACATGTCCAAGTCAGAAAAATGGTCAAAAAGTGACGAAAAATTTAGGAGTAAAGGCCCACGGTGAATCACCTGCTGCCACGTGTCCTCAACTCATCGGCCCGATGGGGATTTTTGGAAAATTTTCCAAAGGGCAAAACAATGGAAAATGAAGCATTAAAGGCCCATGCCCAATCAAATCATGCCACATGGCACCCAGAATGGCAGAGCGTGGGGAATTTTTGGAAAATTTTCCAAATGACCAAAAAGTGGAAAATTTAAAAATTTTGCGCTAATCCGATTACTGTTTTGCCCTAAAATTTCAAACGGCCATATCTTTCGATCCAGAGCTCAGTTTTTCACGTTCTTTATATCAATGGAAAGATAGTGAAATTCTCTACAAGATTCTAGGGTCAATTTTGCATTTTGATGGATTTTGGAGAGATAAAATTGAAAAACGCCTCTAGCACGTGGTCATGGATAGAAATGACGTTTCAACCACCATTTTTAATGAAGAATGGCTCGCATTCTCTCCCAGCATGGTGAAAATGTCAGGGGATGGGCCTATAAGGATGCCCATGTTGTTTTACTACATTTTTTTGGTAGTTGAAGCTCTCCCATGTTTTCTCACATTTCTCTCTCCTGGGGTCGTGGTTTGCACTGTAAAAGCCAAAATGGGTTCACTTTTGGAAAAGAGAGACAATTTTCAGCTCTGCAACTTCCCTTTTCTTCCCTTTTGGTAGAATTTGTGGAAATCTTTACCTTTCCATGTAATACAGCACCCTTTTTTCCTCTTGATCACTGTAATGCATTGTATTCAATCTGAAATGTTAATATATGCTCTGTGATTAAAATTCCCTCTATCCTTTCATATATCTACCATTGTTTTTCTGATCTTTCATTACATTTTGAGAAATTTGTGTATGCTTTGTGCTATGTTTTCTTATGGATTGTGTATATATTGAAGTATCAGTGTGTCCTGCAACTCCTTTAGTGCATCACCTCTTTAACATTAGCTTCATTTTCTTGTATTCCCTATCTTTTTCCCCTTGGAATTTAGAGTAGGAACTAGGAATTCAAACCTTTGTAACTTGTAAGTGATATATCGATCGGAGGAGTTGAGGAACCAGCCTTCAATCTTGAGATTCCCCTCTCATTTCACAAGTCCCACACTTGGGGAGAGGAGTCAATGTTTTGCAATCACACTGGATGTCCAAGATGTCAAACTAGAAGTCTGATCAACATCTAGGGGTGCCGCTAATTTGCAACAACAATTTTGGCTTTTTGGTGGGACATTAGAGGTCTTCATCTTCATTGCAAAAAATTGATGTGCATTTTTGCAAGTTTCTTGCTTAAAAGAGCCCTAAATTACACATCTGGTGACTCCAAGGAAGAAGAATCAGCTAGTTTTAGCAGTGCAGACCTGAAAACTCATGAGAAGAATCACCACAAGGTCAAGAGTTGGAGAAGAAGAGGTGTTGTTTGAGTATCTACAATTATCTCCAAGAAGAAGGCAAAGAGGGAGGAGAATTCAAAGGTCTCCATCTCCACCAAACAGAACTCTATCAACTCCTCCACCTGGTAGGCCTTTCATTCAATCAACAAGGGTTCTAAGGCCAATCAAAATGGCACAAAACAACCCCTATGTCAATTTCACTGGCAGCAGCCCACTTGCTCTCGATGAACAAAATCCAATCCCAGTAGTAGCATTGAAGAACATCCCATACTTTATTGGAGAGAATCAAATCACTCCTGGTGATCATGTCAAGGACATTGCTAACATTTGTGTAATCCATGAGATCAATGAGATGCAAGTTGCTATCAAACTGCTGGCATCTTCATTCAAAGGGAAAGCTTTGCAATGGTTCAAGAGTCTTTCCTTAGGTTCTATCCAAAATTGGAACCAGCTATGTATAGCCCTCCATGAGTAGTTTGGAGAAAAGGGAGATAACTTGTCCCTTTTGGAGCAGCTGACAACCATCAAAAGAGCTCCCAATGAGCAGCTGACCGACTTCAACTTCAGATTTCAAATGACTTGGGAGAGAATTCCAGTGGCAGTAAGGCTAGCAACAAAAGGTGCTTTTCTATATTACCTTAAAGCTTTAAATTCTGATATTTCTATGTTAATTCAATCCATGGGAGGCACAACTATCCCTATTGCTTATAGCATTGCCATTAGAGCTGAAAATTATTTGATTCAAGCTAGCAAGCTAGCTCCTAGGCCTCCAATGCCACTATTTCCAAGTTTAGAGAGCCCAAACACTAATCAAACACCTGTTTTAGCCCCTATTCCCACTCCTAGGAATTAGAATTTAAGTGAAGCTTCTACTTCATCTTCTAGTGCCTCAAATGAACTTTAAGAAGTCATGAAGCAATTGCAAAATTTAGGTAATGAGATGGTTACACTTAAGAGACAACAAGCCCAAGGTTTTAGACCTCCCTTCTAGCCTCAAGCTCAGCCTAACAAGCAGCCATAACAACCTCAAAGACCACCCAATCTAGCTACAAATTTAAACCAAGCATGACCTCCCCGCTAATGAGACCATTTCAGCCTTATAATCCCAATGCTATATCTTCCTCTAAGGCATTAGTGCCAGTGTAAAACAACATAGATCAAGAGTATGATTGGTGTTTCCCATGCAATGAACCTTGCAACCAGTCTATGTGTTTCAACGGTGCCTTAAATCAAGCATTAATGGTGACAACTACTGGTGTGGAGGGTGAAGGTAGTCAAAGAAATAACAAACAACAAGAAACATTCCAGCAGCAATCAGCTCCAAATGATACTACACATGTGGCGGCGGGCGAGAGGATTTTTGTGGCATGAATCAAATAGTTTCCCAAAGTGTTACAGCCAACACAAGGTCAAAAAGGAGGAATTTGGGTGAAGAACAACAATTGTCTCCAAGTAATCCACAACCTCCTACTACTCCACAAATTATTGGCAAGCAAAATTCAGTTCCAAACACACAAGGGCTGCCTAAAACAACTCCTAGGCTAACTCAAATGCCAGTTGTTGCTGCCCATATGCAAGAAGTGAATGTGTAGGCCAAGGGACAACAGAGAGATGTTTCGTCTCCATTCAACATCATTGATCAGATGAAGAAGACAAATGTAAACATATCAATGTGGGAATCACTATCTATCCTAGGCCAAAGAGATTTGCTACAAGCTGCCATGAAGGACTGGTCAACTTAAAATCAGCAAGTCCAAATGCAAGAAAAGGTGCTCACAAATGCTGCCCAACTGGAAGGGAATCGTGGAGGACAGCAAGGTAAAATTTTGAAGCCCCCTCCATTCTATGTTTCATTGATTATTGGAAACCAATTAGTACACAATTACATGATTGATTCCGGGGAAAGTACTTCAGTAATGCCCAAGCAAATAGCTGATCAGTTGGGAATTCAGTATGAAGTCATATCCAAAGGGGTAGTGCAATTGGATGGGACAACAGAACAATAGTTGGAGTGATAAAAAAACTTGAGTCTTACCTTGCATGCCTCGCCCCAACGTTGTTGTTTTGTAAGATGTCTCAAGTAATAAATCTTCCACCACTCTTTGCCCTATGTCTGTCAAGGGATTTCACAGCCAAAATTGGAGGTTACTTATTTGCTGATTGGTCACACATGTTTTTCAGAACAAGATATGGGACTAAAGCCACAATCATATATGAACCTATTGCAAAATTTCACATTGAGCCTTACAATCCAAGTCAGATCAATACCAATTGTTTAGCGTTTGATCAAGAGGATTATCCAAACACTAATGAAACTGACACCAAGGTAGGAAGCATCCTAGATCTAACTCTTGATGAATGGGAAAATAAGGTGCATGCTTTTGACCCTTATCAAGAAATAGAAGAATCTGAGCTAGGAGTCTATTGCATGCATGAAGAAAATCAGCCTATTCCTAGCATCACCAAGCCAAACCACAAGGATGACAATGAGGTATGGCAGTTGTTTTTTGATGGATCAAGGAGTAGACAAGGTGCAGGAGGGGGAGCTATGTTGGTTTCCCCTCAAGGAGTTAAGTATTATTCAGCTTTTAGATTTCAGTTTGCATGCTCTAATAACACTGCTGAATATGAAGCTTTGATACAAGGATTGCATTGGTCAATCAAAAGAGGGATAAAGAACTTGCAAGTCTTTAGCGACAGTGAGTTGATTGTCAACCAAGTTAAGGGGCAACATGCTGTCAAGAATGATCTACTCAAATGCTACAAAAACAGGGTGTGGGACCTCATTGAAGATTTTGAGGGCTTTGGCATAAAATTCATTCCTAGAAAAGAGAACCAAGCTGTTGATAGGCTTGCAGCAGTTGGAGCAGCCTTTGACATTGTTGAAAGCATTCAAAAAGACAAGGTACAGCCAAACATCCACGTGATTGTGAGGCATTCAGTACCAGACAACAATGTAAGTTGGCAAGTGTTTGAAAATGATCAGAAAATCATCCATTTCTTGCAAGAAGAGGCTAAGTTTTTAGCTAAAAATTAGGAAAAGTTGGAGCAGCAGTATGGTGACCAAGTGGTACAGCTGAGAACCAACAAACTACCTGTTATCCAAAATGTGCCCCCTTGCTCATTTTTTGGCTAACTCCTTTCATTCTTCCCTCTCTTGTGCCTCAGACATAATTTTTGCTTTTTAGGCACTCAAAACTTTCTGGAAATGACACCATTGGATAGAGCTCTCTCTCATCTTTCCAGAAAGGTAAAGTTTTCCTCCTAACTCCATGTATTTTTGAAGTTATGGCTCAGCGGAGTTTTTGTGGGAAATTTTCCCCTGAAAGGCCCGCAGCCAATGAGATGCTACCATGTGTCCAAGGAAGTGGTGGGGGTCGGAGGAAAACTTGGTTTTTACCAAGTGTTTTGGCAAAATTTCAAAAGGAAGATTTTTCCCCGCAGGCCCACTGACAAATCAAATGATGCCACGTGTCCAGGGGAGAAATTTGAAAAATTTGGCTAAGTGTTGCACATGGAAAATTTTGGAGGAAGGTCTGCACCCAATCATATTGCACCACGTGTCCTATGGCATGGGATTTTCGGAGGCGGAGGAGAAGTTGGATTTTGGCAAAGTGTTTCGCCAAATTTCAAAGAAGGAGTTTTGGCCCGCTGCCCCCGCCAATCAATCATGTTTCGACACGTGTCCCCGGGAGTCGGAGCTACAGAGCGTGGGAGGAAATTGGGATTTTTTCCCAAAGTGTTGGCGCAAAAGTAAAAATGTTTGTGGATGGCCCACAACCAATGAAATGCCGCCACGTGTTTCGGAATGGTGGAGGGTGGGGAGAATTTAGGAAATTTTCCCAAAGGAAAAATGAAGGAATTTTTGAAGGGAAAAGCCCACCCCAAAATGTGAGCCAATGGAATCTTGCCACGTGTCCAAGTGGCGCGAAAAATTAAGAAAAGCCCGCATGAGAAATTAGAAGAGGTAAGCCCGCACCCAATGGGGTTTTGCCACATGTCCAGGGAAAATGATCAAATGGCCCGCGGAAAATTTAGAAAGGAGAATCCTCACCCAATCAAAGCACGTGCCACGTGGCTCTCAACTCACCGCCTCAAGTGGGATTTTTGGAAAATTTTCCAAAGGGTAAAATAAAGGAAAATGGTGCAGGATGGGCCCACGCCTAATAAAAACATGCCACGTGGCACTTGGAAAGGTGGAGCACGAGGGATTTTTGGGAAATTTTCCCAAATGCAAAAAGGTGAAAAAATTCAAATTTTCTCCCACCAATCCGATTTGGCCCTGTTTTGCCCTAAAATTTCAAATGGCCATATCTTTCGATCCAGAGCTCGCTTTTTTTGTGTTCTTGATATCAATAGAAAGATGGTGAAATTATCTACAAGATTCCAAGGTCATTTTTACATTTTTATGATTTTGAGAGAGAAAAATTGAAAGATGCCTCCGCACGTGGTCATGGACGAAATGACGTTTCAACCACCGTTTTTAATGAAGAATGGCTCGCATTATCTCCCAGCATGGCTAAAAATGTGATAGGATGGGTCTGTAAGGACACCCATGTTGTTTTGATTGAATTTTGGTCAATGGTTGAATCCCTTCCATGTTTTCCCATGTTTCTCTCTCTTGGGCTCGTCCCTTGCACTGTAAAAGCTAGATTTGGCTCATTTTCAAAGGGTTGAACATTTTTTGTGTATAGCAGGCTCCCTTTTTCACCTTGGAAGTGATTTGGTGGAATATCAGACCTTTTCTAAGAACTGCAACCTATTTTTGCCTCTCAGGTGTTGTAATGCATGTATTTTGATATTAAAATGACAATGCAAGCTCTGTGAATGAGTTTCAATCCTCTGCTTATGTTGTTTGCTTCCTTTCTGATCTTTCATTACATGTCATCAGTTTGTGCATGATGTTTTGTTGCATTTCCATGATTTGTGTCAATCTGTAGAAGTAAAAAATGCTCACCACTCCTTTGGTGCATCACCTTATTAGCATTAGTTTTAGTTTTTGCATTCTCCATCTCTACCCACTTTGGAATCTAGAGTAGGATTTTGAGTTTGAAACCTATGTATAATGTGTAAGTGAAAAATTTAATCGAGGAGTTAAGGAACCAGCCTTTAACTGGAGATTCCTTTCCCATTTTACAAGTCCCACTATAGACACCAAATTTGGGTCTTACGACACCTGTGCACTCGTATCTCGTCTCGCAACCTAACCCTACCTCACCACCTAAACCTTACACACTTAATTATTTATTAATTACCTTATAATTAATAAATCCACATCTCCAACCCTGCCACCTCACCTCGCCACCTCACCATGACCTAGCCCTAACCCTAAACTAACCTAATTAAGACCTATGACTTGTTCCGGACTCCACACCCATGACTCATCACCCTCACTCGCATCAAAACGAGCCTAATAATGACTTTACCAAGCCCACAATGGACCCCTTGAGAGAAAAGGAGGGAAAGTTGGCTATTTTTAGTAAAAATACCAAACTTTGACTTGACCGACAACGGTCCCTACTCGACCGCCATTGGTTATGTAACCGCCATCGGTTATGCAACCGCCATCATCAGTTCCTCAGTAAATGACCTACCCCAACCAAAATGTAGGGATCTGAATTCATTTGCAAAAAAGAGACAAGTGAGAGAGAGAGAGGAGGTTGCAGAGAAGAGCATTGAGTCTAAGATCAGAATCGATGAACGAGATCATTGTCACATTCATCCAAGCATTGGGAGAGTCAGAGGATAGCTTCATCAACTCACCGTCGATTGTCAGATCATCCCACCTGAGCTTTTCCTTTATCACCACATTCCTCGAACCCGTATCCTCATCAGAAAGTAGTAAGTAGTATCTTGTATGCTTCTAGACTCTACTGCGTGAACTTTTGATTCATAGTAATTATAAGCTCACCCCTGGATCTAACACCCGGCAGCACCCTACACTTAACCTTCATTCATCCATCCCTATATTGCCCAAAAGATAGCTTTCTCACTCTCTGAGTCTTCTCCATTGCCTTACTATTCCCCCAAACCATCTACCAACCTTAAAAACCTCGTAACCAACCCTACAATCAACCTCTACCCAGAAGCCCCTAAATCATTGCCCCTACCGATATCGGTTATCCCCTACCGGTAGCGGTTTTATAACCACGGTCAGTTATCCGGTGACCGGCATCGGTCACTGTGACTTATACCAAAACCAACCTTTCACCTATTTATCTCCTAACAACCTTAGATTCAGCCTGGTCTATCCCTGTAACTTGATCTGAACGTATCAATAACCAGTGACCAAACAAACAGAATGATGTTTTATTATTGGTAGTTTAGTCTCTATTGCTTTTAGTAACGAGGTACCTAAATCGTGATTTCACAATAGCTTCTTTATTATCATTTGCAATAATTTATATTAAAAGGGAACTGACCACCTTCGAAAGGAAGTTTAGTATTTCCTGGGCCCAAGGCAGTTCCCTTACTTATTGTCTAACTAAAATCTAGTGGTCTTGCATTCTTATTTACAGGTAGTCCTTCCCAGAAAAAAAGGAGTTCTTCACAATCGGTCTGATCTCTCTACGGTATGCACACACCTTCCCAACACTCAACAAGTATTCCTCCTAACCCTAACCCTTATCTATTTCTCAAGAGAATGAAAAGATAGAAGTAACTCTATTCGGAACTGAAATTTCATGCGAAACATTTTGGCACGCCGGTGGGACCCTATTCGGGTTTCTTTCTTTCTTGCTTATTTTCATATAGGAGCACACTAGCTATTTCTTCTTCTAAATATTCACAAAATATTTTGTCATTTTGGTAAAATAATTTGTCTTTCTTTCACATCTTTGCATTAGTGAAATTCATCTTCTTTGCTTCATCGAATATCATTTTCGATTTGGGTTTAAAACACGTGCATCACATTCTTGCTTGTTGTTTTTAATTCTAGTGAACGTAGATTAAGTAACAGGTCATACACGGTTGGGGTGATATCCATGGTATTGATTGAGAAATTAATTTTACTCTCCTTTGCACAACACATACCAAATCACATCATAATCTACACAACATCTCAAACATCCCCCCTTTCCCGTGGTATTCCTCCGCCCGATTGAGGTAGCCTTACAAGCCAAAACAAACTTGACATCTCCCTTAGGTCTTTTGTTTAGGATTGACATCATCTGGCATCTAAGGCATAAGCCCAAAAGTGATTAAAACTAATCCTAGGGTTAGTCTCTTGATTTGCTTGTGCATCTTGCTTGTTTTCTGTTTTTCTTTCAGTGCTATTTCTCTGTTATACCCTGTCTCAGTTATCACTTCAGACAGGTTGGTGGGTATACTAAGCCTTGTTCTCCCCAAACCAACAGCCTCTTACATTCTCTCTTTGCCTTCATAAGTAACCGGCACCGGTCCTCTTCTACCAACATCGGTTATCGGACCGACACCGGTTTCTGTCTAACCGACATCGATTACTAGACCGATATCGGTTACTATGTTTTACAGTTCCTGACAAACCAGTAACCTACCAATTCCAACATTTTGTTGCATTTTTGTTCCTGATTGACTAATTCTCTGCTGTATCCTCTTGTCCATGGTTGTTATCACCTAAACAACAAGCCGTAGCCATGGTTTCACATGCTTGTTCCGTGTCTTTTCCTGAGTCACCCTTTCGCATCCTATGGGGAATACTACAGATACCAATGCTTTTCCCAAGATCTCTGTCGGAGATCCGAATTTTGCTAAATTTTTGGATGCTAATCTTAGTGCCGTACATTATTATTTGTCTCATACCCCTATTTGTACACCCGATGGTCAGCTCCTCTTGGGTATGCCTATTAGTATAGCCGCCCACTTAGCTCCTTCCCCACCTAATAACTCGCCTCACTATCTTCATCCTTAGCCCCGTCTCCCACCTCAAAGTGGATTTGATGATCCATACTACACCAATTGGCTTTCCTTTGGTTAATCTGGGGCCCCACATATCACTACCGTCCACTGCCCCTACCTCATCCCTCTCATAAATTACCTCTTTCATAACTTGTTCTCTACCACCTATCCACACGAGCTTTCCCTCTCAGGCTCCACCCACCTTTTCATTTCCGCAAACACATCCGGTGGCCTTAACATCTTATATAGGATACCCTTATTCAGCCACCCCAACACATTCATCATTGATATCTTATCAACATATGCCCAATCTTCCTCCGTTTATGATGAAAACACCATCATCTAACCCAACCAATGATTTAATCAAACAAATGATGGACAAGATGCAAAATCTTGAGGCTTCTGTTTCAAGAAGCCATAACACCCTGACATATGAGCAAGTTTGTCAGGATCCTATTCATTCTTCTGTCCCCCTTCATACATATCCTCCTCAATGGGAATTATTGAAATTTACTCACTTTAATAGTAAGGAGGACCCTCAACAACACTTGCGATCATTTAGACATGCTTGCTATCTGATTGCTCATGACGATGCCTTACTACTCCATACCTTCCCCATGTCCTTATCAGGACCTGCCTTGGAGTGGTACAGTGCTTTAGCCTAGCACTCAATCTTCTCCTTTAACCAGTTAGCCCAATCTTTCTTGGATCATTTCTCCATCAATATTGCCAAGAAAGTATCCATTACCGATCTCTATGCCATCCGACAATTTGAAGACGAATCTATCGTAGATTTCGTTGGACGATGGCGAGGGCCTCATCAACCAACTTACTTATGCCTTACCTCAAGCCGAGCTCATCAAAATTTTACACGGGCCTACGCTAAACACATTTCTCCCACCCTTCAAATTCAAACTTTCGCACCTTTGATGAGGCCTTTACTATGGCTCGAAACTAGAGATTCATGCCTTAGAGGAGGAGAAATTGAATTTGCGCAACAAAAACTTAAATTTTGAACCCAGGACTCCACGAACAAACCCAACACCACCATCTCTCATGCATCACTGCTTCAAAATCAAAGGGAGTCAGACATGCGGTAATGGTTAAATCTCAAGCACCATCTTATACCCAGCCAAAATCAACCTATAAGTATAAAGCCAAGCCCATCAAGTACACTCCCTTGGGAGAAACTTATGAAGTGATCTTGGACAAATTTCTTAAAGCAGGAGCTATCACCTTGCCTCCTGTTAAACCTCACTCCGGGTTTGATTCCACCCGCGCTATACCTTCTTGGTATAAAGAAAATGACTTCTGTAACTTCCATCGCATGAAGGGACACAACCATGAAAACTACAAGATGTTGAAAAACATAGTGTAGGAAATGGTTGATGCAGGGGATATAACCCTCGATAATCCTAATGCCCCTACTAATCAAAATTTAAAAATCTTCAACAAACCATTTCCAAACCATTCCTCTAACAGTAACACAAACCAAGAAACCTTAGCCGAGGAGAAGAGTGTGCATGAGATCCATGTGGTTTTCAACTCCCAACCAAGGGCTTCCATCAAAGAAATTTTGAATCGAGCCTCTTCACCGACGCAAGAGTCCTCACCCCCTTCTCCTTCATCAGGACAAGAGGACAACCCCGCTATTCCTTTACCCATAAAGGAACCAACTACCTAGAGTTCTCTTCTCACAGAAGAGCCTTCTTACACCACATCCCTGCAAGACTGTGAGTGGATGTTATCCAACTTATCTATTGCCCAAACATCTCCTTCCACCGCTCTTGCTGTAAAAGAAGAAGGATCTCCACTTTTTCTATTGTCCTTAGAAGAGAAACCCCTCGAGCCTACATGACCAAATTCCTTAATCATGACAGATCCTCTAGAACATGCCCTCCTCCCTATTAGTTCTTCATCACCTAAATCCTTCCGGTGACTAGTTGACCCCTTAACACCTATTGATACGGTGCCTCATTCGCCCCCATATTACACCCCAATGGAGAATCACAACCCACTTCTCTTCCATATCAAAATTCCCATCCATACGTGAAGATTGTCATCCCAGAAGATAGACAACTCTTATGGGCACGTTTGAGAACACCATGCTCTACTCAAATGCAAATGACTAATCTAGACACCTCTACCATATACCCAAAGTTTTTACAAAATCTCAAAATGCCTATGTCCTCACCTCCACCCCCCTCATCTCCACCGAATACCTCATCAACCTCTATCAACCTAACCAAACCTTCCCCTACGCTTGGGACTTTACCAATACCCAGCCTGACGCACCCACCTAAATGGTTAGACTTATCCAAAAATAAAGCCGTCAATCCACCTAGGAGACAAGCCCAATCTCCTTGCGTCCAATTTATGCCTCTGCCACAACTAAGACCCTTGCCCCCGATCACACCCAAGACAGCAGGCATGGATTCAACCCTCACCATCACACCTACCTTCTATATTGGGGCCTCACCCTCTGCCTTGCCTCAATACACCATGCCTCCCATATCTTCTTTAACACGACCAGCACCTTCTGCACCCATACAGAAATCCATAGGCCTCTCAACATCGTCACCCCAAGTATCTTACCTACCTACCAACCCTAAGCAAACTCGATCATCGAAGGACTTGTTTGCTGCCACTCCTCTTTCCCCATGGTTGTTTTCTGCCACCACGTCATCTGTGGCCTCATCATCTAACCATTTGAACATGACTTTTGTGCGTAAGAAGTCATGCCTAGTTCAACCCAATCATCAAAATCCCTTGCCTAAACCACCACCCGTATGAACCACTTGTACCCAACCATTACCAAAACAATAAATAATCTCACCCACTCAATCAATAGCCTCATCTTCATTTGACCCGCTCAAAGGATCTTATGCCAAGATACTTGATATGTTGGTAGGGGATGCGACCATTTCCCTACCCCCACTCAGACAATATGATCCATCTAAACCTCGACCTATAGGTTATGATGAATCTCAAATCTGTGCCTACCACCACACACCAGGACACAATGTAGAAGGATGCAAAGCTTTGAAAGCCATCCTTCTCCAATCACCTATCTCGGATAGAAAATCTTAGAAAGATGACTTACGGAAGAACAAACCCTTAGCTTCAATCCCTTCTCCTATACCACCTGTCCCCGCCTCGCCAAAATCTATCATCATTGCAACCCCACCTCTTGAGAACAATGACTTATCCCTATCATCTTCCTCATCTCGCATTCATGAGATCAACATGATTAGCATTACTACTCGAGGTCAGAAAAATAATGGAAAAGCTAAAGAGAGCACACCGGTGGTCTCTCTTTCTCCTTCCACCATCCCGATCGCACCACCACCTAAAGTGGTTATTCGTGGACCAGCCTATCCAGTCTCTGATGGAGTTTCCCATCGCACTATGATCAAACAACTTCACCAATCTCCTGTAAAAATGACACTCTATGATCTCATTCAAACATCTGAATTGCATCGACAAGCTCTAATTGAGATCCTTCAAGGGATAGAGGTCCTACCTAATGAAACCTTTCCCGTCGCCTCCATCTTCACACCCAACCACGTTTCCTCTCTCACCAAACAACCTACCTCCACAACCACCTCTTGTCCTTGTACAACAAGCCATTCTATTGTCATTTTTTCTGAAGAAGAAATTGTCGTCTTTGGTGCAGAAGATCCTGACCCTACTCTTTTCATCTTGGCTTACATCCGGGACATCTGGGTACATCGTGTTATGATCAATAGAGGTGCTAGCCTAAACATCATCTCTTCTAAATCCTTCCAACAGATGAATATCCCTCCTAACCGCATGTGTGCCAACCCCACTATGTTGCATTCATTCAATAATACTATTACTTCTACCCTAGGCACCGTGATCCTTAACATTCATGTAAGGCCATGTACCTTACCCGAACTCTTCTATGTCCTTGAAGGAGAATTCCAATACAACATGTTGTTAGGACGCCCTTGGATTTGGGCTATGGGATGCGTTCCCTCCACCTTACATAGATGCATAAAATTTGAGTATGAGGGGAAGTCATACACCGTCACAGCTGATACTTCCCCCTTCAAAACTTGCAATATGTTATACCACCCTAATGATGTGCTTGTACCAGTCAAGACACCCATTGATCCAACCCAACCATCTACTTCAACCATGCCTCAACCATCCACCTTAGCCACACCCACACCTTCGACCAATGAAACCACCGATGTGAATACCTCTTCCTTCCCCACGGACAACATCCCAACCTCGGATCCCTTGGTAGGTGTTTTTCAATGCCTTACGCTGGGGGAGTACCACCTATACAATGTTAGCACCTTCCATACCCCACAAGAGTATGGACAATTACATGCACATCCTACCTACAACCGTCGTGTGGGGGAGGTGATCTCCTACGGACCACCTAATTGCCGCACCAACCTAATGTATGGGGGTGTCGAAGCATCCTTTGTCACCCTTGAACCTCCCCTTGGTGTGGTTCCCTTCTAATCTGATTTTCAATATCTAACCAACCGTCATTTTGCCCTCACCTTCCTGATGTGTTGTGCTTGGAAAGGTTTTGGTTTCGGTCTTTATGAGCAAGGATGACATACGGTTATTCCCATAACAACACGCAAACACAAATATCGTAGTGGTCTTGGGTTTTCTGAACCACCTACACTAAAGAAACCTCATGTCAATTGTATCTAGGAAGATGATGAAGTCACCCATTCCAAACAATTATCACCCATTTTACCATCTTCACCCACGGAGTCGATAGACCCGGAATCTATCCCTCCTAATTTTTTTTTTCGTGAATGCTATCTTCCTAGGTCCTCTCACTTATCAATGCAATGGTGAGAACCCATCTTCTCTCCCCCTTTTATATCCAGACATGATCGAAGAAGACCTACCTTCGATTAATGTTGTGGAGTGCCAAGATGATGACTCCATCCTCACCTACCGTGGTGCGGATGACTCTTATATTCAACACACCTTACCATCTGACACCCAAACCATGTTGAATGAATCAAATATAGAAATCAACATCCACATGGAGGACGATCCTCACATTGTAAAGATCGGACAATCTCTCAATGCATCAGAACAAGTCGCCTTCACTACCTTTCTCTGTGCCCGCAATCAAGCTTTCGCTTGGTCCTACGTTGACATGCCAGGAATCGATCCGAACATTGCTGTCCATAACATCACTCTAAAACCGGACTCTAAACAGTTAAATAGAAGTTTGAGAAAATACATCCACGCATTGCTCTCTTAGTTAAAGAAGAGCTTTAATGACTCTTTCTGTCTCTTTCATCTTACCTATTGACTATCCGTAATAGATTTCTAATGTTGTACCTGCTCACTAAAGCGAAGGGGGACTTCGGATGATATGTGCATTTCTCGGGATCTTAACCTCACTTGCCCAAAGGATGACTTCCCCTACCTAGTATTAATCAACTTATCAATCTCACTACGGGCCATGAGATGCTTTTTCTCATGGATGGTTTCTCGGGATATAATCAAATTTTAGTAGCCACCGCCGATCAACATAAAACCACCTTCATTACCCCTAGGGCACCTTCGCTATCGTGTCATGCCATTTGGCCTTAAGAATGCTAGTGCAACCTACCAACGGGCTATTACTTAACATTTTCATGACATCATGCACACTATCCTTGAGGATTATGTCGATGATCTTCTTGGAAAATCCAAACATCACTGAGTGAACATCTCGATGTTTTAACCATTATTTTGGATCACCTATACAATCTTTGTGTTCATCTTCAACCAAAGAAATGTGTCTTTGGTGTCCTTTCGATAAAAATCCTTGGCTTTATCATCTCTTTGCATGGTATTGAGGTCGACCCCACTAAATTCAAGCTATTTTAGAAATTCCTCCACCCACTAACCTAAAACAATTGCGTAGTTTGCAAGGAAAACTCCAATCTATCTGCTGCGTTTCATCTCACAACTCTCGGATCGATGTCAACCTTTCCATCATCTCCTTAAAAGGAAATTGTTTTTCAATGGAGTGAGAAGTGCCACAAAGCCTTTGAGGCTCTTAAAAATTATCTCTGTAGCCACCCATGCTTATCCCACTTCAGACGATCGCCCTTTCTACCTTTACCTTTTGCCACTGACCATGCTTTGTAGGATCCATGCTCATACTTCGTGACTCCAAGCATCGAGAACAAGTAGTTTATTACATAAGCCATACTCTTGTGAATTATGAAACTAGGTATACACATGTCGAAAAGTTGTGCCTAGCCCTATCATTCGTGGCCACCAAACTCTGACATTACCTCCTAAATCACAATACTTTTGTCATCACCAACGCTGACCCCATACATTATATGTACGCCAAACCTCATCTAAACCAACGCATCGCCCGATGGCTTATGCTCCTCGCCGACCTCGACCTTGAGTTCGTACACTAGAAATCAGTCAAAGGACAAACTATCACAGACCAACTCACGGAAGCCCCTTTACCTAGGGAACAATTTACCAATTTTACTTTCCCTGATGAACTCATCGCAACTCTTTCACTCAATGATGTGTCTTATCCGATGACTCTCTTCTTCGATGGATCTAAATGCCAATGCGGTGGAGGGGCGGGCATTTTTCTCATTCCTCTTGAAGGTGAACCTATGCCTCTTTCATTCAGGCTCGATTTCCCCTGCACTAACAATATAGTGGAATATGAGGCCCTTGTTTTGGGTCTCCACGTTGCATTACACTTAGGTGTGAAGTCTATTCACATTTTTGGTGACTCTCAATTGGTAGTAAATCAAGTCACTGGCATCTACCAATGTAAAAATGAGGAACTTCAAAAGTACAAACATTACGTAGATTCACTTTTGACCTTATTTACCCATTATACTATCCAAACCGTTCCACGCTCAACTAATAAATTTATGGATACTATGGCTTGCTTGGCCTCACAAATTCCTGCATCACCAACTGATTCTGACATATTTGTCTTGGTCCAACAATACTTTGCCTCATCTTACTTAGTCCTGGATGTTTGTATGGTAAATAATGCATCTGTTGACTCGCAAGATACCTGGTATCACCAATTTCGCGACTACCTTACAAACTCTGTTCTCCCACCTAACCTTAATAGTAATGGAAAACACACTTTTCTTAAAGGTGTTTCTTGTTATGTCGTCATGGGGGGACTCCTCTATAAACATGGCTTCGATGGTATCCTCCTTCGATGTCTAACCAGCACTGAAGTCACTCATACCATCCAACAAGTCCATGATGGAATTTTTGGTGGGCACTTTAGTGGCTTTGCCATGGCCAAGTGGATCCTTCGCCTAGGATATTATTGGCCTACTCTTAATAAAGAATGTTGTGAATATGTTAAGCATTGTGTTATGTGTCAACAACATGCCAACCTTCAACATACTCCCAGCCATCCGCTACAGGTCGCACGAGATCTTTAGCCTTTCTCACAATGGGGTTTGGACCTTATTGGTGAGATTCATCCACCTTCTTTACAAGGTCACCATTGGATCATCACACCAACCGAATATTACACTAAATGGGTGGAGGCTGTTCCACTCATTTCAACTAAAAAGGAGAAAATTGTTGAATTCATCAATCATCACATTATTTTCCGTTTTGGTGTTCCTCATCACTTGATAACCGATAATGGAAAATATTTCAAAAATAATCTATTACGAGCCCTTTGTGAAAACTTTGGTATCAAACTTAGCTTCTCGTCACCCTACTATCCACAAGAAAATGGTCAGGCTGAATCTTTTAACAAAACCTTAACCAAAATTCTCATGAAAGTTGTTAACGATTCTGGTCAAAATTGGCATGATCACATCCCCTTTGCCCTTTGGGCTTATCGTACTAGCATTCATACTTCCACTAATGCCACACCATTCTCTCTGGTGTATGGTACCAGAGGTGTCTTGCCTCAAATCCTTCCTCGGAATATCTCTCCAAGATATTCTCACCAATGATGACTTCCGCCAAGAGCGGTTAGCCCAATTGGAGCTTCTTGATGAGCGTCATCTTACCACTCTTGACCACCTTCAAATTTATCAAAAGCACATCAAGCGTGCTTATGATAAGTTAATTCATGAGTGTACCTTTAAAATTGGTGATCTTGTCCTCAAAGAGAATCAACATGTAACCAAACTAGAAAAGAGCAAACGTGAAATTTTTTCTCCTAATTAGATTGGGCCTTACATTATCACTCACACTTACGGATCAGGTACTTATCATTTAGCTTCACTTCATGGTAAACCCTGAGCTCGAACCCTTAATGCCTTGCATCTCCGACCATTCTCTTGTTGAATTTAGTGTTACATCACTCCTTATCTACCTTTGCACTCGTCTCTTGAACTCATTTAACAACTCATACACCATATTTTCATGCATCTCAAAGTAAAATCAAACCCATGTGGTTTGATCATCACCTCCTCTTAAAGAGGCCTTCTCCTTTTTAGTCTGGTCCATGACTTCAAAGTATCAAAATAACAAGTTCTCAATTATACAATTCTGGGATATTATTGAGTCAAACTTCCTGCAAAACTAGATGCTTCATGCCAAACAGACATCTAGACCTCCATGCTATAAACTAGACTGCTCCCTCGAAGGACAACTATGTGCAAAAGCCACATCTGCTACTATAACTAGACTGCTCCCTCGAAGGACAGCTATGTGCAATGCTGCGTCTGCTACTATAAGTAGATTGTTCCCTCGAAGGACAGCTATACAAAGTCAGCCTCTATCAAAAGCTTCTCACATTGATCAACTTCATGAAGACCTCAAGAACAATAAAATGCATATCCCATATAGACTTCCTGCATTGATCAGTCTATATCCAGAAAAAATCAAAGCAGTATTCAAAAGTACTTTTGAGTCATGGACTTGTCTATTTTGGTTTGGTTCTCTTCCGTCAGAATAATCACCTTATAACAAGTTCTCTGCACCCCTAACAGAAACAAAACTATTCCATCCACCCCTCCTCACCATTCTTCACAATAAAAAAACTCAAGGGACGTGCGTATATCTGATATCTTGTGATTATACAACTCTTTTCACCTATCGACTTCTCACCTATGCAAGGTACCTAGGGATTCAAGCTCATCCTATGATAATACGTGGTTTGTTTAGCTCTTTCCAACTATGGAACAATTTTGCCTCTTTTACCCGAATCTAGGATTGTGTGTTGATCTTACTTAGGACATAATTTCCTATGCTTGGGTAAGTTAACCCTCACTTCACCTATACCCACACCCACACCAACAACATTACTCTACCAACATCAAACTTTTACCAACCAACAAATTGCCTAACCACAACTAAATTTCCTGAATTCACCTCTCCCTGGTCCTAAGGGAGAACTACATCGGTCTGAGGCCCCTCCTTGCTTTGTGCAATGGGCTATGTAGGTAGCACTTAGGAGACATGGGGTCTCCCAAGGTTAGCTCAACCATTCCCTACCATAACTTATCATGTGTTGTGTTTTCTTTAAAACTATAAATATTTTCACGTATTTTTATTGATAACACTCACCTTGATCCTTTATCCATCCACACATTCAAAACAAAAATATTCTTATAAATATCACAAAATCAAATCAACATACATATTCCATTTTATTTTAAACAAATACATCTTCTCTATCATTGACGCGTAGGTCAGAATATTTATTTATTCTTCTACCCCTATGTATGAAACTCACTTAGACCCCCACACCTCGTCCCGAACTAGGACATGATGGTGATTTTCAATGCCGCCCCGACCTCTCCGTACTCAAAGGTACCCACCGCTATTGGTTCCTCCCACTAATCCACCAATCTCTCCCGTAACATACGAATCTACCCTCTCGTGTGGAGGACTCTGCCTCTAGTCTCTTCACTCGAGACCGTCAAAGCCTCTAACAATCTCGTGGTCTCATTCACCTGTGTTTGTAGCTGGTGAACTAAACCCTGTAGGTGGTCTCTCTCTCGGGGTAATCACATCTATTTCAGGATGATCGGCCCTCTCATGTGTATCTCACAGCTCTGCTGCCCACCATAATCTATAAGACTCTATCACTCCTGCATCCATTACCATGTGATCAGCCGCTGTCTCTCTTCGTCATCTCGGAAGTGTCAGCCATAGAGGTGAGAATGGTGCCTCGGTGTCAATCCTCCTGTATGGTCTATGATCCATGGGTATATCCTGAACAAATCCAAATTATCGCCGCATGCGATCTAGAGGAATCCTCTCATAATCACCTAGCCTGTGTCCCACGATCCACCTCAATCACTCTACACCCCTCAAATCCTAGGCTATGTTCACTGTCACCATATAGTTCCCGTAAGGCCTCCAACAGATACCCGTAATTGTCACCATCTCCCACATCTACCTATAATACTCGGTGTCATCTGTCATGGTCTCGGATCTCACCTCTTGCTCTGTCTGGACCCATCACCTGAATCCCAACCTTTGCACTCTTGTCTCTCCTGCCTGGATGGGTCGGCCTATTGGTCACACACACACAATGTGCTCATAGGCCCAACAATGTAATAAGTATGCACAATCCAGTGTAGTCATGTGATTTCACCTACATGCCCATAAACCCCTATATAGCTCCACTGAGATATGTGGGTGCCCATGCGAACGTCACGCTCCCTTCTATCATTTCCCAAATAATACACATCAATGATTTTGGAAATCTTCTCCCATCTGCTCTAAGTAATGCATAATACCCCATTGCTATCATTAATATCATGACCAACCTTGTTGCCTCAGGGTGTGCTGCAAACATTATACCATAAGTAAATGTCAAACATCGCTATGTCAAATCTCGTGCGGCTAGACCAAATATTTCCGTTATCGTTGCCGTTGCACGCGCCGCATTAGGCCCTACTTGATACATCTGGTCTTCTGTAATTGGAAGTCTCAAAATTTGAAACACATCTTCTAATGTCACTGTCATCTCCCTGTTTTGAGATAAAAGGTATTCTTTTCAGATTCCATCTCTCAATCGCGCCGCAACATAGCATGATTGCGTGATTCATGAATAATAGTGGATTCCACTTAACCCCACACGGTTTATTAATGCCCACTCAGCGGGTGTTACATCCATTCGGACCCATGACAACAAAGCTAGCACCCTATCATTCATCCTCAACCCTGCCTGTGCCTACACACATCAAACCAACAAATAACAAATCAACAAATAAATTCCCACGTGTTTTTATCCACAACTTTACATAGAATCGATATCAATTATAGATAACCGATACCGGTTACATAACCGATACTGGTTATTCCTAAACGATATCGGTCACTATCAATTCCATCTACCCTGCTCAAAAACACCACCTATGATAACTTATTCACTTGTTTGCACCTCTATACCTAAAAACATATCCGAAACCCTTGATTACCTACCCCATAACACCCACCCCATCCCAAACCTTTTCCTATCACCTTTTTCATCTCTACCCACTTACCTTCCCACATCCTATTCATACGCATGCAAAAATTTAATTCCAACCAAAAATTATACCTCCTGGGATGCAGCAGTTTGAGGTGGAACCTGTCTTCCCTCTCCTCTCTGCCCGCTGGATGCTTCTCCTTGTTCAGCCATGTTCACCACCCTCTTCACTATTACTTGCCTTTACGCCTTCTTAATCCAAGCCCATGATCACTTTACCTGTCTCTTTCCTCCTTATCACTCAATTCTCCCATGCAATTACCTGTATCGACGTCAACAGCCTCACATCTTCGTATTTAACATGTTGCATGACTCTAAAAATAAGATTTCAGTTACCTCCCAAGCTTTTCTATTTTTAGAAAATCTTGTTTAAGAGTAACCGATATCGGTTAGCTAACCAGTATCAGTCAGGTTGTGACCGACATCGGTTATCTAACCGATATCGGTCATCTATCTCCTCTTGCTTAAACCTAATCCTTTTCTTTGTTTTTTGAATTTTTTGGTAGAGCCCGCCTCTTTTCCCTACATAAATGACATCACTATCAACATCCATCATCATAATAAACATCAACATTTCAAAACATATGCATATCATCAAAACATCATCAACATCATCTATATATATACATAAAATTCCAATACCATCGACAAAACACATACAACATTTTAATATATGCATCAAATCAAACATTATACACACCATGTGGATCAAACTCATCATCTATATATATCCTCAAATCAATGTCAACATATACAAATTTCCCTGCATGGGGCCTCTATAATCCAAAATACAAAGTCGGCATGCAGGCCGTTGTCTCTGTCAAAATCTCGACTCGGCTCGCAGGCCGGTCTCTCATGTCAAAAATATACTCACTCGTAGGCGGTATCAACTATACAAAAAGTACTCGGCTCGCAGGCCAGTATATACAACAAAAATGCATACATAAATCCTATGAGGGCACGCAGGCCTCTATATACACACTCGGTTCGTAAACCGGTGTCTTTATCAACAAAACCCATCTCCGCTCCTAGGGTGACTTAGCTCTCCCTCCCTTGGCCCATCCTCGGCTAGCCCCTATGCTTTGGATCTCACCTCCTACCTATCACTCGACCCACTGCAGTGTGGCTGCAGCCCCCTGTGACCTGTGACTCGAGAAGTCTCGGCTCTATGAGCCGCATATGGCTGATACTCGGCACCGGTACCATCTAGTACATCCTGATAATAGCGGGCCTCCACTCTCGCCTCCATGTATCGGGCCCGTGCCACCATGGCTGGTGGGGCTGGTCCCCCGGCTCCTAATATAAGTGGGCCCTACCCTACCTGTACACCCTAACCCTGAGCCTGTACCTGTGGTGGCGGTGGAGCTACCATCGAGCTCGAGCAGGACTGTTCCCGTGCCTAAATAGGGATCTAGACTCGAGGCTATGCCTATGCTTGTGCCTATCCCTGTACTTGTCCTTGTGCTGGGCCAACTACCCCTGTAACACTCCGATCTCGTGCTCCGCATACAGCAATAAGCTACCCTGTAATAACTACACACGACCCAAGATACATTTCCTCTCCGCTATAACAGCCACTAAATCTAGTTTGTGTAGGTTTTGTGCTCTCATGGCTGCCCTCTGCCCTGCCCACCAAACCAAAAAGGAACCTGTAACTCTAGCGTCGTCCACCGTATCATCGGCCAGTCTCTCTGCTACCCAGACTGGGTCCAATGGATGCGGTAGAGGTAGTGGTGCCTCTACATCCTCCCTCTGATACTGTGGGAAGGGAGGTGGCTCATCCTATCGTAGGCCTAACTGTCATCGTACCCTCTATAAGGGAATCCACTCATACTCCCCGGGTCTCCGTCCAGCTATCAAAAGATGTACTAGATCCAACGTAGCGTGTTTCGGGATCCTCCGGGGGCTGATGGCCTTTGTATGGCCTCCATATAATATCTAAAGCGATCAATTGTCTAGCATATATCGTAGTAAGTGACATCCCACCTCGCGATAAGCGCTCGTGGCTGACCCACGATCCCCAACCACCTCTGAAACCCATATCTATAAACTACCTATGGCCCTGGCTGCTGGGGAAACCCTACTGGTCGTATACACACGATATGCTCGTAGGCCCAGTAGTGTAACAATAATGTCAAACATATCCCAAATCACCTCATACGGCAATAGCCCAAGAGCTCTCTGTATAATCGCACGAGATACACCAAGTGCCCATGCATAACAGGTGTGCTCCTCCACCATCTCATGTAACACTCCCATCGAGCTGTGTGAATCGGCCTCCTCTCGTGTCATGGAGGGTGAAGTAGGTGATACCGATCATCACGCATGACAAGTCATGTCTCCTGCCGATGTGCGCGATACATATCGCCATAGCAGATGCTCACACTATGATACGTAATCAATGGGGCTGCATCCCCGAATACCTACAGGATGCTATCCATCGCTGTCTCGACATCCACCTGGAACACTACCTCACCTATGATCGGCAGTCTCAAGATGCGATACACATCCTCTAGCGTGACTGTCATTTCTCCAATAGGGAGATGAAATACATTGGTATTCGGATCCCATCTCTCGATGAGGGCAACCATCAGGTTGTGGTCCCTATCCATAGCCCTATACCTCTAGACTCCGCCGAGTCCAACCTCCTGCATAACTACCCACTGCGCTGCGGTCACATGTGGCCGCATCCACCCTAGTAGAGGTGGCATCCAATCTCGCATCATCACGGGCTTTGGCGTGCTGTAGTAAAAACAACCCACTCCATTAGGCCTACCCTTTACAAAACAACTACGTTAACCCTCTATACTCACTCACCCACCCTATCACAACCCGACTCTATAAGCACATCTACACCCACCTATCTTACCCTATACATCTATAAATTCCTCTCACTCTTATGGTCCTTCTTTCAATATCCTACCCACTCTAATCAAACCTAAAACACCTCATCTCCCTCAACATCAATAACCCCACCCACCAAAAATCTACAATATCCCCTTTACCTATCCCACACCCTACCAACCACCCCACTTATACTCCACCCACTCTACTCTTGCCCTATAACCATACCTCAACCAATATAACCCCTCCTAATTCATACACAATCCATAACCTATCCTACCCAAACCAGCCCCCAACCACCCGATTACCCCCACCTCAATACCCTTTCCTAGAACTCTACCTTCTCCCCTTCACCCCAAAAATCTATGTAGACCCGCCTACAACAAACCAACACAACAAACTTCACAACCTTACCTCCTACCCCCGTCGACCAAGACCAATCACCTCGACCGCCATCGGTCCCCCAATAGTCTATGTTCAAACTTTTTCGCACCAACGCCGGTCTTTCTAACCACTAGCCTACAAAACTTAAGTTGTGACCAATTCCTAGTCACCTAGTGACCGACATCGGCCATCCTTTGTGGGATTTTAGAGCCGGACCAAAAACGGCCCCCAAATCCCCTTTTTTTCCTACTTCTACCCATCTACCTAGCACAATTGCCTAAAAACTTACCCACCCTACCGTTTTGGCCTACCTAACATATCTACCCACTCTATTTTATGATTTACTTCATTTATTCATTATTTTATCAAATTTTGGATTCCTACCCCAAAACCCACATCCTAGCTACATTCATCAACTTCACACAAATAGGGATTTAGAGCCTGCCGGTACGACTACACGTCATCGTGGTGGGATAGGTGGTGGTGGTCTAGCTCCTCTAACACCTCCTACTCCTCCAGGCTGTGCCATAGCTCCAAATCTCCTCAGCAGGGTCCTCAACCAATCAAACTCTGCCTCCTGATCTCTGGGGCCTACCAATAACTCACTCCCCCACTCCACTAGTGCCAACAACTCAACCCAATCAATTCAAAACTCAAACAAGAACAAGTTGGCACTCAAATTCACAATGTGAAAATGACATGCCATATTTTTTCTTTTTATAGGTTTTGAACTCTAACTGATCTCGGTTAGGGCACGCCCTAGAGGACCGATATTGGTCGCTAACCGATACCGGTCACCACTAACCGATATCGGTTACCTTCCTAGTTTACCCTAACTCCTGCCCTTATCCACCAAACTCTATTTTTCACCACATTGCCTACCCCGGCCTTTGCTAAATAACCTTGTTTTGAATTCATCGGCTTCGGTGACCCAAAGCCGCAACCACCCAATCGGCCCGACCCAAGGCCACAACTAGCCAATCGGCTCAACCCAAGGCCACAACCAACCAATCGGCCCGACCTAAGGCCACAACTTACCAATCGGCCCAACCCAAGGCGCAACCACCCAATCGGCCCGACCCAAGGCCACAATTAATCAATCGGCCCAACCCAAGGCCGCAACCAACCAATCGGCCCGACCCAAGGCCGTAACTTACCAATCGGCCCAACCCAAGGCCGCAACAACCAATCGGCCGACCCAAGGCCACACCCAACAAATCATCCCGACCCAAGGCCACACTAATTAAGTACCTCGACCAAGGCCCGCAAATTACGATTCTATCCACCCATCATGTAGTTGTTTGTTCAATTGAGCTCACCTGTTCATGTTTTAGCATGACTAGGATACTTGAATTGATCAGCTGACCAGCTTTGCCTAGACCGAGACCATGACATTTATCTCAACCAAACCAACCATTTGGTACTGCCGAACATGCCTAAACGTTCCGGTACCTTACCCATTATATCCCCTGGAGCTACTTCCTATGCCTTGGATACCATGATTATATCAACCTTGTTTGGATAAACTATCGACCTTTGCCTATGAATTTCTTGTTTGCTCTTCAAATCGTGTACCCTGGTCACACTACTACATTTCAACGTGCGTCGGCTTCCTTGAACTTACCCCACCATCTTACCATCATCTCATCATCATTCACCCTTTATCAACCCTATCCCTGATTTCACGTCACCTCAATTTGTGATAGATTTGAGGGGGATTACCTGTACCCTTAACTGGGGCAACCACTTCTTATTATTGTCAGTGTAGCTTTACAAGACAAGCTACACAACAATAAGGGGCAAATGTAGACACCAAATTTGGGTCTTACGACGCCCTGTATCCCGTATCTCATCTCGCAACCTAACCCTACCTCACCACCTAAACCTTACACACTTAATTATTTATTAATTACCTTATAATTAATAAATCCACATCTCCAAAACGCCACCTCACCTCGCCACCTCACCATGACCTAGCCCTAACCCTAAACTAACCTAATTAAGACCTATGACTTGGTCCAGACCCACACCCATGACTCATCACCCTCACCCAAATCAAAACGAGCCTAATAATGACTTGACCAAGCCCATAATGGACCCCTCTGGGAGAAAAGGAGGGAAAGTTGGCTGTTTTTAGTAAAAATAGCCAACTTTGACTTGACCAATGTCGATCCCTACTTGACTGCCATCGGTTCCCTGTAAATGACCTACCCCAATGAAAATGCAGGGATCCAAATTCATTTGCGAAAAAGAGACAAGTGAGAGAGAGAGAGAGGAGGTTCAGAGAGAAGAGCATTGAGTCCAAGGCAGAATCGATGAATGAGATCACTGTCACATTCATCCAAGCATTGGGAGAGTCGGAGGATAGCTTCATCAGCTCACCATTGATTGTCGGATCATCCCACCTGAGCTTTTCCTTCGTCACCACATTCCTCGGACCTGTATCCTCATCAGAAAGTAGTAAGTAGTATCTTGTATGCTTCTAGACTCTACTTCGTGAACTTTTGATTCATAGTAATTATAAGCTCACCCCTGGATCTAACACCCGGCAGCACCCTACACTTAACCTTCATTCATCCATCCCTATATTGCCTAGAAGACAACTTTCTCACTCTCTGAGTCTTCTCCATTGCCTTACTATTCCCCCAAACCATCTACCAACCTTAAAAACCTCGTAACCAACCCTACAATCAACCTCTACCCAGAAGCCCCTAAATCACTGCCCCTACCGATATCGGTTATCCCATACAGTAGCAGTTTTATAACATGATCGGTTATCCAAAGTGACAAAGCATCGGTTCATCGTGACTTATACCAAAACCAACCTTTCACCTATTTATCTCCTAACAACCTCAGATTCAGCCTGGTCTATCCCTGTAGCTTGATCATGAACGTATCAATAACCAGTGACCAAACAAACAGAATGATGTTTTATTATTGGTAGTTTAGTCTCTATTGCTTTTAGTAACGAGGTACCTAAATCATGATTTCGCAATAGCTTCTTTATTATCATTTGCAATAATTTATATTAAAAGGGAATTGACCACCTTTGAAAGGAAGTTTAGTATTTCCTGGGCCCAAGGCAGTTCCCTTACTTATTGTCTAACTAAAATCTGGTGGTCTTGCATTCTTATTTACAGGTAGTCCTTCCCAGACAAAAAGGAGTTCTTCACAATCGGTCTAATCTCTCTACGGTATGCGCACACCTTCCCAACACTCAACAGGTATTCCTCCTAACCCTAACCCTTATCTGTTTCTCAAGAGAATGAAAAGATAGAAGTAACTCTATTCTAGAACTGAAATTCTATGCAAAACACCCACACTTGGGGAAAGGATTCAATGTTGTGCAATCACACTGGATGTTTAGTATGATCAAACTAGAAATCTGATCAACATCCGGTGGTGCTGCTGATTTGCAACAACATTACCAAAGGGACTTATTACTTTAGAGTCCATTTTCAATCCTAATGATTATTTTAGGAAGGAGAAAGAAAACATTCAAGTCAAGGGAGAAGATTCAATGTCTATCTTGGTATAAGAAGGAAAATCACTCGATTTGTTAAGGTGACAACCGAGCGAGAAAGGTATGAGTTCATACAACTTTGTCAAGAATTCCCTAATGTGTTTTCTTGGAGCTATGAAGATTTGAAAGGTTTCAATCCCAAGTTATCTCAACACACCATTGAATTGGATCCAAGTACTAAACCCATCAGAAAAAGCAAAGGTCAGTCAATCCACACATGGAGCCTCTCATGAGAAAGGAATTGAATAAGTTGATAGAATCAAGAATCATATTCCCTATCAAGCATTCTAGTTGGGTGGCCAACTTGGTTCTAGTTAGAAAGAAGAGTGGGGAAATCAAATTATGTGTTGACTTCAAATATTTGAATAGAGCATCTCTCAAGGATCATTATCCACTTCCTTCTATGGAGTAGATTTTATAGGTTATTGCCGGCTCTGAGAGGTTTTCATTACTTGATGGCTATTCAGGGTATAATCAGATAATGGTGAAAGAAGAGGATCAGTTCAAGATAGCCTTTACAACCAAATGGGGAACTTATGCATACAGGAAAATGCCATTTGGGCTGTCCAATACTGGAGCTACTTTCCAAAGAGCAATGGACATGGCGTTCAAGGGTTTGATTAACAACATTGTGCTGATATATCTTGATGATATCACTATTTTTTCAAAAAATGCAGCAGACCACCTCTTTCATTTGAGACAAGTGTTCCAAAGGTGTAGAAGATTTGGAGTATCCTTGAATCCTAAAAAGTGTATTTTTCTATCCCATGAAGGAAAAATCCTTGGCCACATTGTCTCCAAAGAAGGATTAGCAATTGATCTAGAAAGAGTTGAAGCCATAAGAGCACTACCATTTCCAAGCCACAAGAAGGCCCTTCAAAGTTTCTTGGGAAGAATAAATTTTGTTCGGAGGTTTGTCCCAAATTTTACAACCCTTGTCAAGCCTATCACCAAGATGTTAAAGAAAATCTTGGCTTTCAAATGGACAGCAGAAGGCAAGGAAATTTTTGAAGTAATCAAAGAAGCCATCTCTCAAGCCCCAACTCTCATCAACCCGGATTTCTCCAAGGATTTCATCCTCTATGCATTTGGGGGTGATGATACTATTTCTGCAATTTTGGTATAGCAGAACAAAGACAATGATGAGCAGCCAATTGCTTTCTTCAGCCAAAGCCTAGAGGATTATGAGGTGAGATATTCTTTCATTGAAAAGCATGTTCTTGTAGTAATCAGAAGCTTGAAGAAATTCAAGCATCTAGTTTCAAACAACAAGGTTCAGTTGCTGGTTTCTCATGTGGGAGTTAAAGACTTCCTCCTCAACAAAGACTTGAATGAAAAGAGAGCAGGTTGGATTACTCGTGTCATGGAGTATGACATTGAGATAAAAGTCACCAAGTTGGTTAGAGGAAAAGGATTGTGTGAGCAGCTGATCTTGAGCAAACAAAAGGAAGCATGCAATGTGAAGGAGGATGTTTTGGCGTTACAAGATAGCCATAAGCAAGGAAGCACTCAAGAGGAAAATAATGGTGTTCTCACTCCTTGCTGGACCCAAGACATAATGAACTTCCTAAGCACATTTCTATGCCCTCCAGAGATGAAAAAAACCAAAAGAAGACACTTCAGATTGCAGGCTGTCCCATATGCCCTTGTTGATGGTGTTTTGTTCAAAAAGGACGTGAATGGAGTGCTGCTGAGATGCATTAGCACAAATTAGATTCATAGGGTGTTGGAAGAGTTCCATGGTGGATCAGCTGGTGGTCATTTTGTATCAAGAGTGACATATCTAAAGATCATGAGGGTTGGCTATTATTGGCCCAAGATTTTCAAAGTGATTGTTATGTATGGATCAAGAGGTGCAAAAATTGTGCCTTCACAAGTAAGGAGAGGTGGCTGCCCTTCCATTGCATTTAATTTCAGCTGACCAGCCATTCATGCAATGGGGTTTGGACTTCATTGGAGTCATTAATCCCAATTTAAGCCAAGGGCATAAATGGATTCTAATAACAATGACATTACTTCAGCAAGTGGATGAGGCAAAGTAGCACTCAAGGAAGCAAATGAACCTAGCATCCTAGACTTTTATGAGGGAATAGCAACTAGATTTGGCATACCTGCTACAATAATATTAGATAATGCATTGGAATTCATTGGGTCCAAGGTGACTGAATGGGCTGTCAAGAATGGGATCTACCTAAGCACTTCATCAAACTATTACCCTCAGGGTAATGGCCAGGCTGAATCTACAAATAAGAACTTGTTAAGAATCATTAGGAGGACCCTTGATGAAAATCAGAGATCTTGGCATACTAAGTTGAAATCAGCCTTATGGGCTGATAGGATAACTCCTAAAAGATCTACAGGTAACTCCCCATTCAAGCTTGTTTATGGGAGAGAGGTAATTTTTCCCATGTCACTTGAGTTGCCAACATTGGAACTCATGAAACAGTTAGATTTGTTGGAGTTTGAGCCCATGGAAGTCAGATATGTAGAATTGATGGAGCTCCAAGAAATTAGAAATCAAGCATCCCAAGCAATGGAGAAGGATCAAGCCTTGATCAAGAAGACCTTTGATAGGAAGGCCAAGAATAGATCTTTCCAAGTTGGAGATCTAGTGTTAAAATGGGATGCAGACAGAGCAAAAATAGGAAGGCACTCAAAATTTGATGCCATTTGGAGTGGCCCATACATGGTCACAAAGTGTAAGGGCAGAAATGCTTTCCAATTGTCTTCATTGGATGGCGAAGAACTGTAGATTCAAGTCAATGGGATCTATCTAAAGCATTTCTACTAAAGGAAATTCTCCACCTTGTACATATTAGCTTAGGTTTTCATTCCTCCAAGTGCTTGTGCACATTGTTTTGTTGTAGATTAGCTTTTCTTTCCCTAAGTGCTTTGGCACAAGCTTATTGTTCCTAGGAATGTGTCTTGTAGGCCTTGCTCGATCGGATGATGTTCCACTCTCCATCTTCCTCCTTGCGGTGTTCTAGTCGGTTGGGGTACCAAGTAGATAATTTAATGACTCCATGCCCAACGGATAGCTTCAAGAAACTAGTAACTTCATCCAGCAGGTAGATGAGCCCTCTGAGTTGCCAAAATTGTTATCCAAAATGTACCCCTTGCTCATTTTGTGGCTAACTCCTTTCATTCTTCCCTCTCTTCTCGCCTCGGTCATAATTTTTGCTTTTCAGGGAACTCAAAATTTTTTGAAAATGGCACCATTGGATAGAGCTCTTTCTCATCTTTCCGAAAGGTAAAGTTTTCCTCCTAACTCCATGTATTTTTGAAGTTATGGCCTGATGGAGTTTTTATGGGAAATTTTCCCTGAAAGGTCCGCAACCAATGAAATGGCGCCACGTGTCCAAGGAAGTGGCGGGAGTCGGAGGAAGACTTGGATTTTTACCAAGTGTTTGGAAAAATTTCAAAAGGGATATTTTACCCCGTAGGCCCGCCGTCCAATTAGATCTCACCACATGTCCAAGGGGAAAAAATTAAAAATTTGACTAAGTGTTGGCGCATGGAAAATTTTGGAGGAAAGGCCTCGCACCCAATCACGTTTTGCCATGTGTCCTATGGCATCGGACCAGCGGAGCATAGAGGAGAAGTTAGAATTTTGGTGAAGTGTTTTTGCCAAATTTCAAAAGGAAAATTATTGGCCCGCAGGCCCACCAACCATTCAGAATAGGCCACGTGTCCTCGGGCACCGGAATGGCGGAGCGCGGGGAAGATTGGGATTTTTTCCCAAAGGGATTGCGCAAAAGGAAAAATGTTTGCAGAGGGTCTATGGTAAATGAAATTGTGCCACGTGTCCTAGACCGGTGGAAGGTCGGGGAGAATTTGGGAAATTTTCCCAAAGGAAAAAGAAGAAAATTTCGAAGGAAAAATTGCCCCGAGTGTGAACCAATGGAATCTTGCCACATGTCAGGTGGCGCCAAAAAAATCAAGACAAGCCCACAAGGAAAATTTGAAGGGCAAGCCCACATGCAATGGGGTTTTGCCACATTTCTAGGTCAGAAAAATGGTCAAAAAGTAATGGAAAAATTTAGGAGTAAAGGCCCGCGGTGAATCACCTGTTGCCACATGTCCTCAACTCATCGACCCGACGGGATTTTTGGAAAATTTTCCAAAGGGAAAAACAATGGAAAATGAAGCATTAAAGGCCCGTACCCAATCAAATCATGCCACATGACACCTAGAATGGTGGAGCGTGGGGAATTTTTGGAAAATTTTCCAAATGACCAAAAAGTGGAAAATTTAAAAAAATTTGCCGCCAATCCGATTTGGCCCTGTTTTGCCTTAAAATTTCAAACGGCCATATCTTTCGATCCGAGCTCGCTTTTTTTTGCGTTCTTTATATCAATGGAAAGATGGTGAAATTATCTACAATATTATAGTGTCATTTTTAAATTTTGTTGAGTTTGGAGAGAGAAAATTGAAAAACACCTCTAGCACGTGGTCATGGACAGAAATGACGTTTCAACCACCATTTTTAATGAAGAATGGCTTGCATTCTCTCCCAGCATGGCGAAAAATGTCAGGGGATGGGCCTATAAGGATTCCCATGCTATTTTACTATGTTTTTGGTTGGTGGTTGAAGCTCTCCCATGTTTTCCCATGTTTCTCTCTCCTAGGGTCGTGGTTTGCACTGTAAAAGCTAGAATGGGTTCATTTTTGGAAAAGAGAGACACTTTTCAGCTCTGCAACTTCCCTTTTTCTTCCCTTTTGGTAGAATTTGTGGAAATATTTACCTTTCCATGTAATACAGCACCCTTTTTGCCTCTTGATCACTGTAATGCATTGTATTGGATCTGAAATGTTAATATATGCTCTGTGATTAAAATTCCCTCAATCCTTTCATATATCTACCATTGTTTTCCTGATCTTTCATTACATTTTGAGCAATTTGTGCATGCTTTGTGTTGTGTTTTCTTATGGATTGTGTATATATTGTAGTATCGAGGCATCTACAACTCCTTTGGTGCATCATCTCTTTAGCATTAGCTTCATTTTCTTACATTCCCTATCTTTGTCCCCTTGGAATTTAGAGTAGAACTAGGAATTCAAACCTTTATAGCTTGTAAGTGATATATCTGATTAGAGGAGTTGAGGAACTAGCCTCCAATCTAGAGATTCCTATCCCATTTCACAAGTCCCACACTTGGGGAGAGAGTCAATGTTGTGCAATCACACTTTGGATGTCCAAGATGTCAAACTAGAAGTTTGATCAACATCCATGGGTGCTACTTGATTTGCAACAACAGTCATATTGTTAACACTTTGATTTAGGTGTCTCAAAATGTTATCAATACACTAGATTAAGCAAAGTACTCAAAATACAAACTAATCTAGTATTAAGAAAGGTGTTTTAATAGTTGGGAAAGGTCACTGAGATGTTAGGAAAGGTCTGGGAAATGTTTTGGGTGATTTTGGGTTGTTTGGTGAAATTTATGAGCTCGTTGTTCTAGGTAAAATTGATAGTAAAAAATATGGAGCGGAACGGGAGTGGATTTTCAAAAACTAGGCAAGTGGGAACTATCGCAGGACATAGGTGATCCACGATTAAGGGACATCGGGTAGGGGTCCCAGGTATAGCACAAGAAGGAGGTAAGTTGTCTTCACCTATCTCGTGGGCCGACAAGATTTTGGGCCATAGAAAGGATGTTGTGAATCATCCTCTGAACGAAAACATTATGGCTAGGGAAAAAGATGGGTTGATTAGTCTTGATATCCCAGATGGGTTAGCAGATCAGGCTAGATCTAGGATGGAGTATGCCTTGGTTGGTAAATTTTATGGATCAAGGCCGAATGTAGAATGGTTTCATGAATGGGAAAAAAGAAAGTGGAATCAAAGGGATCACTTGAAATTGCTTCATATGTGAATGGGTTTTTTATTATAAACCTCTCAAACTAGGAGGACTACAAAAATATTTTTCTTGGTGGTCCATGGTTTATGGGTAGATCAAGTCTTTTGATCCAAAAATGGATTCAGGATTTGATCCATTTAAGGAGAAACCAGATGAGTTTCTGTGTGGGTTAAGCTTCGGGTTTTCCTATGGAGTTCTGGGAAAATGAAATTTTAACAGCTATAGCAAATGCATTAGGGTCGTTGGTGGTTTTTGATCCTATTACAAGGGCAAGAACAAGATTAATGTACACTCATTTTTGTGTTACTTGTTCTATGGGGAACTTATTAAGAAAAGAAATTCTTCTTAAATCTAAGTTTGGTGAGTGGATTCAGAAGGTAGAATATGAAGCCTCTCCGTTGTTCTGCCAGAAATGTAGGAGGATGGGACATGAGAAAAGGTAGTGTAAGGAGGGTAAGAAAGGGAAGCAGATGTATGAAAAAAAAGAAAAGGAATCTAGGATGGAAGGGGATAGTTCTTTACAGCAAAATTTTGTTTCTTTAAACAAATTTCATTTGTTGGAAGATAAGGAAAAGGAACAGGAAGGTGAACAAAAAAATGATTTTCAAGTTAGTAATGAAAATGTATTGGAGGGTAGGGATTCAAAGGAGGAAGGAGAAAAATATCAGTATCAAAAGGAGGTTTTGAATGAGGAAGATTTGGGTTTGGAAGATCAAGATTTTAGTGGGGGCATAAGTGTTCCACAAAGTCCAGTAAAGCAACTTTTAAGTATGTTGGATGCTCAGGAGGAGAAAATGACATTCCATATGGAAGAAGTTCCTTGTTCTTTCAATTTGGAAAAATCAAAGATGGAAAGGGAAGAAAAAAGGTTTAATACAAGAAGTTCTCAAAAACAAGACAAAGGTAAAGTAGATTGTGGGAAGATTCTAGCAAAAAAAGGAAATTTGACAAATAGGGATAGGAGGGAGAAAGCTGCAGCAAAGGAAATTGATTCAGGAAGACAACGCTCCATTGAGGAGAGTATTTCTCCAAATAAATTGAAATGAAGGTCATCTCATGGAATATAAGGGGGCTAAATAACCCTAATAAATAGAATATTTTGTCCTCTTTTAGAAAGAAGAATAAGCCTGATATTCTTTTAATTCAAGAAACAAAGATGTCTATTGATAAAATGAAGGAGGTGAAGAATAGAGTTTGGTTTAGATCTGAGATTCAAAGTGCATCGTTGGTGGGTGCTTCAGGGGGTGTGGTAACTTTTATGGAATCCTATTGATAGAGAAGGTAAGTTGTTGTTTTGTTCTCAGAATCATGTTGTTATTTTGTTTAAAGAGAAACTAGATGGTTCTGAGTGGATTTGCTCTAATATTTATGCTCCAAATTTGGTGTTGGGAAGAAGAAATATTTGGGCTGATATTAGTCTTTTTGTAGTCAGTATAATGAGTTAAATTGGTTAATTGGTGGGGATTTTAATACTCCTCTATTTATGGAAGATAAAAAAGGAGGGTCGGGGTTTATAGTGATAGTATGGAGGATTTTGCTGACTTTATAACTTCCTGTAATTTGGTGGATATTGAATTAAGAGGATCCCTCTTCACTTGGTCAAACAGGAGATTGGGGGATGATTTGATTCAAATTAGGTTGGATAGGTTTTTTATAAATCTGTCTTGGTTTCAAAATTTAGCTGGGTTTGTGGTGGCTCTTCCTCGAATCGGTTCGGATCATAGTCCTATTAGCCTTCAAACTGGACTAAACAATGAGGTAGGTGGAAGACCTTTTAGGTTCTTTAAGATGTGGCTTCAACATCCTGGTCTTGAGGAAGAGGTAAGGATGAGTTGGAAAAGTAATGTTAGAGGTAATCCAATGTTTAAACTTGTGGCAAAATTGAAACTCTTAAAGTCTAGGTTGAAGGTTTGGAATAAAGAGACTTTTGGTAACATTTTTGCTCAAAAATCTGAGATTAGTGAAGCTTTGAAGAGGATGGAGGAAGAGGTGGAGTCTTCTGGTTTGACTATAGAGTTGAAAGATAAGGAGAAATCTCTATTGTCTGAGTATCATAATTTGGAAGCCAAAGAGGAGGCCTATTGGAAACAAAATTCTAGGGTGCAATGGTTAAAGGAGGGAGACAGGAATACAAAGTTTTTTCATCTCTCTGCTTCCATGCATAAGAACAAAAATTCTATTGGGGAAATTGAGGATGAGAGGGGTTTGTTGGTAAGTAATCAGGGTGAAGTTTCTCAGGAATTTGTTAGATTTTTCTCTCATCTACTTTCAGCTGATAAGGATCCTGATTTGGGTAAGGAAAGTGACATTGCAAATCTTTTTGAAACTATTATTTCTCATCAGGAAAATACAGAGCTGATAAAAATCCTATCTTCTGAGGAAATTGCAACTGCTGTTTTTGACCTTGATGGGGATAAATCTCCGGCCCGGATGGTTTTCCTACTTTGTTTTTCCAATCCTTTTGGGATATTATTCATAAGGATGTGGAAGAAGTTGTTCAGGACTTTTTTGAAAGTGGAAAATTATTGAAGGAAGTTAATACAACTTTCATTGCTCTTGTTCCTAAGGTGCAAGGGGGGAAGAAAGTGCTGGATTATCATCCTATAAGCCTGTGTAATATGGTGTATAAGATAATAACAAATATTATATCTTCAAGATTAAAAGGTTTGTTGGAACACTTTATTTCAGAAAATCAAGGAGCTTTTGTGGAAGGAAGACAAATTCTGGATAGTGTGATAACTATTCATGAGGTGGTTCACTCGGTTGAAGTTTCTAAAAGGGCTGCTATGATGCTTAAAATTGACATGAACAAAGCCTATGACAAAATTTCGTGGAGATTCCTGAAAATTATTTTGGGAAAATTGGGTTTTCATTGGCATTTTATAAATATCATTATGGAATGCATTTCTACTCCTAAATTTTCTGTTTTAGTTAATGGGAAGGCAGAGGGTTTCTTTTCTTTGGGGAGGGGTCTGAGGCAGGGTGATCCCCTTTCTCCTTTCCTTTATATCATTGTGGTGAAACTTTGAGTAGACTTTGTGTGGACTATAAACAGAAAAAAAAATTGCATGGTTTAATCATTTCTAATGGTATTGATCCTATAATATTACAGCAATTCGTGGATGACACTTTCCTTTTGGGAAATGCAACCCAGATGGAGGCTCTGGGTTTTAAAGAAGTTGTACAAGATTTTGAGGAAGTTATGGGTCAACTCATAAATTTTAGGAAAAGCTTTGTTCTGTTTTTCAATGTGGATATGGAAATCCAAACCAGAATTGTGGATATTTTGGTGTGTTCTATACAAGAGTTTCCATGTACTTATCTTGGAATGTCATTGTTTAGAGGTAGAATGTAGATGGAATGTTGGAATCCCCTTATTTTGAGGTTTCAAAAGAAGTTGTCAACTTGGAAAGGAACTTTGCTTTCTCAAGCAGGTAAGCTTCAATTGTTGCAGAGTTGTCTCCAAAGTATGGTGGTTTATCTTATGTCTATGTTTCTAATGCCTGCAAAGATTAAACACATTATTACTAAGATCCAATGTAGGTTTTTGTGGTCTAGGCAGAATCTAAAGATAGACTTCCTTTGGTGGCTTGGGATAAAGTTACCCTTCCAAAGGGAGTTGGGGGTTTGGGGTTGAAAGATATAAAAAGTATGAATTTAGCTCTTATGGCCAAAATTGGGTGGTGGTTGGAGCATGAGCAAGGTTTATGGGTCAGAATTCTAAAGTCAAAGTACTTAATGGCTAATCAGGTAACTTTTGTCTCTAATGATGTGCTTCTGAAGGATCTATTTTCTGGAATGGTCTGGGTAAATGTAGGGATATTTTGTTAAAAGGCCATAAATGGCTAATTGGTAATGGGTCAAAAATTAAGTTCTGGGAAGATTGGTGGTTATTGGATGCCCCTTTGGCTAGTCAAGCTCCTTTAAGGGATATGGTGGATCACTTTTAGTTGACTGTGGGTGTATGGATTAGAGACTACTGGGAGGAGTCTAACTGGGGCTGGACTTGGAAACTTTTGGATAGGGAAGGGATGGATGATGCTCAATGAGGCTAGCATAAGAACTTTAAATCAAAATTTAAGAGGTTTGCATATTTCGGTGGGTCAGAGGGAGGATGAGATGTTTTGGTCTATGACAAGGGATGGTAGATACATGGTAAAGTCAGGGTATGTTATTGCTAGGAATTGCCCTCCTCCACAAGTTGTGTGGAAAAATATTTGGGATAAAGATCTTATCCCTAAAGTCAATTTGTTTTTATGGCATGCTATTCAGAACAAGGTTTTAACTATTGATAATCTATAGAGAAGAGGTATGATGATTCCAAATTGGTGTGTTTTATGCAAAAAGAATAATGAATAGTTCAACATCTTTTTATGCATTGTCCTTTCTCCCAGAAAGTTATGGCTCATATTTTGAATTTTTTTCAAATAGTGTGGTTCTTACTGGCAGAGACTTTTTCTAACTGGTATGAACAATGGGTTAGTCCTTTTGTTTCTTTGAATCTGTCTAAGGCCTGGAGTTTGGTTTTGCCTCATCTTTTGTGGGGAATTTGGCTTGAACAGAATAGTAGAATTTTTAGAGAAAAACAAAAAAACCCTGATAGGGTGGGAAGTGATATTCTGGGAGCTTTGAGAAATAATATTTCTATAGTAAAGATTAAGGAGAAAGGGGGATTGCCTTACCATGAGCAGGAAATTATTCTTTCTTTAGGAATAATTGTGAAGAATTCTTCTATGGCTAAGATTATGGAGAGAAGAAGTGCAAAATGGACTACTCCTTCTGATGGGTGGCTGAAGTTAAATTTTGATGGTGCTGCTAAGGGGAGTTTGGGGTTAGTGGTAGTTGGGGGAATTATTAGAAATGAAATTGGTAAGATGGTGGTTGCTTATGCTGAGGCCATTGGTAATAAATCTAATAACTATGCAGAGGCCTATGCTATGTTAATTGGGTTACATTGGGAAAAGTCCTTACATATCAAAAAGCTTTATGTGGAAGGAGATTCCCAATATATTATTAATGTAATGAATGGTAAGGTAAGACATCATATTAATATAGATCCCATTATAAGGGATGCAAAATCTATAATGTCAAGTTTTGAAGATATTATGTTTAAGCACGTGTTTTGGGAAGCAAATGAATGCGCGGACACATTAGCTAATTTTGGTATTTTAGCTAATCATAAAAAATGGTGGCGGGATGAGGGAGGGTTACCACAAAGTACAAAGGACAAAATTTATGTAGAAAGGAGGATTCGTGCTTGAGTTTGGGAGTGTTGTGATTTGGGAAATAAATTCATCACCGGTGTATTTATACTTTCAAATCATTAGTCCAGCTCATGGGTGGTAGCTGGCTTTTAAAACATCTAGTTAAGAGTTCTGGTACGTATCTGCTTCCCTTTTTTAGAAGGCAGACAAAGATGGGGGGTGCTAGGGTTAGGGTGGAGCCATCGTCCTCTTCTTGTCTGCAACGGGATGCTTTTATTTGGGATCTATTCAAAGAGGGTGGTATTTCCTTTTTATTCAAAGTTTGAGGGGTTTGGATGATGTTATTTCACGAGAGTTTTCTCTGTCCTGGAATAAGGGTCTGGTTTCGATGAGAGGGGTAAGTTTTTTAGTGTCTGAAGATTTAATTGGTAATGTAACAAAAATGGATTGTGAAGGTAGCAAAGTTTTTAAGGATAGATCTCGTCTTCAGGAAGAGGTACATATTTTCTTGGAAAATGAGGAAAGAATTTGTTTTATGGAGGATGGAATTTCTCATAACTCTTTACCAGGTCGGTGGGTAGAGGTTTGTTTTCATCTTATGAAATATATTACGTTGGATGGTAGATACAGGAAGGTACATTCTCATCATCTTATGTTGCTGCTAAACCATTTTAGGTGAAATAAAAAGATTAGTAAACCATTTTAGGTGAATTTGGATGACAGATACAGGAAGGTACATTCTCATCATCTTATGTTGCTAAACCATTTTAGGTGAAATAAAAAGATTAGTATTCCATTTTATATTTTCAACTCTCTGAGTGCCTCAGTTAAAAAATTTAAAGAGAAGAAAATTGAGCTGATTTTGCATCAAGGTTTAATTATGTTGTTGGTTAGAGCTAGAAAACCTATTCTGAATACTAGGGGGTAGTGGGCATCTGGGTAGTGATTGGGAAGATTACATTCCATTGGTTGATCGAGCAAAACTTTTGAAAATCAAGGAGAGGGCTGTGAAGGAGCTAAATGCAGTGTCGGCTTTGTAGGATTTAGCTGGTGAGAAGGTGGAAGAAGGGGAGAAAGATTCAGTTTTGTTTTTTTGGCTAGTAAATTAGAAGCCTTGGAAGAATCTGTAACCCAAGTAAAAGCTCAGAACAAAAATTTTCTTAGGGGAGTGCAGAGGTCGAACGGGGAGATCAGAGCTTTGGAGAATAGGGTGGATACCCTTCAAGGTTTGGTGGCGAGCGTTACAGTTAAAAAGAGACAGTTGTTCATTTCATCCTCTGAGGAGGAAGACAAGCTATGTGGGTGGTGTGGAAGGAGCTAGGCCAAGCTCTCATACTAGGTCCAGGAATAAATAGGTCCTTTTGTGGCCTTTGTGCTGACTGGTGGTTTTTGTATAGCTGTTTTTGCTGGTTTTGGCTGGGCTTTTTGTGGATCAATTTTTCCGTTGATCCTGCCCTATTTTCTTTTTGTTGGGTTTTTTGATAGATATTAAGTATCATTTGAAACTTATTGTAATATCTTTTTGTAATTGGTCCTTTGGAGCCTTTTTCCAAATTATTATCTATAAAAAAAAATTGATAGTCACAGAGACCAATATTAGTTAGGTGACCGATACCGGTACTAGAAAATGACTGACTTTTTAGGTGAGGTGATCGATCTTTGGTAGGGGAAATATAGTAGAAATATTAAAAATGTGTGTTTTGGGTCTCTCTATGATTGCACAGAGAAGCTGAGGGGGTTTGGGAAGGATGATATGATTTTTGTTAAGGATCAATAAGGGTGGTAAAGGTACTAGAATAGGTGAAATGGTTCAGGTTGATGGAATAGGTGGTAAATAGGTGAAAGTTGGTATTCAAGATAGAGAAGGATTAGATGGAAGGCATAAATGAAAGACTTAAGATCAAGACCAAATCTTAACAAATAAGAATGAATTACTTATCTGGTAACCTATAGATCTGAAGGTGGTTGTTGATTTGGTGAGCATTCAAGGGAGATACAGGAATGTCTCTAGTACCATGGAAATAGAGCTTGTGTGCTCTGTTGTGATGATCCAAAGTTGTGGATAAGATGAATGGATTTGGTGAAACCTAACGGGATCTAATTCATCGTTGAGTAGCTTGAATTATTGAGAGTTAGAATGCAAAGATCGAGTGAATGAATGAATTGGAGAACCTATGTAAATATTTATAAACTCTTATTTAAGGTAATTGATGATGGTTAGGGAAAGCTGGTGCCATCCGAGGGATAACCGATGTTAGTTAAGGATAATTGGTCTAGTTTTCCAAAAAAGGGTTTCTCTCCCAAATTCGGCGTGGCCTTTGGCTTAGTCTAGGTCTAGAGTGTTGAATGGTGTAAATTAAAGTGTGTTATTGGTTAGAGGATTAATAGGTCATGAATAATTAGGGTTGGAAAGAGTCCTAGTTTGATAGGATAAGAGGGGACTTGGTCTTAGGAAATTAATAGGTTTGGAATGGGTCTTTGGTGAGGTGGATAAGTTAGATGGCTAGGTGAGTTAGATAATAAACTTAATTTAATTAACGAGTGTGAAAGTGGGCATGATGGGGGAATAATATTGAATTAATTAGTCAAAGGTGATTAAAAGGGGTGTGGCCCAATTTTGGGTGTTTATAACACTAGTTATTCTACTCTCCTTGCAGATTGACGAAAATTTTCCAATTATGCTCTTTTTCCCTTCAATTCATCTTAGCTAACCATTACATGTTGATTAAGCTTCTTATCTTGCTGTTGAATAATAAATATTCTCATTAGCCAACTCCTGCTTCCAACGCTTCCAAAAGTAATAAAAACCTCCTCTATATGCTCCCAGAAAGCTACCTAAGCCTACTTGGTATCCCTAATTAATCCTAAAAGATTAATTAGTCTCTAATCCTATTCAAATCTTACTTTGACTTGAAAAGTGCTTTTGGACTTACCTTTTGTCCCACATGCATCCAAAACATCCCTTTCTTGAAATCATAAAAATATAAATAGACCCCTCCTCCTCATTATTTCTAAGAACACTTATCCTCCTCTAACATAAACTATATGAAAATAGGATTAGAGTATTTCCTCCATTTTTGTTATGCTATTACCATCCATTGTATATCCAAACTCAATCTTGGGTAAATGAGGGGAACCATATGGTCTTGTAGCCATTAATGGCGAGCCTTCACTCTCAAAACCTTGAGCATCAAACAATCAAATTTGATTGCTAGGATCTTCATAGGTTCATGTTTTGTAGCATTCAAAGAGTAGAGAGTAGTATATACATGTTTAGTTTGATGTTTTTTCAAAGTTATAATGCATGTATAGGAGTAGCTCTTATTTATCTCTTATCTTGATGGTTCATAGTTGAGTTGGTAAAGCTTTGGGGTTTCTTTAGTGTTCTAACCTCATTTCTATAGCTTTTCAAACTTACTAATGTTCACACAAAGAATTTTATAGGACACTAGTGCCCAATTTGGGAAATAACACCTAATAAGTCTTGTTCTCCCTTGGGTAGTTCTATCCAAAAGAGTTTTAGGTCCTAGTTTTTTAGAAGAAGAACATTTGGTCTAGATTCAACATTTTCCACTCAGTTTCCACTCTTAATTAGTACATTTTTTCAAATTCAACGTAAGTCACTCTTATCTCACTATTTATCACACTTTCTTATATCTTGCATGATATATCTTTCTTGTTACTATTATATGCATTTGATCTCATTCTTCTAATTAAGATTTAATTTAATTAACTCATTTAATGAACCCGATCCCTACATACCCATTATTGGATCTATCTTTCATGACCATTACCCATAGTGGTCACTTTGGTCTCCCACAAAATGTTGAAATTATACCATATAATATTAATTGATCCAATAATATGGATGAAACCACACATGATAAAACTCTCTTTAATTCCTGTTAAATCCCTCTCTATGACATATAAAATTGTGATAGAAAACAATATTATGATGAAGACACTAATGTGGATCAGGAACAACTCGATGCTCTCACCACTTTTCATTCTACATTATGTTGCAATCCTACTCATGTACCACATATACTTAATGCTCTCTGTTAGAAACCCAACATTCCTATGGTAATTCTTCTCATGTTATTACGGTTCATACTTTAGAGATCTCTATTGATATCACCTATTCTATTCCACCTTCTTCCTCCCCTATCACTATGGGGATATCCACCATTCATATGCCTATTTCCACACCCACTACTCACTTTTATTCCCCCATAATTTCCCATATCCAACCTAGAAATTATTCAAGAACCCATACCTTAGAGTCTTTGTATCATGATTTAAAGGCTCAAATTCATCAATTACAACATGCATTTTCCTCTTCTTATCCATCTCTTGATTCCTCACTTCTTCTTCATATTCCTCTTTCACCCGAGGTTTCTTCTTATCCACTTCCTTCAAATTTTACCTCACCCAAGTTTCCTTTCTTTGATGGAAATGGAGATCCCCAAGATCAACTTTGACAATTTCATGTTTCATGCTTGGATTATGCTTATGATGACACACTATTGACCAATTTGTTTCCAAGGATATTTTAGGACTATGTTTTGTGATGGTTTTATGAATTTACTCTACACTTTGTTAGATATTTTAATCCTTTTTTAGAACCAAAAATATCAGCTAAGTACAAGAAGGCACGTGGGCACGTAGGTCCTAGTTAAAGAAAGGTACGTAGGGTTGAAGGTGCATAGGGAAAGGGTTATGACAGAGTTTTTTAGAGCACATGACACACGTGTGCAGGAGAAAATGGGTTTTGTGCTTAGATACATTTGGTATCCCAGGAAGCACATGAGAAAAGCATGACCCCTATGGATAAGGTGCCACCCTAGTGACTATGGATCAAAAAGGGAATATTCTAGGCATGCGATGGAAGTTTCAAGAAGAAATCATTAAGGAATGGAAAGATCAGATTTGGAAAGGCATGCTTCCATGAAGGGCCAATTTGACACTTGGAAACTAATATGTAACTATTTGAAGGCATGGCGGTGGGTGCTAAGGCTATAGAGACAAGTGCCTGACAGAAGAAAAGAAGAGAATGGAGATAGTTGAAGAGAGGTGAAGCTCTGCAGAAAGTAGAATGGAGGGCATTATGGTTAGGGATTAGGAGAGCTCTGTGAAAAAACACATAGAAGGGGATGGGTTCTCATTTTTCTTTGTAATATGATGAACCTAGTATAGTTCTAATGCATGACTTGGCTCTGCATAATTATATGAGGATATATTATGACCTCAAGGGATGTAATGTGGGTTATTAACTTTGATATTATGAATATAATTATTTTTGTAAATCATCTGTGTTTAGTACTTATGCATTTCCTTTCTATATGAGTCATCTACATGTGTTTCTTGTTATTTCTCTTACTTGTATATAATGAGATGATAACTATTCCTAAGTTCATAAGAATGTGGTTTAGTTCTTTTCTATCCTGCATTTGATTATTTGTTCTAAGATGGTGCATTCTCACAAGACTCACATAAAGGAGAGACTTGGCTTTTGCTCGTGCCTCGGGTGAGTGCAAGGCGCCTACGGGGTGATAGGTGACGTGCATGGGATTTTTCCTATTATATGAGTGGTATAAAAATGACTACATCCTTTATAAAATAGATTTTGGCTCAATTTTATATGAATATAAGAACGTAAATATCATATGAAAAAATGGCCAAAATGAGATAGGGATCTAACGAACATCTTAGTGACTATGTCTTGCTCTACAAAAATAATCTTTCTAAAATGAACAATGTCCTACCTGAATCTAATTATAAGATATTTTTGTGTAGATTCTATTACCTCCTTTGAAAGAATGTGTGATATTTGACACTTTTTACTCTTTTTATCATCTATGTCATACTTCGAAAAATCATGAAATGAAGCTACTTTCTTTGGGTACTCAAATATGGTGCTAATATTTCTGATCAATCTACTATCATGTTCTTGAGAAAATATACATTTAAATGAAATAATAGTGAATATAATCCTACTATCAATGTTATATCCCAACCCATGAAGATCCAATTGTAACTTGCATGATGCATTTTTACTAGATTTCCATATCCACCACATATGTTGTTTCTTTAAATCATATAAAGCAATCCAATTTTTCTTTCTGCTCATATTGATGTAGATCCTAATAGGCATCATGGAAATAATTTTGATGAAAATTCACATTGTGATTACCATAAATGAAATTTCCATTCTATTGAAAAATATTTCAAGCTTATATATTTAATCCAAGATTTGATTGATAATCATGACATTGAGTTTCTTAAATATGTTATTTCTATTTCTAAATATACTAATGATAATGAAAATATAAAAATCTTCAATGATCCACTACCTAAGAACAAAAAATCATCTCCCGAATCCTCTTTAAATCATGTTGTTCCTCCTTGATCTCAGATCATCCTCTTGGATTTGTTGTTGGTATTACTGAGCTTCCTTCACCTATCCTTACTTTTGTTGATGCTGATATTCATGCCTCTTTTTCATCCTATAGATTACACATTGATGCTTCTATTGGTCCTCATGTTATTAAAAATGTAATGGTGCATCCTACTTACAAGAGTAATGCATGTTCAATATCTTCCTTACAAGTGTAGACCATGGAAAATACAATACAAGAGGAAAATCAATACAAAACCAAATGTAAACCTTTCATTGTAGATCCCAAATAAACCTTGGATTATATTTGACTAAAAGAGTAGGGTTTTATGACGCTCTTTTTGGTTCCTTTTGATTAGTAATATTTTTTGGATTTTGGATGCAACAATGATACTCCAAATGGATGTTGAATCAAGTTACAAACATGATTGATTGATTTGACATTATGTGAGAAACATAACGGTATGAAATGATTGACTTAATTCACAAAGAAAACACACAAAATGAAAGAATTAACTCTTCAATATTTTGGTGGATGATTTTCAAAGGAAGGATCATTGATTTATAGATGAGGAAAGTGAATCCACAAGATAAGTTGTGATTGATTTTATTTGGAGATAACTAAACATGATTAAGCTATTTAGTTGAGTTTCTAGATTGATTAGAGAGTTAGAATGTGGTTCTAGATTTGCATGGATGATTTATGAATGAGTTGGTGAGGGGTTGCACATGTTTTTGGATTTTAATTTCATATATGCTATTTTATTCACCCAAAAGTATCGTGAATAGTTGGATTTTGGAAGAGAGTGGATTGATTTTGGATGTCCATGACTCGGGAGACAACTTTAGTTAACTCAAATGCTAAATTAAGTTAATTTGAACACATCGTGTTGATTATAATAATGATTTTTAAATTTACCCATTAATTGAGTTAAGGAGATGGATATGATATGATAATTATTTTTTTTTTTAAAATAAGGATCATGGAAAATTTTAGCCACAAATATTCATAATTTAGCGAATAGTAGGAATTCTAGAATATGAATTTGGCTATTTTATGACCATAGTAATGACCACGTTTCACGCAAAAATTCCCAAATAATAATCTATCCCTGCGAATAGCTAATGAATTTCCAATCACAACGTATACATTTTATTGAATCACCATGTGATTGATAGGCCAAGATTTTAAAACATTGTTGGATCACCAAGAAATCTATGGAGCCTAATTGGTCTTTTGGGATCATTTGCTGACATGTATGGTTTTTTTAGGAATTTTATTAAATTCACCATATATATATATATATATATATATATATACATAGACGTAGATTGTATAATTGCTAAACATTGAGAAAATTTCAAAGGTTTTTTTAATCTAAACTAATTTTCCAATTTGCAAATCTATGAAGTAGTAGAAAAGGATTCAATGAATCAACATATTGAAATTTTCTTACAAAAATAAAATAAATCAAGGTATTTCTAGCTATTGTGTTGCAGTTTACATCCTACAAGCACTTAGTGTAGGTAAGTCTATTTAAAACCTATTTTCTTTCATGTCACATTACTTTATTAGCTTTTATAAGTTATTTATGTCATTTTAAAATTTTATAGTATCACAAAGTTCATGACACTACAATTCCTTAGTAAATTTTCATCCCATAGATACCAAATAAAAAAAATTTTTTAGGATTCAAGAAAATGGCAATCGAAAAGGGAACCTTAGGAAAAAATAAAATTCCAACTCCTCCTGGTAGTGGTACTGACATTCAAAAAATAACATCTTATTTTGAGAAACCATATAAGGAATCCCATCCTTCTCAGTAGGAACAACACAATAAGGGTATGATGATTACATTAAAAATGAAATTTAGAATGAGTTAATTTTTTATTTGATGAATGATGTTGTCAATGAAAAGGATAATGAAATGCCTCTCCTTGAAGACATTCCATTAAATGAAGTTGACACTTCATCACCTGCTCCATTGAATGAAGTTAACACTACATCACCTTCCCAATTGACTGTTGGAGGTGAAAATTATAGTATTCAATGAATTTTAGTTTCCATCAGGGAAAATATTTAGGGGACACCTATTTTTAGAAGAAATAGAAAAGAGACAAAATTGGACTTGGGAAGGATTTTTTAGGTTAGAGTGAGTTTCTAAGTATCTACTTATTGAACTGTTGAAATTGAAAATAAAGTTGAACCTACAAAAGAATGTAAATTTATAATTTGTAGCTAGAAGTTGGGTAGGGAAGAAATAATGCAACTTAAGTTAGATACTATTGAGAATCATGTAGGAAAAATATATGAAAATAAAGCGTAGATGACATTGTGAAGTATGTTACTAGATGGAAAAATATAGATGATTTTTTTCATATTAGGTGCTTGACAATTTTCTGATCCTATTCCACGTTAATAAAATAACATAATAGAAAAAAGAAACTCCAAATATGGGAGGGTTTAAGGATACCTTCAATGTTTGATAGTGATGGTGATGGAATATGGGGCATAAATCCTTTCCACAATGAGATTGATGACCTACACAACACAAATGATATCTACACAAGAAAATTTTAGTTGACTTATATGGTGGGTTTCCTGACCAAATGGAGTCATGAGAAGTTAATAACTTCCTAGGAAGGATGTTAGCCCACTTGTTTATAAAAATTGATTGAAAATAAGGAATAAATAACATGTAGAAGATAACTAGAACATAAATATTTAGAGATTTGATAATGGTAAATCAAGACAAAGAATGTAAACTAGATAGAGGTCAATGGTGACAAGAGGTAGTCAACAAATATTGTGATAGAAAAGTGATATCTTGTGATGTTTGTTATGAAGAACATAGAGATTGAGGTATATGGGTGTTGCGGTGTTGAGCGAGAAAAAGTGGAATAATTAGTAGAAGGCATACAAAAGGTTCATGTGAGATAACATGGTGTAGTCAAAGGTGTGGAAGGATAGGGGAGAACACGTGCATGAAATATAAGGGCAGATTTGGGACTTAGCCATTTTCACGTGTATGGGCTATTTTTGGAGATAGCGTGTCAAGCACACAAACCGGGTAAATACTTGTGTGACACGCATTGGATATTTTTGGAGGAGTGGCTATGAAGTGCTTTGCATGGGTGTAGGCTAAGAATAGATTTGATACTACCAGTTAACTAGAAGAGGTCTATTGTTAGTGCACTTACATGTGTGGTTGTGATTGTAAAGGTGTATGGCTATTTTTAGCATGTGACCTATTTTTGGAATTATGCAAGTGAAAAGGGAAATTCCTCACACTTATAAATATGTAATGATCTATGTAGTATAGGGTATGTGAGAACAAAGTTACTATGAAGTTATGTTGTCAAATCTGATGCATGCATAAATGATGGTATTATCTATTGTAATGAGCTTCTGTGTATATATCATGTTTAATATAATGGACTATATTGGCTGAATCAGAGTGCTAATTTTGAGTATAATTGGTTCTTGCATGGTTGGGTTCATTATGGATATTGTTTAAATCAATTATTATTTATATCTAGATCTAAACATGCACTGTAGAATGATGTATTGGCTATGGATCTGAATCCATTAAGTCTTCATCATGCTAACATCTTGCAACAACAACCCTAAAGAGGGGCCTAGTACCTTTCACGTTTTGGGTGAGCACTCAGTCTAGGCTGAGTGACGTGCCTGCGTGCCTAAGGATTTTTTGGTAAATTCTAGGCTGCATCATTGGTTCTATTTCTGAGACCTTTTTTTAGTTGTTTTCAAGATGGTTCACAATGAATACATACCTTGGTTGACCCTAACAAGTATTGAAGAGTGCATACAAGATCTAGAAGAAGAATACACACAGAGGTTCAACACCAGATCTCATTTAACGCATGTGCATAGGTGGAATAGAATCTATATGACAATTTATATGATAGATTCTTCACTAATTTTCTAGTAGAGATGTACGAGTGGCTGATTGCTTATGTGTCTAAAAGGAATTGGAGGTATCATGCACTTATTTGGACATAGGAAAAATATGAGGCCCTCTATGATGTTGATCTGATTTAGACACACATTGTGGATACTTGGTTTTGTGGTGTTTTGAATAGCTATATTCTAAGTACTCAATTTCAACTTATTCTTCCCCAAAGGTAGAAAAATTCCAATTTTTACGATATCCTAGGGGAACTTACCTACAAGGCATTCCACTGGCGATTAAAATTTTGATGGTAACCCAAAACTTGGAGAGAAAAATGATGGCTAAATAAACCCCACCATGTGTGGGGAAAGGAGTAGGTTTAGTGAAAGATAGCAGACCTAGCAGAAGAGAGGCAGAGAGAAGAAAGGCAACTTAAGTACAATGAGGTGCATGAGAGGGAGATAGAGAAGTAGGGGATGTTGCAAAGTGAATGTCATTGAGAAGAGAGATGGATCACGAAGGATTTGAAGCTCACGTAGAAGGCATGGAGCCAAAGCATCAAGAATTCCCCATTTAGGTGAACATGATAGGGAACCTCAACCTCACATGGAAGGATGCCGTTAGCAGAGATGACACTGGGCCGTAGGTGCGCATCTGAGTCTACCTGGTAACCTTTCCCTTGTGCTTGGTCTTGTAGTATCTAGTACGAAAAATAGTTAGCAAACTAATATAGGTAGTAGGAGACCATGAGAAAGTCATATAACAAGCACATTGATGGCAACACAAACATCCTCATTGTTGCTTGGAGGTACCTTTTTAGGTGTATCTTCCACATAGAATTCTGGTGCATAGAATTTTTGACTCTCTTCTAGGAGTAGTAACAATTCACAGAATGTAGGGGTGTAGTTCAGTACTACAATTAGGACACATGGAAGTATATATTCGGGTCTAGCTTTGGCTACATGTTTAGGATCAAGAGGTATAGGTGGTTCTAGTTTCGGTGGATTTGGTGGTTCTAGAGGTAGAGGAAATGTAGGAGGTTATGGATCAGGTGGGAAAGGTACACACTAACCCCATAATATTTACATGGAGATGTCTCTTTGTGTTCCAGAGTATAGGGGCATAGAAGATGTTGCTTTGAACACATCCACATGTGGCATGCAAAAGGAATTATTAGTGCAAAATTACAACACCCCCAAATGAGTTATGGATCTACTTTTCTAAGGAAAAGTCATTTGGTGTGATTGCACAACATGGAGTTTTCCCTAAGTGTGGGACCTTGAAAATTGGGAAAACTCTCCAAATTGAGGGTAGCTCCTACTACTTTGTTTAGGTGTATGATATGTAATATTTGCATAGTTTATGATTCAAAATTCCTACTCTAAAACTACCAAGGAGACAGGGTTGAGAGGAAACATGGAAATGAAAACAAAACTAAGCAAGAAATAACAAACGGTGATACACCAAAGGAGTGATGAACTCCTTGCTCTACAAAATAGACATAGATCATGGAGATGCAGCACCAAAACATGCATAGATTACCATAATGCAATGAAGAATCAGAAGACAATAATAAATACATGAGAGGATTGAAAATCGATCACAGAACATACATTATCATTTCCAAGTTTGATACAATATATTGCAATAGCAAGGAGGAAAAATTTTTCTAAAGTATTCATGGGAGGTCTGAAAATCCTTCAAATCCACCTGCGAAGGAGAAAATAAGAGCTTTCAAGAGAAAGAACATCCAACCATTACAAAATGAGCCAAAACTAGCTTTTATCGATGAAAACCACAGATCAAAGGAGAGAGAACATGGGAAATCCATTTTTGCACCCACCAACTGACAACATCCATGAAAAGATATGGAACCATTACATGGGCGAATGGAGCCAAGAACTAGCTTTATCGAAGAATTTCCACATAAAACGATAAGGGAACCTCTCAAAATCCACCGCCTAATGCATTCAATCCTACAGACAAGAAATTGCCCATACCTCATTAAATCTTGTAGGTGGAAATCTGATTTTTTCCTTTTCTAGTGCTAGAAATGTTTTTTCAATTTTCTCCCTCCAAATTTGCCCAAAAATCAAAATTGAATATTCCATGGCGTAGAGGGCATTGATAGATCTCCAATGGTATGGAATTTGATGAATTTTGACCATTGGATCGAAAGATATGACCTTTTGAAATTCTGTGGCCAAATTAGGGCAAAAATGGTGAAAAATGGGTCAAAATTGGGGTCGGCGGGGTCAAACTTTAAATTTTTCCCTTTTGGAAAAATTTCCCAAAAATATCCATGGCCCCTCAGGTCCGCATGACACATGTCAAATTCTTATTAGTGTGGAGGTGTGCTTTGTTTTCTTCCTTCACAGGCCCGTGGCCTCAAACTTCACCTTTTGCCCTTTTTAAAATTTTGTGAAAATTCTCCAACAACTCCACATCCCCGCGCTCCCACATGACATGTGTCAGCTTCTATTTAGAGTGGATCCTTGACCATTTCCCTTTTCCGAATCCACGGGCCAATTTTTTACTTTGATTTTTAGCCAAAAAAGGCTAAGTGTCATAAATTCCTCCTCGCTAGCCCCGCGAGTGTGCTTCATTCCTTCTTCGGGCCTGTGAGCCAGCCACCTTGTGACTTTGCACCTTTTAGCCAAAAGGGCCAAGTGTCAATTTTTCCTCTATGCCCTGCCAACTCGGAAATTTTCCTTGGCAAAAATTTCTCCTTACCTCCAGAGCCCGCCTAGGGAAAATTTTCCCTCCAAACTCCATCGAGCCATAACTCAAAAAATACAAGGAGTTAGGAGGACTTCTTTACCTTTTTGGAAAGGTGGAAAAATTCTCTATCTGATGAAATCATACCCAGAAAATTTTGAGTCCCTAAAGCATGCAAAAAAAATCATTTTAAGTACCAGAAAAGGAAAAGGAGGAGGAGTTAGCCAAAAATAAGCATGGGCTTATTTTGGATAACAATTCTGGCAACTCGGAGGGGTCATCTACCTGCTAGATGAAAAGACCAACTACCTTGAAGCATCCATTAGGCATGGAGTCATGATAGATAGCCTACAAACTGATCCTCTACTTGAAAACTTCCCTTTTAGGCCTCTTGGAAACCACTGAAAACTGAAACCGGTTGTGACCAAATGCCAAGAGAATGCACTATGCAAGGAAAAAACCAGCACCAAAAAAACCATGTACAAAATCTGAAATCATACATAATCTAAGTGGAACATGTAGAGTGTGTAAAATCACTTCTTCTACTGAAAGCAAACCTACCTACACTACTCTAACAAAGAGCAAAGGGAGCTCAAACAAAGCTTGTAACTAGCAGGGAGAAATATCTTCCTTTCCTACAAAATGGTAGCCATGCAACTGATTTAGCACTAAACATGGCTAGTTAGATGAGTGAAAAATTGACAATAAGCTATTCCTCCACCCAAATCATTAAGGTATCAACATTAATGGAAAATACCTCCTCAAGCTGACTGGCATTGGACTCCTAGAGGTGTTGATGATGACCCTTGGTACTTTGATGCTCACCCTCATGCCCTAAAGCAGGCATGACTAGTTTTGGCTTCTCCTTTGGCTCCAATGAAGCCAAATACCTTATTGGGCATGGTCTAATCCTTTAGATGTGCCCATTTCTTTGAATTTTAACTCCAAAAGTGGAGTCTTCTTTCGATTCCTTCCTGGATGGATGATGTGGAAGAAGTGGTGAAAATATCTTGCTCTTCCCCTTCCTTTTCCCATGAAGTACATGGAAGATTTAAATCTTCCAAACTTGGTTCCAAAAGGTTGTCACAAAACATAGGCTATTGTTTTTCAATGTTCTCCTTTGTGGCAACAGGCTCTTGATGTTGGAGAACGAATGGTGAAGAAGAAAATGTTGTAATTTCAATTGGCTCCTCATCCAAACATTCTTCTAAGTTTGATAAGCAATCAAACTCTTCAATGTCCTACTGTAAAAATTCTCTTCCTCTTGCATGGTGACTTTCAAATCTGCATTTTATTCACCATGTGTAGCTTCATTTTCAAACATGAAACTTGTCAATTCAAACTCATCCAAAAAATCAGATTTTTGGAGAGATGAAGTGGGAGAGAAACATGAAATCTCTTGTGCCTTTTGCTCACAATTTGGACCTGTTTTGTTCACCTCCATAATGGCTTCATTGATCAAATTAGCCCCTTCAAATGAAAGAAAAAATGTATCAATAATGCTTCCTTCTTCTGTTGTTGCAAAAATTACTTGATCTCATCCATTTGCTCCTCAAAAATGAGATTTTGAGCTGGTTTTTCTTCCTCCATAATGACTGATTTTGCAGTGCAAATTGGATCAGCATTTTCTTTGGGTAAAGTGCCAACATGGACACCCAACTCATCACCAACAAATTGTTGATTCTTTTCCTCTTGTTCTTGTTCTTGTTCTGCTGCAAAATCAGCCTCAACCACCACTATTTCTTCAACTCCAACTTCCTTTTTTGGCTTCACCATCAAGGGAACCTTTGAAAACTCAAATTTAGAAGCCCAACTCTTCAGATTTTCTATCATTTCTTCTCTATTGGGTTCTTCTGTTTGATGTTCTCCTTGGCTGGTTTTTTTATTGTTTTCTTCCCAACATGGACTTGGGAATGCAAGAAGAGTGGTGGGTTGTAACTCAACTGGTTTTACAATTTTTGTGGTGATGGAGGAGGTAAAACCTCATGTTTCTTTGGAGGGAATGGCTGTTTGGAATGGAAAAGAGTAGAGAAATTGAGGTGGGATGGGAGACTAGGAGGTGAAGAAATGGAATTAACTTTTGGGACAGCAGATGGGCAACTTGAAACTTGACACTGCTGAGATAAAGTAGATTGGGAAAGAGGAAAAGAAAAAGCATGAGATGGTGTGCTTACCCATTGACAAGGTTGTTGAATACTCCTCTCATACACCCCTATTCCTTCAGTCCACTGTGTAAGCAATGGTAGCATTGCAATCTTAAAGTCAAGTTTCTCTTGAGGGTTGTAATGTCTTGGAAAAGGGCCTCCCCATGGACAGGGTGCTTTGAAACCAATCTGAAATGCCTTCATTTGTGCTTGAGCTCTGGATTGCACCATTTTTGCCTCCATGTTTTGTATTTTCTCCAAAAATATGTATTTTCTTCTTGACTACCCTCATAATCTACATACCATTGTGTTTGACATGCTTCATAGCCAAACTGACTTTGGCATTGCTCATATGGATATGCATACTAGTTTTGAATTTGATCAAAATGCTGATCTAGAGGATTTGAAAAATATGTTGGAGGTGGGAAACATTGCTACTATTGTAAATGTAAATTCCATGAGGAAATGAAGTCATGATTGCACAACTTCATGGGATGAAAGAAGAATGAAAAATGGAAGGGAAATGGATGGAAAAATGAATGAAAATGAAAGGAAAGAAGGTCTGCAAATTCAAAGATGAGTTACTGAGTAGATGGAGTCACCAAATGTTCTTACAAGTTCCTCCAAAGACTGAAATCTTAACCAAGAGCACATCAACTTGATGAGATGAAGTGTAAGACCTATAAGGTCCCACTAGGTGTGCCAAAACTGTTAGTGCAAAATCACAAAGCACCCCCAAATGAGCTATGGATCTACTTTTCTAACAAAAATTCATTTGGTGTGATTGCACAACATGGAGTTTTCCGTAAGTGTGGGAACTTGTAAATTAGGAAAACTCTCAGATTGAGGTTGGTTCCTACTCTTTTTTTTTTTAGGTGTATGTATGTAATTTTTGTAGAGGTTCTAATTCAAAATTCCTAATCTAAAACTACCAAGGAGACAGGGTTGAGAGGAAACATGGAAATGAAAACAAGAATCATGGCTTATTTTGGATAATAAGAATCATGGCTTTTGAGTGCGGGGCAAGCCAATTCACCCCTAAATTACAAGCTTGCACACATACTTAGTAGAAAAATTTCCACATGAGAGAGAAACTGGAAATCCATTTTATCGATGGATAAATCAGTGGCTTTAATCAAGGAGAGAGTATAACACCCCATTAGACTTGCGTAGACTATACTGACTCTAAAATATGCTTTCCTTAAAGAGTTTCACATCCCTAAGTTTGAGCACAAGAGTATAAGTGCGCTCAAGGATATTAAGCAAGACACTATTGAGAGTGTCAGAGAGTATGATTCTCATTTCAAAACATTGTTATCTATAATTTCTTATGATATTCATGCAATCCAACATGCACAATGGTTTGTTTGAGGTCTAATTACACCTTTTAGAAGGGCACTATCACATAAGACATACACTGACCCATGTGAAGAAACTTTACGTAATGAGGCGGTCGGGAGTATAGACACGAGGGTAAGCCCATTTTAGAAGAACATGTCACAGCTATGACAAAGCGAGTTGGACAATCTATTAGTAAATTCAACACATGAGACATGCACGGGGATTTGGTGCATATATTGTGAAGTGGAAGGTCACACAAAGGATAGTTGTCCCCATAGATTAGTATGCTCATTATTGTTGGACTATATGTCATTTAAACCATGATGTTAGCCATTGCCCATTATTACAATGTGCAATAAGGAGGAATGTTTGTTGTTACTTATAAAATTTTTAGGTCCATGACTCACAACATAGAAGATTATTACCTGATTAGTCAGATCCATAATTCTATAGATATCGGTGTACGGCATGAGGACATGTGGAAGTATCGGATAACTCTAAAGGAAATAACTAGCATCAAGATTAGGATCATAATCAAGTGCATTATGATCAGAATGAACGGTTTTTTTAAGGAGGTCATGGAAGAGGTCGAGGATACCATGGTGGTGGATGAAGAGACTTCCCTTGTGGAACATGTTATACATGTGGATCCCCGAACTATAAGTGTAAATGTCCTCGAATATTACCTATTCTTTCGTGGAAAGAATCATAATTATGAGGAATGCCCCGGACTTATAAGAGCATATTAGCGGGAAGCATAAACAAGAGAAGAAAGGCATAGGTATGGCTAGGATACAAACGTTTGTGGAAAACTAGTGGATGCCTAAATTGGAACAAGAATCGAGGTATTCTTTGGTAAATATCACTACCCATGCTAAAGCGGTGTGCAACAAAGAAATGTTACTGAGAAGAATCCTACCATCACTAAGGAGGAGGTTCTACATGCATGGTACCTAGATCCTATCCATCAAAAGGAGGTTTATCAGGAGACCATGGAGGTACTCAAAAATATTTAGGGTGAAATACAATATTTAAAGGAGCAATCATGGAATATGGAAAAAAGAAAGCATCAGAAATGGTCCAATTTGATATGGATGACTTGAAATAAGTGTGCAAGATGTTGCGCTAGGAGAATATCATTCCAATGTTAGGGAATTGGTTAAAGGGAAACACTCCATGTGCAAGTATTGAGACTAGATGATAGATCCTTGTGTAAATCTTCCCCCTCATAGCTTAGATTATGACAAGGAAATCACTATGAATGTTGTTTTGGTTGGGTGGATTTTGAATAATATATTGATTGATACGAGACAAAAATTCGGTGTTCTTACTTTAGATGCATGGGTAAAAATGGGGAGACCCCCATTGCATCCATATTTGAATGTATTGTTCATGGCTAACTAGACTAAGGCCACTTCCATTAGTGTTAAAAGATGCATCCATTACCATACTAAGAGCCCAATTCACTGGAGATTTTGAGGTTTTAGTAGTGGCAGAGGTAGATAGCTTCCCTTCTCTTCTGGGGCATCCTTGGTGCTATGTAAATAATGATGATCTTTGGTTCAACAAGGGTTATATCAGCTTTGAAAACAATGAGGATATATTTCTTATCCCTTTAGCAAATAGAAAATTTGTGCCCTATGTTGAGCCCTTGAGTAAGGAAGACTGAACAAGATTTATGTATGCACCGTCTAGGACCGAGAGGTTCTTCAACCATCTAAATAAGGAATTATTTAGTGGGAAGGCACAAAATCTATTAGATATACTATGAGTGTTGCTTGTTATAGTTGAGCTCATAGTAATTATGAGTTGGTAGGGCGTGAAGTAAAAATAACATTTGTGCGGTACAACAGATATCCTTGTATCAAGAGAATGGATAACAACTTAGTACCTCATTATACTAGAGAAGGAGATCCTACGGTATTTCGCACACCATGGAGTAATAATGGATAGACCAGATAGAGAGATGGAATATGCTTTGGCATATACCCTATGCGGGGATAGAAACACGCAGTGTGTGGTTCACAAGGATAATCTTGTAAGATGGAATGAAATTAGGATTTCTCTTGCTACTAGATTCTACATGAGGAATGCATCTACTCATATCTACACGTATCATGGTAATCAACCTATTCAACACCACGTTCGGTAGTGTGAGAGACTCTAGACAATAGAGTGGGAAGCTTTACCACCTTCACTGGGTGCACAAATTTTAGTCCACTTTACAAGGTTGAACGCGTACGTAGTATGTATATGTGAAACTCTATAGAGAGACCAGAAATTGGCACGATTTAATTGCAAGAATGGCCCGGATGTTTGAACCGCATCATGGAGGAAGCTCATGGTGGTATTGTAGGTGGCCACTATACAGGAGATGCCTTGTGTGCGGAAGATCTTACTTGCTTTGGATTATGGTGGGAGACCACGTATAAAGATTGTAAGGCATATTGTAAAGCTTGTGATCAATGTCGGTGCCTTGGGAAACTAGGTTAAAGAGAAGAAATGCCTCTAAGACCTATTACCGGTGTAAAAATATTTGAGAAATGAGCTATATATTTTTGGGTCCTATTTCACCAATCGTGCACAAGACTAGATCATGCTATATCATTACTTGCCTGAGACTATCTAAAAAGGTGGGTAGAAGCAACATTTACAAAGGATTTTAAATCATTGTATGTGATCGAGGTTTCTATGGGAAAATATTATTTCAAGGTATGGATGTCCTTTGGGTTTGACCGGTGATAGGGGCACACATTTTACGAATGAGACAATCAAAATTTTATTGGATGAATTCATGATTGGACACCATAAGACTACACCATATCATCCTTAAGAAAATGGGAATTGTGAGGCTTTCAACAAGATTTTGAGCTAGAAATTGACAAAAATTTGTGATTTTGGAAGAAAGGATTGGGATGAAAAAGTGTTTTCAATACTTTGGGTGAATAGAATAACATTTAAGTGGCTAAACAAGGTGACACCTTTTCAATTGGTGTTTGGCATAGAAGCGGTTATTCGTCTAGAATTCATGTTACCTTATTTACGTATTATGTGCACTGGAGATCTTGTTAATTAGCAAGCCTTAGAAGAATAGATCAAAAATTTAATTAAGTTGGATGAGTAATGAGCAATAGCACAATGGAGTCAGAAGCAAGAAAAAGATAGGCAGAAAGCATGGCATGATACGCACATTAGGGACAAGAAGCTTGAGATAGGACAAATGGTTCTCCTTTATGATTCTAAGTTTCTACACCATCTAGGAAAACTCAAAGTACATTGGTTAGCACCATATGTTATCACTCACATACTTGAAACAAGAGCTTGTCAGTTAGAAATGCTTGATGAAATGCGTTTACCCAGTTACTTCAACGGGAGTAGGCTAAATCCCTACTATAAATAAGTCTTCTTGGTGTTTATAATAAGATAGTATTTCCATTTAGATTAGGTTTTCAATTATGTATTCCCTTAATGTATTTCCTTCTTCATTGCTATGCTTTTTCAATTTAGTTGTTGTTTTGTGAAATAAGCGTGTTTGCGTGCAGAAGTTAATTACGGTTACATAATTTTTATGTGCAAAGGACTACACATACTATTTGTTTGGGGTGGTTGTTTAGAAGTGAGTACACATAACGGAGTGAACTAGTACAGTGTTATTCAAAGATTTAAGAGTTGGTGAAAAGAAAATTTATTCCAAATGAGGACCATGGATCGAGATAAATTAAGGAACAATATAACGTGAGGTAAGTGGTGACCATGGAGACTACTAGGAGAAGGCATAGTGATGAGGTACTCAGGTGCATGGAAGCGTCGTTGAAGAGAATCTTATAGATAGAAGGTAGGAAGGCATGCTAAAAGGTTATGACTAAGGCATAAAGATGTACCACATGGAAAAATGTGAAAAGGGTCACTTAATGAGGATTGTTGGTAGTGAAGGAGTAATAAATGCACCAAATTTTTGAAAATCTATATAAGGATGGGATGTGAGTTCATTCTTATAGTTGTGATCATGAGAATTCAAAAGAGCCAAGTGCAGCCGAGCTGCGAGAAGAGTTTTCAGGTGAAAAGAGTGTGAAACAAGATGTGGAGGGTAGATTTGTGCACAGGAGAAGCTTACGTCCCCATTGGTAAAGGTTTTGAGTGAAGCAGAGCATTACAAAAGAGATAGGGAATGTGATTTAAACTTGGGCACACATATTTGAGCTAGGTTTCGATTTACACGTTACAAATGATAGAAAGTGAGTATTTGAAGTTATAAAATTACGAGTTATAGATGGAACCAAAGATAGCATTTTCCGTAGGAGCTAAGAGAAAGAAGAAAGTGGAATTAGAGGTTGAAATTACTCCCGAGAGTAATTTCTTACAGATGAAATAGGCTACAGGTAGGTGGTGCCTCCCATTGATTAAGATATAATTTTCAGCTCTTATGGAAATGTTATAGGCTATAGGTATGGTGGTGCCTCCCATTGATTGAATCATTAAAGCAATATCAAAATTTAGAGCTCTAAGAAAGTATAAGAAGGCACCTTCATCTGTCCCATGTCCTTTGAAATATGATATTGAAATGTGTCAATTGCTCATTAGGATCCCTCTTGATTGTTGTTAGTTGCTCCAACAAGGATATATTATCTCCCTTTTCTCCAAACTGGTCATAAAGATCTCTACATAGATGGTCACAAGTTTGAATAGAGCAGCAGTTGTTAGACTCCCTGAACCCTTTACCTTTGAGGGAAGAGCCTAGTAAATTGAATACACTTTCCATATGATTGATCTCATGAATTGCAAAGACATTTGTAATGTCTTGAATATGATCACTAGGAGAAGTTTTGTTCTCTCTAGTGAAATATGGGATGCTCTTTAATCGCCACTAGGATTTGGATTTTTTTACATTAAGGGCGAGTGGGCTACGCAATGAAATTGACATAAGGATTTGGTTATGCCATCTTGATTAGCCCGAGAACCATTGTGGGTTAAATGAACATCCTACTAGGAAGAGGTGTTGAAAAGGTTCTATTTGGTAGAGATGGAGACCTCTGGGCTCTTCTCCCTCTTCCCCATTTGTCAGGTACAAGTGCGAGATGTGAAAATATTCCCTCCTCTCTAGTTCTTGACCTTATTTGTATTCTTCTCATGAACTTTATAAGCTTGGACTATTAAAACCATTAGATTTTGTCCCTTTTGGAGTTTCTAGATGTGCAAATTTCAGAGCTTCTTAAAAGCTAAAACTTACAACAAGTGCACATCAATCTTGCTGCAATATGAAATGAAGATCTCTTGGTCCCATTGAGCATCCAAAACTACTAGTGCAGAATCATAGCACCCCTAAATGCCTGCAACTAGATGGGTTGAGACTCTCAGTGTGATTGCACAACATGGAGAATTTCTCAAAGTATGGGACCTTGTGAGTTGAGAGAGCTCTCTGGATTAAGGTTGGTTCCTATTCCTTTATTCAGTGCATACAAATAAATTACAAAGGATCTATTCTAAATCTAATTTATTCTACCAAGGAGACAAGGTTGAGGAGATGTAAGAAAATAAACTAAGCTAATGAGGTGATGCACATAACGAAATTCAGACACTCATTTTACAATTTAACACAGACCATGGAAATGCAATACAAACACTATGCACAGATGACCAAACTGCAATAAGAGATTGGAGAGACAACAATGAATACATGAGAGGGTCGAGAATCATCCACAGACATATATATTATTGCTCAGGAGTTGATACAATATATTGTAGTGACCAAGAAGAAAAAATTTCATTACAACCCAAATGAGAGGTTAGGAAAGCTCCACAAATCCTCTTGCGAGAAAAAGAAGAAGGGAGGGCGCAAAATAGAAATGTCCAACCTTTTACAATGAGCCCCGACCCTTCCTTTATAGATTTAGCACAAAGAGAATAAGGAGAGAGAAGTGGGAAAATTAATTCAAAGCTCAGCTACCAGCCAATAATTCTCCTACAAATCCACCCCAAATCTTTCATGTCTGCATCGATTTCCTATTTAGCGCATTAAAGGAGGAAGAATGGTGGATCAGATCAAATCCGATCTAGTTGTTGGAGAAAATAGATCTTGTATTAATGGCACGAATATGTTTTTCCATTTTTCACCCACTTAGATTCTTCAAAATTAAATTTTCATATCTCCATGGCATGGATGAGGTCAAGATCTTTCCAATAGTTCCAAATTTGTCATATTTCGAGCACTGAATCAAAAGATATGCCCATTTGAAAATTTGAGTTGGGCCTGTACAAAATGGCGGGAACTAATTATCAAAATGGGTCTTTTGAAAATGGACACATGGAGGGCTGGTGCGTGTTTGGGAACCACTTTTGGATTTTACTTTTGAAGTTACGTCGGGCGACACATGGCATCTTCCATGGCTTGCTCAGTTTCCTCATGTTTTGACTAAGTCCTTTTACTCGGTGGGGCCATACATCTGACCAAGGACACATGGAGGCTTGGCACTTGTTTGGAAACCTCCCCAAATTTTACTCTTGAAGTAGCGTCATGCTGACACTTGGCTCCCTTCACTAGCCTATCTCTGCTTTGACTATTCAACCCCGAATCTTTCCCCTTTTTAGACCTGAGACATGTGGAAGGTCCACGCTCATTTGGAAACCCACTCAGGATTTTACCTTTGAAGGAGTGTCGGGTTGACACGTGGAAGCCTCCACAAGCTCTTGGAATTTTCAATGGCCTCTCTTACTTTTCGGGCCTTGAACATGTGGCGAGCTATTGCTCATTTGGAAACCTCTTTTGGGTTGCACCTTTGAAATTGTGTTGATGCAACACGTGGCATCGTCTGCTAGTTTTCTATACTTAGTTGATTTTAGGCCCGCCCTATCCACCTTTTAAATTTTAACTGTTGACTCTACCCCTATCTGGGCATGGGACACGTGGAGACTTGGCGCTTGTTTGAGTCTATCCTTTTAGATTCAATCTTTGAAGGTGCTCCATTTGGATACTTGGCAACTTCCGCTGACTCTTTATACTTGGCCAATTTTGGGGCTCGTTCTAAGTTATTTGTAGAGCTTGAAGAATTTGATTTTTCCCCATTTCTTTTCCTTTGGTCCTCTGATTTCTTCCTCCCCTAAACATACTCCTCCATTTTAGGACTTACCTGTCACCTACTCATTGGATTTAAAGATATTGGGATATAATGATTAAGTGGTTTGGCCAACCCTTAATGTATATGGGTCAATCACTAATATATAGGTTAATATTTAATAATATGAAATATTTATATTTCAATTATTAAATATGCTAACCTAGGTATAGAATTTAGGTTAAATATTTAATATCATGAAATGATTATATTTCTAATATTAAATATTATAAAACTAGGTGTATGTGTCAACCATTTTAGGTTGAAAAGGTGGGTCGGAAGACATACCCGATCACCTTATTAAAAGGACTTTAGGTCCTCATTTGATATATTAAGGAAATATATCAAAGGTGTACAAATCAAGTGATTTTTTTACCCTTGGTAAATAAGGTTTCAAAGGAGGAGGTGATCTTACTAGATGTAAAATAAGTTCTCTCAAGTAAAAGGTTATTTTCAAAGTGGAAATTTTAGGGTTTTTCAATTTTAAATCCCTAATTTTTTGGAGGGAGATGTAATAGGATATGATTTTTAATTTCATTTACATTTTGTAAATTATATGGAATTAATGTTTGTTTGGATATTGATGTGTTCACGAGGTGAAAGCGGCTTCAAATATTTAAGCTGGGAAAGTCACATACAAAAAAAGAAAGGATTTATTACTATATGAAATAATTTTCATGTTTTCTATAATTTCAAATGTTTGCACGTTAAATATTTCAGGAAGGTAAATTCATACTTGTATTCTTTGGTCCCCTCTAAAAGGATTTAATTTGAAAAACCATAGTATTATTTTTAAATAAAAATTTATATAATATAGAATAAGGTTTATATAATAATTTATATAAACATCATATTAAAATTTATATAGTTTTAAAAAAATTATATATTAAAAGGCTTAAACCATATTAAAATTACATGCGATTGAAGGAAGAGTCAATGAGACCATATTCTAAGCCTAAGTTTAAATCATATTTAAACTTAACTTATAAATCTAGGTATATATAGTTTAAAAAAACAAACCGAGTTTGAATCATATTTTATATATATGGTTATTTTAAATCATTTAAAATATAAATTTTATTAGATTTGGTTTATATATGTTTTAAAAAAAACTAAAGTGCTTACTTTTTTAGTAAGGGGCCCATGTTTATTTCTTAGCCATGAAGGGATTACTTTTTAAATCTTAATACTTATTAAATAAAACTTAACATGTGTCCCTAGCCATTTATATTATCCATATAAGGGGTGACCCCATTCATTTAGATCTTATAGTTTATAAAAACTATATAAATAAACCTATTTAAAGGTTTTCTTTTATATAAGAGTGAGAGTAGAGAATAAAATGAGATAATATCTAGGGTATAAATGTGGAACTCTCAAGTATAAATTGAATTTTTTTAAAATGGGCTAGTTTATTGGTGGCCCACATGAAGTGTGGTAAATATTTATTAAAATATTGGTAGTTATAGCTACATAAAAGTTTTAAAGTTTGTAGCTTGCATAGAATTATATAAAATATTTGACAATATTTCCATACTTTTAAACGTGTGTGGGGTAAAATTAAGAGTAAATGAAGGAGGAGAGCGAGGTTCATGAAAATAGGGATTTCAATTTATTTCATTGGTCGGGTGAAATTACTTATCCCCTTTGTAAAATATGCACGTTAATCTATACTCTAATAAATCTACTTGCGCACTGGTAAAATTCTTTTAATCGATCTATGTCCTTTAAACCTCTTTAATAAGGGTTATTTGTTTTTTAATATAAAAAGTATATACTATTGTTTATAATTTTTATGAGCTATATGTTGTTTTTTATTTTCATTCTATAAATTATATACATTTTTTTATAAAAATATATATATATTTTTACATTATAAATTATAATAAGTTATTATAATGTGTTAAAATATAATCTCCCTAATATTATATAGAAGAAGAAATTATGGAATTTCACATTCTGGAAATACACAACAAGTTTTGGATTCATTAAATTTGACGGTCAAATGATTGTCATGGTAGACCAAACATAAGACAATATGATGGTAATTTAGACGTCAAATTTAAGCTATCTATATTTTTGTTTACATTAATTTTTTTTCAGAAATTTGAAGTTGTTATGCGTTCTTAGGGTCTCTTCTTCACTTCTATATGGTTGGAAATATTTTTATATAAATCGAGGTATGATGTAGAGCCCTTTATAATGCGGGTTATTATTTTGATCATGGGAGGTTAATTAGTATACATTGTAATGACATAATTAGATATGATCAAATAGTTTCTTTAGATCTATAAAATTTAGATCGATTCTATTAAAAGTGTTGTTTTTATCAATAAAGATATATCTAACTCTGTGGTACATTATATACTATAATGGGGTGTGTTGTATATATCTTTACCCCTGTAGATATGTATGACAATGAGAAAAATATAGAAATCAAAGAAGCTCAAATCCCTAACATTTATCGCCTTGGCACACAGAAATGGTGCATGACACAGAGTGTTGACATAGAAAAAGTTACACCTTGGCGCACAGAAATGGCGCATGACACAGAGTGTTGACACGGAAAAAGTTGCGCCTTGGCACACAGAAATGGCGCATGACACAGAGTGTCGACATAGAAAAAGTTGTGCCTTGGTGCACAGAAAAGGCACATGACACAGAGTGTCGACACAGAAAAAGTTGCGCCTTGGCACACAGAAGAGGCGCATGACACAGAGTGTCGACACAGAAAAAGTTGCACCTTGGCGCACATAAATGGTGCATGACACAGAGTGTCGACATGGTAAAAGTTACACCGTGGCGCATGTAAGAGGATGTCGACACACACATGGATGTGCCAAGGTGAACCTTCAGGAGGCGCAACATTTTGAGCGTTGGAAGAAGAGACCACAGCGCGAGATATTCAGATGGCCATAACTTTTTACTGGGAGCTCGGATTCATGCAAGGTTGGAATTTTTGGAAATATTACGAGGTCATCTATCCAACTACGACTAGATATATTTAATTGGGTGAGAAAAAATTCTTAAAAATGCAAAATACAGTTCGCCACTTTTGGGTTCGCTGGGGTTCTCACCTACCATCATTATGAGATGAGTTAAGTGCATTCTGGAGGTGGTTGGGGCAGATTTCAAATTTCTCTCTTCTCCCTCTCTTTTTCTCCTATAAATTGTAAGGAGGGGCTTCTTTCTAAAGGTTGGACATTTTTGTTTTGCCCCTCCCTTCTTCTCTTTGGCAGGTGAACTTGTGGAGTTAAAACCTCCCATTTGAAACTGTAATGTAACCTTGCCTCTTGGCGTTTTGCAGTGTGTTGTATCAATCTTTGGAGAAAATTAATGCATGTCTGTGGATGATTCTCAACCCTCTCTGTGTTCATTTGCATCCTCTTGATCTTTCATTACAAATCGGTTATCTGTGCATGATCTTGCATTGCATTTTAGTGGTTTGTGTTTATTAACAAGACAGATGTTCTTCATTCCTCGGTGCATCACCTCTGTTAGTTTAGGTTTTATTTTATGCATCTTCTTACCCTGTCTCCTTGGAAAGTTAGTTTAGGTTTTGAGTAAACCCTCTGCATTTTACGTGTGCATCTGAACAGAGGAATAGGAACCGGCCTTCATCCGGAGAGCTTTTCTGATTTCACAAGGTCCCACACTTGGGAAAAGCTCCATGTTATGCAATCGCACTGAGAGTCTCAACCCATTGTGTTGCAGACACTCAGGGGTGCAGCGATTCACCATCAATAGTTTTGGCATGCCCGGTGGGACCAAGAGGTCATTCCATAAAGATTTGAAGGATTTTTCATGAAATTTGGACTAAAAGATTGTAGTTTTTACAATTTCAGATTTTGCACCTCCCAGGCTGAACTCCGAAATCAATTTTCAAGGGCTTAGCTCGCTCAAAACAAGTCAAAATTTCAACAGTTGGTAGATCTGAGGGTAATCTTCAAAAGGGTATCCTTAGTTTTTTGAGATTTTGATTTTAAAAATTTCATGCTTTTTAGTGTTTCGAGAACATCAAAGAAGACCCAACAGTCATTTCAGATTTTGGGGGATGCATTGCATGGTCCTATTCCCGACAACAATCATTTCAGGTTTTCTAGGGTGTCGGGCATGTCCCAAGTTCTGACACATGGAAATTCGGGTTTTGTAAGTTGCATTACATGACCTGAGTTCGCCTGTACCTTTTGGGGATTCACAGCTGCACAACAAGACCCAATTCCGAATTGAAGTTTGTCTCCTCTAGGTCCTTCAAATTTTTAATTCCATTTTCAATATTGTCAAGTTTGGTGTGTAACTTGGCAAAATCCAGCCTTTTAGAAGCTTGTTATCTAACACATCTGGTGACTCTAAAGGGATAGAGTTCAGCGGTGTAGCAGCACAAGTTGCCCAGGCACATGAGAAGAATTCAAACCAGGTCTAATACTCGAGAAGAGGGGCTATTTTTCCACTTGCAACTATCACCAGGCTAGAGGGAGGAGAGGAAGAAGACCACAAAGATCACCATCTCCACCTAACAGGACTTTGTCTACACCTCCACCTGGTAGACCTTTTCTCGCATCGACTAGGGTTCTTAGGCCAATCATAATGGCACATCTACCACCGAATCCCTTTGTCAATTTCACGGGTAGTAGTCCACTTGCCCTAAATGCTCAGAATCAAATTCCAGTTGCAGCGCTAAAGAATATACCCTATTTCACAGGAGAAAATCATACTACTCCTATTGATCACATCCAGGATATTGCTAATGCATGTGTAATCCATGAAATAAATGAAATGGATGTTGCGGTCAAGTTGTTGGCTTCATCTTTCAAAGGTAAGGCCTTACAATGGTTTAGGAGCCTAGCAGCAGGGTCTATTATGAATTGGAACCAACTTTGTTCAGCTCTTTGCAACCAATTCGGGGAGAGGGCGGACAATTTGTCCTTATTGGAACAATTGACAACAATCAAAAGGGCTCCTAATGAACAAATGACAGATTTCAACTTCAGATTCCAACGGACATGGGACAGGATTCCAATAGCTATTAGGCCAACCGCCGAAGGAGCATTCCTTTATTTCTTAAAGGCTATAAATTCAGACATAGCCATGATGATCCAATCAATGGGAGGAACAACGCTGCCAGGGGCCTACGACACAGCTATCAGAGTAGAGAACTATTTGATCCAAGCTAGCAAGCTTGCACCAAGGCCACCAATGCCTCTCTATCCAGATATGGGAAATCCTACAACCAGTCAAGCACCAGAGTTGAATCCCATTCCAACTCCTAGAAATCAAAGCAATAATGAGGCATCGACTTCTTCAAATACTTCAAAGGAATTGCAGGAGGTTATGAAACAGCTACAGAACCTTGGAAATGAGCTAGTGACTATCAAAAGACAACAAGCTCAAAGTGCTAGACCGTATCAGCCTCAAGCACAGTACCAAGCTAGGCCCTCATACCAACAAAATAGACCACCACCTCAGGCTGCAAATCAAAACCAAAACCAAGGACAACCTCAAGCTGCCAGGCCATTTTGACCGTATGATCCAAATGCAACGACGTCCTCAAGAGCCTTGGTCGACACAAAATAACATGGCACAGGAATACGACTGGTGTTACCCTTGCAATCTACCCCACAATCAGTCAGTGTGTTTCAATGGTGCACTAAATCAGGCCTTGATGGTGCAAACCATTGGTGTGCCTCAAGAACCAAGCCAGGAGGAGAATCAATAGCAAGAAATGCAACAAGAAGGACCTCCAGCCCGAAACCACATTGGCAAATTGGCAAACGGAAGACTTCTGTGGAATTAACCAACAACCTTTTCAAGGCGTGGCTGCCAACACACGGTCAAAGAAGAGAAGCATAGAAGAGGGACAACCATCTAATCCAGTTGTTTCTCAACCCACTCTTACACAACAAGGGTTAGTAGACCAAACATAACTCCAAATGTGCAAAATCAGCCTAAGGTACCTGTTGTAGCAACACACGCACCTGTTCAAGCTCCAGAAAAGGTTGTGCCAAACAAGGGACAACAAAAGGACAATTCATCCCCCTTCAACATCATCGATCAAATGAAGAAGACACATGTGAACATTTCCATGTGGGAATCACTGGCGATCCCAGGGAAATGAGATTTATTACAAGCTGTAATGGCTAATTGGTCTGCCACAAATGTATCAAACCAGGGACATGAGAAAGTTCTCACTAATGCAGTGCAACATGATGGGGGCCAGACAAGAAAAAAATTGAAGCCTCCACCATTCTATGTTTCGTTGATTGTTGGAAACCACTTGGTACACAACTGCATGATAGATTCAGAAGCAAGTAGTTCAGTGATGCTAAAGCAAATAGCGGATCAACTGGGTCTGAAGTATGAACCAGTGTTGAAAGGAGTAGTACAGCTAGATGGAACGGCAGTGGGAACAGTTGGGGTCATCAAGGGGTTAAGCCTAACACTACATTCATGTCCTAATGTTACAATTCTGCAAGATGTGTCTGTGATTGACCTTCCGCCACTCTTTGCGTTGTGTCTATCAAGGGACTTCACTGCAAAAATGGTGGATATTTATCTGCAGATTGGTCACACATGATTTTCAGGACAAGGTATGGGGCCAAAGCAACAATCAGGTCAGAACCAATTGCCAATTTCCATATTGAGCCTCATGTACCAAGTCCTATCAATGTAAATTGCTCGGCTTTTGATCAGGAGGAGTGTTCAAATGATCTAGAAATAGGTACTAAGGTCGAGGGAATTCCTGATTTAACTTTGGATGAATGGGAAAACAAGAGTCACGAATTTGACCCATACAAGGAAATTGAAGAATTTGAATTGGGCGTGTATTGTATACACGAAGAAAATTCACCCATTCCTGACATCATTCAGCCTGAACAAAAGGATGAAAACAAAGTTTGGAAATTATTTTTTGATGGTTTGAGAAGTAGACAAGGTGCTGGAGGTGGTGTGATGTTGATTTCACCACAAGACATCAAATATTTTTCAGCTTTTCGTTTCCAGTTTTCCTGTTCAAACAACACGGCTGAATACGAGGCATTGATTCATGGACTTCATTGGGCTAGGAAAAAGGGCATAAAGAACTTGCAGGTGTTCGGGGATAGCGAGCTGATCGTCAATCAAGTCAGGGGACAACATGCTACAAAGAATGAACTGCTAAAGAACTACAAGAACAAGGTATGGGACCTCGTTGAGGGTTTGAAGCTTTCAACATCGTGTCCATACCTAGGAAGAAAAATGAAGCCGCGAGATAGGCTCGCAGCTGTTGGAGCAATGTTTGATGTGGTTGACAACATCAAAAGAGAAAAAACACAGCCACATATCCATGTGATTGTGAGGCCAGCAGTTCCAGATAATAACACAAGCTGGCAGGTGTTTGAGAACGATCAACAGATCGTCAATTTCTTACAAGAAGAGGCTGAATTCTCAGCTAGGAATCAGGACAGATTAGAGCAGCAGTATGGGGATCAAGTAGTGCAGCTGTGGACAAACAAGCTTCCTAAGGGTTTAGTAACATTGGAGTCTATCTTCAACCCTAACGACCAGTTCCGTAAGGAAAAGGCTAACATATAGGTCAAAAGAGAAGATTCAGAGCCAATTCGGTTGGGGAAAGAAAAACACTTCAAATTGGCAAAGTGGCCACTGAGCAGGAGAAATCAGATTTCATACAACTTTGCCAAGAATTTCCAGATGTCTTCGCTTGGAGCTATGAAGACTTAAGAGGATTCGATCCAAATTTGGCACAACATACCATAGAATTGGATCCAGATGCTAAGCCCATCAGGCAGAAGCAGAGACCAGTCAACCCTCACATTGAACCTCTAATGAAGAAAGAGCTAAATAAGCTAATAGAGGCAAGCATTATATTCCTAATCAAGCACTCAAGCTGGGTTGCAAACTTGGTCCCGGTCAGGAAGAAGAGTGGAGAAATCAGGTTGTGTGTAGATTTCGAGACCTAAACAAGGCATCTCTCAAAGACCATTACCCACTTCCTTGATGGAACAAATATTGCAAGTAGTATCCGGTTCGGAGAGATTCTCTCTCCTAGATGGCTACTCAGGGTATAATCAGGTAATGGTGAAGGAAGATGACCAGTTCAAGACGGCTTTCACCACCAAATGGGGCACCTATGCCTACAAGAAAATGCCATTTGGGTTGTCAAATGCTGGAGCCACTTTCCAAAGGGCAATGGATATGGCATTCAAGGGGTTGATCAATAAAATAGTTTTGATATACCTTGATGACATCACTGTATTCTCCAAAAATGCAGTGGATCACCTCTTTCATCTGAGGCAGGTTTTTAGAGGTGCAGAAGATTTGGGGTATCATTGAATCCCAAAAAATGCATATTCTTGGCTCATGAGGGAAAACTTCTTGGCCATATTGTTTCAAAGGAGGGATTGATGATTGACCCAGAAAGAGTTGAAGCAATTCGAGCGTTGCCATTGCCAAGTCATAAGAAGGCTCTTCAAAGCTTCTTAGGAAGGATCAATTTTGTCCGCAGGTTTGTTCCAAACTTTGCAGCTCTCGTAAAGCCAATAACACTGATGTTGAAGAAGAGCATGGCATTTAAGTGGACATCTGAAGGCAAGGCAAGTTTTGAGGCAATAAAAGAGGCTATATCTCAAGCTCCAACTCTCGTCAATCCAAACTTCTCCAAGGATTTCATGTTATACGCCTTTGGTGGTGGAGACACAATTTCTGCAATCCTGGCACAACAAAACAAAGAAGGATTAGAACAACCAGTTGCTTTCTTCAGTCAAGGCTTGGAGGAATACGAAACTAGGTACTCTTTCATTGAAAAGCATGTACTTGCAGTGATCAGGAGTTTAAAGAAATTCAAGCACCTAGTCTCAAACAACAAGATCCAATTATTGGTCTCTCATGCGGGAGTCAGGGACTTCCTTCTAAACAAGGATCTGAATGAGAAACATGCAGGATGGATAACTCGTGTCATGGAATATGACATCGAGATCAAGGTCACCAAACTAGTACGTGGGAAGGGACTATGCGAACAACTAGCCTTGAGTCAACAAGTTGAAGCAGGTAATGAAAAAGAGGTTGTCTTGGTACTACAAGATGGTCAAGAACAGGAAAATGATGATGTGCCCACTCCCTGTTGGACTCAGAATGTGATACACTTCCTACAGACAGGCCTATGCCCTCCAGAAATGAGCAAAGCAAAGAGGAGATACTTCAGATTACAAGCCATTCCATATGTGCTTGTTGATGGTGTTTTGTTTAAGAAAGACATCAATGGAGTTCTATTGAGGTGCATTGGACAGGTCAAATCGAGAGGGTGTTACAAGATTTTCATGATGGAGATTCGGAGGACATTTTGCCCCACGAGTATGACTCTCAAGATAATGAAGGCAGGAGGTATTATTGGTGCAGTCTTTGAGTGGCTGCTATACATGGATAAGAAAGTGCAAGAAATGTGCACTCTTCACAGGCAAAGAAAGATTAGCAGCGCTCCCATTGCACCCAATTTTGGTTGACCAACCATTTATGCAATGGGGATTGGACTTCATCGGGGTCATCAACCCAAACTCAAGCCAAGGCCACAAGTGGATTCTCACAGCAACAGACTATTTCACCAAGTGGACCGAAGCAGTAGTGCTCAAAGAAGCAAATGAGTCTAACATACTAGACTTTTATGAAGGAATAGTGACCAGGTTCGGTGTGCCGGCCACTATCATATCAGATAATGCATTGGCATTCATAGGTTCTAGGATTACAGAATGGGCTATCAAGAATGGAATCTATTTGAGCACCTCTTCAAATTATTACCCGCAGGGTAATGGACAGGCAGAGTCCATGAACAAGAATTTGCTAAGGATCATCAGAAGGACTTTGGATGAAAACCAAAGGACATGGCATACGAAGCTAAAATCAGCATTATGGGCTGATAGGATAACACCAAAGAGGTCTATAGGCAATTCTCCCTACAAGTTGGTCTATGGGAAAGAGGCAGTATTGCCTATATCATTAGAATTGCTAGCATTGGAGCTCATGAAGTAGTTGGAGTTGTCTGAGTTCAAACCAATGGAGGTCAGGTATGCAGAGTTGATGGAATTGGAAGAAATTAGAGAACATGCAGTTCAAACAATTGAGAAAGATTAGGCCTTAGTGAAAAGATGGTTTGATAAGAAAGCAAGAGCAAGGACCTTCCAGGAAGGGGACCTAGTTCTGAAATGGGATGCAGATCGGGAAAAACTAGGAAGGCATTCCAAGTTTGATGCCATTTGGAGTGGCCCCTACATGGTCATGGGATGTAAAAGTAGTAATGCCTTCCAATTGTCTACATTGGATGGAGAATAATTCCGATTCGATTAACGGAATCCATCTTAAACATTGCTACTAAAAGGAAAAGGTTTACCCTTGTAAATATTAGCCTAGATTTCAATTCCTCTAAGTGTGTATGCACATTGTCTTGTTGTAGTTAGGTTTCTGTTTCCCTAAGTGCTTTGGCATAGGTTTTGTTGCTCTAGGTTGGTTTCTACAGTTTAGCGTGCTCTCGGAGAAGGAATTGCAGTATCAGGCTCGGGATCAGATATCAGGTTGGTTTTAGGTTATTTCTTATGACTCCATGCCCAATGGATTGCTAAAGGGCCACTGATCTTCTACCTAGCAGGCAGGTGATCCCGTTGAGTCACCAAATTGTTGTATATATCTTTCCCCAGGTAGATATAGACAAGCAGAAGAATATAGAAATCAAAGAAGCTCAAATCCCTAACATTTATCACCTTGGCACAGAAATGGCGCATGACATAGAGTGTTGACACAGAAAAAGTTGTGCCTTGGCGCACAGAAATGGCGCATGACATAGAGTGTCGACACTAGAAAAAGTTGTGCCCTTGGCACAAAAAAATGGTGCATGACACAGAGTGTCGACATAGAAAAAGTTGCGCCTTGGCACAGAAAAGGCACATGACACAGAGTGTCGACACAGAAAAAGTTGCACCTTGGCGCACAGAAGAGGCGCATGACACAGAGTGTCGACACAGAAAAAGTTGCGCCTTGGCGCACATAAATGGTACATGACACAGAGTGTCGACATGGTAAAAGTTATGCCTTGGTGCATGTAAGAGGATGTTGACACACACATGGACATGCCAAGGTGCACCTTTAGGAGGCGCTGACATTTTGAGCGCATTTTGACAGCGAAGCGGACAGCGCGAGATATTCGAGATGGCCATAACTTTTGACTGGGAGCTCGGATTCATGCAAGGTTGGAATTTTTGGAAGTATTACAAGGTCCTCTGTCCAACTACGACTGGATATCTTTAATTGGGTGAGAAAAAATTATTAAAAATGCAAAATACAGTTTGCCACTTTTGGGTTCGCTGGGGTTCTCACCTACCATCATTATGAGATGAGTTAAGTGCATTCTAGAGGTGGTTGGGGTAGATTTTAATTTTCTCTCTTCTCCCTCTCTTTTTTCTCCTATAAATTGTAAGGAGGGGCTTCTTTCTAAAGGTTGGACATTTTTGTTTTGCCCCTCTCTTCTTCTCTTTGGCAGGTGAACTTGTGGAGTTAAAACCTCCCATTTGAAACTGTAATGTAACCTTGCCTCTTGGCGTTTTATAGTGTGTTGGAGAAAATTAATGCATGTTTGTGGATGATTATCAACCCTCTCTGTGTTCATTTGCATCCTCTTGATATTTCATTTCAAATCGGTTATCTGTGCATGATCTTGCATTGCATTTTAGTGGTTTGTGTTTATTAACAAGACAGATGTTCTTCATTCCTCGGTGCATCACCTCTGTTAGTTTAGGTTTTATTTTATGCATCTTCTTACCCTGTCTCCTTGGAAAGTTAGTTTAGGTTTTGAGTAAACCCTTTGCATTTTACGTGTGCATCTGAACAGAGGAATAGGAACCGGCCTTCATCCAGAGAGCTTTTCCGATTTCGCAAGGTCCCACACTTGGGAAAATCTCCATGTTATGCAATCGCCTTGAGAGTCTCAACCCATTGTGTTGAGACACTCATGGGTGTAGCGATTCGCCATCAATAGGGTGTGTTTTACAAGTTTAGGAAAATAATTATGTCCAACTATTTATGTCTTTACAAAACCTAGATCCTGAATGAAACCAACTACAACATTTGGGTCAAAATAAAATTTATAGCGAGGAAACTTTAGATGATTATTTCTAGATCTCGAGATTTCTCCCCTTTGGTCATCAAGCAATTATAGATAACATGAATGCATTCTTACAATGAATGTAAGATGATCTTTCTATGCAATGTGAATGATGAGTACCTTCAACACATTGGTAATATTGAACATCCAAAAGAGGTATGGACATAACTAGAATAGCTACATGAAGGATACTTGGTATATCAAGGATAGTAATGAGATTATAATAGCTGAAGGAATTCAAAGAAATGATCTATATATTTTTGATGATTTCTCTTACGCATCTTGGTTTATATCTCGAGTTTGAATAATTCAAAACTATGGCATGAAAGGTTAGGACATGTTAATTATAAAAGCTTATATGAAATGTATAGATATAGTCTATTGAAAGGTTTACATGTGTTATCTTATTCTCTTGAAATTACTTCATTAAATTCTTCTAAACTATGGTTTTGATTATGATTTAGTAAATGGTCACGATGATGTTTTGATGCCATAGATGTTTCAAACTCTTATCTTCATAGATAAGAAATTAAATTGGGGTCAATCTATGTTAGAAAACTCAAATCCTATTAACCTTAGGAAAATGGCCAAAAGCCATCATATGTACCATACATTAATTACCTTGTATAAACCTGAGCCGTGAAGTATTATAGGGTCTAGATAGATATACAAAGTAAAATATAATGGTGATGGTAGTATTAACAAACATAAAGCTAGACTTATTGTTAGAGGTTTCACTTAGAAACTTGGTATTGATTATGTTGAGACATTTCCTTTAGCTAAAATGAGTATTGTTAGGGCCTTATTTGTAATTGCCACTCAATTTGGGTGGGAAATCCACCAAATGGATAAGAAAAATGATTTTTTGAATTACGATTTAAAAGAATAATTTTACATGTTTCAACCTAAAGGATTTGAAGAAACTAGTAAAGAAAACTATGTTTGTAAGTTGAGAAATCCTTGTATGGTTTAAAACAAGATCGCATATGTGACTTTATATGTGAAAATTGTTTCCTTCTTTAAACTGTTAGGTTTATTTAATTTTCTTCTAACAATGATATATTCATCAATCAATAAGGCTTGCATATTATCATTATATGTATATATGTTGATGATTTTCTTATGTCTTGTGACAATGATTTGATTTAATTCAAAGGAGTAAAGAGAAATTGAAGCATTACTTTGAAATGAATGAGTTAGGTCTCTCACTTCATGTTATTTGTATGATGTTATTTCATTCTATTGTTATTTTTCAAAACACAATATATGCAACCACTTTGTATTGAAAATTTTTCTTATGATTGATTTTAAACCATTTTCTACTTGATGGAAGTTGGAAAAAATATTGATCATAAATATGCATATGAAAAATGTTGATCCTATTTTATATACATTGTTAGTTGATAGTTTGATTTATCTAACTATAACTAGATCAGATATTTCCTATACAAAAGGAATTACTTCAAGGTTTATGCAGGAACCTTTTTTAGAGATCATTAGAATCTTACGAAAATAATTTTTACATAGTTGAAAGGAACAATCAATTATGGGTTGCATTATAATAAGAATGAAAATGCTATCTTATATGGATTTTGTAATTTTAACCATACTTGATGTTGTGTTATAAAATATACTAGATATGTATTCAAGTTTTTGGTGTAGAAACCATTACTTGGAATAACAAATACAATCAATGAGTCTCCATGTTTTCTACTAAGCAGAGATAAGTACAATGGAAGAAGTAAAGAAGCCATGTGGCTGTAACGGCTGTTGGTAGAGATACACATGGAAGCTAAAGGAAGTATTTATCTTCTATGTGGTGGTCGAGTTGTATTACTCTTGATTAATAATACAGATTCAATATAATAGGAAAAAGAGCATTGAGATACATATATACGCTTCACTCGTGAGAATATGCAAAGTGATGAGATAAATCTCAAGTTCGTGTTGATGAAGAGCGTGTTGCTTTGACATCTTCAAAAAGACCTTGAGTGTTGTAAAGTTTTGTCACTTTCATGAAAATCTTGGATTTTTAGAGTTTCCATTGAGGTGGAGTGTGCATGACAATGTCACCTCCTAATAGAACTTGGTTTTTGTAAAAATACCTTAGGGCGTTTGTAAAAAGACCTTCGGGCAAGTGCAAAAAGACCTTCGGGCAAGTGCAAAAAGACCTTCGAGCATGTATACCTCCTCAACTTCTTTTTAGAAAGAAGTGTAGAAAGATATTGAATACGGTCTTGATAAACTCTTTAGTGTTATTGAGTTTTCTTGGTAAACATCTAGTAGAAGCATATTGTTAAGGAGGTCCTAGGTTGTAAAAGGCTCCTATATGCTTGGGTTCAATAAACTTTTATGAGAACCTGTGAGAACATGTAAAATTCAGAAATCATACCTAGCCACCGATCATGGGATAATCTTTGGATTCCAAATCCTTTTGTTCCAAAAGGTAAATTAGGTATTATGAAGGTGTTATAATTCCTTTAACCGATATGCTAGTATACAAACTTTATGGTTTAAGGATTGTAAATCTTGGAGTATACCACGGGCAGGTAATCTATTGGCATATGTTATGTTATCCCACTTAACATTAAGGGGAGTGTTGGAACATAATGATTAAGTGGTATGGATAACCCTTAATGTATATGGGTCCATCACTAATATATAGGTTAATATTTAATAATATGAAATATATATATTTCTATTATTAAATATGCTAACTTAGGTATATACTTTAGGTTAAATATTTAATATCATGAAATGATTATATTTCTAATATTAAATATTATAAAACTAGGTGTATGTGTCAACCATTTTAGGTTGAAAAGGTGGGTCGAGAGACATACCCGATCACCTTATATAAAAAGGACTTTAGGTCCTCATTTGATATATTCGAGAAATATATCAAAGGTGTACAAATCAAGTGATTTGGTTTTACCCTTGGTAAACATGGTTTCAAAGGAGGAGGTGATATTCTTGGATGTAAAATAAGTTCTCTAAAGTAAAAGGTTATTTTCAAAGGGTTTTTACCCTATTAGGGTTTTTCATTATAAATACTATTTCACTGTGTTATTTATTTCCTATAAGTATTTCTTTATTTACTTATGTTATGATGTAATATTTATTTAAATATTTATTGTAACATTATGTAATATGTAAGTTGATTAAATCCATATTTATTAGAATCCTCAAATTCTAACAAAAGCGTGGATTTGTGCGATGGAGCCGTTTCTTGAATTTCTTCCTACACGGGGCGTTTTGATCAATTTTGTTGGGGGACAAAATAGAGATAACAATTTGGTGACTTACAAGGGCATCTACCTACTAGATGAAGAGATCAGTTGCCTTATTATATCCATTGGGCACAAAGTCATGATTGGCGACCTGAAGTTGATATTGTTCTTCTGAAAATGGACCCTTTGGAGCCCGATTTTAGTTGCTCTGTATTTGTTCTATTAGAAAATGAGTAATTTCCATAGAAACTATGGGTCTCCCCACTACAAATGCTTTGAAGGGAATAACGTATTCACTTGGAGGCACATTAAACTGTATAACAACGTAAACTTGGAGCAATAAAGATCTTGTGCCACAACACTTAGGGAAACAAAACCTACGCTACAAAAAAACAATGTGCATATGCACTTAGGGAAATTAAAATCCTATGCTAATATTTATAGGGTGGAACCTCTTTTCTAGTAGCAGTGTTTGAGATGGATCCCATTCACTAGGATCTACAATTCTTTACCATCCAATCTAGCCAGCTGGAAGGCATTGCTGCTTTTACACCTTGTGATCATGTAAGGGCCACTCCAAATGGCATCAAATTTGGAGTGCTTTCCTAGATTTTCCGATCTGTATCCCACTTTAGAACTAAGTCCCCTTCTTAAAAGGTCCTTGTTTTTTCCTTCTTGTCAAAAATATTCTTGATCAATGATTGATCCTTTTCCATGCTCTGCATTGCATGCTCTCTTCTTCTCCTACTTCCATCAACTCTGTATATCTAATTGCTATAGGTTCAAACTTGGTTGGCTCTAACTGTTTCATGAGCTCTAGAGTGGGAAACTCTAATGATATGGGCAATACTACCTCTTTTCCATATACAAGCTTGTATGGGGAGTTACCTGTGGATCTTTTGGATGTGATACTATCAACCCATAGAGTTGATTTGAGCCTTGTATACCAAGTCATCTGATTTTCATCAAGAGTCCTTATGATAATACTTAATAGGTTCTTCTTTGTGGGCTCTTATTGGTCATTACCTTGAGGGTAATAATTTGATGAGGTGTTAAGATACACACCATTCTTAACTACCCATTAAGTTATCCTTGTACCAAGGAATGCCAATGCATTATCTGATATAATAGTGGAAGGGACTCCAAACCTAGTGGTTGTTCCTTCATAAAAATCTAAGATGTTGGATTCATTTGCTTCTTTTAGTGCCACTGCTTCAGTCCACTTGGCGAAATAGTACATTGCGGTAAGTATCCACTTGTGGCCTTTGTTTGAATTTGGGTTAATCACCCCGATTAAGTATAGTCCCCATTGTATGAATGGTTAATCCACTCAAATGGGATGAAGGGGCGAGGGCTGCTAGCTTCTCCTTTCTATGATGAATGCACATTTTTACACTTTACGATCCATGAGTATCATTCCTAAACAACGTAGGCTAGTAATAACTAGCTTTCATGATCTTGAGAGCTATTACTCGAGGGGAAAAGTGGCCTCCTACTTCTCCATCATGGAACTCATGTAACACTTTCTCAATTTGGCATGTCCCAATGTACCTCAATAGAACACTATTGATATCCTTTTTAAACAAGACACCATCAACAAGCACATATGGGATGGCTTGTAGTTTAAAGTATCTCCTTTTTGCTTTGTTCCATTCTGGAGGGCACACTCTTGTTTGAAGGTAATGCACCAAGGCTTGGTTATAACATGGGGCAAGTGCATCATTAGTTGGTTATTCTTGATCATTCTATAGAAATAGAACAACCTCTTTACACCCATTGATTCATCCTATTGCTTAGAGGTGAGTTGTTCACACAGACCCTTGCCATGAACTAGTTTGGTCACTTTAATCTCAATGTGATATTACATTACTCGAGTGATCCAACCTTCTCTCTTCTCATTCAAATCCTTATTTAAAAGTAAGTCCTTAACACCAACATGAGATACTAGCAGTTGAATCTTGTTATTTGAGACCAAGTGTCTGAACTTCTTTAAGCTCCTAATAATAACAAGGACATGTTTTTCAATGAAAGAGTATTTTACCTCATAGTCCTCCAAGCTTTGACTAAAGAAGGCTATTGGTTGTTTTGAACCTTCCTTGTTGGGCTAGACCAAGATGGTTGAGATGGTGTCTGACCCTCCAAAATCATATAGCATGAAGTATTTTGAGAAGTCTAGGTTAACAAGAGTTGGAGCCTGTGATATTACAAGTTTGATGGCCTCAAAACTCTCTTTTCCTTCTGTTGTCCATTTAAATGCAAGAATATTCTTTAACATCATTGTTAAAGGCTTCACAAGAGTAGAAAAATTAGGTACAAACCTGTGAACAAAGTTTATCCTCCCCAAGAAGCTTTGGAGATACTTTTTGTGTTGTGGCAATGGAAGTGTCTAGATGGCTTCAACCCTTTCAGGATCAATTGTCAATCCCTCTCTTGAGATAATGTGGCCCAACAATTTCCCTTCATGAGCCAAGAACACACACTTTTTTGGGTTTAATGACACCCGAACCTTCTACATCTTTGAAATACCTATCTAAGGTGAAAGAGATGGTCTGTAACATTCTTTGAGAAGATAGTGATATCATCAAGATACACTAGGACTATGTTGTTAATTAAGCCTTTGAATTACATGTCCTTATCTGCTGAAATATTGCTCTAGCATTTGATAGTCCAAATGGAATCTTCTTATAAGCATATGTTCCCCATTTGGTGGTGAAGGTTGTCTTGAACTGATCCTCCTCTTTCACCATTATCTAGTTATAGCCTGAATATCCATCTAGCAATGAAAACCTCTTAGACCTAGCTACAACTGTAGGATCTATTCCATTGATGGAAGTGGATAGTGATCTTTTAGTGATGCTTTGTTTAGGTCATGAAAGTCCACACACAACCCAATTTCTCCATTTTTCTTTCTCATAGAACCAAGTTAGCAACCCAACTTGAGTTCTTGATGGGGAAGATGATGTTGGCCTTAATTATCTTGTTCAATTATTTCTTCATGAGAGGCTCAATGTGAGGATTTATGGGCCTTTTCTTGTCTAAAAGTCTTAGCTCTTGTATCCAACTAGATTGTGTGTTGTGCTAGCTTTGGGTTAAAACCTCTCAAATATTTATAATTCCAGGAAAATACATCTAGGAATTCTTGATAGAGTTGAACAAATTCATATTTTTCTTGTTGAGTGCTCACTTTGCCAATCTGCAACATTTTTCCTTCTATAAAAATGGGTTCTGAATCTTCACCCTTTACCTGAATGTTCACCTTCTCCTTTCAGAATTGGTCATTTGGGTTGAATATTGATTCCAAAGTGACAAGACCCTTTGGTAGTTTGTTAGTCCTCAACTATACTACTTGATCACCATACTACTGCTCCAGTTTATCTTGGTTCCTGGAGGAGAACTTAGCTTCTTCTTATAGAAAGTTGAAAATTTGTTGATCATTTTCAAAAACTTGCCAACTTGTGTTGTTTTCTGGGACAGCTGGCCTTACAACCAGCTTGATATGGGGCTGAGATCTATCATTCTTGATATTCTCCACAATGTCAAATGTTGCCCTAACTACTATCAGTTTGTTTGTTGCTTAATTCTTCTTCCTTGGGATGGAGTTGATATTGAATGCCTTAAAATCCTCAATGAGATCCCATACCGGTTCTTATATTTATTTAACAAGTCATTCTTGGTAGAATTTTTACCTGGACTTGATTAGAAACTAGTTCACTATCACCAAAACTGCAAGTTCTTGATTCCTTGTTTCATTTCCCAATGCGGTCCATGGACCAAAGCCTCATACTCTGTTGTATTTTTAACAAGAAAATTGGAAATGGAAAGTTGAGTAGTATTTCATACCATGGGGGACACAAGCATAGCTCCTCCTCCGGCTCCTTGCCTACTTCTTGAGCCATCAAAGAATAAATGTCATACCTCATTATCATCTTTGTGGTTGGGCTTAATGATGTCAGGAAGAGGCTAATTTTCTTCATGCAAACAATAGACTCCTAGCTCAGATTCCTCCATCTCTTTATAGGGGTCAAAATCATGTCTCTTGTTCACCCATTTATCAAGGGTCAAGTCTAGGATACACCCCACCTTGGTATATGCTTCATAAGTGCTTGGGAGATATCCTCTGATCAAAGGTGAACAATTGACATTGATAGGATAGGTAAATAATAATCAATATGGTAATCTACAATGGGATTAGATCTAATTGTATTCTTAGCTCCATACCTTGTTCTAAAAAGCATGTGTGACCAATCAATAGACAAATAGCCTCCAATCTTAGCAGTGAAGTCTCTTAACAAACATAATTTCAAAATGGGGTGGCAATTCTATGATTGGTATGTTCTACAATATAGTCACATTGGGGCATACATGAAGTGTGAGGCTCAAATCTTTAATGACTCCAACATTTCTCATTGTTGTCCCATCTAATTGCACTACCCCTCTGGATATGACTTCATATTGAATACCCTAGTTGATCGGTTATTTTTTTGGCATTATAGAACTACTTTCCCCCAAATCAATCATGAAATTAAGTACCAATTTGTCTCCAATGATCAATGAAACATAGAATGAAGGGGGCTTCAAATTTTTACCTTATTGCCCTCTATAATTTCCCCTAGTCTAAGCTCCATTGGTAAACACTTTCTCTTACTAGTTAGGGGATGATTTGAGCTTGACCATAATTAGCCATAACAATATGCAACAAATCTCTCTATCCTGGAATGGCCAATGACTCCCACATTGAAATATTAACATTTTTCTTCTTCATTTGTTTAATGATATTAAATGAGCTATCCTTTTACTACCCCTTTCTAGTATATTTTTCTCTTTCACATGGGTTGTTACAACTGGTGTCTTAGTGGGTTTTGAAGGTTCCTTGGATTGGCTCTGGATATTACAAGTTGCATTTTGAGTTCCAATGCCTTATGGAGTAATGGAGGGTTAAGGATTACCCAAGTTTGGTGATTTTCCCTCTCTAATATTCCTCTTCTTTGACCATGTGTTGGCAACTACACTTTGAGAAGGTGTTTGATTCATCCCATAGAAATCTTCAACTTTTCAAATGACAACAATAGTCTCATTTGGAGATGCCCCTTGTTGAACTCCTAGTTGCTCATTTTCCTCTTAATAGACTCTTGTGACACACCACTAGTCTGTACCATCAAGCCTTGGTTTATTGCACCATTGAAGCACATTTATTGGTTATGTGGTTGATTACATGGAAAACACCAATCATATTATTGGGCCATGTTGTTTTGTCATGGGACCAATGCCCTTGATGTTGAAGCTATGTTTGGATAATATGACTAGAAAGGTCTAGTAGCCTGAGGTTGTCCTTGGCTTTGGTTTTGATTTACAACCTGAGCTAGTGGCCTATTTCACTAATATGGGGGTTTAGCCTGATACTGAGCTTGAGGTTGATGTGGCCTAGAACTCTAGGATTACTCCTTTTATAGTTAGAAACTCACTCCCTAGGTTCTACAACTATTTCATAACTTCTTGAAGCTCTTTTGAGGTGCTAGAGGATGAGGTAGAGGCTTCAGCTGAACTTTGATTCCTAGGAGTAGGTATAGGAGCTAATGTGGGTGTTTGACTAGTGCTTGAGGCTAATAGTTCTAGGTATAGAGGCATAGGTGGCCTAGGAGCAAGTTTTCTAGCCTGAATTAGAAAAAATTTTTCAGCTCTTATGGAAATGGTGGTGCCTCCCATTGATTGAATCATTAAAGCAATATCATAATTTAGAGCTCTAAGAAAGTATAAGAAGGCACCTTCATCTATGGGCTTTATAGCCACTGGAATCCTATCCCATGTCCTTTGAAATATGAGGTTGAAATCATGTCAACTACTCATTAGGAGCCCTCTTGATTGTTGTTAGTTGCTCCAACAAGGATAGATTATCTCCTTTTCTCCAAACTGGTCATGAAGAGCTCTACACAGATGGTCCCAAGTTTGAATAGAGCATGTTATTAGACTCCTAAACCATTGTGAAGATTTACCTTTGAGTGAAGAGGCTAGTAACTTGACTGTAATGTCCATCTCAATGATCTCATGAATTACACAAACATCTACAATGTCTTGAATATGATCACTAGGAGAAGTTTGGTTCTCTCCGGTGAAATATGGGATGATCTTTAATGTTACCACTAGGACTGGATTTTATGCATTATGGGTAAGGGGATGTTGCCAGTGAAATTGACATAAGGATTTGGTTGTGCCATCTTGATTGGCTTGAGAACCCTCATGGGTTGAATGATCAACCTACTAGGAGGAGGTGTTGACAAGGTTCTATTTGGTGGAGATGAAGACCTCTAGGCTCTTCTACCTTTCTCCCTCTATCTGTGGACAAATGCAAATAGGAAAATAGTCCCTCCTCTCTAGGACTTTATATATTCTCATGAACTTGATAAGTGGGGATGTGTAACTTTCTTTTTGGAGTTGACATATGTGTAACTTTCAAAGCTTTGTAAAAGCTAAAACTTGTAACAAGTGCACATCAATCTTGCTGCGATAAAAAAATGAAGACCTCTTGGTCCCACTGGGCATGCTAAAACTGTTAGTGCATAATCACAGCACCCCTAAATGACTACAATAAGATGGGTTGATACTCTCAGTGTGATTACATAACATGGATCATTTCTCAAAGTATGGGACCTTGTGAGTTGAGAGAGATCTCTGTAGATTAAGGTCGGTTCTTATTCCTCTATTCAGGTGCATATAAATAAATTACATAGGATCTATTCTAAATCTACTCTATTCTACCAAGGAGATGGGGTTAAGAAGATGTAAGAAAATAAACTAAACTAATGAGGTGATGAACTAAAGGAATTGTTAGTGTGAAATCATAGCACCCCCAAATGAGTTATGGATCTACTTTTCTAAGGCAAGGTCATTTGGTGTGATTTACATAACATTGGATCATTCCCCAAGTTGTGGGACTTGCAAATGGGAATGATCCTCTAGAGAATGTTGGTTCCTCTTCCTAAACTACTTGCCACAAGCTATTCCAGTGTAGGAAAGCTAATCTAATCCTAATCTAACTTCCAAGGAGACAAGGTGATATGAAAATAATAAAGTTTTATTTTACCAGATTTTGGACCCTTATAGGCTTTAAATATTTGCTGACAATTTTCTCCTTTTAAGTAATCAATTTAAAAATTAATGCAAGACAATAAATACAATTACCCAATGATTGATTACGGAGTTTGGCAATTGCCTACATCTCTGGGTTCATGGTCAAACCATTCCACTAGTCAAAACTTGTAAGTTATAATAGTACTTTAACAAGAAAACCTAATGGAAACTATTTAAACTTCCTTAGAAGAATAACTAGACCTTCAGATGACAAGGGTGAAACATAGCACCTGACTTCTACCTTCTTGGCGTATTCGACAAGCTTGATGGCACTAGCTCCACTTTTCTGAAACCTCTGATTCTTGATTGGCCTTCCAGATGCTTCATAATGCCCTATGGCACTCGGTCGATATTCTAGGCTACACAATTTAGTGTGGTGCTATGGGATGACTAGGTAGTATTAATAACTCCTAGCCATAATAATGCGTAAATAAATAAATAGGTCTTCACACAATTATAATTTCTCATCCTCCTCTTGGCTCCACCTTGTCCCTTTATGAGCTCTTGAATGATCTTTCGAGCTTTAGGAATGTGTGCTTGTGTTGTGTGTGTGTGTGTGTGTGTGTGTGTGTGTGTGAGTGTGGTCCCTTATTTACAAAAAAATAGGGTCCCTAATTATACAAAAATAGGGCCCAAAAATAATGCATTACATATAATCCTTAGGATAATAATACCATAGCCCGTAGAAAAATAAATGGGATCAATACCCATATTAGCGGATTGCATTGTTATATGGGTATATCCCACATTTGGTGGAATGGTATTGTTTGAGGCTTAATTAAGCCTTTCCACGTATTTTAGGTGGTCATGGGACCACTTGGGCATAACCACCCGCACCTCTTTCTCCTCATGTGGAAATTCCATGCATGGCATAAGCTTCCCCTACCATCGCTTCACCTTCTCCCTTCCATGTGGTCCTTGGAAATAGCATGGTTAAGTTGGTGGTTATGTAGGGTTTGGAGGATTAGTGGATTTGGATGGTATGCATGGCATTTGGAAAGTGGACTTACCAAGATAATATAATTTTGACCCATATAATGTGGCATAGAAATAATTAACTCGGTAAATAACATATAGCCTACTTATCGTATCTCGATAGGAAAATTGAGGGAATTTGATGAGTGGTGGCAAGTTACGTGGTGGCTTGTGGACCCACCACATTAGTGATAATACCATAGTTAATATAGCAGCTAGGCTCCCCTCTCTAATAAAAGTTGAGCCTCTCATTTTGGTGAGCAATCTTTTATGACCATCAAAGACTAGAGATTGAAAACCAATGGATAACTCCTTTAACCTTTTTCCATGTGCCAGTGTCCTTGTCCAAAATTGACCAGTTGATGAGAGTTGATTTTCCCACTATCTGAACTTTATTTGGACATATCTAGAGCTCTTGATGTTCATTTTTGCATTCTCATAGTCATTGGAAAATCTCAAGATGATCTTTTCGCAGTGAGATTTTAGGGATGTTTATGGAATTTTCAAAAATGATCCCCTGATCACACCTCCCCACTAAAAAATGATTTTTTTCCCAAAAAGCTTATATTGGAACATTTTTCCATGCCGTCCTAAATCTGGAACTATGCTTCCACCTCAAAAGTGCAACTGTAGTAGACTCTTGGGTCTCTTCCTCTGCAACCTTCTCTCTTCGACAACTTTTCTCTTATCCTAGACCTATGGGTTATGGGCCCATGATGCTTCTGATGTGCTACTTTGATATCTGAAGAATACCTCCATGCCTCCATTGTATGGTGCTAAGTTTCTAAATGAAACCTTAATGCTTCTTCTGTGCGGTGCTAAGCTTCTTGATATCTAACAACAAGGATCTTCTTTTACTTTATAACACAACTCCTAGCTTTTAGTTGATTCTGTAGAATCTAAACTGGTTTAAAGGAAATCCATGTTACGTAGAGCTATGATCGATCTGATGTTGATTATGGACAATGAGTTGTCCCTTTTCAAACCTTAATGCCTCCGATGAATGATGCTAAGCCTCTTTCAAGGCCTCAAGCCTCTAATGCATGATTCTAAGTCTCTAAGACCTCAATGTCTCTGATAAGCGATGATAAGCCTCTTTCAAGACCTCGAGCCTCCAATGCATGATGTTAAGTCTATTAAAGACCTCAATGCCTCCAATACATGATGCTAAGCCTCTTTTAAGACCTCGAGCCTCCAATGCACAATGTTAAGTCTATTGATCAGCTACCATTCATATGTATGGTCACAATGCCTTAACACGTGAATGAAGTTATGAGCTGATCCTTTTAGAGATTCTCTTATTGACCCACTAATATCATTTACCACTCTACTACATGGTCACAATTGCCTCTACATAGAATGAATTTTCGACCTAACGTTAATGACAATGGTGATTCAACTACCATTCTGCTACACGGTCACAATGCCTCTACATAGATTGAATTTCCAAGCTGACCTCTGGGAACTCTATTGTCTACATAAATGGCAGATCAATCTCCAAGATTTATATGAGTCAAATCCTATATCAAGTTATATAAGGTACTCACAAGCTGATTAGGAGATAGGTTTGGAGCATTAATCAAATTTTCTAAGTAAGAAAATCCACTGAGCATTGTAAACCTTTCTCTCAACATTTTCTCACAAAATCTGATCTCTAAACAAATATTGCATACTATTCATCAATATGAATTATGCAATATATAATTGAAAAAATGTTGACTTACCCATTTTAAAGGACTTTCACTTCGGGTATTATTTGGTCTGGGTTGACTTGTCAATTTGGTGGTGGAGTAGAAACTTATTTTACCTTTGTAATAGGCATCCATTCCATCTTTGGCTTTCCATTACTCTGATGGCGAGATGGATGTATTTTTTAGAAATTTTCCACCCGATGCCCATTCCTCTAGTAATGAGCAAAAAAATTCCTCTTAATCTCCTTCTTCTAGGATGAGGAACTCTTTCTGCCATTTCTCAACTCTGCATGATGAGATTGGTCTTTCTGGTTTTCCTTGTTCTGAAAAATGGCATCAACTTCTTCATTAGTGTCCTTCTCTTCTAGCATTTGGCCACAAAATGATTATGTAATCCACAAAAAGTACATGGAAAGGAATTCCACATCTTTTGAAAATCATAACCATACTTCTTAAGCTAAAAAAGTGGATCAGAAGTTTTACTATGCTTATGATTATGGTAAGAAACTGGAGGTGGAATCTCATTACCTCTTTATTGATTTCTCTTACCACATCCACGCTTTGTGAAACGAAGCAAAGAAAAATTTTCCTACTGAGAATCTTCTTATAGGACTAGTGGGGTATTCTCTTTTCTTTCAGAAGTTTGTCTCCCATCAACATTCTTAGAGCATTCTCCAATTTCCATTCCCACACTAGGATAACCCAAACATGTAAAACAAGGACCATTCTTGACTTGTATTGGGTTAATAATTCCTTGGCCATTTTTAATAAGGCCTCTTCCATCAAATCCTATTTTATCTAGTAACTTGGATCCAATACCTCTAGTATGCTTTTCAAACAAACTAAAGACTTCATTACCTGAATCTAAAACTAAATAGGAGGAAGAAGAAGATTCTAGTGGTGAACAAATTATAGTGTAGTCATCTGCCATGGTCACTACATTTGAAGTTGAAGGTATTTCCTTTCTTTGATCACCACACTGCAACCTTGCCAAGATCTCATCCTTGGTTTGCAATTCTAATTTCAAGTAAGCATTCTCCTCTTCCAAGGAGTAATACATTGATCGTAGGAGAGAGTTATCTTCCTGGATCTAGTGATTATAAGCTTTAACCTCATCGAGCTTCACTTATTTAGACATCTTTCCCATAGTGCACTTGTACCTTGTTCACACAAATTGAACAAACTGTACCAATTTGAAGTAATCACTTTGTTAATCAGATTTACTTAAAAACAAATATGGAGCTAAACCATCTCTGATACCAAAATTTCTTAGATATTAGCAAGTTTGAAGGCCAACAACTAGATTTGATACAAAATTGCTTAGACATTAGCAAGTTTTAAGGCCAACAACCACTTTGATACCAAATTTCTCGAGAGATTAGCAATTTTAAGACAAATAACCAACTCTAATACCAAACTTGATTTGAAAATAATCAAGTTTTATTTACCCAATCTTTGACCCTTATAGGCTTTAAATATTTTCTAAAAATTTGCTCCTTTTAAGTAATCAATTTAAAAATTAATGCAAGAAAACAAAGACAATTACACAATGATTGATTACGGAGTTCAGAAACTACCTACATCTCCGAGTTCATGGTTGAACCGTTCCACTAGTCAAAACTTGTAAGTTCAATAGTACTTTCACAAGAAAACCTAATGGAAACTATTTAAACTTGCTTAGAAGAATAACTAGACCTTCAGACAACAAGGGTGAAAGATAACACCTGACTTCCACCTTCCTGGCATATTTGGCAAGCTTGATGGCACCATATCCACTTTTCGAAAACCTCTATTTCTCAATCGGCCTTCTGGATGCTTCGTAATGCCCTATGGCACTCGGTCGATATTCTAGACTACATAATATAGTGTGGCGCTATGGGTCGACTAGCTAGTATTAATATCTCCTAGCCACAATAATGCCTAAATAAATAAATATGTCTTCACACAATTATAATTTCTCATCCTCTCTTGGTTCACCTTGTGCCTTCCAGAGCTCTAGGAATGAGCTTGTCTCATTTTGTGTGTGTGTGTTACAAAGGAGAGGGGTCCCCTATTTATATAAAAATAGGGCCCAAAAATAATGCATTACATATAATCCTTAGGCTAATAATACCATAGCCCATAGTAAAATTTATGGGATCAATACCCATATTAGTGGATTGCATTGTTAAATGGGTATATCCCACATTTGGTGGAATGATATTATTTGAGGATTAATTAAGCCTTTCCACACATTTTAGGTGGTCATGGGACCACTTGGGCATAACCGCCCCCACCTCTTTCTCCTCACTTGGAAGCTTCCACGCATGGCATAAACTTCCCTTACCACCGCTTCACCTTCTCCCTTCTATGTGGTCCTTGGCAATAGCATGGTTAAGTTGGTGGTTATGTAGGGTTTAGAGGATTAGTGGATTTTGATGGTTTGTGTGGCATTTGGAAAGTGGACTTACCAAGATAATATAATTTCGACCCATACAATGTGGCATAGAAATAATTAACTCGGTAAATATCATATATCCCACTTGTTGTCTCTTGATAGGAAAATTGAGTGAATTCGATGAGTGGTGGTAAGCCTTGTGGTGGCTTATGGACCCACCATGTTGGCGATAATACCATAGTCCACATGGTGGCCAAGCTACCCTCTTAACAAAAGTTGAGCCTCTTGTTCCGGTGAGCAATATTTTATGACCATCGAAGATCGAAGATTGAAAACCAATGAACAACTCCTTTCACCTTTTCACCATGTGTCAAAGTTCCTTGGTCCAAAATTGACTAGTTGACCAGAGTTGACTTTCCCATTCTTTGAACTTTGACCAGACATATCTAGATCTCCCGATGTCCATTTATCACATTCTCACGGTCGTTTGAAAATTTTTAAGATAACCTTACTGCACTGACACCATTTAGGGATGTTTAGGTAACTTTCAAAAATGATCCCCTGATCACAAGGAGAGAAAGAAAACTAGAAAAAATAGAGCCTACACTAAAACGGTGATACACTAGAGAAGGAAAATTTGATCATCTATAAAAACTTCCATGGAAACAAAGAGAGGTGAGAATAGAGAGGATGGACAAGTGCATCATAGAACAAAGATGGACTTCACATAGAAAATGTTCCAAAATCCCTAAAAACACAGCTCCAAAACATGAAAATGACATTTAAACATGCACAGATTCTCTATAACAATGAGAGGCAAGAAGAAATAACCAAAATGAGAAAAGGATGGAAAAATACATCACGAAACACATCTTTTTGCTCCATATTTACACATTGCACCATTTCACAGGAAAGAGGCAAAAAAATGCCATTATAAAGTAGGGGAAGCGGTTCCAACTGTTGGGGTGTGGAGCCTATTTTTGGTCTTCTTGAATCAGTGTTGAAGTGTTGGAGCTCTGTTGGTTAGATATTTTTCAAGAAAAATATGAGGTTCAACCACAGTACATGGGATTAAATCCCTCCTCAAAGATGGGTGAGGCTTCCTGTTTATTACTAATCTTAAACACAATAGAAATAATATATACAATATTCACACTATTCTAACCATTGGGGTTGGGAAAGAATCCAAAATCCATATCCACACTAGGTGAAGATGTTGCAGTTTTAGAAATGGAATGGATTGGAAAGGAAATTATTATTATGGAAGAAACACAATGGAAAGGAAATGAGAGGAACATATTTTCTTTCGAGCAAACACAAATCACAAAGTAATCATATGAGTTTTAGATAACAAATGTAATGTTTGAAACAATTAAAATAATTGAGAGTGCTAAATAAAGAATAGCTTAAGATTCTTAACATTAGAACAATATCTTAAGAGAGATGAATCTCACAACACAAAGTTTGTAAAATAGCATCGGTTTCTATTCCTCAAATGATTAAAAGAAAACACAAAGTTTTTCTTCTTTACAATAGTTCTCAATATTCCAAAAATCTCAACCCTTTGGAATGCATAAGTATCCCTTATTTATAATAAAAAGAGTTGAGAGAAAATAGGATAAATCCTAGAAAATAGTGTTTTAATGAGAGTCCTATTTTTCTTGACTCTCACGCTAGGAGACCAAGTCAAAATTTACTTCCTACATGATGAAATGAAAATGAAAAAGACATGTCAATTTTATGGAAGGAAATGACATGTAACATCATTGCTTATTCCATTTCCTCATCCTTGTCTTCTTCCAGTGATGCCTTCTTGTCTCGAAACTCTTGAAACTTCTAGATTATGTCTTACATTTCAGCTTCATCTGGTGCACTAGAATAATCACTTAGAACCTCGCAAGTTTCTTGTGTGTCACTTATTGCCAGGAAGTTTCTTCAATATTTTATTAAGTTTTCTTAGAGATTCCAAAACATTCTTGATCTTTATAAATTTATCAATGACGCTCAGATCAAAGATGGAAGTTGGTTCCTACTCGATCAATTCCTGAATTTGTTTATAGAAACCATTAGCAGGTAGAATGGTTGAGCCTTCATCCAATACTTTGGGAAATATCTTGAACAGCTCTTCTTCGATATCACTGGTGGCATCAATCAACTGATCTTTGGATTCTCTCAACTTACTGCAAGCTTCACTGAGAATATTTATCTTGAACTTGATAGCCTTGGTTAGCTGGAAGTGTTTGTCCCCATATGGAATGAATCCTTCCACTAAGACCCGAGATGGAATTCACTTTAGTGCATTGAGGGCCTCCAAAGTTAGTTTGAGGTTTCAAGGTTTCATCTAGCCATTTCCTCCAAGGATTTATACACCTCTACTATATCATCAATGACCTTCCTTCCTTGAAGGAGTAACCTTTGAATCCATTCATCCACCATTCTCCCCTTCTCATTGATCTTCTCAATAATAGGCACTGATGAGAAGTTGAACCTGATAGGAGTGGGAGTAGAAGATGATGGGGTTGACTAAGAGGGATTTGAGAGCTTAAGCAATACTTCTATCAACTGTTCCACTTTCTCTTTTAGCTCATCCCTGCTCACCTTTGTTTCCTTCATCTTTTGGCATAGCACATTCATGGCATCTTGTGCATCTTGTTATGCCCCTTCTATTGTTACCTTTCCTAGATCCACCCTTGTAATATGATAATCAAAAGTTGTTATGTTCTCCTTGGTTTTTTCAGCCACAGGAGTGGTAATCTCTGCAAACTTATGTCCTGAGGCATCTACTAAAACCCTTGAAACTATTTTAGGTTTCTTAGTAGATTTGGTAGGAGAGACCTTGAGTGAACTAAAATCAAAGGCTGGTAGGGGAACTACCACCTTCCTCTTCCTCGGAGTTTGGTCGACCAACCATTGAGGTATAGTGGAAGAAGTTTCTCCTATTGGAGGTGTCATGGTTGTATCTATGGGTGGAGGAATATTTTCTTGTGGAGTCATGATGACTGCAAGTGTAGTGACTATGGGAATAGACTAAGGGAATGAAGGTGTGGAAGGAGGAGGAATTTCTATAGCCAATGTAGGCCCAACAGAGAGAGGTGAAAGATCAGAGAAAATGTTGGTCATGGCTGATGAAAGTGGCATTGAAAAATGTGATGAGGAAGATTGGGGGAGAGGAGGTAAAGAATCTAAGGCCAAAGCTTGAGAAGCAAGGGCAAGGCTTACCTCTGATGAGCAATCATCAAAAGGAGAAATGAGAGGTTGAGAAATCTTGACTTCTGGGAGAATTCCTCCTATCTCTGGTTGAGGAGGAGAATCCAATACCTCAACTATTTGTGTGGGAGTAGATGATTCAACCCCTCTTTTCTTCTCTCTTCGAAAAATTTAAAATTTATTTGTCTCTTAGTAGGGCTTTTATCCTTTTCCTTTTCTCCCTTGAGAGGTCCCACTTCTAGAGTAGCTATCTTTGAAAATATCTTTTCTTTATAACTCATTCCCCAAGAAATGAGCCATGCCTTAGTGTGAAAAAGGGTTTGAGCAGCTCTCTCGAGTGATAGAAGCCTTTTCAGCAATGGACCAGTCGATGGCTGGGAATCCAAGTTGATCTCCATCTGACTGTTCATATCTAGGTTCCAAGACACTTTCATTATCCGTGGTGCCTTTTGGGATATCAGCCAGATCTAATGCTTGGATTTCTTCAAGATTCAACCTACTATTGTATTTTCTTTGGATGGAAACCTCATCCCAAAGATCAACCCAAATGTCCTCTACATGGGGCACATGCAGATACAAGGTTCCATACGACTTAAGGACTCCTCAAATATCGAATCCTTCTCTAAACTTCATATGCTTCTTCAGTTTATCCTAAAGTTCATGCACCACATTCTTGGCCTTCACCACTGTAGAACATGTGTACCTTCCAATGGAAATTGGGAAGGAGGACAGCAATGCCTTGTGTCTACTTTTTTGGAACTTGTGGAAATCCAACAGTTGTCTGACCAACTCCATAAGGATGAGTTTGTCACCTGGAAACTTGGGCAAATGGAAAGGAGTACCATGGAACCTTACCACCCGAAGATAGGTAAACTTCTTGAATTACAAGAAGATGCAGCCCCATTTTGACACCTCCGCCCATGCCTCATCAGAAACTCTTCTCTTTCTTAGCTCAGGGTCCAGCCTGCAAATATTTTCATAAAAGAAGGCATCATTCACTCTCCTAAATTAATCTTCAGATCCTTTTATTATTAGCTGAGGGAAGTACTGATATATGTGATCAGTTGTTCAGTTCCCTTTTACATCCAACCCTGGGTAGTTTCTCATACCTGCTGTTGCATAGGTGACGTATGACATCATGTAGAACTTTCTAGTAGACAAGACCATTTTCATTTGAGAGTCTATCTCATCACTTATTAAGGTGCCCTAATCAATCCCTTGGTCATTCTTCTTAATGATGACCATGAACTGATACATCCACCCTTGGAATTATTTTGACTCTGGGAGCCCAAATAACTAGCTCAGTAGGGTGATGATATCACTAACTTCAAGTATAAAATCACTTCTAGGAACCATCTTAGGAAACCTAGAAACAATTGGCTTAGCCTTGATCAAGAATTTCTTGTTCACGTGCTTGATGTAGTCTTCTTGATCTTTATCCCAAGATTTTTGTGTTGACTTAAGATTTAAATCAACATATTCCATAAATTTGGGCAACTTTAGGAGTTGATCAAAGTAATCTCTGTCTAATTTTACTATAGAATATCCTGCTTGATTTCTCTAAGCGAGGGAGAGGTGATTCATAGTGAGAAGCACATGCCAGAATGAATTCAAGACATTGGGCTGATACTGGAAACCCTGCTATGAGTGGGAGACCATTGCCAGCTATTGACTTCATCCATGAATTCTGAGAATAATCCTCGATCCTTTTCCAGAAGTCTTCCATGTCTATATTGTTAAGCTCTGTGTCCCGGATGTCATAATTGCAACTTATATAAGAAGAAGAATCTATCTTCTGATATTTGTACTTCATCTTTCCAAACTTAGAAGGGCTGGGTCCGACATGAGGAGTCTTGAAAATGACTGAAAGAGAAATTGGGTCTGGATGTTTGTTGAACAAGTGAGTAGACTTTCCCTTCTATTAAAATGTTGAAACTTGCAAAGTAGCCTCAGAAACCTGACAAACTGGATTATGTGTGTCGGGAAATAGAACATGTCGAACACCTTGAAAAACTTGAAGGACTAGCAGAATTTGGATGATGTCAAGTAGGTGATAATCTCGACACACTGCGGAACCGAGAAGAGTGTCTAACACCGGTCAAGACCCACAACACTGGTAGAGTTTGGATGATGTCGGGAACACTAAAAACTCAATACAAGTGGAGATCTAGGGATGTTAAGCACTTCACAAAACCTAATACAAGTAGAGCTAGGAGGATGTTGAGCACTTGGAGAAACCCGATACTCTGTGGAAGTTGGAGGATGTCGGACACCTGTAAAACCTAAAACAAAGGCATCGGGTTTCTGGGATGTCAGAACATGTAAAATTCCTACCAAGTTCATAAGTTAGGATTTTTAGATTCTTCTCAAAAATCAAAAGAGTATATCCCATGGGAAAAATAAGAAAACACCCAAAGGGTGAATTCCAAACAAGAGGTTTCATGGGAATACAATAGGAAATGAAGAAAACAACCCAAAACCCTAAACCTAGAGGAAGAAAAATAAAAGAGGGAAAACTCCAAATGAACACCTCAAAAGACCTCAAAGTGGTAAGAAGAAAAATACCTTCAATAAATTGAAAAATGGTGAAGATGGATCACGAAATTGATCAAGAGGTTCAGTCGGGTTTGGAGGTCGAAGGAACATGCACAAAAAATCCACGTAGTGAAAATATACTAGGTAAAAATGACATGTAAAATTAAACTATTTATAAATCCCTAGCATTAATTACACCTCATCCAACATGTGTGCCAACTACCAGACAACTTGACATTAATGCCATGTCATCATGCTCAGAGTGTCTAAAAACCTGATACAAAGGTTTTACTATCAAATCAGGTTTTGAAACAACTGACATGAAGCATGAGATGTTTGGATGTTATCAAGTTCTGAAAACCTGACACAAAGGATCATTTTGGGTTTTAGGTTTTAGGAAACAAGTGACATGGAGCATGCATTTTGCAAGGTATGTTCGATGCTTCTGAGTTCGAAAACCTGATACACTAGCTCATTTTGAGTTTCGGGTTTCAGGAAATAATTGACATGAAGCATGTAAAGTATATGTTTCCATGCGATGGAAACCTGAAAACCTAAAAATCTCCTTCAAAGGGAATTTTTAGGAGATTTTTTCAAAAAAATTCTATGGTTATCTCAATTTTAGATGAAATCACTAAAAATGAGATAACAGTTGGCTCCAATTGGGGACTTTCTTTAAGACATCAAAGGAAGAGAACTCATATATCAAAAAGCTTTATCCATTGGGCTATGGATTTTGAAGGAGAAAAATTGAAAACAAATAAAGAAAGAAAGAAAAGAAAGAAAACACACAACAAAAAATAAACTATGATACAATGAAAGAGAGCATCTTACATTACTGATGGAAAAACTTTAGATGTTGACCACTAAGAGGTAGAGGGAGAAACTCTCCATCTAGAAGCTATTTTCACCATTCAACTAATGTATTTTGAAAGGACCTTTCCATAAGGAGTCAAACTTTCCATGCATCCCTTTCTGCTCTCTTCTCTTGTCCAGAGAAGTACTAGATCTCTAATCTAGAAATCATGTTGCTTTGATTTATTTTCAAATATCCTTTTGAATTTTCTATGATGATATTCAATGTGATCTACCACCTTGATTCATTCTTCTTCTAGCCTAGCTAGGTACATCATCCTTTTCTCAATTGAACTTTGAAAAGTTTCATCCTCAATTTCTTTAGCTAACCGTAAGGCTGGTAATTCTAGAGATAGGAATCTTAGCATCAATCCCATACAACACTTGGAATGGGGACATTCCAATAGCTCACTTAGGAGTAATCTGATCTTCCCATAATGCATCATACAATGATTTGTGCCATGTCCTTTGATTCTCATTGACCAACTTTCTGATTATGGTCACCAGGTTCTTGTTGCTTGATTCAGTCTGACCATTTCCTTAGGGGTAATAATTAGATGAATGAGCTAATGTGATCCCAAAGCCATAACAAAATTCAATCAACTCATGGGATGAGAAATTAGAAGTGTTGTCAACAATGATCTTGTGAGGCACACCGAATCTAACAATTATATTCTTCTTGAGAAAGTTACACACAACTTTGGAGGTTACTTGCTTGATTGGCGCAGATTCCACCCACTTGGTGAAATAGTCTATGGTAGTGAGCACATAATTATGACTGGAACTAGAGGTAGGATTCATTACTCCTATGAAATAAATTCCCCATTGGAGAAAAGGTTCTTCAATCACCATAGGTCCCAAGGGAAGAGATGTTAGCTTAGCATGACCAACAAAATGTTGACAAGCTTCACACTTGGCTCCCATTCAGGTGAGTCTTGAAAAAGAGTAGGTGAATATTACCTGGCTCGTAAGATCTTGTAAGCCATTACAGAGGAAGAGAAATGTCCTCCACATGCTATATTGTGGAAGGACTCTAGAAACCTTACCTGCTGAGGCTTATCAACACAGTGCAAGAATACACCATCAATACCCTTCTTATATAAACCATTATCCCACAGAATGTATCTTGTAAACCTTAACCTAACTGTCCTCTTCTCCTTTTGGCTTAAATGTGGAGGGAATTCACCATAAGTTAAAAATAAAGCAATATCTATGTACCATTCATCTGTTGTGCTTACAAAAAGTGCCATGGGAAATTCTGAAGAAGTACCTTCAGTTTCTTCGTATTTATCTCAACATTGTTTTCCACGATCAATTGGCACATGCCTCTTCCTCATACTAACTTGGTAGGTCTGATGTCCAAGTCATACTCCTAGACTTTGGCTATCCAGTTACCCCATTGACTACCCAACTCCTGTTGAGTCAAGATGATTTAATTGTGGTATCGGGAATAAGAAACGAGAGTGTGAGAACTCAACACATAATACGAAATGCTTCATTACTCTCTCACTCTTTGCATTATCATGTTTTTAAATTTGTGACATCTTTAATTCATGTTCCTTTAATGGACAGCTCATGAAAGTGATGGGAGCTTTAATTCCTTCTTCATTCTCCGCATCAAGATGGCGATACTTTATGTATGGAAGCATAACTATACGTGATGAAATCTTTTTGAAATATGGGCACACAGGATGGGAGTGAGAAATTACCTTTTGACTTCTTCAAATGCAAGTTTCTTCTTCAGTGCTCCATTGAAATGGAGTTTTACCTTTCATCATCCCAAGGATATCCTTGGTTTTATAAAAAAGTTCAGGTACAAATATTCTTAGGAAATTGACCTTCTTGAAAAGGAGTGCACCCCAGCTTTTCTTATGGGTAGGGTAAGGCTTTGGATGGCCTTCACCCTCTTTGGGTTGATCTTGGTTCCTTATTTAGTCATGATATGACCCAAAAAATTTTCTTTTATTACTCCGAACATGGAATTTTTAGGATTTAATGAAATTCCATGATTCCTGCACCTTAAGATTACCTATTCAAATGATCATAATTATCACTTCATTTTTAGAGAAGACCGTCAAGTCATCCAAATACACCACTATGACCTTTCCCATTAAATCTCTGAAAGCTAAGTCCATAACTCTTTTTAATATGGCTCTGGATTTTATCAAACCAAAAGGAATCCTCCTATAGGTAAAGGTTCCCATGGGGTGGTGAATTCTATTTTATGTTGATATTCAGCAGCTACCTCAACCTGATTATATCCTAAAAATCCATCAAGCATGGATAACATTTCTGATCCAGTGATAGTTTTAATACTTGGTCCATGATGGGCAATGGATAATTGTCTTTTAGTGAAGAATGATTGATGTTTCAGAAGTCAACACAAATCTAGATTTCACCATTCTTCTTTCTGACCGAGACAATATTAGCAACCTAGGTGGAATGATGGATTGGAAAGATAATCCTTGTGTCTAACATCTTCTAAATTTCTACAAGGATAGTCCCTGAGATCTTTGGGTTGTAATGCCTTTTCTTCTACCTGTAGGGTTTAACTTCAGGCTTTAAAGGAATGCTATGTTATACATCCTTGGGCTTGAAATATTTTAGGTCCACATAGGACCATGCCAAGACGTCTATATATCTCTTCAGGAGTGAAATGAATATTTCTCTTTCCTCGGAGAATAGCATTTCCGATGTTTACCATCCATGGTTGATCAACAAAGCACATGTTAACTTGATCTACCTCTGATGAGGAATAACCTTCAGCTTGCCTTTTATTCTGAATGAAATAGTCATGCTTGTCAAACAATCCTTCCAAAGAAACTAATCCCTTCAAAATCTTATTACCTTTAAGCTGGATGAATTCACCATCAATTTCTTGATATGAATTTGAGATGGATTCATGGAAAGCTAATTCTGATCCTTAAAAATAAAGCTCACTAATTTTTTTAGCTTTCTCAAGAAAAGATAATACCTGTTGATCATCATTAAACACTTTCCAATGTGTTGAATTATCTGGAACACTTGAACGATACACAATCTCAATAGTATATGTGTCTTGTTTGAACTTTGGGTGAGGAAGGAGAAGAGATGTAGATATGGCTAAAGAATCAACTTTATCATTGTAGTATATTAAGAATGCCTTAATGGAAAAAGCATCAAAGCATTATATGTTGTCCCAAACCTTATTCCTGTAGTGTCTTAGGTCATCATTTTTTACCTAATAGGTCCCCCTTACATGATTCATGATCAACTCGGCATCTCCCTACACTTTAAGATTTTAGATTCTTTTTTGTCTTGTCATTTCTAATCCTAATAACAAGGATTCATATTTGGATATGTTATTATTATTATCAAACTACAAATTGAAAGAAAAAGGAAAAATCTCAAAATCTAAAGATATAAGAACTACGCCAGCACTTGAACCAGTAGTTGAACAGCTCCCATCGAACTCAAGGGTCTAAATAGTGTTAGGGTCTTCTTCTTTGACTTTTACAGAGGTTATCTTGGATGTCATGAAATAATTACCCAAGCCTGCATCTTCAGATAGAATTTGAGCCTTAGGATCATCGATTTAGTGGCTAAATTTGTTAATATTTGTTAACATTGGGATTATTTTTCTAGCCATGGGAAGTTGAAAGATCGCAACTTTCAAACTTCTAGGGTTTGCTTTAGGACTTCTTAAAAATATTATAATCCTATATATAGAGGTGTTAGGGTATCTTATAGATATCTTGATGGTTTAAGAGGTTTGAGTCTTAATGATAAAGAGGTGATCAAGAGTGATCAAGGTTAAGCAATAGGGTGTGAATTGTGGTTTAGATGTGGTTTAACATCTTTGGAATTCTATTGTGAGTTCATAACTGAGAGAAGACTATGAGAGTTGTTTTAATCTTGTTGATAATAAAATATGAGCAAGTTCTTGGTGGACATAGCCCACATTGGGTGAACCACATTAAATCTTGTCTTGTCTTCTTTTATGCATTATTCATTTATGTTATTATATTTCTGCAAGTATAATTCTGCTATATAGTTTCCTACTACTGTGGTTTGAGGAATTTTTCCACATATTTTTCTCTAACTCTAACACCAACTCCATTTTGACCCTAGTGGAAGAAAAGAAGAGGAAGGAAGAGAAGAAGAGTAAATAACCACTAACTAACTTCTTTAAAATGTGCATCTGTTATAATATATAAAAATGTGAAAAGAGAGGGAAAAACATGAAAATATGATTCTCTGCTCCAACCACTAACAACATTCATAAATTTCATTGAAAAGTCAAGGCTCCATCTACAAATTCCATTCCTAAATACATTTTTTTGCTCGAGGAGAAAATACCCATATCTCATTAAATTTGGTGGTTGAAAACTAGTTCTACATTTTTTCCATGCCAAATCACGTTTTGTAATTTTCTCCCACAAATCTCTACCAAAATAAATAATTGAAGATTCCATGATGAAGAGAATCACTATATCTTTCCATTGGTACAAGATTGTCAAAAATGGAGCTCTAGATCAAATGATATGGCCTTCTCGTTTTTTCCTTACGTTTCGTAAATTTGGCTTTGGATGAATTTTAAACTTTTTCCCCACAAATCCACTAATGATGTGGAATCCATTGGGGTTGGAAGAGGTAGTGGCTTCCTTTTTTGCATTTTACATTTTTTGAAAAAAAATCAAAAAATCTAATTTACCTTAGAAGTCCCACATCCCCACATTAGCATTTTGACAAGGTGGGTCGCATTTTGATTTTATGCCTTTTGGAAGAAAAGGAAAATTTTCACTTTTTCCTTTGATGCCCCGCTGGTCTGAGTTCCTTTGGAAAAATATACTCCTAAGCTCTATAAGACCGCCTTGGGAAAAATTTCCTTCTAACTCCACCGAGCCATAACTCACAAAATACAAGGAGTTAGAAATATTTCTTTAACTTTCTAGGAAGGGGAAGAAATTCTCTATCTGATGGAGCATTTTACAGAAACCTTTGAATGCTTTAAATGTTTGAAATATGGACTGAAGCACAAAGAGGAGTAAGTTAACCCAAAAAAAGGGAGCTTATTTTGGTTAACAACTTTGGTGACTCACAGGGGTCATCTGCCTACTAGATGAATGATCAGTGGCCTTAGTTGCATCCATTGGGCATGGATTCAAGCCTGATAACCAATTCTCTGATCTAACTCTGAAAAATTGACCTCTGAATCACTTGGAAACCCACTTAAACTTGGAGTTGATCTTCACCAAAATGCCAATTGAAATGAACTATGCAAGAGCAATACAACAACACCAAAAACTATATACAAAATGAAAATCATACATGCTCCAAATGAAACATGTAGAGTGTGCACAAGAACTTCTTCTAATGAAAATAAACCTACCTACTCTACTCTAACAAAGATCAAAGGGAAATCAAACAAAACCCATAACTGGCAGGGAGAAATAGCTTCCCTTCCTCAAAAATGGCAGCCATGTAACTGATTTGGCACTAAACATGGCTGGTTGGATGAGTGAAAAACTAACTACAAGCTGATCTTCAACCCAAATAACCAAAGTATCAATTGAAGACAAAACCAATACCTCTTTTAGTTTCTTTGCATTTGGATTGAAGAGGTACGGCAATTGATCCTTGGTGCTTTGTAGCTCATCCTCATGCCCTAAAATGGACATGACTAGTTTTGGCTTCTCCTTTGGCTCCAATGAAGCCAAATACTTGATTGGGAAAGGTCTAGTCCATTTGATATGCCCATAGCTCTGATTTTCAACTCCAAAAATGGAGTCTTCTTGCAGATCCTCTTGAATGGATGGTGTGGAAGAAGTGGTGGAACTCTTCTGCTCTTTTTCTTCCTCCATAGCAGCATAAAACTCCTCTACAATTTGCAGCTCTTCATCTCTAATTGCAACATCCATTGGAGCTACTTTTGCATCATCATACTCTATTGCTATACATTGTTGGCTCTAGAGTTCTTCTGCTGATTTTTGAAGATCAATCTACTCTTGGACAGCCCTTCTTCTAACATGAAGTTTTTCAAATCAAACTTTCTACTTTGTTGTTCTAGAGGACTATTTGTGACCACAATGTCTTCTTAGAGGTTCCCTCTCATGGTGGATGTGGCCTTTAGAAGATCAAAATCTCCCAACCTTGATTCAAGAAGCATGGTGGAAAATACTGGTTGTGCTTGCAATTTTTCTTTCATGGTAATAGGATCTTGAATGGTGAATGATGGGGAAGAAAATATTACAACTTATGGGCTTCTCCCTATCAAAACATCCTTCTAAGTTTGATAAAAAATCAAACTCTATGCTATCCTGTTGTAGCCAAGTTTCTCCCTCTTGCATGGTGATCTCAAAATCTGCATTCTTTTCACTAGATGAAGCTTCATCTTCAAACATGAAGCTAGTGAGTTTAAACTCCTCCACATAGTCATACAAAATTTGGGAGAGATTGAATGGGGGAGAGATCTACTATCTTATGTGCAACCAGCTCATGGTTCCATGCCTCTGAATTTTTTTTTTCCACCTTCATGTGCTCCTCTCTAACTGAACTTGGAGCTGTTGGTTCTTCCTCCCCCATGATGGATTCATTAACCAAATCAGGCCCTTCAAATGAAAGAAAAAAGTTTCCAATGATGCCTTCTTCTTCTGCTACTACAAACTCTGATTCGATTTCTTCCATTTGCTCCTCATCAATGGGGCTTTGAGCTGATTGTTCTTTCTCTTCCATGGCTGATTGTGCAACTTCTATTGGATCAACATTTTCTTCAAGCAGAGTGCCAACATGGGCACTACATTCTGAGTAAAAAGGCTATTGATTTTCTTCCCTTTGTCTTTGTTCTTCTTCTGCTGCAACAAACTCAGCCTTGACCACCTCTGGTTCCTCAAATTTTACCTCCTCTGTAGGCTTAACCAGCAAAGGAATCTCTGTTATCCCAAACCTAAGAGCTAAGCTCACTAAGCTCTTAACCATTTCTTCTTTTACCAGCTCTTCTTCTTGTTGTCCTTGACTGATTTTTACAATCTCTTCTTCCCCACATGGAATTGGGAAGGCAAGAGGAGAAGTAGGTTGGGATTCAATCATTTGTGCATTTTGTTTGTGGTAGTGGGAAGGATGGAACTTCTTGTTTCTTTGGAGGGGAAGGTGTTTATTTTTTGCTCTTGTGGAGGGGGTTTGGATTTGGAAGAGAAGAGGGAAGAAAAGATGAGATGAGATGGAAGACTAGGGGATGGGGGGATGGTTTTCACAACTAGAGCAACATTGGAGAAACTTGAAACTTGAAATTCAAATTGAGATGGTGTTGCTTGAGGAATGGAAAGAGAAATACCAGATGATGGTGTAGAACTTACCCATTGACAAGGTTGTTTAGCACCAAATTCATAGGCCTCTATCTCTTCAGTCCATTGTGCAAGTTGGGGCAGCATTCCAATCATGAAGTCCAGCTTCTCCTGAGGGTTGTAGTGTCTTGGAAAAGGGCCTTCCCATGGGCAAGGTGTCCTATAACCAATCTTGAATGCCTTCATTTGAGTTGTTGCCCTTGAATGCACCATGTCAATCTCCATTTTTTGGATCTTCTCCAATAGACCAACATCTTGCATTTGATTTTCTTCATTGTTTACATACCCCTGCTCTTGGAAAGCTCCATAGCCAAACTGATTTTGGCACTGCTGCTCATAGGGGTAAACATGCTGATTTTGAATTTTTCAAAATGCTGATTTGAAGGAGTTGTAGAAAGCATTGGAGTTGGAATGTATTGTTGCTGTTGTTGTGAATTCCATGGTGGAAATGAAGTCATGATTGCACAACTTCATGGAATGGAAAATAATGAAAGAGATGGAAAGAAGAATGAAATGGAAATGGATGGAAAATAGGTCTACAACTCAGAGATGGGTTGTAAACTAGATGGAGTCACCAGATATGAAAATTGAAGCTTCTCATAAGCTAGAGATTGCAACAAGTGCACATCAACCTTGTTGCAATGAAGTGAAGACCTCTAAGGTCCCACCAAGAATGCCAAAACTATTAGTGTGAAATCACAACACCCCCAAATGAGTTATGGATCTACTTTTCTAAGGCATGGTCATTTGGTGTGATTTGCATAACATTGGACCATTTCCCAAGCTGTGAGACTTGCAAATGGGAATGATCCTCTTGAGAAGATTGGTTCCTCTTCCTAAACTACCTACCACAAGCTATTCTACAGTAGGTAAGCTAATATAATCCTAATCTAACTTTCAAGGAGACAAGGAGAGAAATAAAAATAGAAAAAAATAGAGCCTACACTAAAATGATGATACACTAGAAGGAAAATGTTGACCATCTATCAAATCTACCATGGAAACAAAGAGAGGTGTGTTTCACCTTTTTCTTAGATTGTTTCTTTGAATTGTTGATGAACCAAATAGGTAACAAACATAGGAGGAATACTTATTCAAATGTCGGTGATGGGTTGATGGTGCGTATCGAATCCATACCGTGAGAAATTTTGGCTAGGAAATTACCCGTAATGAAAGAAAGACCACCAGAAAGAATTAAAAAATAAATGAACTACCAAAGCATGAGCTAGATCCGGGAAGCATGATACTTCCTAGATGGCTAATGAGATGTGCTTTAAACAAATTAATGCAAAAAAAGGTAAAATTGTTATTTTGAAATGATTTAGGTATCTCACTTAAAAACACAATAAGAATATATCTAATCTAACAAAGCAAGATAGAATAGAGTCCATGGGTCAAACCATGTAGGTCAAAGTGAGTGAGGGTGAGGTAAAATTAGGTGGATAGGTCTCCATTTTAAGGATGTGTGGGCAAACAGAGAGAGGGAGAGGGGTGAAGAACGGTTAGGTATAACCGGCACCAATTACTATGATATCTAGAAATGTCATGAATGGGTTTTTGGTCTCCTTTGTGATTAGACAAAGGATTTGGTTGGTCGAGATGAGGTATTGGGTGACAAGAATAGGTTTTTACGAGGTTTTGATGGGTCTATGGAGGTGAAAAATGTTAGAGATGGTCAATAGGGAGCAAGATAAACAATGGATGATAAAATAATGATAAATTGAAATAACTAGGAAAGTATGATGTTGCACTTAGTTGGATTTCATTCCTAAAAGTCTATGTGTGAAGGATGGAGGTGTTGATGATGGGTTTGAAGGTTGTGAAAAAGTGATTGCCAACTGAAACAAATTTTTGCATGGGCTACTGCACAAATCTCTTTGTTTGGATAGATTAGAATGTGGACTGGGATGGCTATCTAGGAGAAGATCCTCAATCTCCTTTCATTGGATGTCATTCTTGCTAGAATTGGCTCTCTCAAATGTGTTATCTCTTTGAGATTAAATTATTGCTTTTCCACTTTTCTCGCAATGTTTGCCAAATTCCAACCTTGAGAATAAGGTTTTTTTGGGGTTAAAATGGTAACCGACGGAAGTTCCATCTTGTGAGCATGCGGGAATGTGGTTAGAGGGAATGTAGGCATTGATTTTTAGGGTTTGGGTAAGTCCATTAGTTATGGGAACTTGGTAAGAATAAGTCTTAGGTTGAGTTGGCTTGGTGAGGTGTCTAAGTGAACTATATTGTGGATATTATTTAAATAATAAATATAGTGAGGATAATGCATTAATTAAATTAAATTAATGTTAGTGGGGTGAAGGAGCTCATGGCTAGGTAAATGTAATAAAGGGTGCTTATATGTCGAGGGACGAAAGGGGAGTGTGACCTAATTTTAGTGTCTACAAGGTGAGCCTTAGAGAGGATGGACAAGTGCATCACGGTTCCAGTATATGGACTTCAAATAGAAAATGTTCTAAAATCCCTAAAAACATAGCTCCAAAACCTATAAATGACATTTAAACATGTAAATATGCCCCGCTAACAATGAGAGGCAAGAAACTCAACCAAAATGAGCAAAGGATGGAAAATGCATCACAAAAACATGTTTTTATTACTCCATATTTACACAAAGCACCATTTCACAGAAAGAGGAAAAAAAAAAAGAAAGGGGAGGAGGTTCTAACTCCATTTTCAACCCTAGGGAAGAAAAGAAGAGGGAGGCAGAGAAGAAGAGTGAACAACCACTAACTCCTTGAAAATGTGATTTACAATATATAGAAAAATGTGAAAAGAGAGGGAAAAACACGAGAAAATTTGAATCTCTTCTCCAACCACCGAAAACATTCATAAATTTGGTTGAAAAGTCAAGGCTCCATCTATAAATTCCATTCCCAAATGCATTTTGTCTGCTCAAGGGAGAAAAGACCCATATTTCATTAAATTTTGTGGTTGAAAACTGGTTCTACATTTTTTCCATGCCAAATCATGTTTTACAATTTTCTCCCACAAATCTCTACCCAATATAAAAATTGAAGACTCCATGATGAAAAGAATCTCCAGATCTTTCCATTGGTACCAAGATTTTCAAAAATGGAGCTCTAGATCAAAAGATATGGCCTTTTGCATTTTTTCCTTATGTTTCCTACAAATTTGGCTTCGGGTGAATTTTGAACTTTCTTCCCGCAAATCCGCTGATGATGTGGCATCCATTGGGGTCGGTAGAGGCGAGGGGCTAGTATATTTTTCCATTTTACATTTTTTTGACAAAAAGTCAAAAAATTCAATTTACCTCCGAAGTTCCGCGTCCCCGCATTAACTTTTTGATGGGGCCGTGGGTCGCATTTTGATTTTATGCCTTTTGGAAGAAAAGGAAATTTTTCACTTTTTCCTCCGATGCCCCACCGGTTTGAGTTCCTTTGGAAAAAATCTCTCCCAAGCTCTATAAGTCCACCTTGGGAAAATTTTCTCTTCTAACTCCGGCAAACCATAACTCCCAAAATACAAGGAGTTAGAAAGAGTTCTTTACCTTTCTGGAAAGGGGAAGAAATTCTCTATCTGATGGAGCATTTTACAAAAACCTTTAAATGATTTAAATGTAATAAATATTGACTGAAGAACAACGAGGATTAATTTAACCCAAAAATAAGGGGAGCTTATTTTGGTTAACAGGAATGTCAGACACTCATTTTCCCATTTAACACAAACCATGGAAATGCAATACAAACACCATGCATAGATGACCAAACTATAATAAGAGATCATAGAGACAACAACAAATACATGAGAGGGTCAAGAATCATCCACAGACATATATATTATTTCTCGGGAGTTGATATAGTATATTACAGTGACCAAGAAGAAAAAATTTCATTACAACCCAAATGAGAGGTTAGGAAAGCTCCACAAATCCTCTTGCATGAGTAAAAGAAGAAGGGAGGGCGCAAAATAGAAACATCCAACCTTTACAATGAGCTCTGATCCTTCCTTTATAGATTCATCATAGAAAGAAGGAGAGAGAAGTGGGAAAATTAATTTAAAGCTCAACTCCCGGCCATTAATGATCCTACAAATCTGCCCCAAATATATCATGTTTGCATGATTTCCTATTTGGTACATTGAAGGAGGAAGAATGGTGGATCAAATAAAATCTGATCTAGTTGTTGGAGAAAATAGATCTTATATTAATGACATGAAGATGTTTTTTCTTTTTCACCCACGTAGATTCTTCAAAATTAAAGTTTTAGATCTCCATGGTGTGGATGAGGTCGATATGTTTCCACCAATGCCAAATTTGTTGGATTTCAAGCACCGAATCAAAAGATAAGCCCATTTGAAAATTTGAGTTGGGCCCTTTAAAAATGGTGGGAGCCAGTTATCAAAATAGGGTTTTTTTAAAATGGACACATGGGGTGCTAGCGCATGTTTAGGAACTACTTTTGGATTTCAATTTTGAAGTTACGCTAGGACAACATGTGGCATGTTCTACGGATTTCTCAGTCTCATCATGTTTTGACTAAGTTTTTTTACTCGGCTGGGCCATACATCTGACTAGGGACACGTGGAGGCTTGGAACTTGATTTGGAAACCTCCCCAAATTTTACTCTTGAAGTAGCATCATGGTGACACTTGGCTCCCTCCATTATCCTGTCTCTTTCTTGACTATTCAACCTCGACCCTATCCCCTTTTTCGGACTTAATAGGACATGGAAGGTCCGCACTCATTTGGAAACCCGCTGAGGATTTTACCTTTGAATGAGAGTGTTGGGTTGACACATGGGAGCCTCCATAGGCTCTTGGAATTTTCAATAGCTGCTCTTACTTTTTTGGGCCCTAAACACATGGTGAGATGACGCTCATTTAGAAACCTTTTTTGGGCTATGCATTTGAAATTGCGCTGATGCAACATGTGGTGCCATCTGCTGGATTTCTATACTTAGTCAATTTTAGGCCCACCTTGTTTCCCTTTCTACTTTTAACTATTGACTCTACCCTCTTTGGCCTACGAGACATGTGGAGGCCTAGCGCTTGTTTGAGTGTGTCCTTTTGGATTCAATCTTTGGAGGTACACCTTTGTTTGGACACATGGTAGCTTCTCGCTAACTCTCTATACTTAGCCAATTTCAAGGCTCATTCTCGATTTATTTTAAAGCTCAAAGACTTTGATTTTTTCCTATTTTTTTCCTTTGAGCCTCTAATTTATTCCTTCGCTAAACATACTCCTTCCATTTTAGAACCTTCGATAACACGATAATTAGATTTAAAGCATGGACTTGTGCGATGGATTCATTTCTTGAATTTCTTCCGCACGAGGCCATGTTTGATCAATTTTTTGGGGAAAATAGAGATCACAATAACCTTTCCCTTTGTTTGGTACTTCTAGTATCTAGTACAAAAAATAGTCAGCAAGTTAATTTTGGAAGTAGGAGAGTAGGAGTAAGTCATATAACAAACACATCGATCATAGAGCAAACATCTTCGTTGTTGTTTGGAGGTACCTTTTCAGGTGTATCTTCCACACATAATTTAGTGTGCAAAATTTTGGACTCTCTTCTAGGAGTAGTAATAATTCACAGACTATAGGGGTGTAGTTTAGTACTACTATTGGGACATAGGGAATTACATATTCTGGTCTAACTTCAGCTATAGGTTTAGGATCAGAGGTATAGGTGGTTCTATTTTTGGTGGATTTTGTGGTTCTGGAGGTAGAGAAAATGTAAGAGGTTCTAGATAAAGTGGGAAAGGTTTACACCAACCCCAAAATATTTACGTGGATATGTCTCTTTTCTTCCAGAGTATAGGGAAAGGCATAGAAGATGTTTTGAACACATCCACATGTGTGAAATATTGTGGCGCACAAAAGGAATCATGGATTTTGAGCGTAGGGAAAGTAAATTTGCCCCTACATTACAAGGGTGTGCACATAATTGGTACACAAATTTTCACCCTCATCATATTTGCATAGACTATGCAACTCTAAAAGATGCTTTCCTTAAAGAGTTTACATCCCTAAGTTCAAGCACATTAGTATAAGTGCATTCTCAAGGATATTAAGCAAGGCACTACTAAGAGTGTTAGTGAGTATGATTCTCATTTCAAAATGGTGTTATCTAAACTTTCTTATGATATTAATGACCGCCAACATGCGCAATGGTTCGTTTGAGGTCTGATTACACATTTTAGAAGGGCACTATCACATAAGACATACACTAACCCATGCTAAGAACTTGAAGAAAATTTACGTGATGAGGCATTAGGAGTATAGACATGGGGGTGAGCCCATTTTTAAAAGCATAGATCACAGCTATGGTGAAGTAGTTGGAGAAGCTATCGGAAAATTCAGCACATGAGATGTGCATGAGGATTTGGTGCATAGATTGTGAAGTGGAAGGTCATACAAAGGATAGTTATCCCCATAGATTAGTATGCTCATTATTGTTGGATTGTGAGACATGTCATTTAAACCATGATGTTAGCCACTACTCATTATTAAAATGCACAATAAGGAAGAATTTTTCTTGTTACTATAAAATTTATAGGTCCACGACTCATGACATAGAAGATTGTCAGCTGATTGGTTAGATCCATAATTCTTTAGATATGGTTGTACGAAAGATAGAAGTATCAGATAACTATAAAGTAAAGAATGAGTATTAGGATTAGGATCATAGTCAAGTGCACTATGATTTGAATTAAGGGTGTTTTGAAGGAGGTCATGGAAGAGTTTAAGGATACCATGGTGGATTTGGAGGATGAGGATGTGGTGGTAGAAGAGGTGAGTTCCCTTGTGGAAAATGTTATACATGTGGATCCCGATAACTACTTGGCATAAATGTCCTTAGAATATTAATTTTTCTTTACGTGGAAAGAATCATAATTATGAGGAATGCCCAAAATTATATGATCATATTAGAAAGCAACATAAATAAGAGAAAAAAGGTGTAAGGATGGTTAGGATATAACGTGTTGTGGAAAACTAGTGGATGCCTATGTGTTGGAACGAGAATCTAAGGTATTGTTGGTTAAGATCACTACCCATGCTAAAGTGACATGCAATAAAGAAAAATTATAGTAGAAGCCTACCATCACTAGAGAGGAGGTTTATCAAGAGACTATGGAGGTACTAGAAATATTCAAGGTGAAATACAATATTTAAAGGAGAAATCATAGAATATGGAAGAAAATAAACCATCAAAAATGGTCAATTTGATATGGATGACTTGAAATAAGTGTACAAGATGTTGCTAGGATAATATCATTCCACTATTAGGGAATTGGTTAAAGGGAAACACTTGCATGCAAGTATTGAGACTAGATGGTAGATCATGCATGTAAATCTTCCCCCTCATAGCTTAGATTATGACAAGGAAATCACTATGAATGTTTTTTGGTTGGGTGGCTTTTGAGTAATATATTGATTGATATAGGCATGAAAGTCAATTTTCTTACTTTGATGTATGGGTAAAAAAGGGGAGACCCCCATTGCATCCATCTTTGAATGTCTTATTCATGGCTAACTAGACTAAGGCCACTCCCATCAGAGTGTTAAAAGATGCATCCATTACCATACATGGAACCAAGTTCACTAATGATTTTGAGGTTTTAGCACTGGCAGAGGCAGATCTCCTAGCTCTACTATGGGCATCCTTTGTGCTATGTAAATAATGTTGATCTTTGGTTCAACAAGGGTTATATCAGCTTTGAAAAAAAGGAGGAAAGATTTATTATCCATTTAAGAAATGGAAAATTTGCGCCCTATGTTGAGCCCTTGAGTGAGGAAGACCTGAACAAGATTTATGCATGCATCATCTGGGACCTAGAGGTTCTTCAGCCATCTAAATAAGGAATTACTTAGTGGGAAGATGCATAATCTATTAGTGATACTACGGTGTTTCTTTTTATAATTGGGATCATAGTACTTATGAGTTGGTAGGGTATAATGTAAAAAGAACATTTGTGCAAAGTATAATAGACATCCTTATATCAAGAGAATAGATAACAACTCAGTACCTCCTTACACTAGAGAAGGATATCCTATGGTATTTCTACGCACCTTGGAGGAACAATGGGTAGAACACATGGAGAGATGGAATATGTTGGAATATACCCTACACGGGATAACAACACGTAGGTGGTGGTTCACAAGGATAATCTTGTAAGATGGAATGAAATTAGGATTGCTCTTGCTACTAGATTCTACAGGAGCAATGCACCTACTCATATATGCACTTATCATGGTAATCAACCTATTCAAACCACATTTAGTAGTGTGAGAGACTCTAGACGGTAGGGTAGGAAGCTTTAACACCTTCTCTCTGGGTGCACAAATTTTTTATCCCACTTTATAAGTTTGCACGCGTGCTTAGTATGTATATGTGAAACTCCATACATAGACCTGGAAATTGGCATGATTTAATTTCAAGAATGACCCATACATTTAAATTCTTCTCTATTAAACCTCGGTAAAAGAGGCATTAAAGGTTATAAAGCACTTAACTATGGGGGATAGTGCTAAGGTGGAAGAACTCATTTAGGATTTATTTGATGAAGGAGACTCAGGAGCATGGTTTACTAGAGAAACAAAAATAGATGCCACACTACTTAAGTGTGCTTTCCTTGAGAAGGAAAAAGGAAGAATGGTTTACTTAGTGGATGATGAAGAAGAATAAAATCTTGATGTATACTATTCAACAAGTATCCGTGAGGTGTTGGACATTGCAAATAAGACCACGCGTGCCTATCATGAACATATGAAGACAAAGAAAGTGAATATTGGATAAGATGCTGAGCCTAAGGAGGCCATAATTGGAGACTATTGGTCTAAATTTGAAGTGGAAAAAATCATTGAGTTACTATGGGATTATTAGGACTTATTTCCTCGGGGGTACCATGAACTTAAGAGTGTATATGAATTATTAGGAGAGATGAAGATAAATCTTAATGAAGGTGCATGCCCGATCAAAATGAGACCCTATAGGTTAAACCCCAACTTGTGTGGAAAGGGAAAAGAAGAGATTGAAAAATGTTGAAGTCCTGGAATCATCAAGCCCCTAGATGAGTCAAAATGGGTTAGTCCAATGGTGATCGTGATCAAAAAGGATGGTCGATTAGGATCTGTGTGGATTGTAGGGAGCTGAATGATGCATTTGTGATTGATCCCTTTCCTACGCCATCACTAAAGAGATACTAGAAGGTGTTGCAAGGCATGAAATCTAATCATTTACCAATAGATTCTTTGGGTATCATCAAGTTAGGATTTCCGAAGAGGATCAGGAAAATACTACTTTTACTACTGAATGGGAAAGCTTGTGTATCTTGTGATACCTTTTGGTCTAAAAAATGTGCATGTTGTATTTTCATGCATAGTTGTTCAGGTGTTCAAAGATTTTATTCACAACTTCTTGTAGGTTTATTTAGATGATTGGACAATGTATGGACTTATTAAGGATCATTGTGAAAATTTGTGCTTAATGTTTGAAATATGTAGATAGTTGAGTATCTCTTTGAACATCAAGAAGTGCATATTTTCTATGCCATTTGGAATATTGTTAGGAAATCATCTGTAAGGAAGGTTTATTGGTTGATAAAGCTAAGGTTATAGTCATTATTGTCCTAAAATAACATACCAGTCAAAGTGAGGTGCACAGATTCTTGGGTCACACTGGGTACTATAGAAAATTTATAAAGGGGTATGCTAAGGTTTCCACACCTTTGAAGGAGTTACCAAAAGGAAAATGAACATTCTATGAACTGGAACATTTGCATTTAAAACATTGAAGGAGAAACTTACTACCATGCCTATTTTGTGCTTTCCTTTGTGGGATCTACCATTTCATGTACATGTGGATGCCTCTGACATGACCATTGGTGCAAAGTGTTGGCTTATCCTAGAGAAGGTATAATAGATCATCATATTTATTTTACTAGTACAAAGTTGACTCTTGTAGAGATAATAATTATACAACTATAGAGTGTGAAGCTTTTTCAATGATCTATGTGCTACATAAATGTAGATAATAACTTCTAGCTACACCATTTTTATTTTATACAGATCACATGGCATTGAAGTATTTGGTAAACAATCCCATTTTATAGGGGCACATATGTAGATGGGTAATATTATTTTAAGAATTTGATTTCACAGTTGTGGTAAAACTAGGGAAAAGTAATTTTGGACCAGACCATTTATCTAGAATATAGTCAGGAGAAGAAGCATAGGTAATTGAAGATACCATGCCCGATGCACATTTATACAAGTTATAATGCGTGTCATCAGAATTATAGGATATTTTTGTATTTCTACAAATAGGTATGACACCAGAATGAATGAAATCATTAGAGAAGAAACAACTTTCCATATGCGTGCCACCCTTTTTCTTGATTAGCGGTGACCTGTACAAGTTAGGAAGGATAAGTATTGCGCCATTGTGTACTGGAACATGAGCATAGATATCATGGAGGAAGCTCATGGTGGTATTGCAGGTGGCCACTATGCAGGAGATGCCACTGTGCACAAGATATTTCTTGCTGGATTATGGTGGGAGACCTTGTATAAAGATTGTAAGGCATATTGCAAAGCTTGTGATCAATGTCAATGCCTTGGGAAACTAGGTCAAAGAGATGAAATGCCTCTAAGACCTATTACTAACGCAAAACTATTTGAGAAATGGGCTATAGATATTTTGGGTCCTATTTCGGCAGCCATGCGTAGGAATGGATCATGTTATATCATTACTTGCATAGAATATCGAAAAGGTAGGGAAAAAGCAACATCTACAAAGGATTTATATAGGCTATAACAGCCAAATTTCTAGGTGAAAATATTATTACAAGGTATGGATATCCTTTGAGTTTGACCAAAGTGATAGGGGACACATTTTCTAAATGAGAAAATCAGAATTTTATTAGATGAATTCATGATTGGACACCATAAGACTACACCATATCATCCTTAGGAAAATGGACTGGTGAGATTTTCAACAAGATTTTGAGCTAGAAATTGACAAAAAATTGTGATGTTGGAAGAAAGGATTGGGATGATAAAGTTTTTGTAGTACTTTGGGCATATAGAAAAACATACATGTGGCTAAATAAGGAGACACCTTTTTAATTGGTGTTTGGCATAGAAGTAGTTCTTCCTATGGAATTCATGTTACCTTATTTGCGTATTGTGTGCATTGGAGGTCTTGCTGATTAACAAGCCTTAGAAGAATGGATCGACAAGTTAATTAAGTTGGATGAGTGATGAGCAATAACATGTTGGAGTCGAAACAAGAAAAATCTAGGTAGAAAGCATGGCATGATACACACATTAGGGACAAGAAGCTTGAGATAGGAAAAATGGTGCTCCTTTATGATTCTAAGTTTTTGTGCCATCTAGGAAAACTCAAAGTACATTGGTTAGGACCATATATTATCACTCACATACTTGAAATAGGAGCTTGTTAGTTAGAAACACTTGATGGAATATGGTTACCCGGTTACTTCAATGGGAGTAGGATGAAGCCCGATTATAAATAAGTCTTCTTGGTCTTTATAATAACGTAGTATTGCCATTTAGATTAGGATTTCAATTATGTATTCCCTTAATGTATTTACTTCTTCATTGTTATGCTTTGTCAATTTAGTTATTATTTTGTGAAATAAGCACGTTTGCACACCAAAAGTTAATTACCAGTTGAATAATTTTTATGTGCAGAGGACTGCACATACTATTTGTGTGGGGTGTTTGTTAAGAAGTGGGTACACATAAAGAAAAAAACTACTATAGGTGCTATTCAAAGATTGAAGAGTTGGTGATAAGAAAATTTCTTCCAAATGAGGACCATGGATGGAGATAAATGAAGGAACAATATAACATGAGGTAAGTGGTGGCCATGGAGACTACTAGGATAAGGAATAGTGATGAGGTACTTAGGTGCATGGAAGCGCACTAAAGAGAAACTTGTATCTAGAAGGTAGGAAGGCATGCTAAAAGGTTATGACTAAGGCGTGAAGATGTACCACATGGAATAATGTGAAAAGGGTCACTTAATGAGGATTTTTGGTAGGTGAAGGAGCAATAAATGCACTAAATTTTTGAAAATCTATATAAGGATGGGATGTGAATTCATTATTATATTTATGATCATGAGAATTTGAAAGATCCAAGTGTGAATGAGCTGTGAGAAGAGTATTCAGGTGTAAAGAGTGTGAAACAAGATGTTGAGAGTAGATTTGTGAAAAGGAGAAGCTTGTGTCCCCATTGGCAAAGGGTTTGAGCAAAGCAGAGCATTGTAAAATAGTTAGGGAATGTGATTTAAATTTGGGCACACAGATTCAAGCTAGGGTTTGGGTTTGCATGTTGCAGAGGATAGAAGGTGAGTATTTGAAGTTAGAAAATTATGAGTTATAGATGGTGCTAAAAAAGCTCCTACCGCAGGAGATAAGGGAAAGAAGAAAGTGGAAGTATAGATTGAAATTACTCCCGAGAGTAATTTCTTAGAGATGCAATACCCATAAAATGTAATAGTGGGAAAAGAATGGGAGTCTCACATCTAGAAGTGTAAAATCAGTGATTACAACCACCACACATTGGATAACAAGGAGTTAGATGTGCTATTGTATATGAAGACAAACAAGTACACAACATAGGACATGCCAGTATATGATGATGTTGGAGAGAAGTTGTTGAAGCAGATTGGATTTTACCAGTTTTATGAGTTGTCCTACTTTGTCAAGTATGAATATTTATACTTGTGGATGATGAGAAGGGTACATGAATATTTCTTTTATTTTGTAGGATGGAGGGTAAGGATTACTACAACACTAATTGTGACATTGACAGGATTAAAGGTGCCTCAGGCTAGACATATAACCATGAAACCCACTGCTATATGCATGTCGATGAGTAGGTAAGTAATGCCTTGGTGACGTTATCTTCAAAGGTGGAATGGAGGAACATAGATACGTCTGCCACTCTCAAGGTGCTAAGAAAAGAAATCAAAGCCAAGGATGTTGAGATCGCACACTTGAAACAACAAAAGGACCTAGAGCAGAAAAAGAATGGGGTTCTTATTAGCATGGTAGAGGAGATTGAGGATCATGTCCTCCAAGCAAGACCACACTTAGAGCCCAAGGTACCCAAAAAGTTCCCTTCATCTATGTACTATGTGCATACTTTGGTTGATATGGTTCTTGAAGAGGGACTAGTTAGGATGCCAATGTCAAAAGACCCTAAACATGAGGTAGAGAGGGAAAAGGCTAGAGTGATTAGAAATATCTCATCATATGAGGGCTTGCTTCAAACTGTGGGAGGAGCTGAAGAAAGTGGATAAAGCATTGAATATCTATACAACTTCAGAGGAAGTCATCAGAATAAGGACTATGGTAGAGGACAATGAAGTCCTAAAATCTATGAAGGATGAAACATTGGGGTGCACAGAGAGACTGACATTGGTGAAGCAAAAGTGTGAGGCCCTTGCAGTGGCTCAGGAGCCACATAAGAATATGTTGGATGAACTAGGAAAACTTATAGCGTAGAAAATAGACCTACTGGAGGGGAGAATGTCTGCAATGGCTAACATTATGTTAGTATTACAAAATGAGAAGGGAGAAATTGCACAAGATGAGTTAGAGTCCATTGCAGTGAACATCCCAGAAAAGGAAGATGCCGAACATTGAGTGAGTGGCAGGACATTAGAGGTAGAAATAAAAGAAGAATATCTAGAACTGATTCTTTGAGTTGAAGTAGAGGGTGATGCAGAGTAAATAACTATTCTTTGTATAAAAATTATTCACATTATTTCCATTAATTTATTCTTTATTCTTCGAGGAGTAGCCATTTTTGGGGCAGAAATGTAGTTTAGTTAGTGTGGGGTAATGTTGAGCAGAAAAAGTGGAATACTAAGCGGAAGGTTTGCGTGAGAGAAGGAAGGAACAAAAAAGGCATGAAAGTATAGGGAGAACACCTGCGTGAAATATAAGGGCACATTTGGGACTTAGCCATTTTCATGTGTACGGGCTATTTTTAGAGATAGTGTGCCAATAACACAAATTGGTAAAGACTTGCGTGACACGCTTGGATATTTTTGGAGGAGTGGTTATGAAGTAATTTGCATGGGTGTGGGCTAAGAATAGATTTTATACTTCCTATTAACTAGAAGAGGTCTATTGTTAGTGCACTTATATGTGTGCTTTTGATTATAAAGGCGCTTGGCTATTTTCAGCATGTGACCTATTTTTGGAATTATGCAAATGGTGAAGGGCTAGTCCCCACCCTTATAAATATGTAATGATCTCGCATAGTGTAGGGGTGTGAGAACAGAGAGTTCTTGTGAATTTATGTTTTCAAATATGATGTGCACATAAGTGATGGTATTATCTATTGACGAGCTTTTGTGTATTTATCCTATTTAATATAATGGAGTATATTGGGTGAATCATAGTGCTGATTTTGAGTATAATTGGTTCTTGTATGGTTGTGTTCATTATGGATATTGTTTAAATATGTTATTATTTAGATATAGATCTGAACATGCACTATAGAATGATGTATTGGTTATGGATTTGAATTCATTAAGTCTTCATCATGCTAACATCCTACAACAATAACCCTAAAGAGGGACACAGTACCTCTTCATGCTTTAGTGAGTGTTTAGTCTAGGCTCAGAACTTTGATGGTCCAGTGTGCAGGATTTTTATGGTAAATTTTAGGTTGCATCGAGATAGAGAGACTGATATAAAAGGGATGGGATGCAGGAAAAAAATTGAGACAAATTGGGTCAATGGTGACTAGAGGAAAATCAATGGTGAATGAGGTTAACTTAGGGATTGGTGAGGGTTGATGGATTCTAAACAAGCTATTTGAAGGAAACAAATCTAGATGATGTGGTTGTAGAGAACAAAAATGATGAATGGACCTAAAATGGTTGATGAAGAAGTGATGAAAACAAGAGAGGTCTTCCAACAATATCCAAGCTCTAAATATTCAAAAGTGATAGAAAAAGGCTCCAAAGTGGCTTCAAGAGGTTGGTGGTAACTCACAAGAAGACAAGAAACCTATAAAAATTCACTAGAGGTCAGATCTCAAGAGTTTCATCCTCTTTGGGAAGGGGGTGATGGTGTATATATAGGGTTTTCGATGCTCGATAGGGTTTCCATCAATTACGGGGAACCATTTATTTTTCTTAGGTGGTGGTGTAAAACTAAAGGGATGAGGAATATTGGGGTTATAAGTTAATTTGGTGATTTGGAAGAGATATTAAGATGCATATGGATGAGAAATAGTGGTTAGATAGGATATAAGTGCATTTAATAAAGGCAAGGGTGGTTGGAAAAATTAAATAGGAATAGATGGTGAAGTCTAGAAAGGATAAATGAGAGATTTTGGGATGTAATTAAGGTAATAAATATGTTTAGGGATGAATAATATGATTATGAGTGACACGTGATGAGATAGAATTAAGATAGGAAAATAGAAACTAAGGGAAATAAATTTGATTTAGGAGGGAAATGGGATTTTGAATAGGGACATGGGTGTGAGTGTGAAAATTGATGATGAAGAGGCAAGAAAACAAGAAATGGGGGGTAAGAAAACCAAATTTTTTCATCTATATTTTCCCTTTTTTCATCAAGTGGTTTGTGTTAAGCAAGCCATGAGATAAAAATAATAATTCATATAAGATGGTTGAGGTGCTCCTCCTTAAACTAGGGATCGATGACACCAAGAAAATCGATTACTAGGCTGATATATATAGGTAGAGGAAGGGAAGAAAGAATGGAAAGATGAGAAAAATTCCCCAAGTGGAGAGTGATATGACCATTGCAAGAAGGATGGGATAAACTAAAATTAATATGGTGGTAATCCTAGAAACATTGGTAGACAACATAATGACCTCAACAAAGGCAACGTTAATGTCCTATAGAACCATGAGTTAGAAAATATCACTGCAGTATAGAGGGAATCCAATGGAAATTAGATCATATGGATATGCAAGTTGTGAGGCAAATGGGTGAAATGTAAACATTAGAGGTATGCACAAAAATGTGAGTATAGTCAAAGAAATGGTCGACATAATGTTGGGAAAAAAAGTAGGAAAAAGAGTATGCGATGTCCTTAAAATATGAGAAAGCAAGTAATTATGCATTTGGTGGGATGGATAGGGAAAAATAGTCAAAAATGTGTACTTAAGGTGAAGTATGGTGCCCCGAGAGGGAACACAAAGATGGCCATAGAGTGGGATTCTTGACAAGGAAGGATATGGTATAAGATAGGTAAATAGGTAAAAAATAACAAAATAAACTATATAAGGAAAGGAATGGAATGTTATGGGTGAAACATAAGTCCGAAATGGAAGAAACTATAATTTGAATAGTACGAGTTGATGAGACATGATGAAGGATGGAAAAATGAGTTTGGGTCAACGGAGACTATATTAGGGTGATCCAAATATAGGAATTACACTTTCATCATAGTAAGGAGTGCACGTAGGATATATGATTTGGGACTATATTGGAGGTAAAATATGATGAGGAAAAAGAACAAAGAAATACACTTGTATCCATATGGCACGTGTTAACACAAAATATCGATATTTAGTCACATGTAAGATCATGAGGGGAAGATGGAAGGTGTGCTTATATACCCATTGTAGACATGATACATGGTTTATATGTAGTTTGTATAGGGAAATAGTTTCTCCTTAGGTGGTTGTATTAGGTGTATGCCCTAAATCTTATCATTATTATTCAAATTGATCAATGTGGGAAGTTTTCTTTGGATGGGAAAGATTATCAATGTGGGAAGCTTTCCTAGAATGTGTGCTTTTAGATTGATGCATTTTTCTTTTGATATTTTGAAGTCTAATCAATGCAGAAAGCCTTTACTACCATGATATAATAAAGTAGCCATCCTTTGAGGGAGTGGTCTACAATTATGGATTTTTTATTTGGATTTTGGATTTTGATTTTAGATAATATGCAATAGTTATCCTTTCAGGATCATTCTATACTTTTGATAATATTTTATTTTTTTATGAACATATGTCCTTGAAACAAGCATGTATTTTAGATAATAAATATTTGATTTTATGCTTGTCCTTTGAGAGAATAGTCCGTATGAGCATCCATGATGATTTTTTATTTTATGGTTGAGATAAGAGTATCCTAGTAGACCACTTGGGGAGGGGAAGTAATGTGTACAAGATACATCTGTGGACCCTTATCATGGTTCTAGTAGGTATATAAGAAGGAGATGAATGTAATGATTATGGGGTTCCCACCTAAAAGGAGGAAATTTTCCATAATGAATATGCTATGATCAAAGTCATGGTGCTCATATTCAAGGTCATAGATAGGATAGTGATGGAAGACCACATGATTCCAAATCATTACAATGGGAAATGGAGAAGGTTAATGATGAAAATGAGATCATTAATGTGACTAATGACATGTTAGTAGGTGTGTTAACAATAGAAAGGCCACAAGTGCAAGGCATTGAGAGGTTCCATTTCAAGTTTACCATCGAGGGAGGTTAAGAAGTAAGCCCTAGACCCATACTTATGAGTGATAATGTATGATCTAATCTAGTTCAGAGAAAACTTTCCATGTTGGATCCTTTTAGAGTAGTGAAATTATGATTCTCTTTTAAGACAATGTCACTAATGTTAAAGTAGAACTATTTGATATGTTTTTTGTAATCATGATTGATACGTTATTGATAGATGTGATGGTGTTGGAGAGATATCAAGTAACATTTATCTAATAGTTCAAGTTAGACTAGATTCTCTTAGTGATAGTCCTCATCAGAAGTGAAGTCGAGAAGAGAAATACACATATAGAATTTGAATTTCAAGAGGGAGGATGAATTTAGAGCCATAGAAAAGAGATAAGGGAGTAGTTCCCATAGGAGTATGTATGTTATTCCGATAATCCCAAAGAGTGAAGGGGATATGAATGTGCAAATCCTAACCCTTCCTTACCGATAGTTTTAGAAAGAATGTTGTAGAGAGTTTTGTTAGTGGCTTTGGATTTTCCATTAGCTTGTAGATATTATATAGAAGAGAAGATAAGATTGATATTTAATATGTATCAATGCTTCTTAAGTTATGTTTTTGAAGGAATTTCCATTTTCTATGATAATTTTGTGAGGAATTCCGAAGCAATAGATAATGTGTTGATAGACAAAGTCAAAATTTTGTTATCTTTAGTTGACGCACGTGAAATGGCTTCCACCCATTTGGTTAATTGTTCGGTAATGGTGAGGATGGAATGACGATGTTGAGAAGAATGTGGATTAATGAGACCAATGAGGTCAAGTCCCCATTGTGAGAAAGGCCATCTAAACCCATCACTCCCTCCTCCTCAAGAATGAAAAATGGAAGATCCACTAATACCTTAGGGGTATTTAAGTCCCCCTCATATCATCTATACAAGATTGGATCCCTAGGAACATCATATATCAAACCAAACTATCACTTGACATGAATTGAAGATAACCCACTCCAACTGTAAGCCTATGAGGAGGAATCTATAATAAGCCTCACTCCATACTCCCCCAGACCACCCTACATCTACTCACCATCACACAAAACCACCCGATCTCCAACCATGTCAAATCCTCCTGTAAAACCCCGAAGATGGACCACCGAAATGTTCTCAAAATCCCAACATTATAGTAGAAACACAACATCAATCATAAACTTATTAAGGAACCTCAAAGCCCGTAAATCTTGATAAGTCTGTGTTAGTAATGTATGGTTCTATGTAAAAATTTTATGATGCTCTATCATATCAGTGACAACCCTAGTTATCATCCATAGAAATATACCACCACAAGAATTAGGTAAGGAAAGCACAAAATACACCATCATCATCATCATCATCATCATCCAAACAAAAACATCCCTTTCGGATGAATAAAGAGATTGATAATAAAATCCACCTAATGTGTATCTCACATCTGCAACATCCTTCCCATAAAACCTCCTCGCAGCATCCTTCCCATAAAACATCCTCTCTCTCAGTCTCATCAATACAATAAACACGCTCCCCATGCATTGAAAAACCTAGTAATCATATGGACATAATTCAAGGTGATGATGATCTCACCCATCACCAACTAGAAAGTAGAGGTGGAAAGATCCCACCTCTCCATCAATCCCAACAATAGTCCCCGGTGCCTATGAAGGCATCTATGATCATGCATCCCTATAAACCCCACCTCCCCCACATGTGCCCGACCATCATCTAACATATCCTCTCTCACATCTTCTAGGATCAATGGAATCCTATCTTAGATGGTCAACTTAGCCTTCACCTGGATCCAAAAAACACAAAAGCATAGGTTTAAATCAATTTTCATAAAAATCCAATCAAAACTTTATCAAAATCATCGATCACAAACCATTTACTCTAGATAATTACTAAACCTACCTGAAGTGATGTAGATCCACTTGATTGCTAGTGATTCAAAAAACAAGCCCTCTGTATGGGTGTCAAAAAAATCTAACAATGATAAAAAAATACTAAGATAAAGGGCCTACCTAAACTTGTGTGGACTCCTATATCTGGTCCTTGATCCTCCCAATGCCCTTCCTCCCAAAATAAATTTTATCACTCAATTGAACTCTCAAAACTACTAATTGAAAATCACACAAATGAATAATTTATAATGGAAATGTACCCTTTATAGTCCCCCAAACATTTCACAGGAATCATCGGTGATTTCTTGAATTTCCAAATATTCACCCTAATCACTTGGGCGATCATTATAAATTGCTAACGATTCTTAATGGTTTACCCTAAATCATCCCTTTTAGAAAAATCAACATTTTAAAGAGAATGTTAGTGTAAACATATTTTACCTAGGTTAATCTAGCATAAGTAAGTTAATTATTAAATTGTGACAAGTTTTTATAAACCATATCTTTTAATTATATTTGGGAATAGTTTCCCGTAACATGTTGTTTGTCATTATTTGAGTTTTTATATGGTTCAAACCATATATTTGTAATTATATGTGCATGGGTATGTTTATTTTTAATTATTGCAACATCCCATTTATCTACACATGGATGTTCAATTCCTATAAGAATTACAACACATTCATTGTAATGTTGATTTGATTGATTATTAATAAAATAAGTGAGATTTCTTTTTGGGTGCCTAAAGTACTAAGTAAAAAATGCACGTGGGTGTGCAAGGACTATTTGAAGAAGGACGTGTAAGGAGAAAGAGAGTAGGACAAGGTTTTAGGAGGGTTTTGGTAGAACTAAAGTGTGGCGCATGCACAAGGTAGAGAAATGGTTTTGGGACTTAGCCATATTTTGTGTATCAAACTTTATAAGAGAAAAAAATGACCCAACTGCGCATGTGGAGTGGATAAGGTGCTAGCTTGGAAATAGGGTGGCCTAGGAAGGAATATACCTTGTGATGGAAGATTCTAGAAGGACATCATTGCAAAGAGTGGAGAGCTCGATCTTAAAGAAGCATGCTCCCATGGAGGACCACCTTGGACACTTGGCAATGGATCTGTAACTCCCACAAAGGCTTGAAGGTGTTGAGAAAGGCTATAAATACAAGCACTTGGTAATGAATAAGGAGAGATTAGAGAGAGTAGATGAGAGGTGAATCTCTGTAGAAATACATGGAGAGATTTATGGGTTGGGCTAGGAGATCTATAGGAAGAATGATGTATCAAGGGATGGGTACATGTTTTCTTTTGCATTATAAGTTATGTAAATCCATTCTTGCTACATGGTTATAATATACACCATCAGTTTTGGTCCTGTAATGACCCTAATAGATGTAATGTGATTACTGGACATGTTAAAATGTGAATATATGTGGTTCAAGGCTCATACATATCTCTTTTTTTTATGTTCAGTGTGGTTCATATGAATGTGTATAATTATTATGCATCCTCTTTCCCTCATGGTTCAAATCTATCTTTTGTCAATGTGCTTCTTATCTAAATGAATACATTAATATAGCATTTACTTAAGGTTATCAGTTGAATAAGGAGTTTCTTCTATCTTTCTATTATGATTCTATGCTACATTCTAGCACAACTCACATAAAAAGAAGGGATCGGTGCCGTGCATGACTCGGGTGAGCACCAACACCCTTTGGGTGATATGCCAAAGTGTGCATGGGGTTATCCTTATTTGTTAAGGGGTATAAAAATTTGACTAAATCTTTGTTCCATTGTAGGGACCTCTTTTTGATATTTTTGTAAGAAATGGCATGCATCTTTATATCTGTATTGTGTGATGACATAGCATTTAACCTTGGAAAGTGTTGAAACATAGTTCAAAAGCACAGAGGATGATTTTCTAGAGATTCAACATTGGACCTAATTTTGATGCACGTAGATGATTGGTAGAAGAGAACATCTACCATGAGTTATATGAAACTTTCTTCTATTGATTCCCATTAGAGCTATACAAATGGCTCTCATCATATGCATCTAGATCAAACTAGTATTATAGAGCATGCGTATGGACCCAAGATGATTACCAAAGGCTACAAGATGCAGATATGACATGGACTCATGTTGTGGATCATTGGTGGAAGGGAGGGTGGCTAGATATAGTCTAAAATATGCCATTTCTACGTACTCTTGTCCAAAAGTTGCTGAGTTCAAGTTTCTGAGGGATCCCAGAGGATCATTTCTACATGTTATTCCTTTAGTGATGAAGATCTTGATTGTTACCTTGAGTTTAGAGGAATTTCTAATGGCTGGATAAACCCTTCTAAGTGTTGGGTGAGGAAGCTAGGGTGGAGGAGGATGGAAGAAATTATGAATGAGAAAGAAAGGGAGGAGAGATGACTCAAGTATAGTGAAGCATGTGAAAGGGAGATTGCTAGACAACATGAGGTTGCAAGTGTGATGGATCTATGGAGGAAGACGTTGTGGGAAGGATTTGAGGTTCACGTAGAGGATGTGGAACCTGAGTAGTCTATGCTACCCCATCTTGGTAAGCGAGAGGGGAGAGAATCCTTCATATTTCAATGATAGTTCATCACATGGAGAAAGAAGAGTCATTGGCATGCATCTGAACCCACCTAGTGATCAGACCTTGGTGTTTGGTTTTATAGATCAAGGGAGAAGTATTGTTAACACAATTTGTATTAGTGGAAGTGACTAATCTACACCTAGGAGATATAATTTCTTACTTGGGACTTATATGGTTACACATACCATTCTAGTGTTTGGAGGAATTTTTAGGCAAGGGAAAATACACAAGGTTTGGGAAACGCATTGGGGAGTGGCATGGGACACACATTTGGTAGTGGAAGGATCTCGTAGACCATTGGTGTGTAATTCAGTAGAATTTTGGGGATAATATGCGCGACCACTTTAGGCCCATTACTAGCCACAAGAGGATCTAGAGGTAGAACTGGTGGATCTAGGGGCACAGGACCTAGTGGATCCAGTGGGTCTAGAAGAGGAGGAAACACCAGAGGAAACCAAGGATCTAGATCAATAGGATAAGGGCCTCAACCCCCTCCTTAGGTATTTTTGAAATATCTTTACACTTTACTAGACTACTAGGCATAGATAATGTTATAAAGCATGTTCAAAAGTGTGAGTTGTTATGGTGCGTGAAGGGATCACAACCTCGAAACAAAAGGCCGGTCTATTTGCAATGACATTGGAAGGGCATACACATAGCCTGGTATAGGAAGTATGACCCCCATCAGATGGTGGTAGATTACATAGCATTGAAAAATGCCTTCTAGTAGAATTCCACATCCCGAGTTAGAGCAAAAGAGCATCAACACTTTGAAGGAGATCCAGTAGGGAATGGCAGAGAGTGTGTGGGAGTATGATGCATGGTTTAAGACTCTCTTGTTAAAATTATCATATGACATTCACCCTTCACAACATACTCAATGGTTTTTTGGAGGCTTGATCACTCCATTTAGGAGGGCATTGTCCCATAAAACATTTACTGACCCACGTGAGGCTCTAAAGGCTTCCTTATGCAAAGAAGTAGTTGGGATTGTTGATCTTTGGTGTGAGCCTTTTTTAGAGGCTTAAATCACCGTAATGGCCAAAAGTTAGAAAATTTATCTACAAACTCTTCACATGAGACTCATAGTGGTCTTTGGTGTGTGGATTGTGAAGCAGAGGGCCATGTCAAGGATAGTTACCCCTAGAAATTAGTACGTGCCATAGTGGTAGATTGTGATATTTGTTATGGGGACCTTGATGCGAGTAGATACCCCCACTATTACATCACGTAATTTGGAAGAATGTGTCTTGCTACTGTAAGATTTTCACCTCTATGACCCATGATACTAAGGATTGTAGGCTTATTGACTAGATCCATGAGGCCATTGATCATGGTGTACACAGACCAATCTTGCCAATGGTTCCATGGAAGATGATCACCATTATGAAGGACACGTAGATGGAGGGGTGCGTGGAATAGGTTATTGCGAAGGATTTTGTGGTTGTAATAACCGCATGGAGTAGGAAGAAGTGAGTTCTCATGAGGAACCTACTATAACAGTGGATCTATAGAATATTATAGGCGTAAGTGTCTAGATTTATTATAGTGCTCATGGTGTAGGAAAAATCATGAGTATGAGGAGTGCCTTGAGATTTTGAGCACATGAGCCAATAGCACCAGAAGGATAAGGGTGTTGGGATGGTGAGTATAAAGAAGGATGAAACATAGTGGATGCCATGGGTGATACATGAGTCAAGATTGGAACTTGTTTTGGTGACAACATGAGTAGAAGTAACACACGCCAAGGAAATACCAAGGTAGAGGACCCTAGTTTTAAGGGAAGAAGTTGTGCATGGGAAGTATCTAGACCCTTCTCATTAGAAGGAGGTATATCAAGAGACTATGTATGTCATTCAGAGTTTACAGGGAGAAATCCAACATATAAAGGATCATTCCAGGTAGGAGGAGAAAAGAAGGAATGTTGAGGCCCCAAAGGATGGCCTCAATGAATTCAAGGAGGATGAATTCAAGGAGGTATGTACGATGCTAAGGAAATAAAATATTATTCCCTTGTTGGGAGAATATCGTTTGACATGGGAGAAGGTACCACGCGCCAAAGTAGAGCACAAGAGGTAGGTTTTTCATGCAAACCTTCCCCCTTATAGCCTTGACTATGATAAGGAAATCACCTTACATAAGTTTTGAGAATGCAGTCATTATCATTGATACATAGTGGCTCCTTAGTAATATCCTCATTGACATAAAGGGAGAGCAGAGGTCAATGTTCTCAAGCATTAGATGCATGGCATCAAATGGGAAGGTCTCTGCATTACAGGTGCACCATCTTTAAATGTGTTGTATATGGAAAACAAAACCAAGGAAATTCCAATCGGTGTCTTAAAGGATGCATCTATCATGATTTAGGGGGCCATGAGGCACATAAGCCGGTTTACTAAAGATTTAGAAGTCTGTGTGGTATATCCTTGCATCTTGTGAGGTGGTAGGAAAAACTCATAGACTTTCCATTTCCTCTCCATCTATGACTTAGAAGTCTTGGTTTATGTCATAGATGGAGAGGAAATGGAGAGTCTAGATGTTAACCACTTATGAGGATGCAAACGATGTTGTAGATAGTTTATGTCATTTATGGATGAAAGGACACACGATGTTACCATGAGCCCTTAAATATGAAAGGAAATAATAAATATAAATAATGTTAACATTGGGTCAGAGATAGAACCCAAGGAAGCAATGATTGGATAATATTGGTCAGAAAAGGAGGTCTCTAACATTATTGATATTTTATGTGAGTTCCAGGATTTACTCCCTCATGGGTATCATGAAATCAAAGGTGTTCACCATTCCTTAGGGAAATGAGGATCAAGTTGAAGGAGGGTGCATGCCCAATTTGAAAGATACCATACTAAATGAATCTTAACCTACACATGAAGGTCAAGGAAGAAATAGATAAGATGATAGTGTCGGGCATCATTAAAGTTGTTAAAGAGTTAGAGTGGGTAAGTCCAATGGTCATTAGTATCAAAAAGGATGGAAGGATAAAGATATGTGTAGACTATAGGGAGTTGAATGTAGTTTGTGTCATTGATCCTTTTCCAACCCCCTTCACTGAAGAAATTTTGGAAGGAGTGGCATTCCATGAATTATATTCCTTTATAGATGGATCTTATGGGTACCACCAGAGTTCGGATCATAAAGGAGGACCAGGAGAAGACAAATTTCTCCATTGAGTGGTGAATTTTTACCTATATGGTCATGCCCTTTGGATTGAATAATGTACATGTTGTGTTCTCGCACATTATGGTACAAAAATTTCATGACATTATCCATAAATTTCTTCAAGTCTATATGGATGATTAGACAGTGTATGGGCTAGTGAAGGACCATTGTGATAACTTAAGATTAATGTTTGAGAGATGTCGGTAGTTGAGGATATCCCTCAATATTAAGAAATGTGTCTTTATTACCCCATTTGGAACATTATTGGGGCACATCATATGTAGGGAGGGCTTACTAGTAGATCCCGCCAAAGTTTTTGTCATTATGGGGTTGGGGGAGCCTACTAGCCAAAGCGCAATGCATGGATTCCTTGGGCATATAGGGTATTATAAGAAGTTCATCAAGGGATATGCTAGGATAGTCGTGCCCTTAGAAGAGTTACTTAAACACAAGAGTGCCTTCCTTTGGGGAGAGGCGTAGTAGAAGGCATTTAATACTTTAAAGGATAAGCTTATCACCGTGCCCATACTACAATTCCCTTCTTGGGATAAGCCTTTCCATGTTCATGTTGATGCCTCAGGAACAACCATTGGAGTAGTACTGGCACAACCTGGTGAAGGGATTTTTGATCATCCCTTGTGTTTTTCTAGCAGAAATTTAACACCAACAAAGTAAAATTACACAACTACTAAGCACAAAGCATTATCCATGATCTACGTGTTGCATAAGTTTAGGAAGTATCTATTGGCAACACCCTTTATATTCTACATGGACCACATGGCATTAAAATACTTAGTCAATAAGCCTGTTCTTCAAGGGCACATATGTCGGTGGGTCCTGTTATTTCAAGAATTTGAGTTCACCATGGTTGTGAAGCTAGGAAAGAGTAATTTTGGACCCGATCATCTATCTAGGATTGACTTAAGGGAGGATACACAAAGCATTGAGGAGACTATTCCAAACACACAACTATTTAGGTTGTGGTGCACACACCCTCAGATTTGGAGGACATTACAGTATTTCTTAAGACATGTGTGGCGCCAGAAGGAATGAAGGCCTTGGAGAGGAAACAATTGGCCATATGCATCATGCCTTACATGTTAATTAGTGGAGATCTATACAAATTTTTTTCGTGATGAGGTTATGTGCCGATGTGTGCTAGAAAATGAGCACATTAAAATTATGGAAGAAGTGCATGGTGGGATTGTAGGAGGAAACTATGTGGGAAATGTAACCGTGTGGAAGATTCTACTTGCAAGTATTTGGTGGGAAACCATTTACCAAGATTTTATTGAGTTTTACAAGGCTTGTGACCATTTCAAATGCCTTGGAAAACCTAGAAATAGGGATGACATGCCATTACAACTAATATCCAATGCGGAACCATTTGAGAAATGGGCTATCGACATTATAGGACCAATCTTGCCAGTGGTGTAAAGGACTAGTTTATGGTATATCATCACTTACACTAATTATTTGACATGGTGGGTAGAGGAAACACCTACAAAAGAATGTACATCAGCTATAACAACTATATTTTCATGGGAAAATATAATTAGTAGGTATGGATGCCCATTAAGTTTCACAAGTGATAGAGGTACACACTTTCTCAATGAGATAGTCAAGATTCTATTATCAGAATTTATGGTGGCCCATCACAAGACTACCCCCTATCACCCTCAAGAAAATGGAACTGCTGAGGCATTTAATAAAATACTTAGTCACATGTTGACTAAGATATATGATGTTGGTAGAAAAGATTTGGATGACAAAGTATTAGCCATTCTTTGGGCATACAAGAAAACCTACAAGAGGTTAAATAAGGCCACACCATTTCAATTGGTGTTTGGCATGGAGGTTTTCCTACCAATTGAATTCATGTTACCTTCGCTGCATATAGCGCGCGTAGGAGGATTAGCCAATGAGAAAGTGTTGGAAGAAAGGATTGACAAATTAATACATTTGGATGAAATATGGTCACTCACCAAGTGGAGCTAGAAGACTAAAAAAGAAAAACAAAAGGCATGGCATGATTGTCACATCAAGAACAAGAAGTTTGAGGTTGGGTAGATGGTTTTTCTATATGATTCCAAGTTTCTACGTTATTGGGAAGATAAAAGTCCATTATTTTGGACCTTACATCATCTCATACATCCTTGATTCAAGTGTGTGCCAGTTATAGGTGTTGGATGGGACAAGATTACTAGGACACTTCAATGGGAGTAGGCTGAAGCCCTACTATAAATAAGTCTTCTTGGTGTTTGTAAATAAGGTAGTGTTGCTAGTTAGAATAGACTTTCCTTTAATGCATTTTATTTTCTTGTGTTTCCCTTTCTCGTTGTTCATTCCTTTGTTGTTTTGTTTTATGCCATTTTTCTAGTAACCATATTACATTTGGGAGGTTGTGTATGCATAGAGGACCATGCATTGGTTTAGTGTGGGATGGAGTGAAAGGAAGTATAGGCCTGTAATACAAGTGTGCGTTGGTAGTAGAAGTTGTGGTGAATGGCCGGTTAAAGGACTAAAGGCATGTAAGGTTAATAGGTGCATAGAGAAGAGATGGACATGAATGGTTGGTGTTAATAAAGCCTTGAAGAAACCACGTATAGGAAAAAGGAAGAGCATGAACAACATGAGGTAGGCAAGGGAAAAAATAGGGAAAAGGATGGAAGAAGTTCCTTTGACACTATGAACGCGCATGTAAGAGTCTTTAGTTGGGTTAGATTTTTGTGTACCAAAAGGTTGTAAAGGAGTTTTCACGTAAGATGTGTCACGTGGGAAAAATTTCTTAAGACCAACTTATTGGAAAAATCTACATTTAAGGTCAAAGTACGGTGGTAGGTGAGAGAGAATTTAATGCTAGGAAAAGGGAAAAACTATAAATAAGAGGTCAAGCACTTCATTATTTGCATTGTGATTACAAAGGAAAGAAAGCTCTTATAAACTAGGGCATATAAAGAAAGATGAAGGAAGAATTTTAGAGATCTAAAGTGCATAGCTAGGGTAAATTTGTAACCCAGTAGGAAAGGAGTACATGGGCATGGAGAAGTTAAGTAAGCAAGCATTGTCTTTTGGAAGGGTTTTTCTAGTTAGGGTTTAGTGACTAGGGCACGAAGTTAGAAGGATTTTTCCATGAAGATCAAGCTTGGGGCTAGATAGAGTGGTAAAGTAGAGCAAGAGGGAGAAGTTCTAAGTACTAAAACCAATTAGAAATATGGCACCCAGAAAACCAACCATCTCACCAAAGAAGTAAAAACAAAAGGGCAAGGGAAAACAAACAACAACCGTCGAGAGCACAAATGAAGAATGGTATGTAGAGATGCAATACCTAGATGGGGTGTTGTTGGGAAAAGAATGGGAATCACACCTAAGGAAGATGACGGTGAGTGATTATAACCATGCACAACTACAATAGAGAAGGATATGGCCTTGGAATTGGTGCACTAACCAACAAGAGAATGCCAAAAGGCATTCCCATTTATAATGATGAGGTAAAGGTTAAGATGGAGAAGGCAGGGTTGCTGCAACTTTATGAACTACCATACTTTGGAAATCCTGAGTGCCTCTACCAGTGGCTGATGTCACACATGCATGAGGGTCATTTCTATTTTGTAGGATGTAAGATGCTCATAACTCCCAATTAATTTCAAATTTCTCAGGCCTTACCTGTGAGGGAGAGAGTGTAGATGATGAATTGAGTGATAAAGAGGCCATCAAGGAGATAGTAGCCACATATGCCTATGATAAAGGGTCACAATACTTTGACATCACTGAGATCCTAGACCTCGTGATGAGGATGAGCATGCACTTGGTTACGAAGCTTAATGATCAGGAGAGATGGATGTAGGTGAACAAGGCATGGCTTAATGTATGTTAGAAAATAGTTGAGGGGACCATCTACAATTTATCCACTTTCATCACAGATGAAATCATAAGCAGCACGTAGGAGGGAGACAAAATATTATTTGGTAACATCCTCCTCACTATTGTCTTCTCGAAAATTGGAGTGCCTGATGGACTAGATAAGTCTATTTGGGAATATCCAAGGGGAAGACCCATCACCTGCTAAAAGGTTCACAAAATATACTTGTGACAACATGATGGCCACTCACAAGGTGCATCTAGAGAAGTGGTATAAAAGTGCATGTAGGATACATTCAAGGTGGAGTGGAGAATTCCTAGAGCAACTACCAGTGCTCTTGGATGAAGAAGTAGAGTTTTTAGTATACTAGCACTTATGTATTGGTAGATTCAAATTGGTAGATGAAACTATGAGCCCCTAGTGTGAAAAATCCCCTTCTCCTTCACCGTACAATATTTTCAAGTAGGGGTGAATAGGTTTAAAGAGGCCAAGAGACTAAGGTTCGACCTTAGTGAAGTAGATCAAGACCATAGAGAGCTACACAGACAACTCGTCTACCCCAAGAAGTGCGCATACATGGATAATTACATCTCCCATGAGGTCTAAATGACAAGTCCCTTACTTTACCAATTGCAGGAAGGACCATAGAAAGGGTGTATCTATGCATAAGGCTGAAGTTTGAAAAGGGTGCATACCTAGAATGTGATGTCTCCATTCCTGAAGACCCTATGGGAAGAAGGAAGCCTATGCCGATGAAGAGAGAAAGAGAAGAGGTGCAAGGGAAAAAGGCACCAAGTGTCCAAAGTGTACCAACAATGGGTGCTCTAGAGACAAGTGTAAGCCTAGCACTTACGTACATAGGAAGAAGTCCCGATCAGAGAAAAGACACTAGAATAGGAAAAACCTATCACAAAGGAGAAGTCACCAGATAAGGAAGAAGAGAGAGAAACATCTCCCATACTAGAGTCCCTAGTTAGGAAGAAACAAAAGGTGATGGAGAAAGCTGATTTAGAGGATATAGAGAGCTTGGAGGCCTACAAAGGTGAAAGGGATGATGATGAAGATGATGAACCTGAGGGAGGTCAAGGCCCAATAGTTTTCAAGGTGCATGATTCAAAGGAAGAGGGAGAGGAAGAGAATAATGACTACCTCTTTGTTCGGAGGAAAGGTATCCAGGAGGAGGAAGGCACTCAAGACAAAGGAGGGAGCAAGGAAGTAAGTACAAGGAATTAGAGGACCCCAATCCCACAAGGAGAGAAGATAAACGAGGCCATAGAAAATTAAGTGGAAAGGATAATTGAAACCTTAGTAGAACAAGAGTTGGATCGAATCCCAAAGACAATGTTGAAGGAGGATGAAGAAGAAAGTGTCAGAAAATATCACAACAGATAGTTGGAGGACCCAGTTTGATGGTGAGCTTCCCAAAGGGCACATGCATAGGAGGAAGGTGCACAAAGATCCAAAGGTAGAAGATGGATTATGTTGATGATCTAAACAAGGTGTTGTGAATGCACTTCTAGAGCACTATTCCAACGGAGCAACTCCTAGTTGTGGCATCGTTTGATGCAAAAGGCACATACCCTTAGATGAGAAAAATGCTTTCATGGGAATTTGAGTCCCACCTCGATGAGCCCGAGTTTGAAGTGAGCCAAGGAGCATTGATGTAAGTGCTAGAATCAAAAGGGACCAACCCCTTGGTGAATGCTCAGTAGCTTTCTGATGAACAAATTTGTAATGCATTGAACAAAGTCTTGGTCGAGGTTGAAGCCAGACTCTTTGGGAGGAATGAAAAAGTGAAGTTTCTAGAGGTAGAGCTAGAGAAGAAGGAAGAAGAGCTCCTAGAAAGGACTAAGGAGTTAAAACATGAGGAACTAGTTAGCACTCAACTAAGGCATGAATTAAAGGAAGAGAAGGAAAGGGTACATGAAGTCTCTAAGATGGTAGAGATGATCACAAGCACCCTTATCTTGAACCATCGAGACTTGACACCACCCACGTAGAAATATGAATCAAGCCTGAAATGCTTAGAAGACTTAACTTAGGTTCTCACCATGGAGAGGCAACCAATAGAATTAGAGTTTGTGGAAGAAGTGTTGGCGTGCGAAGAAAAGGAGGACAAGATGAATTTTGTGGCCATTGTGGCCTAGTAAAAGAAATTCCTCATGGATGTGAAATCCATTGCCTAATTTTCTCGAGGCTACTTATGTGCACAAATAGAGATAAGTGGCAAGCATTTTGGTCACCACCCATGAAGCAAAGATCAAGGAGTTATAGGAGAAGAACAAGGGGAATAGGGTGGAACATGAAAAAATTATAGCTAAGGTTGAGAAGAAATATGGGGCTATTAAGACCTTACAGGACTCAATCAAAAACCAGTTGAAAGATTTGTATCCTCAGATCACTCAAAGGATGGATGCACTTAAGGATTTGGGAAAAAGTTGGAGGTAATCATAGAGATGATGAATACCCATGGAGAAGGGCTAAGATTTGAAGAGGTGAGCGCCCTAGTTAGTGACCTTTTCAACAAGCATAGAGTGAATTCGATACCTAGAATAATTTGGTGGTAGACTTGATGAAGTATTTCCCTCTCCTCTTATAGAAATAATCATAGTTCCCCATTCTTTCATTCTTGTCCAAAAATTATTCATTCCTATATAATTTCTCCAAAATATTCAAGGACGGTCGATCTTTATTCTTGGAGAAGGTGTTCCCAAGGGTGAAGAATAGGTGTAGTGTGGGGTGATGTTGGGCCCCTAAAGTATTAACTAAGTACAAAATGGTGAGTGGGCATGCAAGGCCTATTTGAAGAAGGGAACACAAGGAGAAAGTGCATAGGACAAGATTTTAGGAGGGTTTTGGTAGAACCAGTGGCATGCGTGGAAGGTAGATCAAAGGTTTTGGGACTTAGGCATATTTGGCATATCAAACAGAACAAGAGAAAACTTTGACGTGACTACACATTTGAAGTGGATAAGGTTCCATCCTAGTAATAGGGTAGCTTAGGAAGGAATATACCTTGGAATGGATTATTCTAGAAGGACATCATTGTAAAGAGTGTAGAGCTCGAGCTCGAAGAGGCATTCTACCATTTAGGACCACCTTGGACACTTAGAAATGGATCTACAATCCCACAAAGGTTGAAGGTGTTGAGAAAGGCTATAAATAAAAGCACTCGGTAAAGAAAAAGGGAGAGATTAGAGAGAGAAGATGAGATGAAGCTCTACAAAAATACATGGAGATATTTAAGGGTTGGGCTAGGAGATCTTTAGGAAGAATTATGTATCAAGGGATGGGTACATGGTTTTATTTTGTATTGTAAGGATGTAATTCTAGTATTAGTACATTGTTCTAATCTACACCATCATTTTGGTCTGTAATGACCCTGATAGATGTAATGTGATTACTAGACATGTTCAAATATGAATATATGTGGTTCGTGGCTCATACATATCTCTTTTTGTTATGTTCAGTGTGTTTCATATGAATGAGTATAATCATTATGCATCCTCTTTCCCTCATGGTTCAAATCTATCTTTTTTCAATGTGCTTCTTGTTTGAATGAATACATTAGTGTAGCATTTACTCAAGGGTCTTATTTGACTAAAAGTTTCTTGTCTTTCTATTATGCAGCTATGCTACATTATTGAAAAACTCACATAAAATAGGGGCTCAGTGCCATCGCATGCCTCGAATGAGTGCCCAACACCTACTCGGTGATAGGCCAGCGTGCATGGGTTTGTCCATATTTGTTAAGGGGTATAAAAATTGACTACTTTCACTACTTTCATTTGCTACCGAGTAGGTTAATCTAGATCTATGAGTAGAGAATGTTGCAAAATGATAGGAAGAATATAATGCATCACAGGAGAGCTAGTGCTACCTCCAACAGCTTCCTAGAATTCCCTACATCCCTACAACCTTCTATCATTATCCAAGTAAAAGAAAAGAAAATTTTATTTTCCTTCATGCCTCCTACACTAGGAAAATTTACTTCTTAGAGCTAATAAATATTCACCAAAAAAAATCAATTTCTCCCCTCCAATAGGGGTTTTATAGCTAATATTAGTGGTTTTTTTGTCACTACTACATTTAGCAGCCCTATCTTATTTAGAGGTCTATAGAAAACTCTACAAGTCGATTTTAGTTTGGAGGAAACTGCGTAAACTGGGATCTTGATCATTGTTAGGCTAAGTTATTTTTTTATGGGTCGAGCCCTCTCCAAATTAGACCAAACTTTGAACCATTGAAGTCACGAGCACATAGCTGTGTTTTTATTCAAAATCTAAGCCCTAATTGAATTTGTAGTTGCCAACAAAACATCAAGCTATCGAATTTACAACTTCTACAATGAGCCATTCAATAGATTGAGCCCCCTGTTTCCACAACACATGTTGCATTGGCATCAAGTTTATTAAGTCAAGTAGAACGATCTTCTTCTGGGGAAACTTAGCTATTTTAAATCAAGTGGCTTAGGAAATTTGATCCTAACATTGGATTTTTGAAATTGGTTGAGTCATCCTATCGATTGACCAAACAATTCCTTGAAAGTTAGAGGCATTAAAAAAACCATGAGGTCTTTTTCCGAAGGGATGAGCAAACCAAGTGGTGATTTATGTTTAAAACGACCGCGTCCTTCCACACAACTATGTTTTCTTCAAGGACGAGCCATCCCCTATGAATGGAAACCTTGCAAATCTAGCACCTACATTAATAATACCGCACATAAAAAAAAAGAATGGTGGAGAAAATTAAATCAATAAAACAATGAACAAAAAAATAAAAAAGATGAAATCTTCAAATTAGGTGGTGAAAGGAGAAAAAGTGGTTGAGATCCATTATTGGTACAAGTAAACCTTGAACTACCTTTTCTAGCATTGTCACATGGACTAGATGGATATTTTCAAGTCACAGATTGAAAGGTTAGTCTTTACTTGAAGTATTTAAATATATTTTTCTTCAATTCATGGTCAGAGTCATTTGAGTGGCGTGTTGGATACATGAATAGTCTTGGGAGATTAGGTTGTTGAATTTGAGTCCCCTCTTATGTCCTTGTTTTATTACAAATAGTGGCATATTGATTTTGGTAGAATTTTAGCACAAAGCACCAAAATTAGGGAAAAAACTCCACTAAAATCCCTAGTTACAGCTAAAACCCCCTCTATTTTTAATGAGAAAACCCTAAAAGGGTCAAAAAAAATTTCTCCCACTTAGCATATTTTTTTATTTTGAGCATTTTTACCAAAGGAGGAGTACATGAAAACTACATTTTAAGCCATTTTTGTAGTTTTTTGCTAAGAAAGATGTATTGAACTCCATGAGGCCACCAAGGCCCCTAAAAATAAAATTAAAAAATCGTGCCATTCAATTTTTTTCATAATTTTGGATTTAATTTCATATTTTAGTGTATTATACTAATTTATAGGTTCCCATATTCAACTACAAACAATTATAACTGATTTAACACTAGCAGAATTTATAATAAAAAATAATAAAAATTTGGTTCTTAATCACTCACGAGATCTTTGGATCTCATTTGCAATGTTCAATATAAACATTTCCTCCGGGAAGAGCTTATGGGTAACGCTATCATGATTACTACTACACTTAATGCCTAATATAGTTGAACAATGTTGTCTGGACATCGACCCTTCAAATCAATGGGGAGTAATAAGGACACAATACATACACTTTGAGACCTCCCATCTATCTATGAAAAATTACATGACTCAAATCCGGAATGAGAAATTATCCAAGTATATAGTGTAGTCATTTTTACACCCATCACAAAGGAAAAGAACCCCATCTGTATCATCCTATCAACCAAGGCGTTGGGTGCTCACCTGAGGCATGCATGGGTTCCGAGTCTCTCTTTTAAGTGATTTTAGTGGGGAACATCATCTATGAACCGAGTTTAAGAGATTTGAGAGGTAATAAGACATACAAGCACCATAGAGCCTAGAATGGCTTCTAGATCCTCGTAATCATTCCAGATAGAAAAGAGCCTAACATATTATAAAACTTACACCAAAATAGAAAGAAATTTGTATAAGAATTCATATTTAGTTCATAAACATAAATTAAAAAGAGGTACGAATAAGGATTTATGCATTAGAACCATTAATGTTCATATTCTTATAAAATGGTAACCTCATTACATTCATTAGGCCCATTACAGAATGTCATAGAAAGGTAGACCATAGTCATGCATAATAACTAGATTCATATAACTAGGCCCTCAAAAGAAAATTTATAACTCCCCAACCATTAATACATCCTTTCCTACACTTATTTACCCAAGCTAACAGAGTCCTTGCAGTATTTCTGCAGAGCTCCGCCCTCTATCTATTTTTATTCCTCTTTGTTTATGCAGCACTTGTATATATAGCTTTCTTGAACTACCAACTCATTCTTCTATGGCCTCAGACCTATCACCAAGTGTCTAAATGTGGTCATCCATGGGCACATGTTCCTCTAGGCATGAGCTCACGACTCCTTGCCATGATGTCCTTATAGAAACTTCTAGCATAGGGCATATTCCTTCTAGGCCACCCTATCGCCAGGATGGCACCTTATCCACTGGGTCACATTTTTCTCGTGTTCTTCCTAAAAGTTTGAAAATGGCTAAATCCCCGATTCTATTCCATGGGTCATCTTGGATCCATGGGTACACCTTATCTTGTGTACTTTGTTTAATCGTGCATGCCTATGCACCTTTTTGGACTTAGTTGATATTTTAAGGGCCCAACATCACCCCACACTTTACTTGTTCTCTACCCTCAAAAATTCCTTAAAGAATAAATAAATACATAATAAAGGGCATAAAGAATGGGAAAAGAAGGAAGAATGGGGAATGATTATACTTAAATCAACAAGAGAGTAAAGTTCTTCTACAAGTCAGCCTCCATATTGTTCTAGGCATCGACCTCATTTTATGCCCTCTAACAAAGATCACCTACTAAGGTGCTCACCGATCAAAACCCAACCCATCCCCAAGGCTCATGGTGTCAAAAATTTTCTCTCAAAAATTTTCTCTAACTCCTTGCCTATATCCTCCATCGCATCCATCCTTTGTGTAATTTGCGGGTATAGTTCCTTTAGCCGGTTTTTAATTGTTCGCCTTAAAGCCTCAATAACTTCTGATTTATTTTCTACCTCAGCTAGGATCTTTTCTCACTCTGCTCTATTCCCTTTTTCTTCTCTTAGAACTCTTTAAGTTCTACTTCATCATTGGTGACCATTATGCTTGCCACTTTTTCTATGTCAATGTAGTTATCGTATGCACAACCTTAGCAATCTGGGAGACAATCTTTACATCACCAAGGACCTTAATGTATTCAGCTATGAGCACCATAACCTTAAATTTATCCTCCTTTTCTAAATGTGCAGCCACTTCTTCTACATATTCCAAGGCTTGGTGGCTGCCTCTCCATGGTGAGGATTCTTTTAAGTCCTCCAGGCATTCCAGGGAAGATGCATACTTCCATGCGGGAGGTGCTAGGTATGGATGCTTCAACACTATTGCATCTGTAATGGACTCCAAATTTTTGTATACTTCGCGTACTCTTACCTTCTCATTCCTTAACTCGTACTGCAAATAGGTGCTGATCAACTTTTCTTGACTTATCTCCTTTGTCCCCATAGCTAGATCTTTTTCTTTCTTCTCTAGTTCATCCTCCAAATCTTTGATTCTATCATTCCGCCCAAAGTGTCTAGCTTCAACCTCAACAAAGACCTTGTTGAGCGCATGTTGCATAGTTGTTCATCTGAGAGCTACTAAGCATTCACCAATGCATTATCTCCTTTTGATTCTAGAAATGTTATTATTTCCCCATGGCTTACTTCAAATTATGGCTCATCAAGATGGGACTCAAATTCCATGAGAGCATCTTCCTTTTCTGTGAGTATATAGCCTCTTTATCAAAAGATGAAATTGTCTAGAGCCCCTATGTTGAACCATGCTTTAGAATCATGTGCATAACATTTTGTTGGGGTGATCAACAAAACCAACCATGGCCTCTCCTCCTCCACACACTTTCCTCCCATGTGTGTGCCCTTAAGGATATTTACAGTGAAAGTGGGGCCTCCAGTGCTACCATGGTCCTTTTCCCCACTCTCTTCCTTATCCTTATTAATTACTAGCTTGGCACTGCATTCTAATCCCTCTTATACCATTGTCTCAATGACCTTCTCAGCCTCTCTTTCCACCTCCTTGTTTACCTCTTCACTCCCTTCCTTGTCCCGGGCGCCTTCCCCCTCCTAGCTTCCCTCTCTCCACACAAAGGTGTACTCATTCTTCTCTCCTTCTCCCTCCTCCGAGTCATGTACATTGACCACAGTTGTTCTTGGTTTACCTCAAGCTTATCTTCCTCATCATCATCCCTTTCACCCTGGTAGGCCCCCAAGCTCTCAGTGTACTCATAATCTAACTCCTTCATCATCTTCTGCTTCTTTCCAACTAGGGATTCCAGTGTAGGTGACTCTGTCTCTTCTTCTTTTGATGACTCCTTGTCTAACGGCTCCTCGAATCCTAGAGTATTCTCTTTGACTATGGAATTTTTCTTGCGTGAATACATGCTTGTTCTAGAGCTTGTCTGTGGGTACCTATTTCCTGTGCATTCACTACACTTGGTACTTTTTCCTTTGGTTATTTTTCCTTCTCGTTTGGGTGTGGATCTCTTCCTTCGGTTGGGTCCTCAAGTATGGATATATCGATTCTCCAGATACATTCCATTCTCAAATTTGGGTCTTATGCGAAGGTATACTCACATGGTCCCTTGTACAATGGGAAAAGTCATGGATCTCATCATTTAGACCTCATATGACATGTACTTCTCCACGTACGTGTGCTTGTTCAGTAGAACAACCCTTTATGAATTTCTCTATGATATCGGTCTAGATCACCAAGGTCCAACTTCAACTTCTTAGATTCTTTGAATTGGTTCACTCCCATTTGGAAGTGTTGAGATGTGAACATAAAAGGGATCTTACACCATGGGCTCCATGTCTCATCTATCAGTTTAAATCTACCGAGGAAGAAATGTCGGTACATAGAAAACTCGGCTTCTCCCTCGATGGTCACTGACAGTTGTTCAGTGATCCTCCATTCTTCCCTCAATGTGTTCCTCAGGCACGTGTACCACTTCTCCAAGAATGCCTTATGTATGGTTGTCATACTACCATAGGTTTACTTCTCAAACCTCTTTTAGGGTGAAGGGTCTTCAGGCAAGGTACTCCTACATGAACTTGTCTACTGCATCCAAGGCACGAAATATCTGAGAATACAATGGTTAACAAGAAATTACCAAAAAGTATTCTATCACCTTCCTTCACGCTACTAAAAATCTCATCCATAATGAATGTAGATAAGTTATAGATGGTGCCCTCCGAAATATTCCTACAAACATTCAACTAGGCCTTGTTTACCTGGGTCCATTTCTCTTGGCCATTTAACTTTGTCACAAGGTGCATGGCCATCTTCATCACCGGGTCCTTGATGTCTATGATATCAAAGTACCTCGACCCCTTTTTTTTACGCATAAGCAATGACATGCTTTCTTAATTTCATTCTTGTTGCTTAGGTTGTCCTCTAAACTCTCTCCTTCACGGATGAGGCTCTGTGAAATGTGAAAATAGCTGAGAGGTAATGCACATTTGCACCATGTGAAGTGAAAGTAATCTTCGTGAATGCGTGGCATCAACATTGCTATAGGCCCTCAAGATTCCCAAATTAGGGTAACTCACAGAGTTGCAATAATCTTGACTTCTTCATCTTCACATTTACATCATCATTATAGATGGGAAAACCCTCTGGTGTCCTTTTATTCATTAGGCGCACTAACTCCAATGCCATTTCCTTCTCGATTGTGCTCAAATGATGATTGTAATCATTTACTGACATCGCACCTAATAAATACTCTGTCTGGGTACTTCATTTCTGCGTACCATTCTTCATTTTTACAAGTAAAAGTGTCTTGTTGCTTTCTCTTGCCCTTTCCCTTCTTAGGTGTGCCAACTAGTTTCTTGGGTGCCATTGTTTATGTTAACACTTCAACTTCTTTCACTTGCTTTGTTTTACTACCCCTTTCCAAGTTTAGATCTCAAACTGGTGAAGAAAATCTTTTCTGACCCGTGCCCTAGATGCCAAACCCTAACTGGAACCTCTTTTCACCAGAAAATGCTTCTCCAAAACTCTTCCCACGCCCGTGAATCACTTCCTTTCTGATTTGTAAATCCAAATTGGTCACTCATGCTCAAATTCTTGCAATTTTTCTTCACATGGATCAACTCTGGAAACCCTAGTTTACAAAATCTCCTCTTCGTATATGCAAGGTGAAAAAATGAAATGTTTGAACCTTTATTTATATTTTTTCCCATTTTTAAGCATTAAATGATACTTCACCTACCACCATACTTTTAACATTTAATGCATATTTTTCAAACAAAGCCCAAATTTTACACCCTAACCCACGCGTAAAACTCATGCGGAAAATCTTCCAACATTCTCGGCATGCAACCAATCCATCCCGAAAAGAGACTCTTACACGTGCATAGCCAACATCAAAGGCACTTCTTTCGTGATGATTTTTTCTCTCACCTACCTCATGTTGTTTATGTGCTTCTTCCTCCTCTCGTATGTGGAATCGAAAGTAGTCTTATCTTGACACTAATAGTTCTTTTCTACCTTTCCTTTCATGAACCTCTTTTAATAGGGCCATTCAATTAGGGTTTTTAATATAAATCCTCCTTAGTAATTTACCCACACTTTCCTTCACATCACTCCACCCCACACTTAAAATATGCGCGGTCCTCTGTGCATTTGAAAACCTCAAAACTAACAATTTTACCAAAGCTTGCCTAAGGTGTAAAACAAAACAACAATGCAAAAGGGAAACACAAGAAAGGAAAATGCATAAAGGAAATTCTAAACTATCTAGCAAAACTACCATATTTACAAACACTAAGAAGCCTTATTTATAGTAGGGCCTCAACCTACTCCCATTGAAGTTTCAGAAATTTCATTCCATCCAAGTCTTTGAACCGGTAAGCGCCCAAATCAAGGATGTACAAGATTATATAGGGACCTAACCAATGGACCTTTAACTTCCCAGTGGTGCAAAAACTTAGAATCATACAGTAAGACCATCTTCCCAACCTCAAACTTCTTGTTCCTAATGTGGCAATCATGCCATGCTTTTTGCTTTGATTTTTCTGTTGTTTGGCTCCACCTGGAAAGTGATCATCTTTCATCCAGCTTCATCAATTCATCAATTCTCTCTTCTAGCACTTTCTCATTAGCCAACCTTCCCGCATGCACTATTTGTAGAGAAGGTAACATGAACTCAACTAGTAGAATCAACTTACGTGCCAAACACCAATTGAAATGGTGTGGCTTTCTTTAACCTTTTATAAGTTTTCCTATAAGCCCATAATATTCTTGATACCTTGTCATCCCAATCTTGTCTTCCAACATCACAAATGTTTGTCAGGGTATGACTCAGTATTTTGTTAAACGCTTTCACGATTCCATTTGCTTGTGGGTGATAAGGTGTAGTCTTATGATGAGCCACCATGAACTCTACTAATAGGATCCTTATGGTCTCATTCAAGAAATGTGTACCCCTATCACTGGTTAAACTTAAAGGTCATCCATACCTTGTGATAATGTTCTCCCACAAAAATCTTGATGTTGTAGCTGTTTTGTAGTCTTTAGTTAGGGCTTCCTCTACCCACCTTATCAAATAGTCCATGTAAGTGATTACGTAGTGTGATCCAGTCCTACGCATTGCTGGTGTAATAGGGCCTACAAATTCTATTACCCATTTCTCAAAAGGTTCAGTAATAGGGATATGGTGCAAAGGCATTTCATCTCTCTGTCTTGGCTTGCCAACGTGCTGACAATGGTCACACACTTTACAATACTCCATGCAGTCCTTATATAGAGTTTCCTACCATAATCCTAACATTAATATTTTACGTGCGGTGGTGTCACCTACATAATTTCCACCTACACTTTCTCTGTGTGCTTCGTCTATGATGGCAAGGTGCTCATGCTCTATTACACACCTACGTAAAACTTCATCACACCCTAATTTGTATAAGTCCCCACTGATCAACATGTAGGGCATGGTGTGTATGGCTAGTTTATTTTTCTATAATGTCTTCATCCCTTCCCTAGCCACACCTTCCTTTAGAAATACTACAATTTCCTCCAAACGAGGATGCGCACCACAACCTAAACAGGTTCCACATCTATTATAGTCTCTTCAATGCTTTGTGCATCCTCCCTGAATTAATTCTTGACAAATGATCAGGTCCACAATTACTCTTTCTAGGCTTCACAACTACCATGAACTCAAACTCTTGAAATAATAGCACCCACCGACATATGTGCCTTTGTAGAATGGGCTTGTTCACCAAATAATTTAATGTCATGTGGTCAGTGTAGAAGATAAAGGGAGTTGCTAGTAGATACTTCCTAAACTTTTGAAGCACGTAGATCATTGACAATGCTTCACGCTCGGTCATAGTATAATTCTACTCTGTTGGTGTCAACTTCCTACTTGCAAAACATAGGGGGTGATCAACAATTCCCTCACCAAGATATGCAAGTACTACCCCAATGGCCATTCTCGGAGGCATCTACATGAACATGGAAGGGCTTATCCCAAGAGGGAAAATGTAATATAGGCGATGTGACAAGCCTATCCTTTAATGTGTCAAACACCCTCTTGTGTGCCTTTCCCCAATGGAAGGAACTTTTATGTCTGAGCAATTCCTCTAAAATCTCGAAAATCTTGGCATACCCCTTGATGAACTTCTGATAGTAGGCCATGTGTCCAAGAAACCCATGCACTGTGCTTTAGCTAATAGGCTCCCCCAATCCCACAATAACTGCAACCTTGGCAGGATCTACTAGCAAGCCCTCCTAACATATGATATCCCCCAGTAATGTTCCAAAGGGGGTAGAAAAGACACACTTCTTAATGTTGAGGGATATCCTCAATTGCTTGACACCTCTCAAAAATCAACCTGAAATTATCAAAATGGTCTTTTACTAGCCCATACACTGTCTAATCATCCAAATAGACCTGAATAAATTTATGGTTGATGTCCTAGAATGCTTATACCACTATGCACGAGAAAACACTAGGCACATTCTTCAACCCAAAGGGCATGACTGTGTATGCAAAATTTCCCCATTCAGTGGAAAAATTTGTCTTCTCCTAGTCTTCCTTTGCAATCTGAACTTAATGGTACCCCAAAAATCCATCCATAAAGGAATAGATTTCGTGCCCAATGACTCCCTCCAAAATTTCTTCACCGAAGGGGGTTAGAAACATATCGATGACACAAAATACATTCAACTCCCTATAATCCACATAGATCCTAATCCACCCATCCTTCTGATTCTAATTACCATTGGACTTATCCACTTTGATTCTTCAACAACTTCAATGATGTCGATGCCTTTATCGTCACACTCAAATTGGGATTCATTTAGTAGGGTATCTTCCCGACCGAGTGTGCATCATCATCGTCGGTTTTACACTCAACTCCCCAAGGATTGGTGGATGCCTTTGAGCTCACGGTACCTACGTGGCAATAAATCCTCAAATTCGTGAAAATATCAATGATCTTAGAGACTTCCTTCTCCGACCAAGTAATCTCTAATGATATATTCCTCAGTTCTTATCCAAAGCTGATGATAACATTTTTAATTTTTATAGGTTCATGGTAGGTGTGCACGTGATTATCAGCACTGCCCACTACCTCACGCATCCCTATAGAATGGTTAACATCTAAGCTTTCTACTTCCTCTCCATCAATCACATATACAAGCTTTCCTTTCTCCTTTTTCACACATGCGTGCTCAATCTGAACCTCCTCTGTTTCCTTCTTTAAAGTTCTCCTTCAAACCCGGTTCACTAAGCAATTCCAATATCCTATCTTCTCGTCATGACACTATCCCCCATGGTAAGGTTCTTGACAACCCGTAATGCCTTATCAAATGATGGCTTGGTAATTTGATACTCAAATATTTGAACTAGGTCAGCCACTAGCTATTACCAATTCCCTTTCTGGAGGCATGTCTCAGAGTGTATGTACCATGTGCGATGAAACTATGCAGTGTAGAATATCGTTTTTATACCCGGAGGGACGGTGGCGAAGCTTTTGCTCCTTCCCTCCAGGTTCTTTCACAAGCTTGGACTTGAAAGAGGTGGGCTTCTTACCATTGTAGTCCTTGATGGTGGTGGGCACATTACTTCTAGAGAAACGAATAGTGAAGGTAATTCTCACTTTGCGCCATTCCAAGAGATTATCCTGATGTGTTGCCCAAAAGTGCACAATAGTTCCTAGTAGAATGTATCTTAGCATCCCCCTTTGTTCATTTTCCTTCTTCCAATACACTTCCATTTTCTCGTAAAACACCTCAGGGAAGCTCCTCCTAAGTACTTAGGTAGCTCTTTTCCTCCTAGGTGCCGATCGTGTGTGTCTTTATCACCTTTGTCATCAATCCTATTAAATGTCATCTCGATCAATTCGTAGGTCCCATGCACCCAATTATCACATGCTAGATTGGTGGTGTCACTTACTAACTGAGCATCTTCAAACTAGATAACCTCGTTAGTAGGATGGCTTATCTTTGGGTTCCCGATTGAGTGCACATATATTCTATCTAAGACCTCCTCTCCCAAAGGTTTAGTATAGGGTGTTGACTTCCCATTAGCCATAGGTATGATGACTTGTTCCTCCTCATTTTCAAAGATGATGTACCCCTTGTTGAACTAAAGATCCGCATTGTTCTTATAACACCATGGGCACCCAAGTAGTGTTGGGAAATTGTCTACCTCGGCGAGTGCCAAGACTTCAAAGTCCCCAGTAAACTTAGCTCCCTGAATGGTGATAGCTACATCTTTTAAGACACCAATGGGCATTACCTTCATTTTTTTGCCATATACAACACATTCGAAGATGGATGTAATGCAGTCTTCCCATCTCGATGTCATGCATCTAAGGTCGAACATTAACCTCATTCTCGTGTCAATGAGGATATTTCTTAGTAGTCATCCATCCACTACTACATTTAACGTGATCTCCCTATCATAGTCAAGGTTGTGAGGGGGAGGTTTACATGCAGGACTCGTCTCTCTCTCACTCTTCTCTAGGACATGGTACCTTTTTCTCAACCGTGCTCCAAGCAAGGGAATAATATTCTCTTTCCTTAGCATTTTACATACTTCCTTGACCTCATCTAGGTCATCTCTTGGCATCTAGACCTTCCTTCTTTTCTCCTCCCTCTTGGACTACTTTTTTAGACACTTTGATTTCTCCTTGTAAAATCCAAATGACATCCATCGTATCTCGGTATACCTCTTCGATGAGCAGGATTCGGGTACTTTCCATGTACCACTTCTTCTCTTGAAACCAGGGTCCTCTACCTTGGTATTTCCTTTGCAGACATGGCCTCTGCTCTTGTTATTACCGTGACAGATTCCAAACTTGCATCACGTGTTACATGTGGCATCCATTTTGTGTCTATCTTCTTAATGCTTACCATTTCAATGCCCTTGTCTTTCCATTGCTACTGATTCATGTGCTCAAAAAACTTAGGTCACTCCTCATACTTATGTTTCTTCCCACACCATGAGCATTGTTACAGGTTTGGGCATTCTCATTTGTAATGCTCTATAGACCCATAATTAAAATATGTTCCACATGGGAACTCACTTCTTCCTCCTCTATGGTTACCATGACCATGGAATCCTCCATGAAATCCCCTTCCATGTGCACCTCCATTTGCGCACTCCTCATAACGGTGATCATCACCTTTAGAACTACTGGCAATGCTGGTCTAGCACACCCCATGATCAATGGCCTCATGGATCTGGTCAATAAGCCTATAATCCTTAGTATCATGGGTTGTAGAGGTACATATCTTATAGTAGCAAGACACATTCTTTCGAATTGAGCTCAGAACAAGGACATCTAGCTACATCATGGTCCCCATGAAAAATTTCACACGCTTCTACAATCAAAACACATATAGTCTCTCTGGGGAAACTATCCTTGACATGACCCTCTACTTCATAATCTATACACCATATACCACTATGAGTCTCATGGGATGAATTTATAGACAAATTTTCTAGCTGCTTAACCATAACAGTAATCTGAGCCTCCAAAAATGGGCTAATACTAGTATCAACACTTCCAATAGCCTCGGCGTGCAGAGCAGCTTCTAACACCTTCACGTGGGTCTATGAAAGTTTTATGAGATAAATATCTCCTAAAAGGAGTGATCAACCCTCCAACAAACCACTGAGCATGCTGTGAAGGGTGAATATCATATGATAATTTAGACAAGAGATTTTTAAAGTGCGTATCATATTCCCGCTCACTCTCTGCTATTCCTATTGAATCTCCTTCAGGAATTTATGCTCTTCTGTTAAAACAAAATAATGTGGAATTTAGCCAAGAAGGCATTCTTTAAAGCAATATAATCCATCAATTTTTGATGAGGATCATATTTCCTATACCAGCTTATGCACACGCCTGTAACATTGTTGTAAACTAACTTGCCTTCTACTCAGGGCTTATGACCCCCTTTTGCACACCTATAACAGTTCACACTTGTGAACATGTTCTCGTAGCATCTTCAATACCTCTATAATTTCAAAAATGTAAACAAATTTCAAAGAATACTTGAGGGGGTGGCTAGGGCCCTTATCCTCCGATCTAGAGCCTTGGTTCCTTTGGTGTTTCCTCCACCACTAGATCCACTAGATCCACCGAGTTCTATGCCTCCCGAGCCACTAGATCCTCTAGAACCACTAGGTCCTATTCCTCCTAAGCCACTAAATCCACTAGGTCTTGTGGTGGTTTTGCCAAGTGTCCCCAAGGTTCCACCGAATCTGCGTGCATTTGACGGTCGTGATAATGCCCCATTACCACTAGTGTACCCCGTGCCACTCCTAGACACGAGACCGAAGGCTTGTGTACTTGATCCTTGTCCAAAAATTCCTCCAAATACTAGAATATGTGTGGCCATAGAAGTGGGAAATGAAAAATTATATCTCCTAGGTGTAGATCTATCACTCCCACTTCGATACCGTTAGGTCAACGATACTCCTTGATTTAGAAAACCAAGTGCCAAGGTTTGATCATTGGGTGGGTTTAGATACGTGCCATAAAATATTCTTTCTCCACGCAAAGAACACTCATCTGAATCCAAAGGGGTTTCTCTTACGTGCTTTCAAAGATGGGGTAGCATAGAATGCTTAGGTTCCACTTCCTCCATGTGAACCTCTACTCCTTCCCGTAATGTCTGCCTCCATAGATCCATGACACTTGCAACCTCATGTTGTCTAACAATATCCCTTTCATGCACTTCACTATACTTGATCCATCTCTCCTCCCTTTCTTTCTCTCGTCATAATAATTGCCATCCTCCTCCACCCTAGCTTCCTTGCCCAATGTTCGAATGGTTTAGCCAACCATTGGAAATGCCTCTAAACTTAAGGTAATAATCAAGATCTTTATTTCTAGAGGGATAGCATGTAGAAATGATCCGGACAAGAATATGTATAAATTACATACTCCAAAGTGTATATAGCCAACATACCTTTCCACTAATGATCCATAGCATGAGTCCACATGAGATCTACATCCCCAGCCTCTATTATTCTTCTTGGGTCCACACACGTGATCTATAATACCAACTTGATCTAGATGCATATGCTGAGAGCCATTCATACAGCTTCTACCTGGGAAGTAATAGAAAAAAAATTCATATAAATCATGGTAGAGGCTCTCTTCTACCCATCTATGTGCATTAAACTTAGGTCAAATGTTGAATCTCTGAGAAAATTCATCCTCCATGCTCTTGAACCATGATTTAAAACTTTCCAAAGTTAAACACTCTGTCATCACTCATTATATAGATCATGATGTATGTCATTTCCCACTACAACTTCAAAAAGAGGTCATGACATCGAAACCAAGATGTAGTTATTTTTACACCCATCACAAAGGAAAGAAACCCCATGCGCACTAGCCTAACACCCACTTTGGGTGTTGGGTGCTCACCCGATGCACACGTGAGTGCCAAGTCTCTATTTTATGTGATTTTAGTGTGAAACATCATCTATAAATCGTGTTTAAGATATTTGAGAGGGAATAAGACATACAAGCAACATAGAGCTCAGAATGGCTTCTAGATCCTTGCAGTCATTCCAGATAGAAAAGAGCTTAACAAATTATAAAACTTACACCAAAACAAAAAGGAAGTTGTACAAGCATTCATACTTAGTTCATAAACATAAATGAAAAAGAGCTACAAAGAAGGATGTATGCATCAGAACCATTAATGTTCATATTCACATAAATTGGTAACCTCATTACATTCATTAGGCCCATTCTGAGAATGTCACAGAAAGGTAGACCGTAGTCATGCACAATAACTAGAATCATATAGCTAAGCCCTCAAAAGAAAATTTATAACTCCCCAACCCTTGATACATCCTTTCTTACACTTATTTACCCAAGATAATAGAGTCCTTGCAATATTTATGTAGATCTCCACCCTCTATCTATTTTTATTCCTCTTTGCTTCTGTAGGAACTTGTATATATAGCCTTCTTGAACTACCAACTCATTCTTATGTAGCTTGGACACTGCCGCCAAGTGTTTGAATGTGGTCCTCCATGGGTGCATGTTCCTCCAGGCCTGAGCTCACCACTCATTTCCATGATTTCCTTCTAGAAAATTCTAGCACAGGGAATATTCCTTCCAGGCCACCCTGTCATCAAGTTGACACCTTATCCACCCGGGTCACTTTTTTCTCGTGTTCTACCTGAAAGGTCAAAAATGGCTAAGTCCCCAATTTTGCTCGTGGCACCGATGAGGCCATAAATTGGCCATAACCTACCATTATTTTGTCCTTCCAAGTTACCTTTGAAAGTGGATTTAAATGTAATCTAGGAACTTATAGTTTTCTTAAGATAAAATATAGGATATATATCTTGTTCATTCTTTATAAATATTTTGTTATCTATTTTGTTGACTAATCCTATTGATTATTTGGGAAAAAAATTGAAAGTCTTGTGTATGTAGGCCATAAAGAAAGATAATGCTAGTATTGGGAAAACTGGAATTGATCATGAAAAGTACATTTAAAATCAAATATGATTTCATATTTAGATTCATCTCACAAAATTATGCAAGCTCAAACAAAGAATCATCTTAATGTGAGGTTGCATGCAAAAGTTATAGTTGTTTTGAGTTAGCTACGAAACTCACATAGTTCCAAAACTCACAGAGTTAGTTCCAGAACTTGTAGGTTTAGTTCCAAAATCATATATTTAGTTCCAAAACTCGTATCAATTGAATGGCAATTAGTTCCGCAACTTTCAATTCGTGGACAAATCAAATTTAGTTAGGAACTTGCATCAATGAAATGACAGTTTTTGAGGGATTGTGAAAACTCAAAGATTCCAATGGGAAACCAGAGAGAGGATTTTGTTCATAGAAATGTGTTTAACAAAATATCATTCATATTTGTTACAAGTTTTACCAATCAAGAGAGATCTGACTTTTAATGAGCTACAGTTCAAGGAAATGTGTATCGGATGAGCACTAAAAGTTCCATAAACAGAAACAAAAAAGTCAAATGGAAAATATTAGAGACGTTTTTTCATAAAAATGTGTTTAACAAAAACCTCATTTATATTTGTTACAGGTTTTACCAATGAACATATATCTAACTTTTAGTGAGCTACAGTTCGAGGAAACGTGTATCAGATGAGCACTAAAAGTTCTATAAACAGAAAAAAAAAATCCAAATGGAAAATATGAGAGAGGTTTTTGTTCATAGAAATTTTTTTAACAAAAAAATCATTCAGATTTACTAAAGGGTTTACAAATCAAGAGAAATATAACTTTTGGTGAATTGTAGTCCGAGGAAAAAGCGTATTTGACAAGTGTCAAAAGTTCCACAATCAAAAACAACAAAGTCAAATGGAAAATACGAGAAAGGTATTTGGTCAAAATAATATTTTGAGGAAAATTCTCCTTCCAATAATGTAGAGGAATAAAATCATTATGATTCTTGTTACCGAAAAGCAAGGAGAAGATTTGGGAGCAAATCTTCCTAAAATAAGTGAGATAAGATTTGACTTCAATAATATATCTCTCTCCATATTTTGTGGAGATGGAGATCTTAGTTGTTAGGATTGTAATAAAGTTAAGATCAGATTTTATTTCCTAAAATAAGGAGTTGGTTGGATGCATAAAATATAAATGCAACCTTCCACACTTAGATATGAACTTTCTTTTCCCTAAGTAATCAAGATTTGTTCTTTATTTCCAATCTTTGGAAGTAAAGTTTTTCTGCAAGTTCTGAATTAAAAGTATGAATTAAATCCTCTTCCAAGGATTGAGCTAGCCACTCATTCCAAGGAAGATGGATCAATTTGTTAATGTTTATTTCTTTATTTCTATAGATTTCCTTTTGTTTTAAATTTCTTTTTTTTATGTTATGTAATTTCTTTGTTTCTATAGTTTTCCTTTTGTTGTAAATTTCTATTTTTTTATGTTATGTAATTTCTTTTGTGAACTGTACGTTTCCTTTCCTCTTTCCTTTATTTTCAATTTATCAATTTCAATTTATGTAAGTGTTCCTTCATTTCGTAAGTGTGCATTTCAATTCATGCAAGTGTGTTTCTTTCACGCAAATTTAATTTTTTGCAAGTGTGATTTATTTTATGCAAGTTTGGTTTGTGTTTAAAGCAGTTTCTTGCCAAGATATTCTTCTCTTAATACATACATCCTTTGGACACCAACCCTGATTGACATTATTAATGGCTAGGATAGGACGACCCTCATCGGGCACACATCTTGGGTTCTACCAAAACCCTACTTGAACCCTTCCATGTGTGCCTTATCTTGCATGCTTTGTTCAACCATGCACACTGTGTGCACTTTTTGGACGTAGTTGATATTTCAGGGGCCCAACACATAGCAAAGTTACATGCACATATGAGGATATTTCTGTGAGTCAATGTCAATAATCACATAGACCCCTTTCAGTACTATCTTGGTACCACATATCAGACTCTTTCACATATGTTAACACCTCTTTCATGTACATTTGCCAAGTATATAGAAAGGGTGAGATTCTTATATGTAACAACATGTATATCATAAGGGCTCGTATATAGAAAGGTTCTATATATTAAAGCTGATGGTATATAGATTGGGAGACCATATACCGGAGTGATAAGAGTCTTACCCTTTATCGATTGATTTTACAAAATGGTAACCAAATCCCCCAAGTTCTTTCTTCTAGATTCTCAACTTCTAAGATGAAATAACTATCCAAAGATGGTAGAAAAAAATAAAGACACAACTTGAGTTTGAAAATATTTGGAATGTTGAGGATGGTTCAAGAACTAGATCACCAACTAATATAACAAAAAGATATAGTTTGATAGATCCAATTAGAAGGCCAAGATGATAATCTTGTTTGTGGTGTCGAGAGGACGTGTAACCCCAAATTTCTGATGTAAAGTTAGCCAAAGAAGCATTTGATAATTTGAGCATAGTGTACAAGGCCGAGAACAATAATGTCATACTGAATTTGTAGATTCAATTACACATACTAAAGTTTAAACAAAATGAGAAAATAGAACCTTTCTTAAAAAGAGTTACATGATTAAGGGCTTTAGCTCTATCCCTATGAGAGGAGGTCACCGATACAAATATTTTTCCCATTATTCTAAGAGCATTCCCTCCTTCATACTGTATTTTTGTGACAACACTCAACTTGTCAGATCGGAAAGTTTCTTTTGAAAAGTTATTGAGCCTATTACAACAAGAGGAAGTAATGTAAAATAAATATGATGAAGAGGAGCATAAACTATCTTCTCACCAAAATTGGAAAGGAAAAGGAAAACCTAATTCCTATCAAAATTCCCAACATCAGAATCAACATCAGCAAGGGGACAAGCAACAAAAGAAGAAATTTCCTATCTATAAAAGAGGACATGAGTTAAAATATTGTTGGTTAAATACCTATAAGAAAGGTTCATCAAAAAAATTTGGACCTCAAAATAAAAAATATTATAAGGGACATTCTAACTAAAATCAAGGGCATAAAAAGGGGAACTAGAAAAGAAAACCTCATCAAGCAAGAAAATATAGCTAAAAAGAAGAACATTCAAATAATGAATGCTTCTCGTACACTACTCAATCAAGTGAACCCTCCATGTCATCTAGTGGTGTCTGGTATGTTGACTCGGGACCTACTCAACACATGATGGCCAAAGAGACTAGTTTATGAAAATGAGGGACACACCTTCGAAAAACCATGTTTCTTTAGGTGATTTTTCTTCATACACTATATAGGGGATTGACAACATTTCTCTACCCCTTGGTTCACGAAATTATAGATTATCGATGTACTATATTTCCACAGGTTGAAACAAAATTTGATATTAGTTAGTAAACTCCTAGATCACAATTTGAAAATTGACTTTGATAGTCATTCGGAAATAAAATATGTTTAATTTGAGATAAATCATGAGGCTCAAGAATATATGTAAAAGCATCCAATGTGGGACACATGTTCTAGCCTGATTTTGTCCACAAAGATGATTAGGCACTTGTGGCTAAGAGCCTTACCTCTACACAATTGTGGCATCGAGACTTGGTCACATTAGTTTCAATTATCTCAAAAATGTTTCTAGTACAATATGGTAAAAGGATTGCCATCTCTCTAGGAGGATATAGATAAGTTCCCTCACTACTTAGTAGGAAAACAACATAGAGCTTCATTCTTAAAAATTACTCATCAAAATCATGGTAAGCTTGATCTGGTTCATACCGATCTTTTTGGTTTGATGCTGTTGAGTCATTCCATATTTCATACTTCATGTTTTGTGTTGATGACTACTTGATAAAAATGTGGATATATTGTCTTCATAAGAAAAGTGAAACTTTTCATACTTTCAAGAATTTCAAAGCATTTGTTGAAAATGAGATTGGTCATCAGATCAGAACTCTTCTCTCAGATTGAGGGGGGGAATTCACCAATAATGAATTCAAATCCTACCTATAATCTTGTGGGAATCATTGAAAAATTCCTCCTCCACACACATTGCAGTAGAATGGTCTTATTGAGAGAAGACACTGTACTATCATGGAAATGGTGTATTATATGATCGATGATTCTAGACTAGAGAAGACATTTTTGGTAGAAGCATAAAAACCTTTGTATATTTGTTGAACATAGTGCACATATATTAACTTGATGGAGTAATGCCATATGAAGTTTGGTAAAAATGGAAACCATCTATTGCACACCTCACAGTATTTGGGTCCAAAGAAATTATGCACATACCAAAGTAGAATAGAATGAAGTTGGACATGAAATCACAAAAACTCATCTTCATTGGCTACAATGAAGATACTCTTCGATGACTGATTGATTGATCCAAAGACCAAGAAATTCTACACCAAAGCAGAGATGTTGATTTTTTTTAGAAGAAGCAAGAAGAGACTCCTCCTCCAGTCTCACCTGATGTAGATTTTTCACATATTGTAAAAATAGAAGCTAATGTTCCTGATGATGACAATGATGATGGGGATGATGGTGATGATTGGATAGAACCATGACCTATGAGAGAAGTTCAATGTATGCCTAAGTGGTATACCAACATGATACGAGATTAAAAATTGGATGTTCCATTGGATACATCCACCATTGGACCAAAGACTCATAGTAAAGCATAAGAAGAATTCAAATTTTATTTGATGAGTAGAATTACTAAGTTTGATGAGCCATCTATAGTCCAAGAATCCATATAGTCAAAATATTGGAAAGGTTCCATGGACATTGTGTTTTAATCGGTGATGAAAAATAAAACCCGAGAGCTTGTCAATATTCCACCAAGGAAAAAACCCATTGTTGTAGATGGATATTCAAAACAAATTACAAAGTAGATGTTACCATATAAAAGTATAAAGAAAGACTAGTAGCAAATGGGTACACACAAAAATAAAGCATACACTATGATGAGACATTTTCTCCTACATCTAAGATCAAAATGATTAGAATGATATTTTCTCTAGCTACACACTTTGGTTGGAAAGTACATCAAATGGATGTAAAAGGTTCCTTTTAGAATAGATATATACAAGAAGAAGTCTACATGTCTCAAACTAAGGGATATGTTGTACTTGGAGAAGAAACAAAGGTATGCAGACTCAAGAAATATATGTATGGCCTTAAATAGGCACCCCAAGCTTGGTACATCAAAATTGATGAGCATCTCATACAACATGGATTTTCATAAATCCATATGATCCCAATCTCTACCTCAAAAATAAAGGGGGATATTGTGATTGTTGTTGTCTATGTCGACGATCTAGTCATCATTGATAGTTTAGTGAAGATGATTAATGCAATGAAGAAAGATCTTAACCAATTATTCAACATGACAGATCTTGGGATGATGCACTACTGTCTTAGATTGGAAGTATGTTAGAAAGAGAATCAAATATTTGTTTCTCAGTTGAAGTATACCAAGACATCGCTTGAGAAATTTAGGATGATGGATTGTACACCTATTGCTACACCTATGGAGAATAGATTGTAGTTACATCATTCAAATCCATCTCTGTGCTAAATGTAACTCTCTATTGGTAGTTGATTGAGATTATCATTTACTTGACCTACACTAGACCAGATATTAGATTTGCAAAGTAGCTATCTATCAAGGTTCATGTAGGAACCCAAATTTTTTCATTGGAAGGTAGAAAGGTGAATATTGAGATATTTCAAGGAAATAGTGGATCTTGGTCCGAATACAAGAATAATGACAAATTCTTATTGATTTGGATATTGATTCAGATCATGTAGGCAACATTGATGATAGAAAAATCCACTTCAAGGTTTGTGTTCTTTATGGGATCTGGACCAATATCACGGGAAGCAAGAAACAACACTTTGTTTCTCTCTCTTATAGAAGTTGAATATCATTTTTAAGGTGAAGTTGTGCGTGAAGCAATATGGCTACGTAGATAATGAAGGTGTTCTCAAACTTGTTCACAATCTATTTTTTCATGAAAGAACTCTAGATATCAATTTAGTCGATCATGAAAATAATAGAATTATTACTCACACACTAATATATTTCATTCGTTATACTTCTTCATTTTAATTAATTCGTGATTATTATAAATTTATATGAAGAGACTTGCCTATAATTAAGGAAATAAAATCTCCACCCATATCGCACATGAATATCCCCAATATAACAATCCATTACAATAAAATAGCTACTAACAATATGAGATATATTGTTATAATAATATATCACAACAACTATATATTCTAATATATATCGTAATATTGTTTATAACAATATTACAAATATTAACTAACCTAACACCTCTAATGTAATGTAAACATTAATTTCCTAACATTCCCCCCTTAATGTTTACATGGTAGCAAAATAACTTTCACACTTCCTTTACAACTTTCTGCCCATGCTTGCTCATGATCTTGGTACAACACTTGAATTGAAGGTAGAAGAAGGAACACATCAACTTCTTATCAACCATGCATTTTTGGGAACACATTTGACCTGACGAGGATGGGAACATGCTCATGAATCATCTACTTATCAACCAGTCACTCTAGGGAACACATCTGACCTAGTAGTGTGGGAAATCAAGTAGGAACACATCTGAACAACCTTCAATGGTTTTCCAGAGGCTAACCACAAACCTAGGTATGAATAGGAACACATTTGATTGTTCAACCTCTTCAAGACTCATGATGTTGCATTTATCTTGTGCTATCTATTCTTCACTATGTTATTACATTGGGGAATTATGTAGGAATAACCACATATACAAGTGAACATGAATGAACCTCTATTCTTATTTCTCACACCACACTAAAATCCACACCAAACTGAAATGTTGAAATCAAACACGTTGCATGTTGAAATAAGGCACACCACTCTAAAGCAAAAACACACATGTGCCACTAAATTAGTGAAGCGGCCTCATCATTGGAAAGGCGATGAGAGGTCACACATTGTCCTCTAGCCTCAGATGCCTTCATCCTACTTTAACATGATGCTAGCTTAGAGGAATGCATACATGAAGCACATATGGTTCCACATTAAGATTATTATTTTCTTACCTCCCGTAATGTGAAACACTTTATTTTTCGGACATCGGGTAAGACTGAAAAATGTGACTTTGAAGTAATTTTTTTTTATTTCTACAACTTTTACAATTACTCTTTTTTATGACTCAAGGACACTATAATAAAAATTAATGTGACTCAATAACAAACTCAAAATATATATTGACAATAATACTTTGACTCAAATATGGAGACATTTTACAATGCTTCTAATATCTAAATTTCTAATAATATCTTTATTAGAAATTTAACATGACTTATTTAACCATGACAAATAATGAACTATCAATTCTAAATTATACTACGACTCTTTGAAATATGGCACATAAACAATAAGACTCATTAATTATAAATACCATATTATTTTTTGAAACCATGGGATCTTGTTCTTTGCACGCTATGGAATAAAGACCAATTCATAACATGTTGAGTTCTATGAGGCAAGGATTCATGGTGGAGACCAGGGGCTAGCAAACAAGAATCAAGAGTTGATCTATCTAAAAAGTTTGAGAAACTTGCCACATTAAAACTGTTGAGCACAAATTTAACTTTTCCTCTTCACAGGTCGATCACTTATAAAATTAAATAGATTATTACAAGTCTATGCCAATACACATGTTTGATGTTATTTCACTTCATATTTCTTACTAAGATAGATGTCTTGATAATACATGTAATATTCTGAATGAAGTTGTAATTACAACAAAATTTCGTGAGTAAAGGATGAAATGAGAATGAACTTGCACAATATACAAGTCGATGGTGCTTAATAATGATGGAATACTCCCCTGGGAATCTTTGAATGGTGAAATAGTGAAACACTTTGAAGCATGTTGTATATTGCACATGTGTCAAATAGTTATGTGCTCCAAATACAACGAGATGTAGCTCTAAAATGGATGTAAGCACAAATGTATATGTTGAACACATATCTCAAATCAATGATAGTTAAGGTAAATAACAACATGTCATTTTTGTAATATTTCAACTACAACAAAGATGAATAGAAAGACAAATCGATTGATAGTGATCAGGAAATCATTCTGAAGTAGGCCAAAAAGGAGACAACTACATATGTATTTGCATTGATGGTGGTTTCTCTCTCAGGAACCTACTATGTAAATTATTATTTCCATGTTTTTGAAAACACAGGCACTCCATTTACACCTTCTTTGATCCATGATGCAATGGTGAACAGGTGAACAATATCACTACACAGCTTCCCCAGACCGTGAATGTAAAATGCAACCACAAACAAACACAAATGGAATACTAACCAATCTTACATACTCTCTGCAAAATACTTCTCATATAATAATTTCACCATTAGTAAGGAAATGAAGAAGTCCAAATGCCCTTAATACAACATCAAGCTATATAGAACATGATCCTGCTTTGATACAAAATCTAGAGCTCAATTCAGTCGATCATGAAAAATAACACAATTATTACTCACACAATAATATATTTCATTCATTATATTTCTTCATTTTAATTCATTTGTGATGATTACAAATTTATAGGAAGAGACTTTCCTATAATTAGGGAGATACAATCTCCACCCATATCACACATGAATCTCCCCAATCTAACAAACCATAACAATAAACTAGCTACTAACAATACAAGATATATTGTTATAACAATATATCACAACTATATATTCTAATATATATCGTAATATTATTTATATCAATATTACAAATATTAACTAACCTAACACCTCTAATGTAATGTAAACATTAATTTCCTACAAATAACAAAGCACATTGAGGTACACGTACATTTCATACGGGAACTGTCTTGAAACACAATATACAACTTCAATTTTTTCCAATGACCCGAACGAGCATATATCTTCCCATTGCATGTGACAAATTTGAGTTGTTCAGAGAATTCATATCTTCATCCCTTGAGGAAATGAAAAATTAAGGGGGAATGTTAGGGTAAACACATTTTACCTAGGTTAATTTAACATAGGTACGTTAATTATTAAATTGTGGTAAGTTTTTATAAACCATATTTTAATTTTATTTGGGAATAGTACTCCTGTAGCATGTTGTTTTTCATTATTTGAGTTTTTATATGGTTCAAACAATATATTTGTAATTATATGTGCATGGGTATGTTTATTGTTGCATTGTTGCAACACCTCGTTTGTCTGTACATGGATATTTAATTCCTACAAGAATTGCAACACATTCATTGTAATGTTGATTTGATTGATTATTAATAAAATAAGTCAGGATTCCACCCCTATTTGCTACTTTTAGAAACCTTATCACATTTTCGATGAAATGTCTCATTTGGAGACCCCGAGTAAATAATCCCCTTACAGTATTAGTACATGAAATTAGTGTAAGAAAATCATATGTGCATAGGAAATGAGCCCTTTGGCTCCCCTATCACTTGAATTCCTCATCCTTATATCCTACCGTTATGAATCATATATAGGAAATGAACCCTTTGGTTCACCTACCATTTGATTCCATGGTAGCACCTATTGTTCGATACCCCGTCTTGGGAAACCTCCAATGAAACACATGTTAAACCTATCCAAAATTACTTGTAAAATTGGTGTTCTTTGCATTGCATTTCAGTCACCCATGTTTTAGGGGTGATCACCCATACAAAACAAATAAACCTTTAGCAAATCAATTTTGTCTAGCAATTTTCCTACACCAAACTACTCAACAAAAAGGGGAAAATGTAGACACCTAAAATTAGCACCGCTAATTTCCTTGACCACATACATTACTCCTGCAAAAACATCAAGTCAAAATAAGTCACCTAATCACATTATTTAATCCATGTACCACTTATCCTAATTATAATTTCCCTCACAATATTTACTCCATGATCTTACACCTATAAATATCATTCTATAGCTATAAAATCTTACTTTACCCCTCCTAGAAACCACCCAACCACTCTAAATCTACCCTAACCATTTTAAAACCATCTAATCCTATTTTATCAACACATCCTAACCTCTACACCTCATCCCTAACTTCCCTTAACCATTTACCTACATTAAAAATACAAAAATTCTGTTTAAAAGTGGTTTTAACCACTTCTCAAATGTTTTCCCTGAAAAAAGTGGATTGTCGAGTGATTCTAACTAATCACCAACGATTATAAATAACACCTTTTGTGCACTCTCTTAGGGATCTGTTATCACTAAATCACAACACCCTATGGTTTGCAAAAGTGTGTGTGCTTGAGCTCACAAGTGTGATTGGATAACATGGGTACTATCTCCAAGTTGTGGGACTTGCTACTTGAGATAGACCTCTAGAGAAAGTTGGTTCTTGCTCCTAAACTACCTGCCACAATCTACTCTAATGCGAGAAAAAAATTTCTTGTCTAAATCTAACATTCCAAGGGAACAAGGAGAGAGAGTACATGAAAACAAAGCCTACACTAAAGCGGTGATACACCAGAAAAGGAGGGTGTGAGAATAGTATCCAATGTGTGAAAAAAGAAATAAAGTGCATACTAGAAGAGGTGATAACAGTTCCCCACATTCCAGAAAATGCATTCACAACAATATTCCATACATGCACAATGAGAATGAATCCATGCAGAGTATAAGGTAGACACAATATATTTGTAATAATTTTGAAAGGGAAAGAAGAATGCAAACAAACACAACAGGGGAAGAAGTATCCACAAACTTGTATCTATTGCTTCATTGATATGCACAATCCAATCTATTATAGAATAAGGGCCTGGATCACCATGCAAGGAGTCCACTATAAGGGACTACAACACATTTTCTTCACAAAACAAAATTGATAGAGTTTTGCTACTCAAAACTATCCCCCTTACAATGAGCCCAACACTCCAATTTATAGATTTCTAAGAGGAGAGAGAGAGGGGAAAATGAAAATCCTAAAATATGTCCTTTAACCACTTGCAAGATGTAGTAAATGAAGTGAAATGATGTTTTTGTTTCTTGTAAAAGGCCCCCATATTGTCCCATAACTTGCAACAATGAGAAATGTCAACCCATGCTTCATTAAATGCATCCCAACTACCAAATAAGACACTTTTCTAAAATGGGCATGTTTTCATCAAAAATCTAATGATTCTTCATCACATTTCAGATTTATTTATTTTCATGCATTGGACCTGGAACCAAAATTCCAATGATACCAATTTTGTGTGATTTCGATGAGAAATGCAAAAGTTATAGACTTCGAGTGTAGACAATTGTTTTGAGTTTAGCAAGAATTTTTGTCATTTAACGGGAATGAGCATTTAATTACTGTAGATGAAGATGTTTAATTTATTTTCACATAGCTACCCTCATCAAAAATAAGAAATCTAGTTTTTTTGGTGTAGAGGACGTTGTTCCAGAGAAAGTCAAATTTCATGAAAATCGGAGCTCGGGTCAAAAGTTATGACCGTTTAAAGTTGGGGTCTAGTTTGCACTATTTTCCTTTGAATGCAGACATTTCAGCTATTTCAGGTCCTTCTGTCTCATTATCCCTTGTGTGACTTGGGCAAAAACCTTCGCTTGATGCGCATCACACTTTTCCCACTTTGCAAACCGAACAAGTCAGCTTTTTTAGAGAACTCTTGTCTCGCACGTACTTGGGTCATCCAGGCCTCCATTTTCCACATCACCTGATTCCCTCTTGGTGTGATGATTTTGGATTTTGACATCCTATATGTCCCTCTACTTGATCGAGCCATAGTTCCATTGACTTTGCTCCGCCCACATCCCTTTTGATCGGCTATTTCGATAGTTCAAAGCCCGCGCATCCCGTGCGTCCAACGTCCCAACTATCCTATAGGCAGCTAGACCAAATTTACCTAACTTTTATGATCTACACTACCTATGGAAATTTTGGAAATGTGGGTCCCGACTATCCAACATCTTGTATGTGTTCTAGGACAAAAATATCCTATTTTTCCACAATATACTAGCATAGGCCACATGATTTTTTGGATTTTTTACAATTTTTTCTAACTCCTTGGATTTTTCTTGGATAGGGGAGTTAGAGGAGAGCAAGGAGACCCCCAAAACCTGATTTTTGGGCCTTGAAAAATTCTACTTACTCCAACATGAGGAAATTATACAAGTTATCCAAATTACCTTGAGGGGTGAATTTGGGATAACATGATCTTTATAATTCCTTTACTCATGCTTACACTTAGTTCTTCATATTTTTAGAGAAATAAAGACATTTTAGAGATCACCAAGAATCAACATCAACCTCCAACAATTATCTACACAATGTTGTCATAGCCTTTTTCATCTCTTAACTCTCGGTGGACACAAAAATCAACACAACTTTAATCAATTTCACTAAAGATTTGAGGCATCTTTTATATCCTCTTGCATCCAAAAGGTATTCCTATATCTTTGTTTATCATTTATAATCGATTAAAAACATAAAAATCAGTCATAAACATCATTTCTTAGCTTCCGCCATCATTTTTAGAAAAACTATCCATTTTAACAGTAATCTCTAGTGATTACTTAAATTGCCATCGATTGGCCGAATAACTGGCGATCCCTATCAAAACAAATATTTTTATCAGTTAATCATATTATTTTATTTTTTATCAATATCTTTGCATTTAACTTGTTCTTTGCAAACATGGATTCATCTTGTATGTAAGTTCCTAGCCATTCTCATCCAATAATAAGAATTTATGGCCTTCCTATAGTCCATCACCCTTTCTTTTGGGAACAATATAACATCATTCACAAGTTGACTTTTTATACAATCTAATTTTCCATTAACTAATAATATATCAAAGATCAAATTGAATTCCTCCGTTATCCAACAAAAAGACTAAGGATTTTGGTATGATTACTTCAAACTCATTCAAATCGCATCCATCCTTGCTTAGGAAACCTTTTAAGTTACACATGATGTACCTCTCAACCTTAAGTTATATATTTTTGAACCTATTATCTATTTATTCTTGTTTATTTTGTATCTTCATCGTTATCTTTGTCAATCTACTTAATTGTCTAAAATCAAGTTGACATCCTCCAAGGAATTCCCTTTAGATTCTGGAATCTTCCTTTATTAAAAACTCGTTAATCCATTTATCTAATATTTTCTATTTAGTGGCTTTGATTGTAGAATTTTTTACAGGACAATAAGACTTATGCATTCATTTAGACCCGATAACTTCAATCATCCTTCAAGATAAACATTATCCATTTCATGGATATCGATAATCCCTGTCGTCTTCTGAGGTTAGTTTTTTTTTATTTCACTTCTTTGAGTTAAAGTAGAAAAGAAAAAACTCTCTGGCATAAGGGGTTATGATTGTTGGGGTATGTGTTGGAAAGGAATAGATGTGCAAATAAAAAGCTATGACTATTGAGGAATGTGTTGAAAATGAGTGAAAGAATAAAAAAGTGGTTGAAATTGTTGTGGTATGTTATGAAAGGGGTTTAAAACATGAATGAGGGGCTGAGAGTGATGTGGTATAAAATGAGAGGAAGCAAGGATAATAGAGGATTGTTGTGAAGATGAGAGAATAGTATAAATAGAACTTGTATTAATAAGTGGGGTTGATATTGGGATGGACATAACTATCTTTGAGCAACGGATGGGGTAGGATGAGCTACACTTGATGGTATGGATATGGAGCTTACGGGATGAGTTTGGATGGTAGAGGAGACTAAAGGAGTTGATGTGGATGAGGATGGGTTAGCATTTTTTTGAGGTGGGGTGGAGCCGGATGAAAGGTATGTTGAAGAAGTGGATTGTTGATTACTGACATCCTATGAAAAACTACATTAAGATCAAAAGAAATGATGGGGTTAAAGACACAATAATGGATGTTTTTGATTGACTATTGATGGGATAAGGGTGTATATGTTGAATGAATGGTTCATGATTAGGATTGATAAGGTGAGAGTAAGCATATGAGGGGTTAGGTACATAAGATCATGGTTTAGTGTGAATGATGAAAATGAACACCGAGCAATAAGATGTGCATTAATAGCAACAAGGTCTGAATCTAACATTTTAGAAAATATGGGATCCCCACTATTAAAGAAATATGTACTAAAAGGATCATGTATCTTAGAGGAATTATATTTACTACTAGGAGAAATTTGAATTTCTTGATCAAGAGGTTGTGAGGATGATGAGAATGCTTTGTGTTGATTAATGAGTCAGGTAATATCTTCCATATAGGTTTGAGCCTGTTATAAGGTTTGTTGGGAATTTTCTATGGATAGTAAGAATCAATCAATCACATTTTCTATCATATTTTCAAATTTTTAGATATGAGATTGTTGTCTTGTAAGAACCATGGAAACAAACAATCAACTAACAATGAAAAATAAGTCTAGATTGGTCGATTACAAACAATAGAAAATCCAATAGGAGAATTTTCTATTATCTTGATTAAATTAGAAGGAAATTGAAATGTGTAAAATGGCTAATAGGGTCCTATGAAATGGTCATCTAAGGATGGTTTCAAGAATGTTTAAGGATAAATTTCTTGATATACCTGAAGGTATGTGAGGCCTAAATCTATGTTGGTGTTGGTACGAGGCTTGGTATTGGGGCCTACTCCCTCACTTCATGGTCCCACAATGATAAGGAATTTGGGTGCTTATCCAATATACCAAAAACTAATTATTTATACTCATCCAAAACACTGAGTGAGATTATCCGCTTGGTGTTCAAATCCAAGTAGGTCCACATGGGTAGGAATTTTTTGATGCAATTTGTGTTTAAATTAGTTTGGTTGTGTGTGGGGAGACAAAGTGAATGCAATCTATTAACATCCTAATTAAATTATGTGAACAAGAAGTAATTTTTTTCTTAAACCCAAAAGAAAGATTGATCTTGATGAGAATAATAAACAATAGTGCAATGATTTTGAAAGAAAAATAAAGGAAAGAGACACACATGTGAAATGCTTCCTTTTTAATTTTTAATTTTTATTTTTTTAGCACAACTACAATGTAGTAAATAGGATCCCAAGATAGAAAGCTACAAGGGTTAGATGAAAATAAAAGACAAAATAAATAATGGATGTTAGAGGTTAACCAACTAAGTAATCAAAAACAATCTACAAGGATCACTAGTGATTGAACTGGATCATTAACAATTACAAAACAAAGAACCTAAATGGTAAGATTGATTAATTTAAAATTTAAAAAAGGGAACAACATCCCACTAGGCATGCCAAAACATATTAGAGAGTCTTTTATTTCTAACTTGAACTTAATAAAATGAAATAGAAAAAATGACTCACCTCATAATATTATGAGGTTTACCGATACCCGTGATGATGGATGTTATAGTTGATGGATAAATATCCTTCTTATTTCATGAACGAAGAGAAACCTATAGATTTAAGACACTTTAAAAAATTGATTAGATACATGGGTAAAGGAGCTACTTAGAAAAGGATGATTCCAGGAATCAAAAGGGGTTACTTGAGGGATATCACCTCACTTTGAAATAATTAAGTAGATTGACAAAGATAATGATAAGATATATAATAAATAGTGATGGATGGATAGTAGATGAGAAGCTCTAGAACTCCAGGTTAAAGGGTAAGTATTGTATAAATTTGAAGGTGACCCAGAAAAGGGTGGATGTAATTTGATCAATCTTAAAGTATTCATACTAGAATTATTTGGTCTCTTTCTTGATCTCATGAAGGAATTTAAATTGTTATTCACTATCTTATTCATGAATAGAAAATTATATTGCACACAATGTCAAATTGTGAAGGATTTTTATTGTTCCCAAAATAAGGGCCACTAGACTATATGAAGGTCGCAAATGCTTGTAATTAGATTAGAATAACCAAGGACTTCCATCTAAGGGAAATCCATGCTTGCAAAGAACAAGTTAAATGTAAAAAAATGATAAAAATGATAATAAGTTGATTAATTGATAAAGATATGTGTTTTAACAAGGATCTTAGGTGATTTAGGCCGATCCTCTAGTGATTCGAGTAATTGGTAGTGATTACTTTACTAAAACAGAGAGTTTTACTAAAAATGATAATCAAAGCTCTAAAAGTGATGTTTATAATATATTTTATGAATTGTAAATGATAAAAAGGTAGAGGAATACCTTTGGATGTAGAACTGAACTAAATATGCCTCAAATCATCAAATGGATTTGATTGATGTCGATGTCCTATTGTTGTGCTCCCGAGGGTTGATTGGTGAAAAAGACTATCAAAATGATGTGTTAACAATTAATGGAGATTGATATAGGCTCTTGATGATCTCTAAAATTACCTAAATTTAATGAGAAGTAAAAAAAAGACAAGTATGAGAAAAGGGTTTATAAGATCCCGAGAGAGGAGGAGAAAATCTATTTATAATCGTGGGCGATCGTTAGGATCACCGAAAATCCACTTTTCGGGAAAATATTTGGGAAGTGGTTAAAACCACATATAAACAAGTTTTTCAAATATTTAATGAGGGTAAAATTTTAAAGGGAGGTTATGGACAAGGTGTGGAGGTTAATATGTGTTGATAAAATAGTTTTTGGTTGTTTTTAAGATGGTTAAGATAGATTTAAAGTGGCTAGGTGGTTTTAAGAGGGGTTAAATAGGATTTTAAATCGTAAAAATGTATTTTATGGGTGTGGGATAATATTTACATGAATTAAATATTATGGGGGAGAATTTAACTTAGGATAAGCATTTAATAGATTAAACAATATGTGTGGTATAGATTTAGTTGACATATTTTATTTTGATATTGTTGAGGGGTTAGTGCATATGGACAGGGAAATTAGCAATGCTAATTTTAGGTGTCTACATCATCCTATAACATATTTTCATGAAAAAAATAAGATATTTTCTTTTCTTTGTGTCCCACTCTTTCCTCATTTTCACTAGTCTAAAAGTAGTGGTTGGGATTGGGAAAAATCATAACTATGGTTGAGAAAGAATACTTGAAAGAGAAACTTTAGTCTGCATAATACATGTATTTATCTATTGATGATGTTATAACAATAGATAATACTACTTAGGTCTATATGCATGTTTATAATGTTGAGAATCATGTGAGACAACATCACTTACTTACTACTCATAATATGAGAGAGAAATTCAATGCTGAAAACCTTTGTGAATTGGTGATAGGAAGTTTGAAGGAGATCAGTGGCATGAATGATTCTCAATTGCATCAAAGTTGGTATGTGCTGGGGAAGATGAAGCATCTATAATATAAGGTCATCTAATGGTATATGTGTAAGAATCCAAATATATCATTTCCCATATATGATTTTCATTCATTGTATGACTCATAGAACGAATCTAATATACAAAATAGTCGATAAATTTAAACCTATAGAAAAATTTGAAGAAATTGTTTGAGAGGTGCATTCTTATTTCTGTCATATTCCTAAAAGATTCATGGAATTCCAAATATTTTCAAAAGGAATGAAAAATGGAATAAACTATTAAAATATGTCGAAACTACATGGATCTCATTGTATTAATTAGTTTGTAGGGTGTATGATGAGTATCAATCCTTATTGGGAGTAATGTGGAAGAATCGCATGGAAGTGGACAAGGATCAAGATTTGATACATCATTTGACTAATTTTTATGTTCTCCTTCACATGTTATATGAAATTAATCATTTTATTAAACAAGACCAAAAAATAACTATATATATATAGATATATAATAATATATTACTGTTTTTCTAGTTTGAGGAAATGAGTTTTTCGGCAATAGAATATGTGTTTGTTAATGACACGCTTTTTTAGGACCAAAGTTTGATGGTTGGAATAATTTGATAAATATTGGAAATGCAAGTAGCTTTCTGAAGTTCAAATTGTTTGGGGAAGTATGTGCTTATGTACATAGATATGAGATACCAATGCACCCATTTCAAGTAGTAGTCGATAAGGTTGAGAAGGTAAATGTCATAGGGCGTTGTTTGATAACATTGTATCATCAACAAGGGTAAGGTTAAGAGAAATTGTAGTTTCCTACTACAAGAAATAAGGAAATGTTTTAGTAGGGATTCTTTACTTGAAGCAATGGATTTAGTAAATCCCACCTATTGGAATAGTTTCCAAAATAAAATATTTTTACAGGAAGACTACCACAAGAGATTGAATACATTGATTCAACATTTTTATAAGCTTGTTAATATTAATGGAATGAATATTCTAGGTATTTTAAGAAAGGAAAGTTTGATTGATCAATCCCATGAATTTACCTCTACAATGATTGAGCAATTCAAATGTTTGGATAATCCCTTAGAGTGTGGAGTAATAACCTGACTATGGAAAAATTGGGTTAAGTATTATTTTACAAAAACCATGTCTAATTTTTTCTCATTGGTTGAGCTATGTCAAACAATGATTTTGGGTTTAGTTGAAGATGAGAGAATTTTTAATGCCTTGACCTTTATAAAGTCAAAATTGTAAAACAATCTTGAAAAAAATTGGAAAACTATTTGAGGATTTACACATCATGGTAAGAAGTGGATAACTTTCCCTATGACAAATATTTGGCGATTGGAAGTTGATTAATGTAAGTAGAGGGGATGATAAAAATGTCACAAATAAAATAGATGATCTTATTACAATATTTGAATTTCAATGAAGTGAGAGTCATAGAATTAGTCAAGTAAATGATATAGATGATACAATATCATGTTAGTGTAGGATATTTATTTTCCTTGTATTTTTTTATGCACTTAAAGATTTCTTACACTCATGGGATATGCTTTCTTAGTTGTACTAGTTATGTTGAGTTATCTTACCAGTTGTGTTGAGTTAGCTTACTAGTTATGTGGAGTCAACTCTACTTCTAGTATTAGTTAGTGAGAGTTATTCCCACGATTTAGGAGGAGGTTACACATTCACCTCCTATATGTACATCACTTACATCAATTTATGTCATGGATCATTGATTTGATTTGTAGTCATCATTGGCTTGTGAGGTTTGATCATACTTTATCTTATATTTAGTTATTTCATTTTTTCAATTTCTCATGCACTTATTTTTCATTAGAGATCCTTCCGAAACTCTAATATGGTATGAGATTGATTCTAGTGATACATTTTTCATTATTGAGATATTTTTAGTTTTATAATACTTCATTTTTGAAAATAACAATTAATGTGAAAATATATCTAACTATATTTTTTATTTACGGTTGTGATCCTTGTTGTTTGTGTTTTGGTTGTATTTGCTAGTCTATTATATGGTTTTGGTATTACAAAATTTTAGGCCATTTGGAATGGTTACATGGTACATAGGATGTTTTATGATTTTGTGAGGTGTAATACAACCCTACAATGCAAATATTGGTTCCCGAGGATAACTCCATCCCTTTGCAGTCTTCTACAAGGCATGTGGCAGCTTTGAGATTTTTTTAAACATTGGAAGAAGTTTGGTGTAGATCTAGACTTCTAAAGACCTTTGTTGACATTATAAAATATTTTGGGCTTTTTTTTCCGGTGAGTTGAGACCTCATAGAATGGATTTTCTAGTTTATTGACTATGCATTATCTATAGTTTAGATCTTAGCACCTTTTCTTAGCTCTCAATGTCTCTACAAAAGTGATACACGAACCTCCTAAGGCCTTGTTGGATGTTTTAGATATAGATCAGACCTAAATCTTTCTTTGAGTGTTTGGTCTTTGCAACATTAAACGTGTTAGATGGGTCTCAAGAGGTTTTAGACCTTTAATGTTTCCTAACATTTTGCAGATTTTTTTCATCCATACACCTCCCTCAAGATTCTATTCTAGATTTGCAATAGATCTATTCATAGCTGAATTTTTAATCCTCATCTAAATAGATTTACCCTTACCTCTAGACCTCTTCATACCTTATCAAAAGCTTCGTAAACTTCCTCTAGAGCATGGTGGTTCCCAAAATAGAAAAACATGATAAACTATAATAATTTTTAGGTTTTCAATCAACCTTCATTCTTAACCTTTGACTCACATCTCATGGAGATTGGAAAAACCTCATAAAACCCTTTTCCATCAATGGACTTTACATAAATGACAACATTAACACATAATGTCCAATAACTTTAGTTAGGAGTAAAATATTAGATACCCATTGTGTATAGTCAATGAGCAGTATGAAATTAACATAGAGAATACATTGTAATTCTTCTTTTATGAGTAGGGCTACTTGAGGGTGCATCTTACATAGATTTTTCTTGAAACGATTGGCTTTAACAATTGTGATGATGTTATGGATGGTGATGTTTGGATCAATACCTAACATATCACTGTATGACCATGTGAAGGCTTGACTATGTTTGGAAAGGAAGGAAGTGAAATCTTTTAATTCTTCCTAATATTAAGAATGGCCAAATTTAACTATGTGAGGGTTTTGTGAAGTCCCTATGTTGACGTCGATAGTAGATTCATTAAGGAATTTTGATGTTAGGTGGTATATTATTTTGTAGATAATGTTATTTTCCCCCACATAGGATATGATGTATTCATCACCATGGAATTTAATATTGTCAATGGTAGGGGAGTATTTGTCTACCATTTTAGGTAATATAAGTGAAAAGGTATTAGTGTCATCATTATTCTGATAAGTGAGAGGTCCTAAGGTGATCAAGTTGATTTAAAAAAAATTAAGAGGAATGGAAATGGTGTCTTCTATATGATTTATTAATAATGTGAAGATGATGGATCTATTTCTATCATGGGTTCAAATACAATGATCATAGAGGTATTTGAGGAAGGTTTATCAAAACCTAGTCCAAAATTCTTATGAGGTTTATGAGACTAGTCAAAGACCAAGTCATGTGTGCGCTTTTAGTAATGTATTGAGCCAAAAACATTCCATTCACAACGATGAAAGTAAATTTGTGTGAAGGATTGTTGTATAAGAATGATAAATTAGATATGAAGGGTTTAACATGATGTTGATTTTCATGGTGTGAGGAAGGATTATCAATCCCTCTTTCTAAACAAATTTAGTTTTAAGATGGGGAGGACTAAAGGAGATGATATCTCTTGTTTTTTTTTCATACATCAATTTTTTGAGGTCTCCTTATGTTTTTCGGTGTAGTGAGGAAGTTGATATCTAGAAGGCAATACTCCCCAAAAAGAGTTTATGCATAACATATTTGATGTAGTTGTTTTCTCGGTAGCTTATATGTATAGATGAAATAGATTATAGAATATTATTTAGAATATGTTGAGTTAGTCCTAGGAATGAGCACATCATTAGGTTGGCACATCATGTGACATGATTTGAAAGGATTTGGGTTGGATGGAAAAGCAAATATTTTAACTTCATGTTCATACTTTAAGCAGGAGTGTAGTTTTATGAAATACAACACAACATGTATCCAAGGTTATCCTAAAAACATGTTGTACTAAAACTCTCCTTCCATGAGATAGAAGAACTAATGAAGGCTTTTAACACCTAATTTGATGAAAGTTCCTAATATAAGAGAAATAATGTCATTAAAGGCATGCAACATGAAAGGTGACTGAGTGACGATGGTGTTAGGTAACCATAGCTATTTGAAGGAATGCGAATATATGATGTTGATATTGACATTGTTTTCAATCATAAATCTCTTGATGAGATTATCATTTATTTGGGAAGTTATGAAGAGAGGAATTTTATGATCTTTAGGTTGAAGGAAGAAATCTCATAATCATCAAAGGTGATAATGAAAAATATTCCAAGAGTTCCAATAAGGTTTACAAATGGTTGAGGGTCATCTAATGGTACTAAGATGGACTGGAGAGCTTCAATCATCACTTTTGATGTTGTGGAGAAGTTTTAACATGCTCCTAGAGGGAAATCTTCACAGGAGCTTGATGGAGTTGTTTAATGAAATTTGTTTATATAGAGGTGATATATTGGGTGTGTGGAGTGGTGAGGATGGATACCTTGTCCTTAGAATATGAAGGATCAATTGATTAAGGAGAAAAGGAGATAGAGACTTTGGGCCTATTTTGATCTGAGGGCTTGGGGTCTTGCATGAGTACTATTTTTGTTATGTGAACAATGTCTATTTTATGGAATGGGGTTTTATTGGAGGAATTCTCACTCTTGTTGGATTTGGATGGGGTGTTGGATGATGGTTCAAAAGGGGTGACTTGAGGGACCTGATGGGTTGATTTTATTTTATGGCTAGATTTGATTGTATCTAAATGATGTGGATTTGAGGTAAGAAGTCCTTTGCTAGCAAGGATTTGAATTATACCATGGAGGTATTTACATTCCTCAGTGGATTTTCCTAGTATTTGATGGTATGTATAAAACAATTCAAAATTGTACCAAGAGGGATTCCACCCTCAAGAGTCAACTAACTTAATAGGGGTAATGTTATGGTAGATGATTAGATGATATTTTCAAGGGATATAGTATATACCCTATCGTACCTATTTGAGATGATGATGAGGATGAAGGAATATACACATCATTTGATGTTGTAGAGGTTTGGGCTTATGGGTTTGTATTATGTGAGACACATTTTGGTGTCATTTGAGAAATGACTTGGATTTTGTAATAGTGACAACAAATTTAGATTAGGAATAAGGCCCTAAGATAGAATATAAGGTATTTATGTTTTTGATAAGGTCACACCCTTGGACCCAAGAAATGTATCGAACTTGTAAGATGATGATCTAATGTGGACCCATGCTATAGATCATTGGTGGAAGGGAGTATTGACTAGCTACACTTTGAAATACACAATTTCCACGTATTCCTGTCTAGAAGTTGCTGAGTTTGAGTTTTGCGGGATCCCAGAGGATCATTTTTGCGTGTTATCCCCCTAGAAATCAAAATCTTGATGGTAACCATGGGTTTAGAGGCATTTCCTATGGCTGGCTAAACCACTTTGAGCACTTGGCGAGGAAGCCAGGTTGGGGAAGGATGGCTGATATAACGATTGAAAAGGAAAGGGAGGAGAGACAGCTCAAGTATAACAAAGTGCATGAAAGGGAGATTGATAGACAGCGTGGGATTACAATTGGGTTATGGAGCTAGACATGGTGGAAAGGAGTTGAGGTTCACGTAGAGGATGTGGAACTTGAATAGTTTGTGAACCCCATCTTGGTAAGCATGGGAGAGAAAACATTACAGCTTCTGATGAGAGCCCATCATGTAGAGAAAGAAGAGTTGTTTGTGTGCATCTGACCCCACCTAGCAACCAAACCTTGGCACTTGGTTTTTTTAAATGAGGGAAAAGTACAGTTGATCCATTTGATATCAGTGGAAGCAACCGATTGGCACCCAAAGATACAACTTCTTGTTTGGGACTTCTATGGCTTCACACACTATTCTAGTATTTGGTGGAATGTTTAGACAAGGCACATATATAGGTGGTTTTGGGAGTGTGTTAGGAAGTGGTGGAGGAAATACGACTAGGAGTGGCACTAGTTCACAAACTATCGATGTGTAATTCATAGTGGGACGATGGGAGCATTCAACATGACAAACACAGGCCCTGTACTTAACATAAGAGGATCTGGAGGTGGAAGTGGTGGAGCTAGTGGCTCAGGATCTAGTGGGTTTGGCAGAGGAGGAAACACCGGGGAAACCAAGGGACTAGATCAAGAGGAAAAGGGCCTCAACCACCTCCTCAAGTCTTTTTGAGATGTCTCTACACTTACCATATTATAGTGGGATAGAAGATGCCATAGAGCATGTGCATAAGTGTGAGATTCTATGGCGTGCGAAGGGGATCACGACCCAGATCGAAAGGCCAGTCAATTTGTGACAACTTTGCAAGGATGCACACATAGTTGGTATAGAAATTATGACCCTCATCAGACTATTGTGGATTATACCATGCTAAGAAATGCGTTCTTGGTGGAATTCCACATACCTGAGTTTGAATAGAAGAGCATTATCTCTCTTAAAGAAATCCAACAAGGAATGATAGAGAGCATGTGGGAATATGATGCACATTTTAAAACCTTATTAGTTAAACTATCTTATGATATCCACCCTTCACAACATGCTTATTGGTTTGTTAGAGGGTTGCGTGACCGAGGCTTGCTGGTAGTAGTATTGACACCGGTGTTAGCCCATTTACGGAGGCTCGAGATCATTTCCATGGCTAAGAAGTTGGAGAAATTATCTACCAACATAGTTCCAGAGACTCACGGTGGGATGTGTTACACTGATTGTAATGTAGAAGGGAACATAAAGGATAATGGTGGGATATGTACTCAAAAGGTGGTACGCACCGTAACGGTAAATTATGAAATATGTCACGTGGACCATGATGCAAGTAGGTGCCCCCTTTTATAGCACGTGATCCGTAAAAATGTGTCTTATTATTGCAAGATATGTACCTCAACCACACATGACACCAAGGATTGTAGATTGATTGACCAGATTCATGAGGTAATTGATCTTGGTGTGTGCCAGACTAGCATTGCCAGTAGTTCCAAAGGAGATGAACGTCGGTATGAAGAGCACGGAGATGGAGGTGCATGTGGAAGAGGGTTTTGCGGAGGATTTTATGGTCATGGTAACCATGGGGGAAGAAGTGAGTTCCCATGTGGGACATGCTTTAATTGTGGAGCCACAAACCATTATAAGCGCAAATGTCTAGATCTTCTACAATGCTCCTAGTGTGGAAAAAAACATAAGTATGAAGAGTTCCTAGAGTTATACGAACATATGAGTCAGTAGTACCGGAAGGATAAGGGCACTGCCATGGTGAGTATTAAGAAGGCTGATGTGCAATGGCTCCCATGAGTAATACGTGAATTAGAACTAGAGCCTATTATGGTAACAACAAGGGTGGAGTCCATGTGTGTAAGGGAAGTGCCTAGGTAGAGACCTCTGGTTTCAAGGAAGAAGTAGTACATGGGAAGTATCCAAACCTCGGCTCACCATAAAGAAGTCTACCAGGAAACCATGGACGTAATTCGAATTTTACAAGGGGAGATCCAATGCTTAAAAGAGAAAACTAGAAAATATGAGCAAAGAAGACCAGTAGAAGCACCAAAGGATGACTTGGATGAGGTTAAGGAGGTGTGTAAACTATTGAGGTAGGAGAATATTATTCCCCTATTAGGAGCATGGTTGAGAGAAAAGGTGCCACGCATTGGGGAAAAACATGAAAGGAAGATCCAGCATGCAAACCTTGCACCTCACAGCCTTGATTATGACAAAGAGATCACCTTAAATGCAGTAGTGTATGGATGACTGCTTAGCAAAATCCTCATTGAAATAGGTGTGCAGGTTAATGTTCTCACTCTGGATGCCTGGCATCAAATGGGAAGACCTACATTACAGCCATCTTCAAATGTGTTGTATATGGCAAATAAGACAAAGGAAATGCCCATAGGTGTCTTGAAGGATGCGACCATTACCATTTAGGGGACTAAGTTCACTGGGGATTTTGAAGTCTTGGTGCTTGTTGAGGTAGATAATTTCCCAGCTTTACTTGGGTGCCTATGGTGCTATAAGAATAATGCAAATCTCTGGTTTAACAAGGGGTACATAATCTTTGAAAATAAGGAAGAGAGGGTGATTATACCACTTGCTGATGGAAAGTCCACACCCTATACTAAACCCCTTAGGGAGGAAGTCCTGGACAAAATATATGTGTGCTCCATAAGAGATCCAGAGACCATCCACCCTATAGAAGGAGTCATCCAGTTTGATGATGCTCAATCTGTCAATGATACTACCAATATAGCATGTGATAATTGGGCACATGGGACTTATGAATTGATTGGGTGACATCTGAAAGGATCAAGTAACTGTGGTAACCACAAAGATGTATAGTTTGGCACCTGGGAGGAAAGGCAATAACCAAGTATTCTACAGATGCATACTTTGAGGTATTTTTGAGAGAAATGGAAGCTCAATGGAGGGAGGACAAGCGACGAGGTATGCTGGGTTATGTTTTGATAGGCACAATAGCAAGGTGGTGGGCCATGCATAGCGAAAAATTGTTGGAGTGGCATGAAGTTAGAATTGTGCTCACTATCTGATTCTCAAAGAGCAACATACCCACCGCTATCAAGGATTACAATGGCAATGAACCCACCTCTTCCCACATCTAGGCATGTGAGAGGGTCTAGGGAGAAGGTGTGGAAGCTTTACCACCCTCCCTTTGGGTGCACAAGTTGTATTTGACACTACAAGGTTGTGCGCATGCTTGGTACATCCATTCTGAAACTCGCCGCTAGACAGAAATTGGCAGGAATTAGTGGCTGACCTGGTTCACACATTTGAGTACCGAAGTACCATGCAACTAGTTGATGAGGCATTACAGACTATCAAGCACCTCACTCTGGGGGATTGCGCCATGGCAGAAGATAGATTAGTAAACTTAATTGGTTGACCTAGCTTAGAAGCGCGGTTCAAAGAGGAGAAATAAGAAGACATACAATTCGAGCACACGTGTGCTGAAAAGGAGAAAGGAAATATGGTATATGTTATTGATGGAGAGGAGATGGAGAGACTGAATGTTGACCATTCGGTTGGAACATGTGAGTTAATTGATAGTGTGGATGCATGTGCACATGCGTATCATGAACCACTCAAAACCAAGAAAGTTAACATTGGCTCGGAGAAGGAGCCCAAGGAATCTATCATTGGGGACTATTGGTCAGACAAGGAAGTATAAAAGATCATCGATCTCTTGCACGAATTCGAGGATTTATTCCTATGTGGATACCATGAGTTGAAAGGCATCTACCATTCATTGGGGAAATGAAGATAAAGTTGAAAGATGGTGTGCACCCATGTCAGGAAGAGTCCTTACAAGATGAATCCCAACATGCGCATAAGGGTTAAAGAAGAGCTAGACAAAATGATAGCATCTAGTATCATTGAGGCTGTGGAGGAATCAGAATGGATAAGTCTAATGGTGATCAACATAAATAAGGATGGGAAGGTTAGGATATGTGTGGATTACAGGATTTGAATGTTGTTTGTATCATAGATCCTTTTCCCACCCTCTTCACTCGAAGAGATTTTGGAAGGAGTTGCTTGGGCACGAGGTCTATTCCTTTACGGATGGATTCTCGGGATATCACCAAGTAAATACTATTAAGGAAGACCAAGAAAAGACAACTTTTGCCATCAAGTGGGGAATATTTGCATACACGGTCATGCCCTTTGGATTGAGGAATGTGCCCGCTGTATTTTCACACATAGTGGTACAAGCATTTAAGGACTTCATCCACAAGTTCCTTCAAGTATATTTGGATGATTGGACAAAGTGTATGGATTAGTAGGTGACCATTGTGATGACTTGAGATTAATGTTTGAAAGATGTTGGCAGTTAAGGATTTCCCTCAACATCAAGAAATGTGTCTTTGCAACCCTTTTGGAACATTATTGGGGCATATCATATGTAAAGAGGGCTTACTAGTGGATCCCGTGAAAGTTGTAGTTATTGTGGGATTAGGGGAGATCACCAACCAAAGCACCATGCATGGATTTATTTGACACACGGGTACTAGAGAAAGTTCATTAGAGGATACACCAAGATTTTTGTGCCTTTGGAAATATTTCTCGAGACATAAGAGTGCCTTTCAAAGGGGGGAGGCGCAAACAGAGGGCATTTTACACTCTAAAAGAAAGTCTTATCACCGCACCTATTCTATGATTCCCATCATGGGATAAACCTTTCAATGTCTAAGTGGATGCCCTCAGTACAACAATGGGAGTGGTTCTTACTCAACCAGAGAGGGATTATTGATCATCCTTTGTGTTTTGTAAGTAGAAGGTTGACACCAGAGAATAGAATTATACAATGACCGAGTGTAAGGCATTGTCAATGATCTACGTGCTCCACAAATTTAGACAATATCTGCTAGTGACTCCCTTCATATTCTACACTGACCATATGGCCTTGAAGTATCTAGTAAACAAAGTAGTGTTGCAAGGGTGCATATGTCGTTGGGTACTTTTATTTCAGGAATTTGAATTCAAAGTGGTGGTAAAACCTAGAAAGAACAATTGTGGGCTAGATCATTTATCAAGGATTGATTCGGGAGAGGATGTGCAAAGTATCGAGGAAACCATGCCGGATGCACAACTATCCAAGTTACCGCATGTGCCCTTAGAGTTAGAAGACATTGTTGTTTTTCTCAAGGAAGGTGTGCTGCCTAAAGGGATGAATGCACTGGAAAGGAAAAGGTTAGCCATACGTGCCGTGCCCTTCATGTTGATCAATGGGGATTTGTATAAAATGGGTCATGATGAGGTTTTGTGCTAGTGTGTATTAGAACATGAACGCATGGCCATAATAGAAGAATCCCATGGTGGGATTTCTGGAGGACACTATGCGGGGAATGAAACCACGCGCAAGAGCCTATTCACCAGACTCTGGTGGGAGACAATTCATCAGGATTGCATTGAGTTTTGTAAGGCCTGTGACTACTACCAGTGCCTTGGAAAACTTGGAAGAAGGGATGAGATGCCCTTGCGCCCCGTCGCTAGCACATAACCTTTTGAGAAGTGGAAAATAGATTTTGTTAGACCAATCTCACCAACTATGTTAAGGAATAACTCACGGTATATCATTACCTGTATTGATTATCTGACAAGGTGGGCAGAGGCCATGCCCACTAAGGATTACACCATAGCCACGACTGCTAGATTTTTGTGGGAAAACATTATAAGTAGGTATGGGTGCCCATTAAGTTTAACAAGTGATAGGGCACTCACTTCTTAAATGAAACCATCAGGATTCTATTGGCAAAATTCATGGTAGCCCATCACAAGACTACCCCTTATCACCCTCAAGAAAATGGGACTGTAGAGGCATTCAACAAAATCCTTAGTCACACATTGACTAAGATATGCAATGTGGGTTGGCAGGATTGGGATGACAAGGTGTCAACAGTTCTTTGGCATGCAGAACAACATATAAAATATTGAACAAGGCCACACCATTTCAATTGGTGTTTGGCATGGAAGTAGTTTTTTTGGTCGAATTCATGCTACCATCTTTGCATATAGCATGCGCAAGAGGATTAGATGATGAGAAAGTGCTGGAAGAAAGAATAGATGAATTGAAGAAGTTGGATGAAAGGCGCTCACTAGCAAGATGGATCCAAACAACTGAGAAGGTAAAGTAAAAGGCATGGCATGACTGCCATATTAAGAACAAATAGTTTGAGGTTGGCCAGATGGTATTGCTATATGATTCAAAATTTCTACGCCATCCTGTAAAGTTGAAGGTGCATTGGTTAGGTCCTTATGTAATTTCATACATCGTTGATTCAAGTGCGTGCGATTACAAGCACTTGGATGGAACAAAATTACCTAGACACTTCAATGGGAGTAGTGAAGCCCTACTATAAATAATGCTTCTTCTTTGTTTGTAAATAAGGCGGTTTTGCTAGTTAGTTTAGAATTACCTTTTATGCTTTTCCTTTCTTGTTTTCCCTTTCGTGTTGTTGTTTTGTTTTGCACCTTGGGTGCCGGTAACCGTATTACTTTTTGACTTATGAATGCACGAGGGCTGCGCATCGTGTTAGTGAGGGGTGAGGTGATAAAGGGAAAATTGGAGTTATTCTCGCTAGGAGGATTTGGGTCGGTGGAAAAATAAGGTTACATTGGAAATCCAATGACAAAGGAGAAAAAGTGCAAAAACATGAGGTAGGTGAAAGAAAGAATCATGAGGATGGAAGAGGTGCCTTTGGCGTTGGTAACATGCATGCAAGAATCTTCTATCAAGATGGATTGTTTACGTGCTAGAAGGTTGGAAAAGTTTTCACATAAGGATTGGGCGCGGGTGGAAACATTTTCACGTAAGGATTGGGCGCAGTGGAAACATTTTCACGCAAGGATTGGGAATGTAAGGAGAAGTGTTGAAGTTGGGTGTTGTTTGAGAACACAGATTAAAAATTATCGTATGGTGGTAGGTATCCTAGCCTTAAATGCGTAAAAGTAGGAAAATCTATAAAGACAAGAATGGGCAGTTCATTATTTTACTTTGTGAAAACAAGAAGAGTGATTTTCTTTCAGAGCTAGGGTTTTGAGAACTGATTCGTGTAAAGGAAAATCCCAAAAACTTAAGTGCAATCAGTTTGTTAGATCTAAAAACCAGAGAAGAAGTGATTCATGGGTGTGAGGAACATTGTGAAGAAATTCTGTGATCAAAGGAGAAAAATCTAAGATTAGGGTTTATGGTTTAGGGCATGGGGCGCACAAGGAAAACGTTTAAACAACTCACAAGATAACCGGGAATGAAAGTAAAGGGTGAAATGACAGCCACAAAACCAATTCATAAACCCGTAGAATAATCCAAGAAGGGAAAGGGTAAAAGAAAAGAAAAGAAGAAACAAGAAGAAATACCCGTGGGCACAAATGAGGTGAAAGAGGGTTTGAAACCTGCAAGTGAGGATCACAGGATGATGTGCACATCAACAGACGTGCAAATGGTAGTGTGAAGAGATCTTAGGACGAGCGAGAATCAACCGAATGTGCATGTAAAGATTCAACAAATGGGCGTAACTCCGGTTAAGCCATAAAACTCTCCTCTATCTCATAGATCAAAAGACGTGTACATAAAGGAGGTGTTGAGTAACCCCCAGTGCTGCAATCATGATAACTCAAGTAGAGAGGGGGAGTTACATTCCCAGAATAGAAGTGTAACTCCCAATTATGCATATGACACAATAACACACTGACGCACTGATGCACTGACATGTAAGGGAATCTCATAATGACCCCTAAATGACACATGGACCTACGATCTCACCTAAGTGAGATGACTCACCGATGATTAGAAAATAACACACACCAAAACCCCCTTCATCATAACTTAGGATGAGGTGGCAAGTCAGAAATGGGAAATGGGTCTTGGCACAAAGCCTAATGAGGTACCCATGTATAAGAAAAAGGTCCCAAGCAGTGAAGGAAAACCCAGTGGGAAAAACATCCACCACAAGAGAATAACACACTCTCTAATCTAAGAAATATGCCAAATATGGGTCCCACCATAAATGAGCTTGAAAGGGTACCCATGTACAAAGAGGTAATCTCTCAGAAAAAAGAAGAAGAGAGAAGAAGAGGAAGACAAGAGGGAGACAAGAGGGAGATGAGAGGGATGCAGAATATGCCATGGATGGATATGAACTCTGCAGCTCTAGGAAGTCTCCTACAAGAATGTTGATGATGAGATCCTCTGCCTCTAGACTGAAGAAGAGCCACCCACACCAAAATGTGTGCCTACCCTTAGGAAGGACAGAAATGACGTGTTGGAAGTCCTGCCCACTCCACAAAGGAAACTAAAGGTAGCAACATGAAGAACTCTGAGTCTGGTGCATGGAAGTGTGACATAGGTCTAGCGAGTGAGTGCCAAGGAACCAAAGGTAATGCCACATGCGTAGAAATGTCAGAGTGTGAAGAGTGAACACCTGTAGAAAGGATGTCCACATGATGTGAAGGGAATAAAACATCCTCCACAATAGAAAAGGGATCCACAGCTGAGGGTGGATCAATGAAGGTCTCTAGAAATGTGGAAGTGACATGATTCTGGAAGGGGCACTCCCAACAACAGAGATGATGAACTCCTCTGAAACACCTATAGATGGATGAGGGACCTATAGTGCATCACAAGTGGACTTTGTAAAAAGATGACAAAGGTCAGGCAGATACTCATCCCAATGAGGGGGCTCAACAAACAAAAGAGCGATGTATGATAGGTATGAGTCATCCAATGAAGGTAGAGGAGTGAAAAGGGCCTCACACACTGGAAGTGGAAAGGAGGCTAGTGTAATGACGGTGTGAGACTGAGTATGAGACTGCTTGATATCTGATGAGATGTGGGGGTGACAACACTATCTAGAATAGTGAGAGAAAGAGGAGAGAAGTCCTCTATAATACTCTCGACATCAGAACTAGGTGCACAATCCTTGTCATCAGAAGTAGAACCAAACAAGTATGTATCAGTGGAACTATCATCACATGAAGAAATGGAGGAGATGAATGAATCAGCAATAACAACAATGATGGCAGTATGTGAAGGGTCTCCTTAGAGGGACTGAAGAATGCTTCAGACACGGTGAGGTGGATCTAAGTCTACCATGTGAACCTAGAGATATTTGGAGACATGCATCATCATGTGACCAAAGAAATGGTCATAAGTGTCGAGGAAGTCCTCTAGATGATGATGATCAGTGGGTGCAGGAACTGGCCCAAGCAAGAAGGGTAAAAGACCCTCGTGGGTGAAGTAACATTCCATGGAAGCACGCCAAACTGAATAGTTCCCTCTCCCGGTGAGAAGTGGCGGAGGCTGTAAGGAAATCCTATGATGCTCAAGTCTAGAAAGAGCACTCTCCATGATGAAAAATGCAAGATGCACAAAAGCAAGACGTCAGACTCGGCTGATAATGCGTCTACGTGTGTAGGCCCAAGAGTATAAGCAACCCCCAAAATGTGGCACTTTATAAAAGTAGTGCATTTACAAAACTAATAATCCCATCATGTAATGTGTGAAAAATCATGCAACTTTGACTAAGGAAGTGCTTAAAAATGAGCAGCGAGTCAAAAGTTATCACATTAAAATGATTCCCACAACTGATGGAAAAATACACTAGATGCTGCAAACACATTAAAAAAGTGCACAAAATGGGTGCAAAGGGTATTTGTGGGTACTCATTGGAAATGGCACAAAATTTTAGGTAGAGTTTGTTTTGACTGCGAGGGGGGATTAGCCTCCTGCCAACCCGGACCTCGCCCTCCATCTTCGACACTCGTAGGAGGGGATTAAATTACAAGCCAAAAACAGCCTTATAAATTAATACATGCCAAGAAATGAAATGTTTTTTATTTAACCACCTTAAAACATTAAAAAAGGAGGTGGAAAGAGGGCCCACATTGGAAGAGTGGACGAATGCCAAGTTGGAGGGTCCACGTGCTGGGTTGTTTGGAGGGAAAACCACCAAAAAGAGTTGTACAGGCTGTTGAGGGTGCTGCAGACATGTGGGAGGTTGCTGAGGGTGCTGCAGACACATGGGAGGTGTTAGAGGCTGAGTGGCAGGTCTGCACAAGTGGGAGGAGCCATTTGAAGACCCAAAATGCCCAAAAAATGCCCAAAAACACCAAAAAAGCCCAAAAACGTTTCAAGCAAAGACTGAGCCATTGAATATGACGTTGCAGGTTGCAGGTTGCTGGAGATGTGTAAAACTGTCATTTGGAGGTGCTGGGAGTAGGTGTTGTAGGTCTGCACAAGCTGGAGGAGCCGTTTGAAGACCCAAAATGCCAAAAATGCCAAAAATGCCCAAAAATGGCTGATTGCAGTGTTGAAACATGCTAAGCTATTGGAGGAGTGGTTGGAGATGCGCCAAGTGCCAGGTTGGAAGGAGCTACATGCCTGAGATGCCTGAGATGTGTGCAGGTGGCTGGAGCAAGGACCAATGACCTAGAGCAGAGTGCAAAAATGTTTTTCCAAAGCAAAAAAATGTAGTTTGGCAGTTTGTTGGTGTTCCATGCAAGGATCCGTCCAGACATTCACAGCCAGCAAGAAGGGAGCTTTCTAACCAATGTGAGAACAAGGTAGGGCTGAGTACGAGCTCTTGGTGCATGAAGCAAAGAGAGAGAAATGTCTGATGGTGAACTTGATGCACAAGGATGGAGTGAGGCCGAGAAAAGACCAAAACCAAACACCAAGTTACAGACAAGGCCCGAGGAGCTTGAAAAAACGAACCATCGAAGATTCCATAGCATAACCTGATGTAGAGAATGCAAATATGAGCATATGCAAGCAAGGAACTGACGAGCCTGAGAAGACACCAAACTCCAAAAACACTAGAAACTTGAACACAACCAAACAAACCATGATCAAACCCAAATGGAAGTATAAACACCGAATCAATGCAAGAAGAGCACAACTGGAATATCCATTATGACACACACTGAAAGAGATCTGTATATCACGCCAGAAGCCATAAAAACACACACAGAAATGCCGATGAGTGCACGGATCCACAAGATCCACTCTGATACCATGAAAGAGGGTTTGAAAACCCATAAGCGAGGATCACGAGGGATGACGTGCACATCAATAGATGTGTGAATGATAGTGTGAAGAGATCTCGGGAGGAGCAAGCATCAACCGAATGTGCATGCAAAGATTCGACAAATGGGCAGAACCTGGTTAAGCCATAAAACTCTCCTTTATCTCATAGATCAAAAGACATGTACATATAGGAGGTGCTGAGTAACCCCCAGTGCTGCAATCATGACAACATGAGTAGAGAGGGGGAGTTACATTCCCAGAATAGAAGTGTAACTCCCAATGATGCATATGACACACCGACATGCCGACACGCCGACGCACCGACGCACCGACGTGATGACACATTGATGCGTAAGGTAATCTCGTAATGACCCCTAAATGACACATGGACCTATGATCTCACCTAAGTGAGATGACTCACCTAATGATGTGGAAAATGACACACACCAACATGAGGAATGGTACTCGAAATGTAATACCTGAATGGGGTTTTTCTAGGGTAAGAGTGGGAGTCCCATATAAGATAGATGACCGTGATCGACAATAATCACTGGTCAAATACAATCGCGAAGGAAATGGCGTTGGAGCTGGTGCACCCCACAAATAATGAACACCTGATGGGTTACTAATCTATAACAACATGGTCAAGGTGAAAATGGAGAAGGCAGGGCTTCTCCAACTTTTGAGTTACCATACTTTGGGAAGCCCGAGCACTTGTACCAATGGTTGATGACACGTGTACACAAAGACTTCTTTTGCTTCATAGGGCGCAAAATGCACATAACTCCCCAACTAATTTCACACTTCATAGGCCTAAACTATAAAGGGGACGTGCTCATAGATGACCTCCAGGATGAGGAGGCAATTAAAGAAACCATAGCATCCCAGGAATTGAAGAAGGGATCAAGGTACTACAACGTCTTGGATATTAGTGATCTGGTGATGAAGATGGCCGCACACCTTGTCTCCAAGCTAAATGGACAAGAGAGGTGGACCCAGGTGAGCAAGCCTTGGATGAATGTCTATAAGATGGTCATGGAAGGCACCGTATACAACATCTCTCAATACATAGCAGATGAAATCATAAGCAAGCGTGGAGAAGGGAGGAAAGATCCTATTTGGAAATGTTCGTTAATAATTGTGTTCTCGAGAATTAGGGTGCCGATGCATCGACAAGTTCATGTGGGAGTACCCTACTAAAGATCCCTTACCTATGGAGAAATTTTAGAAATACACATGTGAATCGTGATGAGGAGTACACAAGGCACACTTAGACAAATGGTATAAGAAGCTGTTGTTGCAAATCAGTAGCGCCCTGGATGTTGATCGGACTTCTAGTTTGACATTTTGGACATCCAGTGTGATTGCACAACATTGAATCCTCTCCAAAAGTGTGGGACTTGAGAAATGAGAGAGGAATCTCTAGGTTAGAGGTTGGTTCCTCAAATCCCCTGATCAGATATATCACTTACAAGTTGCAGAGGTTTAAATTCCTATTTTCTACTCTAAATTCCAAGGGGACAAAGATAGGGAATGCAAAAACTAAAACTAATGCTAATAAGGTGATGCACCAAAGGAGTGGTGAGCATTTTTACTACTGCAGATTGACACAAATCATGGAAATGCAACAAAACTTCATGCAAAAACTGATAAACTATAATGGAAGGTCAGAGATGGATCAAACAACACAAACAGAGGATTAAAACTCATTCACAGAGCCTGCATTGTCATTTCCATTATCAAAAACACTTGCATTACAACATCTGAGAGGCAAAATAGGTTACAGTCTTGGAAGAGGTCTGATTTTTCCACAAAATCACTTTTCAAGGTGAAAGAGGGAGCCTGTAATACATGAAAATGTTCAACCCTTTGAAAAATGAGCCAAATTTGGCTTTTACAATGCCGAAACAACCCCAGGAGAGAGAAACATGGGAAAACATGGGAAAGCTTCAACCACTAACCAAAAATGCAATCAAACAACATGGGCATCCTTACAGGTCCATCCCCTAGCATTTTTCGCCATGTTGGGAGAGAATGCGAGCCATTCTTCATTAAAAATGGTGGTTGAAATGTCATTTCTATCCATGACCATGTGCCAGAGGTGTTTTAATTTTATCTCTCCAAACTCCATCAAAATACAAAAATGATCCCAGAATCTTCTAGATAATTTCACTAGTTTTCCATTGATATAAAGAACGTGAAAAACCGAGCTCTGGATCGAAAGATATGGCCATTTGAAATTTTAGGGAAAAAAATAGGCCAAAATGGATTGGCGGGTGAAAATTTTAAAATTTTCCACTTTTTTGCATTTGGGAAAATTTCCCAAAAATCCCCACACTCCGCCATTCTAGGTGCCATGTGGCACATTTTGATTGGGTGCGGGCCCTTTCTTTTCCTTTTCCATTGGCATTTCCAAAATTTTTTGGCCGATGACTGACCGAGGACACGTGGCAAGATGTGATTGGTTCACATTTGGAGGGTAGACTTTTCCTCTAAAATTGTTTGATTTTACTTTGGGAAAATTTCCCAATTTTCCCCTCCTTCCACCATTCTAGGTGCCACATGTCATATTCCTATTGGACATGGGCCTTGGGGTGAACATTTCCCTCTACGCAATCCCTTTGGGAAAAATTCCCAATCTCCTCCCGTGCTCCGCTGGTCCACATGCCCATGGACACGTGGGGGCCTGATCGTCAATGGGGGCTACTGGGCCAATAATTTCCCTTTCCTTTTTTCCAAACACTTCACCAAAATTTTAAGTTTCCTCGCGGTCCTGCGGGTCTTGAGACACGTGGCATGAGGCCATTGGATGCGGGGCCCTATAGGCAAAATTTGGCTCTTTTCCTCGCCAAACATTTCACCAAAATTCTAAGTTCACGTCCGCTCCGCCCGCCATTTCGAGTTCTGGGACACATGGCAAAACGTGATTGGGCATGGGCCTTTCCTTCTAAATTTTCAATGGTGCCAACACTTAGTCAATTTTTCAATTTTCTCCCCTTTGGACACGTGGCACAATTCGATGGACTGAGGGCCTGTGGGGCAAATATATCCTTTTGAAAATTTTCCAAACACTTGGTAAAAATCCAAGTCTTCCTCCGACCCCCGCCGCTTCCTTCAAGGACAAGTGGCAGCATATTATGGGCTATGGGCCTTCTAGGGGAAAATTTCCCACAAAAACTCTGCCGAGCCATAACTTCAAAAATATAGGGAGTTAGGAGGAAAAATTTACCTTTCTGGAAAGCTAAGAAGAAGATCTATCCAATGGTGCCATTTCTAGAAGGTTTTGAGTGCCTAAAAAGCAAAAAAATTATGATTGAGGCACAAGAGAGGGAAGAATGAAGGGAGTTACCCATAAAATGTGTAAGGGGAACATTTTAGATAACAATTTTGGTGACTCAGAGGGGTCATCTGCCGGATGAAGTTACCAGTTGTTTAAAGCAATCCATTGGGCATGGAGTCATTAAATTCTCTTCTTGGTACCCCAACTGACTAGAACAATACAAGGAGGAAGATGGAGGGTGGAACATCATCTGATTAGAGCAAGGCCTATAAAACACATTTCCAGAACAACAAGCTTGTGCCAAAGCACTTAGGGAAAGAAAAACTAATCTACAACAAAAAAATGTGCACAAGCACTTGGAGGAATGAAAACCTAAGCTAATATGTACAAGGTGGAGAATTCCCTTCAATAACAATGCTTTAGATGGATTCCATTGACTGGAATCTACAGTTCTTCACCATCCAATGAAGACAATTGGAAAGCATTGCTATCCTTACACTTTGTGACCATGTATGGGCCACTCCAAATGGCATCAAATTTTGAATGCCTTCCCGGTTTTTCTCTATCTGCATCCCATTTTAACACTAGATCTCCAACTTGGAAAGATCTATCTTTAGCCTTCCCATCAAAGGTCTTCTTGATCAAAGCTTGATCCTTTCCCACCGCTCGGGATGCCTCGATTTCTGATTTCTTGAGCTCCATCAATTATGCATATCTAACCTCCATGGGCTCAAACTCCAACAATCCAACTGTTTCATGAGTTCCAATGTTGGCAACTCAAGTGACATGGGCAAAAATACCCTCTCTTCCCATAAACAAGCTTAAATGGAGAGTTACCTCGTAGATCTCTTTGGGAGTTATCCTATTAGCCCATAAGGCTGATTTCAATTTGGTATGCCAAGACCTTTGATTTTCATCAAGAGTCCTCCTAATGATCCTCAACAAGTTCTTGTTTTTAGATTCATCCTAGCCATTACCCTGAGGGTAATAATTTGATGAAGTGCTTAGGTAGATCCCATTCTTGACAACCCATTCAGTCACCTTGGACCCAATGAATGCCAATGCATTATCTGATATTATTGTAGTAGGTATGCCAAATCTGGTTCCTATTCCCTCATAGAAGTCTAGGATGGTAGATTCATTTACTTCCTTGAGTGCTACTACTTCAGTCCACTTGGTGAAGTAATCTGTTGCTGTTAAAATCCATTTGTGCCCTTGGCTTGAATTGGGATTAATGACTCCAATGAAGTCCAAACCCCATTGAATGAATGGCTGGTCAACTGAAATTGGATGTAATGGAAGGGCAGCAACCTCTCTTTACCCGTGAAGAATGCACAATTTTTACACCTCTTGATCCATGCATAACAATCACTTTGAAAATCTTGGGCCAATAATAGCCACCCTCATGATCTTTAGAGTTGTCACTCTCGGTGAAAATGACCACCAACTAATCCACCATGGAACTCTTCCAACACCCTATGAATCTGATTTGTACTAATGCATCTCAACAGCACTCCATTAACATCCCTTTTGAACAAAACACCATCAACAAGGGCATATGGGACATCCTACAATCTGAAGTGTCTTCTTTTGGTCTTGTTCATATCTGGAGGGCATAGACCTGTGCTTAGGAAATGCATTATGTCTTGGGTCCAGCAAGGAGTGAGGACACCATTATTTTCCTCTTGAGTGCTTCCTTGCTCATGGTTGTCTCGCAATGCCAAAACAGCCTCCTTCTCGTTGCATGTTTCCTTGTGTTTGTTCAAAAAAGCTACTCACACAATCCTTTTCCTCTGACCAACTTGGTGACTTTGATCTCTATGTCATACTCCATGACATGAGTAATCCAACCTGCTCTCTTTTCATTCAAGTCTTTGTTGAGGAGGAAGTCTTTAACTCCCACATGAGAAACCAACAACTGAACCTTGTTGTTTGAGACTAGATGCTTGAATTTCTTCAAGCTCCGACACGCAAGAACATACTTCTCAATGAAAGAATATCTCACCTCATAGTCCTCTAGGATTTGGCTGAAGAAAGCAATTAGCTGCTCATCATTGTCTTTGTTCTATTGTACCAAAATTGTAGAAATAATATCATCACCCCAAAATGCATAGAGGATGAAATCCTTGGAGAAATCCGGGTTAATGAGAGTTGGGGCTTGAGAGATGGCTTCTTTGATTGCTTCAAAACTTTCCTTTCCTTCTACTTTCCATTTGAAAGCCATGCTTTTCTTTAACATCTTGGTGATAGGCTTGACTAGGGCTACAAAATTTGGGACAAACCTCCAAACAAAATTTATTCTCCCCAAGAAACTTTGAAGGGCCTTCTTGTGGCTTGGAAATGGTAGTGCTCTTATGGCTTCAACTCTTTCTAGATCAATTGCTAATCCTTCTTTGGAGACAATGTGGCCAAGGATCTTTCCTTCATGGGCTAGAAAAATACACTTTTTAGGATTCAAGGATACTCCAAATCTTTGCACCTTTGGAACACTTGCCTTAAATGAAAGAGATGGTTTGCTGCATTTTTTGAAAAAATAGTGATATCATCAAGATATATCAGCACAATGTTGTTAATCAAACCCTTGAACGCCATGTCCATTGCTCTTTAGAAAGTAGCTAGTTGTTGGACAGCCCAAATGGCATTTTCCGTATGCATAAGTTCCCCATTTGGTTGTAAAGGTTGTCTTGAACTGATCTTCTTCTTTCACCATAATCTGATTGTACCCCGAATAGCCATCAAGTAATGAAAACCTCTCAGAGCCAGCAACAACTTGTAAAATCTGCTCCATGGAAGGAAGTGGGTAATGGTCCTTGAGAGATGCTCTATTCAAATATCTGAAATCAACACACAATCTGATTTCCCCACTCTTCTTTCTAACTAGAACCAAGTTGGCTACCCAACTAGAATGCTTGATAGGGAATATGATTCTTGATTCTATCAACTTATTCAATTCCTTTCTCATGAGAGGCTCCATGTGTGGATTGACTGGCCTTTGTTTTTGTCTTGATGGGTTTAGTACTTGGATCCAATTCAATGGTGTGTTGAGCTAACTTGGGATTGAAACCTTTCAAATCTTCATAGCTCCAAGAAAACACATCAGGGAATTCTTGACAAAGTTGTATGAACTCATACCTTTCTTGCTTAGTTGTCACTTTACCAACTTGGAGTGATTTGCCTTCTTCCACCAAGATGGACACTGAATCTTCTCCCTTGACTTGAATGTTTTCCTTCTCCTTCCTAAACTGATCATTAGGATTGAAAATGGACTCCAAAGTAATAAGTCCCTTTGGTAGTTTGTTGGTTCTTAGCTATACCACTTGGTCACCATACTGCTGCTCCAACTTTTCCTGATTTTTAGCTGAGAACTCAGCCTCTTCTTGCAAGAAATGGATGATTTGCTGATCATTTTCAAACACTTGCCAACTTACATTGTTGTTTGGCACTGAAGGCCTTACAATCACATGGATGTTTGGTTGTACCTTTTCTTTTTGAATGCTTTCAACAACGTCAAAGGCTGCCCCAACTGCTGCAAGCCTGTCAGCAGCTTGGTTCTCTTTTCTAGGAATGGATTTTATGCCAAAGCCCTCAAAATATTCAATGAGGTCCCACACCCTGTTTTTGTAGCATTTGAGTAGATCATTCTTGACAGCATGTTGCCCCTTAACTTGGTTGACAATCAACTCACTGTCACCAAAGACTTGCAAGTTCTTTATTCCTCTCTTGATTGACCAATGCAATCCTTGTATCAAGGCTTCATATTCAGCAGTGTTATTAGAGCATGCAAACTGAAATCTAAAAGTTGAATAATACTTAACTCCTTGAGGTGAAACAAGCATATCTCCCCCTCCTACACCTTGTCTACTCCTTGATCCATCAAAAAACAACTGCCATACCTCATTTTCATCCTTGTGGTTTGGCTTGGTGATGCTAGGAATAGGTTGATTTTCTTCATGCATGCAATAGACTCCTAGCTCAGATTCTTCTATTTCTTGATAAGGATCAAAAGCATGCACCTTGTTTGCCCATTCATCAAGAGTCAGATCTGGGATGCTTTCAACCTTGGTGTTAGCTTCATCAGTGCTTAGATAATCCTCTTGATCAAATGCTGAACAATTAGTATTCATCTAACTTGGAGTGTGAGGCTCAATGTGAAAGTTTGCAATAGGCTCAAATCTGATTGTGGCTTTAGTTCCATATCTTGTCCTGAACAACATGTGTGACCAATCAGTAGATAAGTATCCTCTAATCTTGGCTATGAAATCCTTTGATAGACATAGGGAAAAGAGTGGTGGAAGATCTATTACTGAGACATCTTGCAAAACAACAACGTTAAAGGGGGGCATGCATGCAAGGTAAGACTCAATTTTTTTATCACTCCAACTGTTGTTACGTTGTCCCATCCAATTTCACTACCCCTTTAGATATGAATTCATATTGAAGCCCTAACTCGATCTGCTATTTTTTTGGGCATTACTAAACTACTTGCCCATAATCAATCATGTAATTGTGTACTAATTGGTTTCTAATGATCAATGAAACATAGAAAGGAGGGGGCTTCAACATTTTACCTTGTTGTCCTCCATGATTCCCTCAAGCATGGGCAAGCATTTGTGAGCACCTTCTCTTGCATTTGGACTTGCTGATTTGGAGTTGACCAGTCCTTCATGGCAGCTTGTAGCAAATCTCTTTGGCCTGGGATGGATAGTGATTCCCACATTGATATGTTTACATTTGTCTTCTTCATCTGATCAATGATGTTGAATGGAGATGAAGCATCTCTTTTTGTCCCTTGGCCTGCACATTCATTCCTTGCATATGGGCAGCAATAAATGGCATTTGAGTTGGCCTAGAGCTGTTTTAGGCAGCCCTTGTGTGTTTGGAACTGCATTTTGTTTCCAATAATTTGTGGAGTGATAGAAGATTGTGGATTACTTGGAGCCAATGGCTGTTCTTCACCCAAATTTCTCCTTTTTGACCTTGTGTTGGCTACAACACTTTGGGGAATTGTTTGATTCATGCCACAAAAATATTCTACCTACCAATTTACAAGTGTGGTATCATTTGGAGCTGATTGCTGCTGGAATGTTTCTTGTTGTTGGTTATTTCCTTGACTACCTTCACCCTCCACACCAGTAGTTGTCACCATTAATTCTTGATTTAAGGCATCGTTGAAACACATAGACTGGTTGTGAGGTTCATTGCATGGGAAACACCAATCATACTCTTGAGCTATGTTGTTTTGCACTGGCACTAATGCCTTAGAGGCAGATATAGCATTGGGATTATAGGGCTGAAATGGTCTGTTGGCAGGAGGTCTTGTTTGATTTTGATTTGCAACTAGATTGGGTGGTCTTTGAGGCTGGTATGGCTACCTGTTAGGCTGAGCTTGAGGCTGGAAAGGAGGTCTAAAACCTTGGGCTTGCTACCTCTTGAGTGTAACCAGCTCATTGCCTAGATTTTGCAATTTCTTCATGACTTCTTGAAGTTCATTTGAGGCACTAGAAGATGAAGTAGAAACTTCACTTGAATTATGATTTCTAGGAGTGGGAATAGGAGCTAAAACAGGCACTTGACTAGTACTTGGGCTCTCTAAACTTGGATATAATGGCATTGGAGGCCTAAGAGCTAGCTTGCCAGCTTGAATCAAACAATTTTCAGCTCTAATGGCAATGCTATAAGCAACAGGGATAGTTGTGCCTCCCATGGATTGAATCAACATAGAAATATCAGAATTTAAAGCTTTAAGGTAATATAGAAAAGCACCTTCTGCTGCTAGCCTTACTACCACTGGAATTCTCTCCCAAGTCATTTGAAATCTGAAGTTGAAGTCACCACCTGCTCATTGGGATCTCTCTTGATGGTTTGTCATTTGCTCCAAAAGGGACAAGTTGTCTCCCTTTTCTCCAAATCGCTCATGGAGGGTTATACATAGCTGGTTCTAATTTTGGATAAAACCCGAGGCAAGACTCCCGAAACCATTGCAAATATTTCCTTTGAATGAAGATGCCAATAGTTTGACAAAGAATTTGCATCTCATTAATCTCATGGATTGCACAAATATTAGCAATATCCTTAACATGATCACCAAGAGTGGTCTCGATTCTCTCCAAAGAAAGTATGGAATGTTCTTCAATGCTGCAATCGGGATTGGATTTTTGTGCATTGAGAGCAAGTGGGCTGCTGCAAAGTGAAATTGACATAGGGGTTGTTTTGTGCCATTCGATTGGCCTTAGAACCCTTGTTGATTAAATGAAAGGCCTACAGGTGGAGGAGTTGAAAGAGTTCTATTTGGTGGAGATGGAGACCTTTTAATCCTCCTCCCTCTTTTCCTTCTTCTTGGATATAACTGTAGATACTCAAACAAACACTTCTTCTTCTCCAACTCTTGACCTTGTGGTGATTCTTCTCATGAGTTTTTAGGTCTACATTGTTAAAACTAGCTGATTCTTCTTCCTTGGAGTCGCTAGATGTGTAATTTAGGGCTCTTTTAAGCAAGAAACTTACAAAAATGCACATCAATTTTGTTACAATGAAGATGAAGACCTCTAAGGTCCCACCGGGTGTGCAAAAGCATTGTTGCAAATCAAGCAGCCCCGGATGTTGATCAAACTTCTAGTTTGACATTTTGGACATCCAGTGTGATTGCACAAAATTGAATCCTCTCCCCAAGTGTGGGACTTGAGAAATGGGAGAGGAATCTCCAGGTTAGAGGCTGGTTCCTCAAATCCCCTAATCGGATGTATCACTTACAAGTTCGCAGAGGTTTAAATTCTATCCTACTCTAAATTCCAAGGGGAAAAAGATAGGGAATGCAAAAACTGAAACTAATGCTAATAAGGTGATGCACCAAAGGAGTGGTGAGCATTTTTAAGACTGCAGATTGACACAAATCATGGAAATTCAACAAAACTTCATGCACAAACCGACAAATCATGTAATGGAAGGTCGAAGATGAATCAAACAACACAAATAGAGGATTAAAACTCATTCACAAAGCCTGCATTGTCATTTCCATTATCAAAAACACTTGCATTACAACATCTGAGAGGCAAAATAGGTTGATCTTGGAAGAGGTCTGATTTTTCCACAAAAATCACTTTTCAAGGTGAAAGAGGGAGCCCGAAATACATGAAAATGTTCAACCCTTTGAAAAATGAGCCAAATTTGGCTTTTACAATGCCAGAAACAACCCCAGGAGAGAGAAACACGGGAAAACATGGGAGAGCTTCAACCACTAACCAAAAATGCAATAAAATAGCATGGGCATCCTTACAGGCCCATCCCCTGACATTTTTTGCCATGTTGGGAGAGAATGTGAGCCATTCTTCATTAAAAATGGTGGTTGAAATGCCATTTCTGTCCATGACCATGTGCCAGATGAATTTTTTAATTTTCTCTCTCCAAAATCCATCAAAATAAAAAAATAACCATATAATCTTCTAGATAATTTCACCAGCTTTCCATTTATATAAAGAACATGAAGAACCGAGCTCTGGATCGAAAGATATGGCCATTTGAAATTTTAGGGCAAAACAGGGCCAAAACAGATTGGCGGGTGAATTTTTTTAAATTTTCCACTTTTTTGCATTTAGGAAAATTTCCCAAACAATCCCCGCACTCCACTTATTTGGGTGCCACGTGGCACATTTTGATTGGGTGTGGGCCTTTCTTTTCCTTTTTCCCGCAGCCTGTCTGAAAATTTTTTTTACTGGCCGCCAGTTGAGGACACGTGGCAAGATGTGATTGGTTTACATTTGGAGGGTAGACTTTTCCTCTCAAATTCTTCAATTTTTCTTTGGGAAAATTTCCCAAATTTCACCCTCCTTCCACTTTGCTCAGTGTGCCATGTGGCATGATCCTATTGGACACAGCTGGCCTCCTGGGGTGAACATTTTTCCTCGCGCAATCCCTTTGGAAAAAATTCCCAATCTCCTCCCACACTCGCTGGTCCATTTTCCCATAGAGACATGGCGGGCTCATTGGATCGGTCGGGTCAGCGGCCACGGGCCAATAATTTCCCTTTCCCTTTTTCCCAACACTTCACCAAAATTTTAAGTTTCCCCCCGCACGGTCCGCGGGTCTTGAGACATGTGGCATGAGGCCATTGGATGTAGGCCCTGTAGGCAAAATTTGGCTTTGCACCCTCGCCAAACATTTCACCAAAATTCTAAGTTCACCTCTACACTCCACCGTTCCGAGTTCTGAGGACACGTGGCAAAACAAAACATGATTAGGCGCGGGCCTTTCCTTATGAATTTTCAATGGCGCCAACACTTAGTCAATTTTTTCAATTTTCTCCCCTTTGGACACGTGGCGCAATCCAATTGGATGATGGGCCTGCGGGGTGAAATATCCCTTTTGAAATTTTTCCAAACACTTGGTAAAAAATCCAAGTCTTCCTCCAACCCCCACCACTTCCAAGGACATGTGGCAGCATATTACTGGCTGCAGGCCTTCTAGTGGAAAATTTCCCACAAAAAATCTGCCGAGCCATAACTTCAAAAATACAGGGAGTTAGGAGGAAAAATTTACCTTTCTCGGAAAGCCGAGAAGAAGCTCTATCCAATGGTGCCATTTCCAGAAGGTTTTAAGTTCCTAAAAAGAAAAAAATTAGGACTGAGGCACAAGAGAGGGAAGAATGAAGGGAGTTAGCCATAAAATGTGCAAGGGTAACATTTTGGATAACAAGAACCTTAGGAATGCATTCGGGGCTGAATGGTGGATCCTGAACTACCCTGTGGTGATCGAGGGAGAAGCAAAGTTCATGGTCTACCAAAGACTTCGCATTGGCAGGTTCATTTTGGTGGATGGCAGTTGGAGTCCATGGTGTAAACTCCCATTCTCAAGCATCGCCCAATTTTTCCAAGCGGGGTAAACAGATACAAGGAATTGAAGAAATTAAACCTGGAGCTATCCACCCTTGACAGAGAGCACAGGAAATGAGAAAGAAGCTTGTCTACCTAGAGAAGTGCACATACGTTGAAAGGTATGTGTTGCAAGATGTGTATATTATAAGGCATTTGACCTTACCTATTGCTGGGAGTAATGCCGTAAGGATTTGCCTACGCATAAGGCCAAAGTTTGAAAAGGACGTGTATGTGGAGAATGAGATATCCATTCCAGACAACCCTATTGGAATAAGGAAGCCCGCGCCAAAGCGCAAGGAGAGGGAAGAGAAAGAGGAACAAAGGGTGGTGGAGAAGTAGAACGTAGATACCGTGGGGCCAAGTACCTACGTCCGGAAGAAGAAGAGAACAGTGGTCAGGGAGAAGACCCCAGAACCTACGAAGCCACCATCCCCTGAGGAACCCTCAGATGAAGAGAAGACCACATCCCCAACTCTAGAGTTTTTAGCAAAGGAAGAAGAAAAGGGGATGGAAGAACAAGAGTCTGAAGATACAGATGACCCGAATGCCTATATAGGTGAAAAGGATGATGATGAAGAGGAAGAGTTGGAGGTGGATCAGGAGCCAATTGATGTCCACGATTTAGGAGAAGAGGAAGCAAAAGATACAAATGATGCTTTCATCTTTGTAAGGAGGAAGGGCACCCAAGGGGAGGAAGGTGCACGTGAGTGAAGAAAGTTGTGAGGGGGAAAGTACTAAGGATCCAGATATGCCCAAGCTCACTCAGAAGGAGGTGGATGAGAAAGTGACAAGGGAGGTAAAGAAGATGATTAATGCCTTGGTCGACGAGGAATTGGAGCGCAACACGAAGCTTGTGCTCGGTGAAATCAAGGAAGAGCAAAGGGAGAAGAGTTTGGTTAGCACAAAAGGCTAAACTCTTTCAAGAACTATTCCCAAGGGCATGCACACAAGAAGTAAACACATGGAAGGGGGAAGAATAATGATGGGATATATTAATGACCCCAAGAACATTTTACATTCATGTTTCTAGAGTACCGTGCCCACCAAGGAGCTCACTACCATAGAGTCCTTTGATCATGAGGGTGGATACCCATGCATAAGGAAGATGTTGTCATGGAAATTTGACTCCCACCTCGATGAGCCCGAGTTTGAGGTTAACCAAGGAGTGATACTAGCGCTGTCTAAAGGAAAGGGGGACAACCCCATTATAAACACGTAACAACTATCAGATGAGCAAGTGTGTAATGCACTCAACAAAGTCTCTGTGGAAATTGATGTTAGGCTCTTCTGTAGAAATAAAAGGGTTAAAGTCTTGGATAACCTATTGGAGAAGAGGAAGGAAGAAGTAGTTAAGCTAAGAAAGGACCTTAGCCTTGAGAAACTAATCAGTGCTCAACTACAGAGGGAGCTTTAGGAGGAAAAGGCTAGGGTACATGAAGTTTCCAAGAAGGTAGAGCTCATCTCCCAAGCTATTATCATGAAGCACCTAGACCTTAACCCTCCCACACAAAAGTATAGATCCTCCCTGGAATGTCTAGAGGACTTGACTCGAGATCCTCACCATGGAAAGGTAGCCTTTGGCCTTGGAGTTGGTAGAGGAGGTAGCTGCATGCTTGGAGAAGGAGGACAAACTGAAATTCATCACGCTTATGGCTAATACAACAAGGTGCTTGCTGATGTCAAGATAGCTGCACAAACCACGGGGCTCATTTACGACCATTGGGTGGATCAAGACAAGGTGACAAGCATACTATTTTCAAAGTGTGAGGTTGAGTCAAGGACTTCAGGGAAAAGAATAAGGGCAATAGAGCTAAGCGAGAAAAGATCCTAGCCAAAGTGGAAAATAAGTTTGAAGCTATTGAGATCTTGTAGGTCTCAATCAAAACCCGGCTAAAAGAGCTCTACAAGGTCATTACGAGGAAGATGGATAACCTAGAAGATTATGCAAAGGAACTAGAGCGTGGTGGAGACCATTAACACAAAATGGGAAGTGTTAACCTTTGATGAGGTGAGTACATTGGTTGGAAACCTCTCGCACAAGAGCACGGGATGAAGTCAATGCTTAGAATAAACTGGAGGCCGACCTGTGGCAAAATTTTCCTCTTCTTCTTCTTTAATCAGTTTTCCTTCTATTATTTCTCTTTCCCATTCTTTATTCTTTTCCCCATTCTTTTCTAAGAAAAGTCCTTGCATTTTTGTACTACATTCTTTGAAGAGGTTCCGAGGGCGAGAACAAGTGAAGTGTGGGGTAATGTTGGGACCCTAATGTAGGTACCAAATCTTACAAGCGTGTAGGCGTGCATGGTGGAGGGAGTGCCAGGTGAAGGCATGCAAGGCAGAATTCAAAAAGGGTTCCTAGAGAACCAAGGACGTGCACCTATGAAGAACAATTCAAGACTTAGCCATTTTTGGCCTTTTGGACAGAACACATGAAGAACGTGTTCTGTTTGGATAAGGTTCCAGCCTAGCAACAGGGTGTCCTGGAAGGAATATACCTTGTAATAGGAAGATCCAAAAATCTTATCATGACATAGAGAGGCATGCGCTTGGGGCAACCCACACCTTGACACTTGGGGCCAGATCTAAGGCTCTGAGAGGATTTTGTTAGAGCTCATATGCCTATTTATACACGTGCCCTTGGGAAATAAAGAGAGACACAAGTGAGGTAGTGGATCTCTGCAGAATTACTGTGAGAACTATGGGATAAAATGGGTAGATTTTTATGGGAAGAATGTAATGAGAGAATAAGGAATGAAAATTTTGTTTTGTGAGCATACATGTATGGATCCAGATATGGTGTATGACTGTGGTCTACCACTCTGTGATGTTTTGTAGTAATACTATGAATGAATATGATAAGGTTACCAATGTATTTATATTAATATCTCCTTCCTATATTATCTCGTATGTTTCTACTATGCTTTGATCTTGTATAATCATGAACCGTACTTGAATGATTAAGTCTATTTATGGATTTACAACTCCCTAGTTCTATTAATTCTATTGCACACTTTTCTTTTGTTATGACTGAAGGGGTATAGAAGCCATTCTGAGCTCTATAGCTTTTTCATTTCTTTTAAATCACTAAGTCAAGATCGTTAAGTATGCCTTTCACTAAACTCACATAAAAGAGAGACTTGTCTCCCTCTCGCACACCTCGGGTGAGCACCCAGTGCTCGTTGGGTGATATGCTGGTGCGCATGAGGTTCCCTTGTTCTTGGTGGGTGCAAAAATGACTACAGTGAGGATGAAATATCTTGTGCTAGATCAATAAACTTAGCACACAAGAGAATGAATGACTCAAAAGTGTCGTATTGTAACCTTTGTTTAAGCAGAGGAATGAGACCATGAAAAAAGATGAATTCTTTTTCTAAGTCACTAAGATAGAAAATGAGATGGTGTATACAAGCATTGAACCATAAAATATAATCTGGATAGGTTCGAGAGGAGCCTTGATGTAATTTATGAATGGGGTCATACGTAACCCTAGGGCCATTTTTAAGAATAAAGCAATAAAGGTGGGCATCCTCCATGTCATAGAAAGTGATAATAGAACTAGAGGGTAGCTGTGTGTGCCATTGTAGTGCCTCATCGGTAAGACTATAGTGGAATGCCTTAAGAAACAAGTGATCATTAGAGTAATCATCCATAAGTGTGTGGTAATGTAGGATATGAGCATGAGGATCACTAGTACCATCAAAGCATGTGAAAGTAGGCATGAAAAATCTTTAGGGAAGGTGGAATTATGAATTTTTTTAGGAACTATACTTCCATGTACATATTTGTTGTCGATACGGGAATAATAAGCTCTACTTTATAAAGTAAGAGTATAAACTTGGGATTGGAGTGTCTTACAACATGCATGAAAGATAGAATATCCTTTGAGGGGATGGTAGGAGATGGCAATAATTTATTAAATGGTAGAAGTTTTCCATTATGAATGATAAAATGGATGTCAAGAGGGTATATAGTGAAGTCATATGCTAAAGGAGCAGTGGTAGATGATGATGTAGGAGCTATAGTAGGACTAGTATCAACATGATCCCTAGTAGGTGTGGTGAGCAAGGAGGAAACATCAATAGGTGAAGATGCAGTAGGAGAGGTAGAGGATGTGGGGATAGAAGAAGAAGAAGCAATAACTGGGGGTGACTCATGTACAATAGTATATGCAACCTCAGGAGAGGATAAGAATGAAGTGGGAGAGTCACATGCAGCGGTATTGAAAGAAGGAGACCCATGATGCTGATCAGTAGAAGATGGGGTGCTAAAAATAGTTCTATGGTCAGTAAAAGAAACAATAGGATCATCAATGTATTACGAAGGATCATGCATGCTCAAATGAGATGTGTGAGGATAACTATCGAATCTAGAGAAGACATAGGAGTAGTTGTAGGAGTGGATGGACTAGAGGTAGGAGGTACACTTGATTAGGGATCAATGCCTAATAGATAATAAATGATAGATTCATCTAAATCATTAGGTGGAAGATCATAAGAAGGACCACATGAAACTAGATGGCATGGTGTATAACAAGTGAAAGAAACGAGGTCATCAACATGGCATATACCTATAGGAGAATCAACAAGATCAGTTAGCACATGTTGTTGGCCTTCTAAGAGGGCTTGTTGAGTATCATTAGGTAAAATCATAGGAGCACTCTATAAATACTTAAGCTCAGCTATGATAGCGTCATCATAGATAGGATTGACGCTAAAATGAGACATGATGGGATAAATTAAGAAATATGTGTGACCAATAAGGTAGAAAAGAGGATATAAAAGTAAAATGTTCAAAGAGTAGGGTTCACCAAAATTATTAACTAAAAATAGATAGAAATAAAGGGTTTCTTCTTATCTATGAGTTAATCTAAATAAAAACTAAATGCTATATTGAAATGCTATATCAAAATATTTTATTTTTAATATTTGAATGTATTAAAAAAATAGAAATAAGACGACACAATAGTAACCTTAATTTAACTTACCTCACTGTGTGTTGTCTTGTAGTGAGGATGATATGCGGGTGGGAAATCTTTGGCTAAAAGGCCCGGGAAGGGCGAAGCTAGATATTTTCCTATACTTGAGGCACCTAGGAGGATAATGGGGTGACTCAAGGTGCCTGGTCTACAATCCGGGCCTTTGTAGACTACAAAAAGCTTGGGACCTAGGTTTGGTAGTGTCACAATGTATCTATAATAACTTCATTCCTATCATAGTGGTGTCACTAAAAATTTTGTGTGAAGACCAACCTACAAAAATCTATTGAAATCATCAATTCCTAGATAAAAATACATATGAATAGGTCATACTAACCTCAGCTACTAAACTAGTTATTTTACAACCGAGCATTGTACTAAATTTTGGACCCCATGTATTTCTATGTGTGTCTCATGTGTAATTTTGTGCCTAAGATTCCTAGCACCAATGATGCAAAAGTAGGGGAAATAACTAGATGTAAAAATGTAAATGGTCAATGGAATGGAAAAAATACAACCCTTTCCCTATATATGTGTGATAAAGATGTAGAAGATTCTCAAATGAAGTACCTTGCCTTAGTAGATAACTTCCTTGATAGTAAGATGTCTACCCCTAATGTAGTGAGTATACTATGTTTATATAGGGATTTATTTCTTCAAATTTTGACACTAATGACCTGAAACTATCAACTACAACCTAGGGAATGTATGGGGTAATAAATAAGACTAACCTCAAATAAATAAATTAATACCAAAAATTACCAAGACATGGGCACCTAGAATCATGGACCAGGGCGCCCATCTGCAACCCTAGGTGCCCCAACATAGACCTAGAGATGAAAACTAAGAAAATTACGACACCTGAGACTCCCTAAAAGACACCCAAAACTATATGGACAAGTGATGACTGAACCTAAAAAATGACAATGACAATTGACTAACTAAAAACAAGACCAAAGGATGGGTCACTAGTGAATACTTTTATTACGCAAGATCCATATATAAAATAACATACTTGACAATATAAATGTAATAGTAAGTGTGTGATTTTTACTACACTTGGGAATGGCTTTCCTTCCTTTTAGGTTGGTAACAAGCTCCTCCAAGAGTTCTTCTACATCATAAAAGGAAAATTTTAGTACAACATTCTCCTTAGATGACCTTAGATCTGCGTTATTCGTTATGTCCCCTCTCCACTTCATCAATGCCTTAAGTACAAGCATGAGGGGAAAATCTTGATTCTTCCCGAGGAAGATCTTCCCTTCCAAATGTGTAACATGAACTATAAACCTAATGATGTCCTCATTCCTAAGAATGATCCATCTACACTATCCACAAGTTCATCCATCCCTTCATCTAAACTTTCTAACGATGACTCTTTAGATAAAGTAATGGAAAAATTCACATTGGGGAGTATCATCTTCTAAAATTTGACACCCTTCCCACTCCTCATCATCTCAGTAATCCCCACAAAGATCCAATGTATCGAACCAATGTCGGGGATATCATTCCTTTAGCCGTCCACATCTTGAGACCAACCTCATCTAAGGTGGTTTCGACACCCGTTCTTCTCATATCACCGATCACCCACATGCCAAACCTTATCTTTGGTGGTTTTAGCTTTCTTACAAAACCATCCTTTTCCCACACCTAACTCCATCATTGTGCATGGAAGGGATTCGGCATGGGACATTATGAGCATGGGAAACATGGCCTTATTATCAATCGGTGTTGAAAGCTTCACAAAAATTTAAGGTTAGGCTATCAAAATTCACCATCCGAGATGTGCATGGACATGCCTTATCCATATTCTCCATCCCATGAGTCCATGGATATAGATGACACCATGTCTATTTCTCTCCGGTTTTTTTATTTTCCACTATCACCTTGGGACCGATCACTTATCGGTATGAAAATAAGACTAGGTCCTTTACCCTCTACCGTCTAGAGATGATAGAAGAAGAATATTCTACTATCGACATGCTTTAGTGTGCCAAAGATGACACCATTATTTCCAACATGGACTTAGAGGATTCATATCATCATAAGACCTTACCATCGACACATCCACTCTTCTCAACAAATCCCCCATCAATATCAATATCAAGACTCCCTAGGAGCGTCACATCCTCAAAATGGGTCAATCCCTTTATCCACATGAGCTTGAGTCTTTCACCGATTCTTCTCTCATCATAGCCATAAATTTGCATGGTCACATTCAAACATGCCAAGTCTTGAACCTTTATTATCGTCCATAATATTGTTACCTTTCCCAATGCAAAACTATATAAGTAGAAGATTCACCACATGTATCCACGTGTAATGCCTGCTTCAAACTACCACTTGAGACCAAGAAACAAACTAGGGTTAGCTGGGAAAATTATGGAATAATTTTTTTTTATTAGGAGAGTCCACAACTAAGTTCCAAAACATCAGTTTGCACTTAACAGGTTCGGATAAAGTTCTAATTACAAAATACACATTTTTTTCCCATTTTAATCTTATAGCAAGTTCACAGGGTTTCAATTTTAGGGTTACAAATTTTACTTAGGTTCAGGGAGAAATTTACCCCATGCTTGCTCTCTAACAAGTCTTGAACTTCAACTAGATTTTTCTCACATTTAGAGTCATCAAAACTTTCCTAAATTATGCTCATTGGATAGGAAATTCTCTCACCTTTCCAACCATATAAAGAAGTCCTCCTAACTCCTTGTAGAACTCCAGTTATGGCCGGGTGGAGTTTTAGGGGGAAATTTTCCCTAGGGAGGTCCGTGGGGTTAGGGAGAAATTTTTCCCTTAGGGCAGATTGATGGAGTGGGGAGGGAAAATTGGAAATTTCCCCACACTTTGGTGTACAGCGCAAATCATCTCCATGCTTCCCATGAGGCCGACAAAGTAGGACACGTGGCGTATCCGATTGGCGTGGGGCGGCGCGGGCCGGTGGGGCGAAGAAGGATTTGGAGATTTGGGTGAAAAACCAACGGAAAAATTTATCGCACGCCCGCACAAGGAGAAAAATCGTGCCACGTGGCACTTCCCCATACCACGTGTCAAACTATTATTCATCACGGGAAAAATTAAAAAAAAATTCCAAAGCCGAAGTCAAATTTTACGGAGGAAAATTTTCCTCCATGCCTCCGCGTGTGCTCCAACTACCATGTGGCATCCCGTGATTGGATGCGGGCCTGAGGAGAGGTAGAGAGAAGTCAAAATTTTTGCCAAAAGAGGAAAAAGGGTAAATTGGTTTGCGCGGGCCCATGTCTCTCAGAGGAACACGTGTCAACACTCTATTAGATGCGGGGTCTAGGTCCGCGGGGAAAAATGTGAAAATTTTCCCAAAGGCCAAAATGGTTAATTTTTCAATTTTAACCCACACACCCTTCCCTGTGACGTGTCAACATGTGAGTGGTTCAAGACTCTGGGGTTGCGGGGGAAAATCGGGAAAAATATCTTGAGGCCAAATTTTCAAAATGTTAAGTTTTCAAAAAGGTTCTACCCCTCCAAGGTGCGATGTGGAAAATTCTAATAGGATGAGAGGGTGGCGGGGTGGAATTTTTAAGGAAATTTTTCCAAAGTGTAGAATTAAATTTTTATAAAGTTAAATTGATTTTTTTTTCTTTTGGGATGGCCATTTTGAAGTAAAACTTCAAATGGCCATAACTTTTGATAGGGAGCTCCATTTTGGGTAAAAATGAATTTCTAGAAAGCTCTCAGAGTCCTCTTTGCACAAGAGTCATCAATTTTGGAATTTAATGAAGTTTTAAGGGTCAATTTTGAAGGAACAATTTGAAGGGTTTGTAACTTCATAAGCGCAGCTTTTTCTAACTTACAAGTTTTGTTCAATTTTGATTTCCTTTCTCCTCAACATGTAAATTAGAACAGGAGGAAGGATGATCATGGGCGTGTTAAAGAGTGTTTTCCAGGTTCAAATTATGGATTGGGTTACAATTGATATGTTTTTCATCTTTTGATAGGAAATCTATTATGCAAGTTTGGAATTTTTGTTTGATGAAGTCTTTGATAGTCATATTAATTGGTTGAGTTTCAAAAACGTTCCTTAAACATTGGAACATATAAATTTCATTGTTTTTTTCTTGATTTTAATTATAAATCTGAACTTGTGCTATTATTGGACTTTTTAAATACCATAATTAAAATTTGAAACAGAGATCTTTTTCTAACAAACTTGTAAACAAATGTGCAACTTTGAGTTATGGGAAAACATGACAATTTCTTTCTCAACATTTAATTGATTCAACATGCACGTACATTCAATATGCAGAGTTGATTTCAATTCTAAAACTCATTTAAAATATATAACTTTATGTCATTTCTTTCTTTATACGTGTCCTCTTTCTCAAAACAGATTTGCAAACTATAACAATCATTAAATTTTCAACACAGCAATGCAATTGGGAAAAGAAGATAATTCTTTCATTGATATCCAATATCAATATACAACTTATCTCTTTCTTTGAATTCCAATTTGAAACTTACAAACTGTATGATGTTCTTTTTTATTTTCAAAATAGAGAGAGGAAAAGTGACTCTTCACATTTTGGAATACAAAATATAGGATATCATTTACATTGCTCAATAAATTACAACTTCTAATTACAATGTAAACACTTCACATTTCAATATCAATACATTCATCCACTAGAAGTGGGAAAGGTTACAATGACATTTTCTCAAGGAAAGAAGACATCAACACTAATTTCTCCAAGCTACCAAACAGAAACATGTGGATTACTTCATCTTTTATCTTTTGACACAACAAGGAAGGTGGAAAGGCAACACTCTCCACCCAACCAAGATACCCAATGGGAAAAGAGAATCCATCTTTCCCCATTGGCCCCCAAGCCCCAACCATATTGAAATGGAGCATGAAACCAACACATGGCAACAAAGGCTTCTATCACAAACAAGCAACACTCACATTGCACATAAACAACAAAAGCATGATTCAAAACAAAACAACAGTTCCCAACTACATTTGAAAACAATCATACAACACATAGGCTTGAACAAGCAAGCCAAACAAGAGAAAGAGCTATGGAGGTCTCCTTATGCCTCCCTTGTTGAAATTTGGGCATCCACCAAAACAACCCACCAAAATCATAACAAAACCCATAAACCTTATCCCTCCTCAACCCCTCCTTATCCCTCCTCCAAATTTATCCCTTATGCCCCCCAAAAGTAAGAAATGCAAGCATATTCTTTTCCTAGGTGGATCCCAAACCAACATTCCCTCCACAAGAAACAAGTGCTAATGGAAAATCCCTTATCCCTCCTCTGATAAACCTCATAGTCTTCTCTCTACACCATGCCCTAAGCATTCTACCCATCCATCTAAGAATGCAAACACAAGGCCATTAAAAAATGCATGAAAATAAAAGGGAAAAACAATAATTTAAAATGGATAAGAGCCTACCTCTCCATAATGGATATTTTCTTCCAAAATAGAAGTTCTTTCATGATCAAATGCAGTTCAAAAACAACAAATGAAAAGCATGCAAATCAATCCAATATCCTTCCACAAGGCAAGCTCCCAATGCAAGAGAAAAAATCGCCCAAGAGATCAATGAAAAAGTTTCAACAACCACCAAATGAGGAGAAATTCCAATTTTTAAAGGAGAGGGTGGAAGAGGATGATGTGGATTCCAAGTGGGATGCCACATCATTTTTCCTCATTCCCAAGAGTGCAATCAACATCAACAACAAATCACCATTAAAGGAAATGACAAAATCACTTACATACACAACTTCAACCCATACTCCAAAAAGGGAATGCATTTAAAATTTGTAAGACAAGTGCAAATCAATTATTACACAAAATTAGGTCAAAATACAATTAAATAGATTGATTTTGACTCCAAAACTATAATTATGGTTGGTGGAATATTTTGAGAGGTGTGGGACAAGTTTAACTTGTCCTACAAGCCTCCAAATTTGTCCTCCAAGATAAAAGTCGAATTTCAAGAGAGATGGAGTGTTTGACCTTCCAAAATCTTCCTTACATTTTCTTACAAATTCTTACACATCCTTACATGGTAATTTACACACTCTTTCAAAATGTATTAATATCTATGACATTCATTTATTACAATCTATGACATAAGGTTTATTTATTTATTACATGGTTATACTATATATAAATCAAATTTAATTATCAATCAAGACAATAACATTTAATTTATATTCCACATCCCAATTAATTTAATTAAAATTTAACTATATGACTCTCACATTATACTATCACATTTAAATTAATTAAAAGAAAGAACACCTTACAATAAAAATACACACAACAATAATAAAAGGGAACATACAAATAAAACACACATATCCCATGGTCACAATAGTGGAAATCCCCCCCATGGGGAGTCCTAACATAACACAACACACAAATCAAACATAGTTTCCATGGTGACCTTGTTGATCTCACACTGAATTCCAATATGGTTAGTCTCCAGTCCCCAACATTGTTGTGATTTTTAACCTGTAAAATGCAAAACACCTCCTTTGGCCTCGTGGCCATATCAGAACATCCAAATGATATAAGCAACATATAATTATTAAATCCAAATCACAACAATATCAAGAATTTAACATTTATCATTTAAATTCAATTTGTAACTATATCATCACCCAATAGATCTCTATATTAGAGCTATTCATAATATCAATGTCACATGTCTAAAATCAACATCAATAACATGTCCATGTCAACTAGTATATCATCATCGACATAATAATAATAATGTCTCAATGATCATCAAGCATACTAACTGAATCCAGGTCAATATTAATCCATAGCCTAACATCTAACCATCATACTAAGCAACACATAATAATGTCCAAAATATGATCAATAGTGTCAGGATCAGTATCTAAACAATGTCCAAGGAAGGTGGGCACTACATCCCCCTCCCCTTAGACTCAACTTCCTCCTGGAAGTCACTGGAAAAAATGTGGAAACTACACTCGCAAAATAGTAGCATCCTCCCAAGTGGTTTGTAGCCTCATCATATTTTCCCATTGCACCGCATGCACGATCAATCTCTCTACCTCGAAGGCCTAGGGTCCTATGATCTATGATATGGATGGGCTCCACCATCACCTGCCCCTAATCTTGTACCTACAATGATGTCCAATCTAGCACATGAGAAGGATCTATGATGTATCTCCTAAGAACAGAAACATGAAACACATCATGTATGCGAGACAAGCTGGGTGGCAATGCTAGACGGTAGGCCAACGGGCTGATATGCTCCAAGATCTCAAAAGGTCCAATGAATCAAGGAGATAACTTAGAACCTTTTCCATAATGGATCGGGCTCTTATGTGGCCTAACATGAAGGAAAACCTTCATGCCCACATCAAAGTTACGCTTGGTTCTATGTTGATCAATGTACTTCTTCTGTCTATCCTATGCCTCCTATAATCTCTACCTGATCAACACTACCTACTACTCCATGTCCTACAAAAGAGCTGGTCCAAGAGATACTCTATCCTCCAACCTGTCCTAGCTAAGGGGTGTCTTGCACTCCCTACCATACAAGGCCTGAAAATGAGCCATACCTATAGAACTCTGGAAGCTATTATTGTAGGTAAACTCCACAAGGTATAGATACTCCTCCCATCTCACTGGTGATCCATCACATACATCCTGAGCATGTCCTCCAAAATCTGATTCACCCTCTCGGTCTGTCCATCTATCTTAGGGTGATAAGTTATGCTGAAGTTAATCTTCATCTTGAGAACATATTGCATGGTAGTCTAGAAATGGGAAGTGTACAAAGGATTACGATAAAAATGATCTTCCGTGGAATCCCGTGGAACTTGAAAATCTCATCTAAGTAGACACGTGCCATTGCACTAGATGTATATATGGTATTCACCAGAGAAAAGTGGGCTACTTTTTTCAATTTATCAACTATGACCATGATGGCATCATGGTGATATCTTGACATCAGTAACCCAACAATGAAATCCATGGAAATGGTGTCCCATTTCCACTTTGGTATAGCATGAGGAAAGAGAAGGCTAGCTAGAAGCTAATGCTTGACCTTCACTTTTTGGCACTCTAAGTAGCGTGAAATGAATTGAGCCATGTCCCTATGAAGTCCTCTCCAGTGATATAACTATCTCAAGGTAGCGTGCATCTTCTTCACCCCGGGATGGGTTGAATAGGGTGCACGATGTGCCTCCGACAAAATATCATGCCTCAAGCCTCCATCTCTCGGGAACATAAATCTGACCTCTGTGCATAAGAAGACCATCTCGCCTCTAGTGAGAAACCATCAAACTTCCCCTCAAGGGGTTTCTGGGACTCAATCTATGCTCGAGTTGTAATGTAGAAGTTGTCAAGAGGAAGTTGTTAAAGGATCCTGCTCCACAAATCCATGCTCACTGAAGTAGCCATACTCATGTCTCCATCTACTGAGAGCATTTGCAACCACATTCTCCTTCCCCTTCACATGATCTATCTCCATGTCATACTCACAAAGAAACTCCATCCACCACCTCTGACGAGTGTTTAGATTGGGCTGCATGAAGATGTGGTAAGACTCAAATGATCTGTCTTGAGTGTGAATCTCGACCAAGAAGAAAGTGTCTCCATTAAACTAAAGCATGCACAACTACCGCAAGCTCAAGGTCATGAGTCGGATAATTAAGCTCATGATCTTTGAGTTTGTGAGACTCAAAGGCAACTACTCTTCCCTCCTACATAAGAACACCTCCAAGGCCTGCTAACGAAGCATCTGTGCAAACAAAGAACTCACCATGTGGATCCGGTACTGCAAGAATGGGTGTTGTGGTGAGACATTCCTTCAGTGTCTTGAAGGCCTACTCACACCTATCTGTCCAAACAAACTTCTTCCCTTTCTGCTAAAGGAAGTGATGGGGTGTGCTATCCAAGAGAAGTCCTGCACAAATCTCCTATAATAACCTGCTAACCCCATGAAGTGTGCACCTGTCCTTTGTAGTGGGTCTTTGGCTAATCCATAATGGCTCTAATCTTGGAAGGATCAAATGTGATGCCCTCCTAGAGATGATATGACACAAATACTATATCTCTCGATGAAAGAAAGCACACTTCTCCAAGTTCCCATAAAGTTGCTGCTCACGAAGACACTGAAGAACATCAAAGGTGCCTCTCGTGCTCCTCATGCATATGTGAGTAAATCAAAATGTCATCAAGAAAGATGAGCACTAAGTGATCTAGAAAGGTCCTGAATACCCCATTCATCAAAATCATGAATACTGCTTGGGGGCATTCATCAAACCAAAGGGCACCACTATGAACTCATAGTGCCCATACCTCATATGAAAAGCAATCTTATGAATGTCCACCTCCGTAATCTTCAACTGATGGTACCCTGACTTGAGATCAATCTTAGAGAACATCATGGCTCCCTTCATTTGATCAAACAAGTCATCAATGTGAGGTAAGGGATAAAAATTCTTGATCGTTACCTTATTTAGTTGGCGGTAGTTGATGCATAACTACAATCATCCATCCTTCTTCTTTACAAAATAACCAATGCACCCCAAGGGGATACACTAGAACTGATAAGGATTTTCTCCAGAAGGCCCTCCAGCTACAACTTGAGCTCACAGAGCTCTAGGGTGGTCATCTGATAAGGAGCTTGTGAGATAGGCTCTGCTCCTAGAACTAGATCAATATGGAAATCAATCTCATGTGGGGGTGGCATCCCCGGTAGCTCCCCTAGAAAAAACATCTACATACTCTCTCAAAATGGGATGGTCACCTAGCGATGGCCCACTAGAGCCATCCTCTTCCGTCACTAATCAGAATCGCATACATTTGACAACCCCATTGCACACACCACTTGAGCTGCATAGTGGAGATAGTGTGAATAGAAACGGGTCTCCTGACCCCTGAAATCACCAACTCAACTCCAAGATCATTTACACAAGATATAGTCTTGTGATAGCAATCCATCTTGGCCATATGTGTAGATAACTAGTACATGCCTAATATGACTCCATAAGAGCCCAAAGGAAGTATGCGGAAATCTAAAGTGGTGGTGAAAGGTCCCAAATTAACAACACACTCCTTTACTAAGGAGTCTACAGACCTTAACTCCTGAAGCCATCTCGACATCCAAACTATGACCCCTGTCTAATGCCACCACTAGCCTACATCACTCTATTAAGGATGGTGAAATAAATGAATCAAAAGAACTAGAGTCAAACAATATAGAAGTGGGAACACCTCCAATACTACATGTGGTCTTAATGACCGTGCTCTAGTGCTCGGCCTAGCGGTTCTCAACCGCTGCATAGATCCTGTGACTCCGTCCCATGTCTCCAACTGTAGGCTCTGAGATGGGTGCCTTACCCTTATTAGGGTTACGGGGAAATCTCTCCAAAAGTGTCCCGCTACTCCACACCCAAAACAACCACTTGAACCTCTCAAGTAGAAGCACCTCCAGAAGGTTCCCTAGAGGTAGGTGTCGTGGACCCTGATGATCTAGCTATAGTCTATTGTGGCCTCTGTGGTCAAGCTCCTGCCGACTGAGCTCTAGCTCCACCTTGTGTCCTAGTGGGTCCCCTAGGAGGAGGCCCCATACTATGACCTCTCTGTGCATCAACTCTCTGAGGAGGCCTAAAAGGTGGGTGGGACTGATGTTGCTCTGCTGTGGTTTGAAAGATGACTACGAAGAATGCTGACCACCATGAGGAGGAGGAGCTGACCCCCTTGATCTGTTATCCTATAACTACTAAATATGGCTCCTAACTCGGTCTCTAGCCTGTTGGGTTTTACCCCAAGTCTCCTCTACAATGTAGGCCTTCTCAATGGCCTCTGTTAAAGTCTAAGGATAGTGGATCCGAACTGCACCTCCAATGTCTATATTAAGGCCCCAGATGAACCTATGGATCCACACCTGCTCATCCTGCATGTAATCAATGTACTGAAGTAGGTCTAGGAACCTATTCTCATATTCTCGCCACTAAATGGGATGCTTGAAAAATATCATGGAAGTCATCGATCCTCTGCTGTATGAATCTCTGTGACAAGTACCTACTCGAATCTCTCCTCAAACAAATCCCAAGTTATTGTCTCTAAATCTATATGGAGCTTCTGCTCCTCTGTCCTCCACCAAACACTAGCTCCATCCTTCAGTAGGTGGATCGTAACATGAGCTTTCATGTTGCTAGAACAAGGAAAAATCTTGAAGCAACCACTCAGGCTAACTAGCCAGGCCTCTTCCTGGAATCCCCCTGTGTCACCTAAATAATGTGATGGCCTAAGAGGATCTCCGATGTGATTCAAAATTGTGGTCCGATGACCTCTGGGCATCTCTACCTACCTGTCCCCAAGCCTAGGGCTCTGAGACCTCTCTCTTTATCCTGAAATACGGTCACCATGTCCCGTTGAAGGAGACTCTTCCCTATCTGACTCTCCATGAAAGTTCTCTCCTCCATGCTCCTCACTAGAGTGTAGGAGGAGCATGCCCCTCTATAGAAGTAGCTTTGTCATGCCTATCTGAATGTCCTCCTACTGATCCTCCATGTAGGGAAACATTAACATCCTGGAGGGTCTGCAAAATCTGTGGTAGGATAGCTACTAAACCCTGATCTGGTGGTGGTGGTGGTGGTGGTGGTGGGGGTGATGGTGGTGGTGACTCTGGGTCTTGGTGCATGTTTCTCCTACTCCGTCTGAGCCTCCTGCATAGACCAAAGTAAGAGTTAGTTCATTACTTCTTGTTTCCTTCAGTTTTCTAAGTTTACTATCATAAACAATTTCAAACAGTTTTGTTTTCTAAGTTAATAGATTTGCTAGTTTAAAAGTCTCAAGTCATAATTTTCTAGTGTGCCCAATGGTCCAAGATTTTGAACCACTACTCTGATACCAAGTGTAATGCCCACTTCAAACTACCACTTGAGACCAAGAAACAAACTAGGGTTAGCTGGGCAAATTATGGAATATTTTTTTTTTTATTAGGAGGGTCCACAACTAAGTTGCAAGATATCAATTTGCACTTAATAGTTTCCACATAAAGGTCTAATTACCAAATACACATTTTTTCCCATTTTAAACTTATAGCAAGTTCACAGGGTTTCAATTTTAGGGTTACATATTTTACTTAGGTTCAGGGAGAAATTTACCCCATGCCTGCTCTTTAACAGGTCCTAAACTTCAAATAGATTTTTCTTGCATTTAGAGTCATCAAAACTTTCCTAAATTATGCTCATTAGATATGAAATTCTCTCATCTTTCCAACCATATAAAGAAGTCCTCCTAACTCCTTGTAGAACTCTAGTTATGGCTGGGAGGAGTTTTAGGGGGAAATTTTCCCTAGGGAGGTCCACGGGGTTAGGGAGAATTTTTTTCCCTTAGGGCGGATTGATGGAGCGGGGAGGGAAAATTGGAAATTTTCCCCCACTTTGGCACAAAGTGCAAAACATCTCTGTGCACCTATGGGGTCGATGAAGTAGGACACGTAGCACATCCTAACATGGTGAAAACCAAAGGCAAAATTTCTCACGCGCCTCTACCAAGGAGAAAACTCGCACCACGTGGCACTTTCCCATGCCACGTGTCAAACTCTTATTCGTCGAAAGGAAAAATTAAAAAAATTCCCAAAGCTAGAAGTCAAATTTTTTGGAGAAGAATTTTCCTTCTTTCCTCCACACATGCTCCAACTGCCATGTGGCATCTTATGATTTGACATGGGCATTGAGAGGCGGAGAGAAGTCAAAATTTTTGCCAAAAGAGGAAAAAGGGTAAATTGGTTTGCACGGGCCCATGTCTCCAGGGGGACACGTGTCAACACCCTATTGGCTATGGGGGGTGCATGTCCATGGGAAAAAATGTGAAAATTTTCCCAAAGGCCAAAATGGTTAGTTTTTCAATTTTAACCCACGCCCCCTTCTTGCCACGTGTCAGCATGTGATTGGTTCGGGATTGCGGGGTTGTAGGGAAAATCGGGAAAAATTTTCTGAGGTCAAATTTTCAAAATGTTAAGTTTTAAAAAGGGTCCACCCCTCCAAGCTACCATGTGGCAACTTTTGATAGGATGAGAGGGTGGCGAGGCGGTGGACTTTTTAAGAATTTTTTTCCAAAGTGTAGAATTAAATTTTTATAAAGTTAAATTGATTTATTTTTCTTTTGGGATGGCCATTTTGAAGTAAAACTTCAAATGGCCATAACTTTTGATAGGAAACTCCATTTTGGGAAAACGAGGACTTTCCGGAAAGCTCTCAAAGTCCTCTTTGCACAAGAGTCATCAATTTTGGAATTTGATGAATTTTTAAGGGTAAATTTTGAAGAAAAAATCTGTAGGGTTTGTAACTTCATAACTGGCAATTTTTCTAACTTACAAGTTTTGTTCAATTTTGATTTCCTTTCTCCTCAACATGTAAATTGAACATGGAGGGATGATCATGGGTGTGTTAAAGAGTGTTTTCTAGGTTTAAATTATGGATTGGGTTGCAATTGATATGTTTTGCATCTTTTGACAGGAAATCTATTATGCAAGTTTGGAATTTTTGTTTGATGAAGTCTTTGATAGTCATATTAATTGGTTGAGTTTCAAAAAGGTTCCTTAAACATTGGAACATCTAACTTTCATTGTTTCATTTCTTGATTTTAATTATAAATCTAAAATGTGCTATTATTGGACTTTTTAAATACCAGAATTAAAATTTGAAACAAAGATCTTTTTCCAATGAACTTTTAAACAAATGTGCAACTTTGAGTTATGGAAAAAATGTCAATTTCTTTCTCAACATTCAATTGATTCAACACACACTTACATTCAATATGCAGAGTTGATTTCAATTCTAAAACTCATTTCAAATATCCAAATTTTTGTCATTTCTTTTTTTTATACGTGTTCTCTTTCTCAAAACAGATTTGCAAACTATAACAGTCATTAAATTTTCAACACAAAATGCAATTGGGAAAAGAAGATAATTCTTTCATTGATCTCCAATATCAATATACAACTTATCTCTTTCTTTGAATTCCAATTTGAAACTTACAAACTGTATGATGTTCTTTTTTTTTTTCCAAAACAGAGAGAGGAAAAGTGACTCTTCACATTTTGAAATACAAAATATAGGATATAATTTACATTTGTAAATCAATTACAACTTCTAATTATAATGTAAACACTTCACATTTCAATATCAATACATTCATCCACTAGAAGTGGGAAAGGTTACAATGACATTTTCTCAAGGAAAGAAGACTATCAAAACTATTTTCTCTAAGCTCCCAATAGCAACATGTTGATTCCTTCATCTTTTATCTTTTGATCACAACAAAGAAGGGGGAAAGGAAACGCTCTCCACCCAACCAAGATACCCAATTGGAAAAGAGAATCCATCTTTCCCCATTGGCCCCGAGCCCCAACCATATTGAAATGGAACATGAAACCAACACATGGCAACAAAAGGCTTCTATCACAAACAAGCAACACTCACATTGCACATAAACAACAAAAGCACGATTCAAAACAAAACAATAGTTCCCAACTACATTTGAAAACAATCATACAACACATAGGCTTTAACAAGCAAGCCAAACAAGAGCAAGAGCTATGGAGGTCTTCTTATGCCTCCCTTGTTGAAATTTGGGCATCCACCAAAACAACCTACCAAAATCATAACAAAACCCATAAACCTTATCCCTCCTCAACCCCTCCTTATCCCTCCTCCAAATTTATCCCTTATGCCCCCCCCCCCCCCCAAAAGTAAGAAATGCAAGCATATTCTTTTCCTAGGTGGATCCCAAACCAACATTCCCTCCACAAAGAACAAGTGCTAATGGAAAATCCCTTATCCCTCCTCTGATAAACCTCATAGTCTTCTCTCTACACCATGCCCTAAGCATTCTACCCATCCATCTAAGAATGCAAACACAAGGCCATTCAAAAATGCATGCAAATAAAAGGGAAAAACAACAATTTAAAATGGATAAGAGCCTACCTCTCCATAATGGAGATTTGTGTTCCAAAATAGTAGTTCTTTGATGATCAAATGCAGTTCCAAAACAGAAAATGAAAAGCATGCAAATCAATCCAAGCTCCTTCCACAAGGAAAGCTCCCAATGCAAGAGAAAAATTCGACCCAAGAGAGCAATGACAAATTTTCAACAACCCCCAAATGAGGAGAAATTCCAATTTTTAAAGGAGAGGGTGGAAGAGGATGATGTGGATTCCAAGTGGGATGCCACATCATTTTTCCTCATTCCCCAAGAGTGCAATCAACATCAACAACAAATCACCATTAAAGGAAATGACAAAATCACTTACATACACAACTTCAACCCATACTCCAAAAGGGAATGCATTTAAAATTTGTAAGACAAGTGCAAATCAATTCTTACACAAAATTATGTCAAAATACAATAAAATAGATTGATTTTGACTCCAAAACTATAATTATGGTTGGTGGAATATTTTGAGAGGTGTGGGACAAGTTTAACTTGTCCCACAAGCCTCCAAATTTGTCCTCCAAGATAAAATTCGAATTTCAAGAGAGATGGAGTGTTTGACCTTCCAAAATCTTCCTTACAAATTCTTACACATCCTTACATGGTAATTTACACTCTTTCAAAATGTATTAATATCTATGACATTCATTTATTACAATCTTTTGACATAAGGTTTATTTATTTATCACATGGTTATACTATATATAAATCAATTTTAATTATTACTTAAGACAATAACATTTAATTTATATTCTACATCCCAAATAATTTAATTAAAACTTAACTATATGACTCTCACATAATACTATCACATTTAAATTAATTAAAAGAAAGAACACCTTGCAATAAAAATACACACAACAATAATAAAAGGGAACATACAAATAAAACACACATATCCCATGGTCACAATAGTGGAGATCCCCCCCATGGGGAGTCCTCGACATAACACAACACACAAATCAAACACGATTGCTTATGGTGACCTTGTTGATCTCACAATGAATTCCAATATGGTTAGTCTCAAGTCCCTTGACATTGTTGTGGTTTTTAACCTACAAAATGCAAAATACCTCCTTTAGCCTCATGGCCATATCAAAACATCCAAATGATATAAGCAACATACAATTATTAAATCCAAATCACAGCAATATCAATAATTTAACATTTATCATTTAAATTTAATTTGCAACTATATCATCACCCAATAGATCTCTATACTAGAGCTATTCATAATATCAATGTAACATGTCTATAATCATCAATAACCTATCCATGTCAACTAGTATATCATCATTCACATAATAACAATAATGTCTCAATGATCATCAAGCATACTAACTGAATCTAGGTCAATATTAATCCATAGCCTAACATCTAACCATCATACTAAGCAACACATAATAATGTCCATAGAAATCCATGATTTAGCATATACACATCATACTACATCAAAACATAATAATGTCCAAAATATGATCAATAGTGTCAGGATCAGTATCTAAACAATGTCCAAGGAAGGTGGGCACTACACCTAAAGTTTCCTCCTTATCAAAGAAGAGTTGCAACATCTTCTTTCTACCAATTTCATCATCCCCATTCATTATCACCAATGGTTTTCTAACATTATACATATTGCTAAAACATCGGGAAGGATTTGTATATGTACCAAACTTCAAGATATTAATCTCCCTTTCCCTAAAGGCAACTTCCCTCCCCAACATCGATCAACATATGGATGTTACCACATGTCATGAGATGTTTTCTCTTATGGACTATTTTTCTAGTTATAGTGAAATTATTATTTCACTAGAATACCAACATAAGAACTCCTTCATCACTCCTTGGGTAAATGTTTCTACCACGTCATGTCCTTTTTTTGGAAAGTGTTGGAGCTACCTATAAGTGGGGTATGACTTACACATTTCATAATCTCATCAACAAAAAAATAGAAGATTATGTCGATGATATTTTAGCTAAATCTAAACATCTTCATGACCATATTTCCATTCTCAAAGTCCTTTTCAAGTGCCTCATTCATTTCTACCTTCGTCTCAATCCATCCAAGTGTGTATTTGGGGTGTTAACTGGTAAACTCCTTGGATTTATCATGTCTATTAGGGGTATTGATGTTGAACCCAAAAAAATCAAATTGATCATCGAAATGCCTCCTCATTCCAATCTTAATAAACTTTTTAGTCTTCAAGGCTGACTTTAATTAGTCTGCCATTTCATCTTACAACTCTCTAATCATTTCCAACCCTTTCATCATCTACTTTGTAAAGACATAAAACTCAATTGGGATCATAACTTTCAAAAGGATTTTTATGATCTTAAACAATATCTTTTTCTTTTCCAGTGCTTACACCTCCATGCGAGAGGGAGCTATTTTATCTATAGATATTTGATAGTGATCATACTCTAAGGGTTATGTTAGTACATCATGATGAACAAGGTCATTAGTAGGTAGTTTATTACATCATTTACACCCTTCATGATTACAAAACTCGCTACACTATAGATGAAAATCTATGTTGTTCCCTCTTCTTCACTACCTCTAAACTTTGACATTATCTTCTCAACCATGAGACTTACATCATTACTAGCTTTAATCTTCTTAAGATGGTGCATTCTAAACCATATAAAAATATCATATCACTCGATGGATCATGCTCATGATTGATTTAGACCTTGAGTTCATTTCTCAAAAATCTATTAAAGGCCAAAATATCACGAGACCACTTAGCCAAAGCCACTCTTCCTAAATACGCATCTTCCTCATGAAAATTTTCTAGATGAATCCATCAATCACTTCCACTATGAGGAAAATACCCTTAATATGACCTTCTTATTTTAAGGTTCTAAGTGCCGAGGGGGAGGCTCCGAGTCATTATCTTCCCTCTTAAGGATGCTTCTATTCCCCTTGCAAAAATCTCAATTTTGAGTACACTAATAACATGGAAGAGTATGAATCCCTCATCCTAGGTATTGAAAATACTTCCTTTATAGGTTTTAAAATTATTTATATCTATGGGGATTCCAAACTTATCATCAAACAAGTTATGGGTGAATATCAATGTAAAAATGATACCCTTAAAAATATAGAGATATCATCCTTCTCCTCCTTGAGGCCTTTGAATTTTACACAATCCAATTCATTCCTCAATCACACAATCATTTTGTTGATACGATGGAAACCCTCATAACTATCATCCCATGGACAATAGAAGAATCTAAAATTTCTTTTTTCATCATAGTGATTGAGCATTCCATGATCTACCTCATGTCAATCTCGTCGAATCTAGTTTGTCGGATCTTTGGTATTCCCAAATTTTTTATTATCTATCAAAATTCATCTTTCCACAGGATCTATCCAAGAAAGCTAGTATATATTTTATTCATCATGCTAACCGCTATGTTATCCTTGGCAGAATTCTTTATAAGTAAGGATTTGATAGTATTCTCCTTCGATGCCTTAAATCCCATGAATTGTCTCATGTTATCTAGGAAGTCAATGATGGTATTTTTGGTGGAAATTTTAGTTGATTAGTTGTTTCTAAGCACATCCTTCTTCTTAGATATTATTGGACTTATCTCAATCATGAATGGTATTAATATCTTAAGAAATACATTAGATATCATCAACATTCCAATCTCATTCATATTTCTAGTCAATCCTTCCATCTGTCTTAGGCTCTTTGGCCTTTCTCACAATGGGGTCTTGATCTCATTGGTCTTATCAATATTTGACCTTCACCACAACATCATTCTATCATCACTAAAACTAAATGCTTCACCAAGTGGGTGTAATAAATTCCCCTCACCTCAACTAAATCTAGTATAATTATTAAATTTATCTATCAGCATATCATTTTCCATTTTGGCATTCCTCACAAACTCATCACGAAAAACAACAATTCATTCAAAAACAAAGATCTCAAGAAAATTTATGAATCATTCAATAGCCAACTTATTTTATCTTCTCCATATTATCCTTAAGCTAATGTCCAAGCCGAAGACACTAATAAAACTCTTTAATACATTTTTGTAAAAATATTGATCACTCAGTCGTAGTTGACACCTTCATCTACCTTTTACTCTTTGGTCTTCTCACACTAGCATTCGTACTTCCATAGGAGGAATGACCCTTTCTCTTATATACATATCGAAGCCATTTTTATGCTTGAATTTCAAATCCTATCTTTGTGTGTGCCTCTTTGCAACTCCATATCTAACGAAGATTATCACCGGGAGCATCTAACACAACTTGAATTGTTAGATGAACATCACCTCCTCGATCTTGAACACTATCATGTTTATCAAGACATATCAAGTGTGGTTACAACAAGCACCTTAAAGAGTGTGACTTTAATGTCGGTGACCTTTTCTTTTAATAAAATCAAAACATTGCTACTCTAGAAAGGAGCCAACGTGGAATTTTTGGCCCTAACTAGATTAGAACATACATTATCAAACATAAGTATGGGTTGAGATCCTATCATTTGGCTTTCCTTTATGGTAAACTAGAAGTGGAACCACTTAACGCCTTGTACTTACAACCATTCTATTATTAGCATGTCTACCATTGAGTACTTAGTTGTATCCTTAGATCATTCCTCCATCATTAGGCTCTTCCATCTATCACCGTAATGATTTATAACTATGTGCTTTAGTGTTACTTTCGTGACATGACCTTAAATATGGGCACCATGAATCTATCCATAAATTTTTTTCTTATGGATAGGTTCTTCCTTTTGGTGAGTAATCCATGATCATTACATCCATCACCCTCTTGTTTACCTCTTACGACCATGCAAAGGGGTCATAGTTGTTTCTTGTACATTCATTATCCCCTAATAAGTGGTCTACCTAGCTATTCTAAGATCTTCCCCATGTTAAAATAAAAATTCATGGGCGCTCTAATAAAAAGTGAAAAGCTATTAAAAATAGTCTACTCCCTCAAAGGACAACTATTCCTATAAAAAAATCAAATCAAATAAAATAAATAGATCAATCCTTTGAAGGAATACTATCATGTATAAATTATACCATACCCTCAAAGGATGGCTACTCTTTTGTATCATGACATTGAAGGATTCCCGCATTTATCAACCTTCCATTTTATTAGCATCCTAATAAAGCTTCCCACATGGATCAACCTTCTTCTATCAAACGTTCCACATTAATCATTTTGTGCTTTCCCCTTCCCGAGATAGGGAAAAAAATTAGGGAATACCACTTATCGAGAAACATATTCCCACTTACAAGTTACATCAAAAACCCATTTTTCATGTTGAAATTAGGTTTATGAGTTCATTCCATCAATGTTTTTCTCATGATCTTTGGTATAACTAACTATCAGTGGTTATATGCTAATGTATGTTTTGGTCGTATGTGCCTTACTTTAACCAGATCCCCTTCTTGTTTATCTCAATGGTATTGGAGGCATATTTACCTCACGTGTTCCTTGATATGACATAGCATCATTCATACGCATGGGTCACCACCATTAAGTTACATTTTATTCTAAATATTTTTCACATCTATATGTTATCTCTCCCTTATTTTATTATAAGCATATTTTTCATTATGTACATCCCATTTATTCTTCCCATCTATGATATATGCATCAACTTACCTACCCTTCCTAATACCTATCATTCATCATTTCTATTTTCAAATTATTTTTCTCAACATCACATATTATCCATGCATATACATTCATCATCATAAAAAAATCCAAAGTAAACATGTAATTGTCATCATTAATATAAAACATATCCTTATATTCATCAAACATCATCATTAAGTAAAACATATCATCCTATACATTCATCATCACTAAAAATATAGGCAAACATGAAATATTTCATCATCATCATAATATATCAACATCGTGTCATCATAAATCAAATAATCAACATCACAAGATATGCACATGCTAAACCATGACAAAATCATGTATCATATATATATCACCAAAATAAAGTGTATCAATACATCATCAACCTCTAAGGTTCGTTCCTTATAGTAGAGATATCTGTTAAAATAGGAAACTATACATTATAAATCCTAAACTTGATGCATATGAGCCACACTCTTTGTTCTCCTAGATGGCCCAAATCCATCTTCCACTCTCATCGGTAGATGCTCCCAATATCATAGTGTCGTCAACATATTATTGATCACAACACCCTCATAATACTTAGCCTCCACAACTAAGGCTCAGTATCTATCTATCAAAATCAAGTCGGGGTTCCATCTCTCCTCCTCCTGTGATGCTTCTAGTGTACCACCCATAACCTTGATAGCTAAGATCATCATGAGATCTCCAAAACAGACCCTATAGGCCTCTCTCTTTTCGTGGTACTAGTCCTTATCCAGGTAACTTGGACTCTATCTTGTGTAATTGTGTCCCTCTTTTGGATCAAAACATCCCTCCCAACATGTATCTCATCTAGATCTACACATAATCATGCCATATTTGTTGAATCTCCTCCATCCCCATCTCCACCACTTCTTAGAGCCACCTCTACCTCAACCTCCATCTCCCCTCCTCCTCATATCATCTCTCCCTATCCACTTGAGCTTCACAAGCTGCGGTCATCCAATCAGAAAATCCCACTCCAACTCCTACATCATCATCATCATCATCCCACGAAATTCTACCTCTTGTAATGGATCTGCTATCTTAGGTATTAACAACTCCCTATCAATATCCTCTTTCCTATATGAGATAGGATCCCTAGGCACCATCTGCATGACTCCAAATTTTCATCACACTCTATCAAACTATATGGCCTCTATCATCTATGGTCATCTTCCCTGCACCCATCTTGTCTTCCTCATACCCACTAACTCTTCATCCACCCCAGGCCATGGAGGGAAGTCTCTCCACATAAATTTATATAAACCTATCCACATACCAATCCAAACCCCTATCTCCCCTCTCTCCATGGGCCTAATCGATCCATCATCTCAAAAATCTCACCTTGTAATCTCTATGTGGTCCCCAGTGACCCATGGTAGCCTTGGTGGTTGGATAACTGCAATATTCTCATAGGCCCAACAATGTACAGAAAGGCTACACCAAATCTTGATCTCCTCACTAATATGTACATAGCTATCTCATTGTACACCTATGCTTGCAAAGTAATGCCAAATGAAAACATTATCTGATGCTCAAATATATTTTCTATGACACTGTTAGTGTTTATGGAAACTTAGATCCTCCCAAGTTAAGTAATGCATAACATGAAATAGCCATCATAATCAAAAAAATAAATTGACTCCATGGTACCCTAGCCTCATACCTCAGCTCATATGAAAATTACCTTGAAAAGAATTTGATATGGGGCACATCGACTCTAAAATTCCATGTCAATACTATAACTCTGCTTTATCTATTGTGATGGGAACTATATGTTCCCCATGTATAAGAAATTCAAGGATGTGATATACATCCTCTAGGGTGATCATCATCTCACCCATCCTAAACCAAAAAGTTCTTGTCTATCTATCCCATCACTCAACTAAGGAAATCATCAAACCAACATCTCATGGGATCCTTTGATAATAACAGAATCTTCCTAACCCCACATCTACTAAGTAATCTAACTCAACATCATTCACATCTCCTTTGATCTAATCTAAAAGATTTGACACTCGGTATCTCAAATATAAAGTCTCCCTGGCCTGCAATAAACAATAAAATAGACAAACATCATATCCTTTAACCATTAAAATTCATCTAGAAACCAATTTAATCATCAACCAATCAATCTAGCCTTGGTTGACACTAACTCAGGTAAGGTTTATGTGTGTAGGGGTCGATTGAAACACCTTAGTTCTAGGTCAATGAAAAACCATTTGAGCCAACACCAACTACCACGACATCATCCATTTTACTAAAAATGTAAAAAAGTAAATAAAACATAAAATAAATTAAACACAAGTGTGGGTTTTTTTACTCACCATCCTCCACACCCTCTAGCATTTCTTGGATTCTACACCTTCCTCCATCTCCCAATCTTCCTTTTTTTTAGCTCTTTTCTCTCAATCATCAATTACACATGTGAAAATGAGCATCTTTGGTCAACCCTTAGGTTTATATGGACACCAAAACAAAGTTGTCGTCGACCCCCTTGGGTCACCATTGACTTTCCTTAGCATCATATTTTTGGCTTTCCCTCTTCCTTTTTGTGTCCTTTTCTAAGGCCTCATCTATTTTGCTCTCAAATTCCACCTTTGTGGCCATTTTTATTTCCCCCTGGGAATTTTATATCATCACTTTTTCATATTTTTCCTTTTTGGCCATTTTTCGCCCTTTTTGGGGCACCATTATTTCTATCTGCGTCTATTTGAACACATACGATGGGTCACTATAAATTCCAATCATTTAATCAACCTATTTAAACATTGACGTCATTATAAACTAAGGATGTGTTCAGATGTATGCGAGATAAGTTGATATGTAACTCAATATTATGGTGGTTCTCTTTTTGTGGGGTTTTGTTTGGTGTCATTTTTATTCTCCACACTACTTAACTATAGAAAGCAAGTAAAATATATAAACTACTAAATGTCAAATATTCTAATCAATGGAGAACAAATTATGTGAACTGCATCTAATATATTGAAAAAAGTTGTTAAAATTAAATTTTGTTAAAGGAAATGTTTACTTGAAATGAAATACTTGCTTAAATCAAATGACAGTAAAGGGAATGTGCTAAAACAAATAAATACAAGATTACATTCAAATAATCATCAAACCAAGATACTGAAACTAAAACTAAGAAAATATAAATATCTTGCATGAAATACCAGTCCTTTAATATCCTCAGTCAAGTGGGCCCTTTCTCTACTTCAGGATTGAGGCTCTCAACACAAACGTATACTCAAAATAACATGTATTATATTGATCAAAATAAGTTCATCACATACTCCATAGTGCATTAAAAATAAATTCTTCTATTAACTACTGTAATACTGGTAAAAACTAAGAAACATTCAAAGGAGGTGTCTTATAGACACAGTTGATTACAACACATGCCACAAATATAGGCAATATATTAACTAATAATAATTTCATAAAAGTTCCATGGCACCCTATAATTCATTGGAAACAGGGCCCTCATTATAGCTGGTTATGGGTCAATCCTCCAAAATGGCATAGTGGCTGTGGACTCAGTCTCCTTGACTGCAACTGCTCAAAATGGTAGAAAATGCACCTCATCAGCTGTATATGTCACCAAATCACTCAAAAAAGTAGTTAGTGAAATTTCCATTGGTCATTAGTTCGCATAAGACAAAATAAGGGGAAATGCATCACTTTCTACTTTAGATATAACTATTTAGAACATTCCCATGCATAGATTAATGTTTTAGGAGTAAAATTTATAGTTATATAGATGCTATGATGAGTTGATTTATGGACTCATCATCTCCCTTGTAATTTATCTTTTGTAAGTCCATCTGTAAACTATCTATGTCATGATATCTTCCCAAGCTACTTCACCATATCATATTCTTCAAATTGATCTGCATACTATTTCCTTGTGCCTTTACATCCTTGGGTTTCCAACATAACCTCAACCCATGCCTTAAATCTTTCATGTGATTGGGAGCACTATTTTTCCAAGTGGTCATTGGGCTAAGGACTAGAGGAGGCCTAACTTGCATACCAACCCATTCACTTGCTATACTCATTATTCCATTTCTTTGTTAATTTTCAAATAATCTCCACAAGTGCATCCCCCTTCACATACTCCAGTTGAGATTATGAGGAGATATAACTTCTCTTCATTTCAATAGAAAATTCAGAGTGTCGCATCTCTTATCACGAACATCATAGCCTTGATAGAGTTTTCTTGTGAAGTAAGTTTCAAATTCTTGGACACATTTGGCCAAGATCTCAGATGTGTTTCTACCAATTCCATCCTGATAATAAAGAGATCTAAAATATTTTTTCATAGAAACATCATTATGGTGTTGAGGCCGAATGTAAAAACCAATAGTTTTGGCCTATTGAGTAAAGAGATCATTTTTGTGCCACATAATTTGATTTCTTACCAATTATTAAAAGTATTTAAGCTAAAACTCTCCCATTGATAGATTTATAAATAAATCAAGAACATTTTGTACCACATAATTTGATTCCTTACCAATGATTGAAAGGATTTCAACTAAAACTCTCCCACTAATAGATTTATAAAGAAATCAAGAACATTTGAAACCAACATGTTATGGAGATAAAATTCACATAATAAGTTTTGGACTTCTGGAGTACAACCTTGATAAATCTGTAAGAATGTTTTTCCATCAAGAGCCTCATGAGGCTCTCCACAAAAAATTCTATGCAACTGCCATGAATAAAATTATTCTTGAAGAAATAAACTATAAACCGAAGATGGTTTTCTATAAGCCAGAAGTTTACAAGCCAAAGGACAGACAGACTCAACAATTGTTTCCAATTTTCTCTTTGCATTAGAACTTGACTCAACCTCTTCTTTAAGTTTTCTATTTTCTCCTACCAACTCTTTATTTCTAAGAGATAGTTGGGAACAATGAGAGGAAAAATCATCCCATGCTTTCAAACCAATATTTTCTATCTCTTTAAACTATCAACTTCCATTCTCAAAGCAACTATTTATTTATCTTTTTCTACACTCTTTTGTACAAACTCATTTTGAAGAGACAAATGAGTTGTTTCCATACCTTTTAGTTGTTCTTTCAGAGCAGAAATTTCATCTTGGTGTCACCTCAAAACCTCATCTCTTTTTGATTCCATTTGACCAACCTCTTGTCTACAACATTTTCGTAGCTTTTATCTGGATTTTAGGAATTGTAGGCATACTTTGGAGCTTCCAAAGTAATTTTCAGCATCTCAGTAGCATGGCTTTTATTCTTTGGGAATGGCCAATGTAAACTTGAAATATTGGGACTATTCACCTAGCATAGAGGAAGTCTCATTTCTAACAAACTCGTCAAAATTTCAATTACACCTTCATCAAACAATGTAGGCCGAGAAACTTCATCTTTCCTTTCGGCAATGAGATCTTCTTTTTCTTAAAAATATCTTAAAAGGGGTTGATAAGATGGTCTTTTTCTTCAAAGCTTGAGACTCAAAGGGCTTCTCAGCTTCATTTTTAGGGTCTTATCAAAACATAGGGGCGGGATGAGGAGCAGATTAAAGCATAGGTTATTAGTTGTGGGTTGGTTCGATATAAATTAGAGTAGGATCCCACCTAAACTTCTTATTCTTTGAACTCTCCCATGTAGTAGCCTTTTCTATTTTTCTCTTGGGTTTCCTAGAGGCTTGGTGTGTGTAAATCAACTAAATAATCCCTGGGTGCTTAATTACAGTATCACCACCCCCACTCTTATACTTTTGTCCCACCTTTATGACAACATCCATGAGGTATTCAGGAAGATTCACCTTAAGCTCAGGATTTTTCTTACCTTTCTTCAAATGGGTTAGAATATTCAGTGTATCACCCCCTAATACCAATGGTTTCCCATCACAAATGAAATACATGTTTACCCAAGAAGAAACCTCCCTCCAATGGCCTGGCAAGCTCTCCCTCTTAATACCCTTCTAAATTCCCTAGGGATTAATGATTATCTCAGGAAGAGTTTCCCCTTCCTCATGAAAAAGGGATATCAAATATTTAAGGGGGAGTTAGTGACAACCTTAAGCCCAAAATCTAGAAGACTAAAGATTGTGCTAATAATTTGGCTATCTACTTCAATTATTTTCCCTCCTATTCTAGAACAAGTTGCTTCAAAATTTGATAGAAATTATTCAATTAAATCCTCATCAAACCCCTCAAATTTTCAAATAAAATCCAACCAACCTACATCATGGAATACCTAAGAGATAATGACATTCCGTAGTAGTGGCTCCGTAGATTCTAGCTCAGACTTCTTCTTCTTCCCCATAACATAGACTAGTTTGCAACAAAAATGAAAAAGGCAGTGAGGGGGTATTTTTAGAACAATGGTGATGGTTTTGTGAGAGAGACAGAGTAGTTGTATGTAATGTTAGTAGCTTAAATTTGAACTACTTATGAGTTTATAATGGCATCAAGTTGGCATAAAATGGTGGTGGAAAGGACAGATGGGATTGTTTGAGGTGGCAAGATTTTAATTCATTTGCATGGTTCCCATACTTCCATCCTTATCACTCATGTTGCATGTCATTCCTCAAAAAGAGTGACAACATGCCTTTACTCATCATCATTACCCCTTATCTCTCCAATTACTCTGTTAGATTTTCTTTTATGGTTTTAATAAATGCATTGGGAAGTTTAAATATAGTTAATACCTTAGGAAAAAAGTAAATACACATCACCTTACCATCTCAGCATCCTTTTGACCATTGGCACTCCACTTCCTACATTTGAAAATCAATCATGGTTAATACACATTTTGATAAATTACATCTCTAACCTTTATTTTCATGCATGAAAGAAAACATATTTTTGTATTTTTTAGATATAGGGGAAGAGGATGATAATCAGAACTATGGTCTTCTTCCTTTATTTTTAGATTCCTAAACAAACTACTTATGGCTAGAAGAGTTGAAGTATTCCAATTGAATAAAATTTCGGCATAGCTACATGTCTTTAGTGAAGGTTTCTTTATCCTAGGGTTATTAGTATGACCTCATCCTATGGCTATTCACTAAGAAATTTCTCTTATCATAATCATTTGGAAATATTCTCATAGATCCATTATCATATATATTTTCAATTTGGTACGGTCCTAGCCATCTTGTTCTCGTTTCCCTTTGAATTGTTGGTATTTTGAGTCAAACAACAAGGCCCAGTATCCTTCTTTGAATCTCTTGGTCTTGATATGAGAGTCATGTCAGACCTTCCTCTAATGTTGAAGGATCTATATTTCTATTGTGCCTCCATCCACATCTTGTCTAGTTAATTCAGCTACATCACTCTATCTCATTAATATTCATCCAAATCAATTCCTATCTTCAGTGTTATCCTCCAAGTCTGTAATTCAAATTATAATGAGAGAAATGGATTATTTCCATATACTAGTTCATATAAGGAGAAACCAGTGTTGGTTTTCCAGGTTATGATGTATGTCTAGACTACTTTTGGCAATCTTGGAACCTAATTATTTCCACATGCATTGATAACCTTAGACAAGATCTTTTCTAGTTCTCTATTGGTGACTTCCACCTGCCCATTAGATTGGGGGTGGTATGGAGATGATTTCTTATGGTTGATATGGTATATACTCAAAAATTCCTTGATAATTTTAGACAAAAATGGAGGTCCTCTATCATATATTATGGCTCTAGAAGCTCCAAATCTTAACATGATCCTGTGGTACAAAAATCTAGCTACGAGTCCTCATTGGCAAATACGAGTGCTCGAACCTCGACCCATTTTGTAACATATTTGGTGGACACAAAAATTACTCTTTTACATAAGATAGGTGGTAAATAGGTCCAATGAAATCAATCCCCCATTTCTCAAATGGACCTAAGACCAGTTGAGGATTGAGGGGCATTTCAAAAGAAAAAGTAGAATTCCTCATTTTTTGATATACATCACATTGCCATACATATTTCTTATTTGTGAAGAGAGGATATTAGTACCCAACTCCAATGCCCTTATGAATTATCCTCTTTACTGAGTAATTCCCTCCTCTAGGTTCATCATGGCATGCTCTCAGTATGTCATATACTTCATCTTCTCGAACACACCTATGAAGAATCTTGTTAGAACAACATTTAAACAAAATTATATTGCACCATTTATATGGATCATTGTTTCTGATTAATATTTTATGTTTTTTATTGGTAAAGTAAGCTAGAGACTTCCATATGGTTAGATAATTGGCAATATAATCAAACCATAGAGGGTGTGTTGATATTACAAACAAGTGTTCATCCGAGAAGTGATCTTAAACTGCCTCACCTTCTCCTAAAACATTCAATCTCGAAAGGAAGTCAACAACAACATTAGCCTTTCTAGGCTTATCAATAATGTTCAAGTTAAATTCTTGTAAAATATGTAACCATCTGATAATTCTTCTCCCTAATACTGGTTTGTTCATTAAGTATCTTATGGCTGAATGGTATGTATACAAAAAAAATTTATAATTAGTAATATAGTGTCTGAATTTTTTCAAAGAGTAACCAACATCTAGGAATTCCTTTTCTGTAGTGGTGTAGTTTCTCTTTGTAGGGGTCAAGTTTTTGCTAATAAAATATATGGAATACATTTTTTCTTCCTCCTATTTCTGTCCAAGAACAACTCCCATTGCATTTTTTGAAGCATCAGTGTGAATATGAAAAGGATGACCCCAATTGGGTCCTCTCAAGAATGGTGTAGTGGTCAATTTATCATTTATAACTTCAAAATATTATTGAAATGGAGGAGTCAATTCAAAAACATAGTCTTTTACTAGCAGAGAGAACATTGGTGCAAAAATCTTACTAAAATATTTTATAAACCGTCTGTAATAACCTACATGTCTAAGGAAAATTTTGATGTCTGTCTGATTTGTTTGTGTAGGAAACTTAGTAATGACTTATATATTTTTAGGATCTACTTAGATACCCTTAACAGAGATATGATGACGTAAGACAACCCCATGATCAACCATTTTTCATGACTTAAGGAGAGTTGGTGTTGCTCACATTTGGTTAACACTTTTTCAAGATTGCTCAAATATTCCTCAAAGGTAGACCCATGGATAGTGAAATCATCCATATAAACTTCAACACAGTCATTGGTGAGGTCTACAAAAATAGCCAAAACTACTCTTTGAAAGGTGGAAGGTGCATTACAAAGTCCAAATGGTAGAATTATGTATCAAAATTTACCCTGTGGATAAGTGAATGTGGTCTTATATTGATCAACAAGTGCTATACTAATTTGGTTGTATCTCTTAAACCCATTCAAGGAGAAGTATTTCTTAATTTCCAGATTGTCCAAAACTTGATCTATAAAGGGCAAGGAAGGGAATCTTTCTTGGTGGATTTATTAAGCTCCCTATAATCTATACATATTTTCCACTTACCCTTTTTCTTGGGAACTATAACAAGTGGTTATATCCATTGAATATTAGATATTGGATAGATGAATCCTACCCTCTATAGTTTCTCTATTTCATTTTTGATAATGTCTGTTAGTGTTGGATTAATCCTTGGTTTTGGTTTCGACTAGTCTAACATCCTTAGTGTAAATATGATGAGTGAAGATGTTTGGATGAATCCCTTTCATATCAGTATAATCCCAAGAAACATCCTTTTAATGATTTCTCAAGATGGATATGCCCCTAGTATATTGGTTATTTTCTAAGTTTTTACCAATGGTCATTTCTTTTCCTATCTCAAAAATTACTTTTTAGTATCTTTCAAAATAAAAAGTTTTGTCTCAACAATCAACAAGTTTAAGGGACAAACATGAGGCTCTAGTGTGTGAAGAATAGTCATGTTCTTAGCAGATACAATCTTGGCTAAAGGAGAATGAAAATCCTTTGATGTTTGGCCTTAATGGTAATCACAGGTCTCTCCACAACCATGTATAGACATTTCACTTACCAAGGTGATTTTGTTTCCTTCGATTTCAACACATTCATTTCCATGGCTATAGTTTTGGTTTCTATAGCCATAGTTTTGGTTTTTATAGCCACAGATTATCTTTAACAAACACTTGGGTATGTCTCAGTAATTTCTTGCATATGATTTTTTACTACAATGGTGGCTAGATAAGAACTCATATTTTTATTATCTGAAAAATATACCCACAAACATCCACATATGGCTAGGTAGGGGGATAAAGAGAAATATTTGTTATTTTTTGCCCATTTGAAATAGTCATCTTTCCTTACCTATAGTCACTGTATGCAGCAATAGTAGCTAGCTAGGGTCTCCCAAAGATAACTAGATATCCCATATTTTGAGTTTTAGGTTGTAAGACTATAAAATCTACTGAATACTCCTAGGATTCAACCCTAACCATCACGTACTCAATTATTTCATTTAGTACAATAATAGATTGATCGGTAGAATTATACGATAGTACTTGTTAGATGTAATCCTATCAAGGAAAATGAATTAAAAGTATCTGTTGTTGTTATGAGATTGATGGAAGTAAGTAGATCCGCCAAATAGCTAGATATTGATTGACCATATAAAAAATGGTGATGACTAGACTCACAAGGTCCCCGTATTTTGGTGAAAGAAGTTTTCTAGCTACAAGGTCAGCTAGATTTTCTTTTACTTTGTATGGTTTTGGGTATTTCTTCTTCCTTCCTTGTGTATTTATGAAATGATTTCTAATAGTTTGGTTTAACTCAAGAATGTCCCTTATTTCTCTTAAGTGTGGGACCTCAATACTAAAGTTTTTCACCTCTTGAACTAATTTTTTTCTTCCCCATATTGCATTTCATTTAATATCTCTAGGAAAGGGGTTGAATGCACATTCTTGTCATTATCCTAGTGATCCCTAAATTCTTATATTTTTGGAACATGTTTATTTATCTCACTTTCCTAAGGTACCTCAGTAATAACTATTAGAGTATTGTTCACTTTTTTTCCAAATCTCAGTTGTAAGTTATTAATGGCATTAACTTGCATTGTCTCACCCCGACTTGCTTCATTAGTTGAAGTTGATTGTGTATTTTTGGGGGTTGAGACATGCTAGGATGGAATTTGGGTTTTTGTTTCCTGCCCTTGCTGGTAATTTTTTTGTGGTGGAGGCATTAAAGATTGTTATTTTTTGTAAACCTCCTTGGCTGATTATAGTTTTGCTAAGGTGACCATTATTAGTTTGGCTATGGATGCACATTAGCCTACTGGTGTCTATCCTTGCTGATTGTATAGAGGCATCCGTGGTTGTGGATTTGGGAAGGTCATCTATTTGGTGGTGTCTAATCAAGTTTTCTCCTAGTTGGTAGGGGGCTTTACTGGACCATGGCATCATCCAAGGATTCTCGAAAGGTGTTTAGGGCCATAAACGGGTTGATTATTTGATCTTTGAAAAAATTTTACTTCTCCATTTGTTTGAGTCATAGCATTTAATCTTTCTTTCAGCTGAGGTAGGAGAGTACAATGGTTGGTGTCATGGTTAAGGACATCATAGATCAAACACATTTATGTGATATCTAAAGGAAATTATTTCAAAGGATGTATTTTCCTGCATCTGGGACAATATATGTCTAGAGGTTCTTTTGCAACATTGTTCTTAGCTTTCATCCCATCCATGGTTGAATTTAACTATGTCAAGATGTATGTTTTCATATTGGCCATCTCTTTTAGAAGTTCTGAGGTACCAAAGGCATGTTTTGATGTTTTCCTTCTTCTAATGCCTCCCCTTGTTCTATAATAGCTTTGACATAACTCAACAATGTGTGTCATGGTGAGTTTGTGTACAACACCTCCTCTCATGAGATAGAGGGATTATTTGGTTTCATCATCAAGTCCTATAAGGAAGAATGTCTTGGTTATTTCTGAATTCAACTTATAACCACTTCTCCTATGAAAAAAGGAATATTTCTAGGTAATATTCCATATTTTCATCTTCTTTTTGTCTCATATGAAAGAACTCTTCCTCCTCCTATCTTGTCCCCTATAATAGTCTTGCTATTTGTCTAAAAAGGATGTTTGCATCTATTCCCATGAATGAATGGAGTTAGAGGGAAATCCCATAAAGAACCTCATGACGAGAGTCCTTGATAGTTGAAGGAAAGAGATTGAGTTTCGGTAATCTATTTTGTAGTCATATGTTTGGTATAGGACTTTGAATTCAAACAATAATTGTTCTAGGTATTCTGTGGACATTCCTCGAAAGATAGGTAGAATTAATGGGGAAATATTTTTCATAGGTTCTTCCTCATGTTCATTTAATATAATGGGTTAGGTGAAGCTTCTACCTAAATTTCTATCATCATAGTTTCCGTTGTCTCCCATTTCTCCAAGTTGTTTGGGTTCTAGATAAGTTGATTTAAATTCAATGTCACTCTACGGAGTAGTATTATTAGTGTTTAGTACTCATTATCCTATTGGGGATATTATTTGAATGTTGTGAGGTGTATATCTCCTTTTAGCAACCCCGTACCTATACATCAATGTTTATCTTTAAGGTAAGGCTTAGGATCACTACTGGTTGCATAGCTCAACTTCAATAACACCCATAGCATAGAATGTGAATAGAATGGCATGTTTTTCTTATGGTGGTCCCAGAAATGACACCAAAAATGATGGGTCATTATAACTTATAATTGTTCAATAACCCTATTCAAATTTTTATGTCATTATAAACTAGGGTTGTGTTCAAGGATGTATATAGAGAAGTTGATATACAACTCAATATTATGGTGGTTCTCTTTTTGGGGGGTTTTGTTTAGTGTCGGTTTTCTTGTCTACACTACTTAACTATGGAAAACAAGTAAAATATCTAAAATATTGAATGTCAAAGCTTCTAATATATGGAGAACAAAGTATATGAACTGTATCTACTCTACTAAAACAAAGTTGATGAAATGAAATGCTTGTTAAAGGAAAGGTTTACTTGAAATGAAATATTTTCTTAAATCAAATGATAGTAAAGGGAATGTGTTGAAATAAATAAATATGATATTGCATTCAAATAATCATCAAACCAAGATATTGAAACTAAAATTAAGAAAATATAAAGATCTTGCATGAAATACCAATCATTCAATCTCCTCAGTTGAGTGGGCCCTTACTCTACTTTAGGATTGAGGCTTTCAACATAAACATATACTCAAAATAGAATGTATTATATTGATCAAAATAAGATCATCACAAACTCTAGAGTGCAACTAAAGATAATTTATTCTATTAAATACTATAATACCGATAAGAACTAAATAAACAATAGTTCAAAGGAGGTGTATTATAAACACAGTTGATTACAACACATGCCACAAATATATGAAACAAATTAACCAATAATAATTTCATAAAATGTCCATGGAACCCTATAATTTAGCTTGAAACGAGGGACCTCTATTATAGCCGGTTGTCGTTCAATCCTCTAAAATGGTGTAATGGCTATGGACTCAGTCTCCTTGACTGTAACTACTCAAAATGGCAGAAAATGTGCCTCATCACATATGTCACCAAATCACTCAACAAAGTAGTTAGTGAAAGTTCCATTGGTCATTAGTTTGCATAAGACAAAATAAGGAGAAATGCATCACTTTATAATTTATATATAACTATTTAGAACATTCCCATGAATAGATTAATGTTTTTAAGAGTAAAATTTATAGTTATATAGATGCTATGAGGAGTCGATTTATGGACTCATTAATACCTTTCAATCGATTCCTCATGTATGAAGGGCGCGATTATTTTCACATTTGGTTGTGCATCGTTTGATGTCCGCCTATGACCCATTGGTCCTTATGGCTTACATCCATTTGATAGGTTTCTCATTGGATTCCCTCCATTTCATAGTGATTTTCACCCACTCACAAGTCCGTAGAGCATTTCGTCATCTCTATTAAGAGAATTTTTTGTTCCCTACCGACATGATATTAGAATCACTACCATAGATCCTATTGTTGTCTAAATCCTTCTTTCTTGGGGCATCTTTCCTCACTTTATCATTTTCCCAATCTTTCTTCTCCCACCCGCCCTTCACCAACTACCTCTTTCACATTTGTCATCAATTCCCCTTTTTGTTATCAATCCCTTATTTGAGGGGGAGCTCATCATCAATATTTCATTAGTATTAATACTACTATTTATCTCTCATAATTTTTGTCTCATGGCTTTCCCAGCACAAACCATGCGATAAAAAGGGGGAAATGTAGACACCAAAATTTTATTTTTCTACCCTTGATTTCCCATTTGTGAATTTTTCACCATGATCATAGCTAGACCCCCTTCATTTGATTCATTTATTTAATTAACCATCTATTATCCCATCACCTTTAATTATTAATTAATTCTTAATTAACCTAAATTAGCTAGTTGCCCGTAATTATCTATTATCTCTCCTAATGAGCTAATTACCTCTAATTATCTTTCCTTTTATGATGATTTTATCCATAACCACCTAAATCCACATACCTATGCTTTTTCTAGCTTTTATCTAACCCATATTTGTCTCCTATCTACCCATGACACTTCCCTAAACAACCCCTACCGCTTACATGCTTTAAAAAGCTTATCCCCAATCTCTAAAAGCCCTATCTCTTGAGTAAATTAGTGATTTTACTATCTAATGAATGGTTTCCCGTAGTCGGTGGTTACCTAGCTAGGTCTTCATTGACCCTATAAGACTAATTTCCCCCCTTCCAAAAAAATAAACAACTTGATCTTTCTTTCCCTGTGTGAATTTATCATCGAATGTGAGCATCCTTGTAGCTGTAGCATCCCTATTGGAGTCTATTGAAGCTTTCCTTTCATCACTTATGGATCTTTGGAAGGTTTAATTTGATTTTGTTCTTATTTATTCTATCATATGTTATTTTCATTACTATCTTGTAGAATCTAACTTCTTGCAGGTCCAACTACTGTCGTAATTCCGCTCACAACCTGTTCTTCTAGCCATTTTTCTTACAAGTTTCTCATTTAGCCCTTCTACCTTTGTATTTTTTGTATTTTCCAAGTCGTCCTCACTCCTCCAAGATCACCATCAACCTAGCCATGTGTAACCATACTCTCTATTTCCATATTCCTTTTGTGTCTACTTCTTCTCTATTATTGTTCCTAATTCTCATATATGTCTTCATGCCTTGGTCATCCCAAATTATTCTTTCGCATCCCATTCACTGCTAACCCAACCTAGTCACCATCGACCGAGTCTTGTTTACACCCAATCCACCCAAATATCTGCTCCTACCATCCTCTCTACTTTTCTATCCCAAGTATCCTTTTGTAGGTTATTTACGGTGTTCTCGTGTCTCTGTGATCACCTCATTTGCATTAAGATTATTTAATATATGAATTTCCATCTTGTTGTCTATTTTCATCTACTCAAGTCACCATTGACCTATCCCTCTATATCCTAGGTCATCGTTTCGACCCGATCAGTGTATAATTTATTTTGTTTTAGTTTAGATCAAATCGATATTTTTCTTTTATTTCGTCATTTGTAGATTCTTTTTGTATCGGTTTCTACATGTTATCCATTATATATCATTTACTTCACTTTCTTTTAGCAAATAGTGGTTGACATCTACAAAAGGAGGGTAACACTTCTTGGAACCGGTTTCATCAGCCCCAACATATACCATCTAATCCATTTTCTTCTTAGTTCTCCTTGTCTTGTAGGTTCCTTATGTTTGTAGCAACACCATTCACTTTGTGCCTATCACTTTGCATCCATCACACATTTGATGTACCTTAAACCCTCACATTTTAGAGTTATTTATATTTCTTTAGTAGTTATTTCATTAACTTAAAGGGAATGAGAAAATTAGATCAATGAAGCCATGAGAATACCAATTTGGTTTGTGTCATGTTCCGAAGTTCATATGTGCTAGTCCCTCATCTCATAAGAAGTGTTGTGAATAAATTATCTTGTGAAATAGTGAACATGCTATAGGTCATACATGATTCTATAGTACTTGTGTGAAGTCTAAAATCATATTTAGGTATAAAAGGTGCAAAAAGGTCAAATTTGTAAGAAATATGTTAGTAGGGCGAAGCATATCAGTGTATATGGTGTCGAGAGAGTTAAGTGAATGCCAAATAAAGAAGAAATCATAGTCTTGATGTTTAGTACTTCTTACGGAAGCCATTAGTTCATGTAAAGGTATAGTATGGGGTAGAGCTTATATTCCCTGGTAGAGAATCTTGAGGCAAGGGGAGTTCTCTACGAGCTAAAATTAGATAAGATATATGGTAAGATGACCTTTTTAGTAGAAACTATTAATTTCAGGCTAATCAATTCAAAAGGTAAGCCATTTTTGTTCAAACAAGTTTAAAAAGTTGAAATGATGTTGAAAACACTATGAAGATAGTTTAAGGACATAACAAGTATATTGATCATCTAAATGGTACTAATTCAAGGTAAGGGTCCAAAATTCTTGCATTCTTTGCTAGAGATTGGCAAGTAAAGACCCGGGAGAGTGATGAGAGGGTGTCTCATGAATTTTATGGATGCCTAGAATATTATGAAGTTCTTCAAGAATGAATTGAAAAATTTTTAGGTCTTAGAGTCCTAATGTATGGCTTAATAGCTATGGAGGCATATTTATGAACTTTCTTGCATGATACAGCTTCTAAAAAGTGATGAAAAACATGAATAAAGGCCTAAAAGAGGTGTATCATCTTAGAGGGAGCATTTTTTTGGCTCTCATCATGTCCAAAGGATAATTTTTGTATTATTGGAGTCGGAAAAGGAGATTTGAATCCCAAGGGGAGCAAGTAAGTCATTTTTTACATTTTTGTCCATGTTTCTTATCTTGTGTTGTCATTTTTATGTCTCGAGTTAGTGTAAAATTTTTCATAGATGGAAAGGGGGAGAGAAGGATTAGAAACATGGACTTGAAGTCATGTATGTGTGTTTTTCATATGGTTACCATCAATATTTTTGAATTATGGTTTGCCATCAATGAAAAAGGGGGAGATTGTTGGCCATTTTTGGTTTTGTTGTCATTAATATCAACCCCCATTGATGGTAAAGGGTGTCATGTATGTCTCCCTATGATGTTTTTTAGGTGTCAAGTACGAAGTTCATGTGGTTTGGTGAGTTGTTATGGTGTCCTAGTGGATGGTTGAGTAAAGCTGCAGAATCGTTTGATATCTCTAGAGTTGGTTGGAGGTTTTCATGATTTCATACATGGTCCATGAGGTGTGTTTTAGGTGTCTATGAGTCAACATTGAGTCATCGTTGTCAATTCATGAGTTGTATGCCTTGGGTAAGACCATTCCAGGCTTGTTTCTAACCCCTGGAACATATAGATGAAGTAGACGTATGAGATTTGGAATAGATATTTATTTTTAGATAATGGTTAGATCATGGAGGTAGTGTACCTGAGGTTTATGATGAGTTTCAAGTTAGAATTTTGAGGTTTGATCCATATTTGAGGTGATTGGGAAGCAATCAATGGGAAATAGATAGTTTATAATAGGTAAGTCACTATGGATGGAGAGTTTGAGATATATTTTAGATATATGTTGAGCATGAAAAGGTATAGGATGTTTTCATGGTTCTTCATGTAAAATTTCAAGATATGTAAGTTTCAAAGTGGCTGGGTAAAATGATTTGTTTTTAGAGCAAATATTGACCTTCTAATGCTCATTGTGAAATTTATTATTTACATGAGGACCGATATATTTGGATTAGATTATTAGATTAGTTATGAAGGTTTCAAAATAATAATCAAGTTAGTTTATCATCACGTTTTTATGAACAAATGTTAAGAAGGTGAAGTGGTTTAAAACTCTAGTTAAACCCTAGCTAGGAGAAGGTTGTAGAGAATGAAGTATAATGACCCATTTTTTATTAGTTAATAATAATTAATGATTGAATTTTGTATAGAAATATTTTATCTTTCCATAAATTTATGGTAAAGGTCATAGTCATGAGTAGGCCCCACCAAAAAATAATAGTTTTTGAAGAAGAAGGATTTAGGACAAGATGGTCCTAAGGAATAACATGAAAAATTAATGGTGCTTGATTTATGGGAGTTTTTTATTTATTTCCATGGAGGTTTCAGGACCAATTCATGCAGTAAGATGGTTTTTTTAATCCATACAAAGTTGAATGGTCAAAGGGCAATTTTGGGGTCTCAAATAGGAAGGTCTAGAAAAATGAGAATAACTTGTGCTACATGTGGAGTTTGAAGGTGATTAAAGTTGAATTGGAAATAGGATTCAAAGATATTTCTATTGATATGTGGTTTGAATCATGTCGAGGTCATTTTATAGGGTTTCCATTTCATTCTTTGGATAGGAATATTTTTGGTAGTTTAAGACAACATGTGTTTTGGTTCAAGTTTGATGTTTTCGAAGCATGATATGGATTAGATGATGATTCCTATCACCTGTAATGTGAATAATGATGAATTATACATGTAATGAATCAATTTTTAGGTCTTGTATGTATGTAGAAATGAGTGTATGAGTTAACCTTTGAAAAAAATGTTTTTGGCAAGTTGATCGGTGAAGGCAAAATTTGTTGTGGTTTGAAGAGATGGATGTTTCGTGGCTTATAAATTTCTTATAAGTGTTATACATGTTTAGTGATTTCTATAAACTGGCTACATGACATGGTTTTCTCATGCTAAAGTGATTTGGTGATGAAATGAAGTTTATAGAGCGTTGAAGGGTGAAGGAAACAACTTGTTTGATATTTGTAAAGGTAACTAAGCCCATTAAATGAAATAATTTGTTGGTTAAAGAAAATTGAGACAATTTTCAATGTTTAAATGATGTATTACTAATGTTTTATGAATATGGTAGCTTTACTAAGCATGTTTTTAAATAAGGAGAATTTTGGCATCCCAATGCATGTGTTTTAGTGATTTTTAGATCATGAAATGAATGGATTTTCCTAGGATGAAGTACTTGGGTAAATTTTATCTCTTGTGTAAAATATATGGTATTTTTAGTGATGCATGGTGGAATTTATGATAAGGTTCTGACATCCTTTGGGTTACAAAGAAGAAATGCATATAAAAGTGATGTTTTAGCTCATTTTGGGAGCTAGTCTTGCATGGGTGAAGAGTGTGACCCATAGGTGAGTGAATTATAGGTATGAGGGAATAATTTTAAAGATGATTAGATTAATGGCAGATTTAAGATTTTTGAAGACATGTGTGCAATATTTTAGAGGCAAGACAAGTCCATGAAGACCTAGAGAGAGCAAGTTGAAGAAGGTGTGCTTGAGAGAGAGTTTGAAGGAATTTGGATCTGAACTTTGGGATCACTATCAGCTATGGTATCAGCATATTTTCATTGGTCATACTTTTGAAAATATCTTATGATGATTCATATTTATAAGATTATCTTGTTGTGAGTAATATCAATAAGTGTTTAGGGGTTGGTGCTCCTTGTGGGGTTGGTGCCTCACTAAAGAAATCTCTTGTGATGCGTAATATTCACTTGAGTCCTTTGTTGTGTATAATATTAGAAAAGTTTTAGGGGTTGGTGCTCCTTGTGGGGTTGGTGCCTCACTAAAAAAATCTTGTAGGATGTGTAATATTCTTGCAATTCCTTGCTTTGAGTAATATAAGCAATGGTTTTAGTGGGTTTTCTTCCCCTTGAGGGTTTCCCACTTATATCTAGTGTCTTGTGTTCTCTCTCTTGATTATTACACATGTGATTTTTATTGCACACATAATAATTTTACATGGTTTATGGATATTGAATGGTTAAGTTGAATGATGAATCTAAGAAATTGGAAATGAAGTTGTAATTATTGATGGTGATTCACGCCCTCTCTATCACCGTGATTCCAAATATCACCTAATAATGAAAAATAAATCTAAATAGTGGATTACAAATAGCAAAAAAATTCAATTTTTTTTTTTAGTTGATTATCTTTATTAATGTAGAAATAAAGGTGAAATGTGTAAAATGGATGAAAGGGTCCTATAAAATGGCCGTTTATGGATGGTTTCAAGAATGTTTAAGGTTGGAGTCCTCAATATACTCGAAGGTACATGAAGTTGGATTCTATGTTGATACCAGTATGGCACTGGTATTGAGGCCTAGCCCCTTACTTAATGGTCCCACAATGATAAGGAAGTCAGGTGCTTAGCCAATATACCAAAAATTAATTGTTTAGACTCGGCTTAGAACAACGAGTCAACTTCACTATTGGATGATGAAATCCCAATAGTTTCACCAGGTAGAATTTTTTTATGCAAGTTTGTGTTTAATGTGATTTTCTGTGTGAGGGAGATTAAGTTAATGTAATATATTAACCTTCTAATTATACTATGTAATAAAGTAGGATGAAAATATATTTTTAAGCCTAAAAGAACAATTAATTTCGATGAGGATAGACACCAAAATGCAATGCTTCAAAAATAGAAAGAAAATAAGAAAACACATGTAAAAATGCGTCTTCTTCTTTTTTAATATTTTTTATTTTTAGCACAACAATAAATCTAAGAAGGAAAATCCCCAAGAGTAAAAACCTACAAGGGTTAGCAAAAATAGAAAATAGCAAGAGACAATGGTGTCGAGGATGACTTATTGAGTAATTAAAAGTAATCACAAATATGATTGGTGATTAATTGGTATCACTTTGGTGATTTGATTGGATTCTTTGGCGATAAAAGAAAATAAGGCCTAAAAATGAATTTTTAATAACATTGAAATGAAAGAAAGGGGATAGGGGTCCCGCGCATCATGCCAACATGTTTAGAGAGTTAAATTAAAAAAACAAACTGACCTTAAAAGATGGAGGGGTTTACCGATACCTGTAGGATAGCTGATGTTGATCTTGATGTATGGTTGAAGCCACGGGTCCAAATGAATTGACAATTCCTCTTATCCTGGAAAAGTACTCTCAATCAAAGACATTAAAAGAAGATATTAGATAAATGGATAAGAGAGATGCTTAGCAAAGGAAAATTGAAGGAATCCAAAGGGACTTCTTTGGAGGATGTCAACTCACTTTTAGACAATTAAATAGATTGACAAAGATAATGATAAAGATATGTAACATATGACAATGGATAGATAATGGATGCAAATCTCTAGAACTAAAGGTTGAAGGGGAGATCTTGTACTAGAATTCCTCAGTCTCTTCTTGGATATCATGGAGGAGTTAAAATTTATCTTTAATGTCTTGTTCATCAATATCTAAGCGAGATGGAACAAAAATTCAAATCGTGGAGAATTTTTTATTGTTCCCCAAAGAAAGGTTGTTGGACTATGGAGAGATCATAAATACTTATAATTGGATGTAAACGGACAAGAAATACCATATAATAGAGAGCCATGCTTAAAAATAACATGTTAAATGCATAGGGATTGATAGAAATGATATAAAATTGATAAAGTGATAAAAATAAAAAATGATAGGGATCACTTTGGTGATTTAGGCGAGAACCTTTGGTGATTCAAAGTAATTCTTAGTGATTATTGCTAAAAATATAGTTTTTCCAAAATGATGATGATAAGTCTAAAAATTGGTTTTATGATTTCTTTTTAGTGTTCTTATGAATTAAAAGGAATAAGGTAGAGTTGCCTCAAAGGATTTGATTGAAGTTGTTGTGTCGATTGTTGTATTTTTGATAATTGACATATGACAATAGCTACAAAAATGCCATGTAGATAATTGTTGGTGGATGATGTTAACTCTTAGCGATCTCTAGAATGTATTTATTTCTCCGAGAATTCTAAAAGATGAGTGTGGGCAAAAATGATGAAATTCTAAAGATCTTGGCAAGAGAGCTTAAATGTGCTATTTATAATTGTTGGTGATTAGCTATAATCACTTTGGCGATCCACTTTTTTCAAGGAAAGTTCTGGAAAGTGGTTAAAACCCCCTCTAAACATTTTTTTTTTTTTGGGTTTCTAATAAGAGTAAATGATTAAGGGGAGGTTGAGGATGAGGTGTATGGGTTAGGATTTGTTGATAAAATAGGATTAGAAGGTTTTGAAATGGTTAGGATAGATTTAAAGTGGTTGAGTGGTTTCTAGGAAGGGTAAAATAAGATTTTATAGATGTGAAGTGATATTTACGGGGTGTGGGAGAATATTTACATGAATTAAATATTGCAGAGGAAATTAGACTTAGGATAAGTTATTTAATGGATTAGATAATGTGTTTAGATGACTTATTTATTTTTATTTTTTTGAGGGGGTAATGTATGTGGTCGAAGAAATTAGTGGTGCAATTTGTAGGTTTTGACAATTGTCTAAAGGATTTGAAAATAATATGACTTTGCTTTTAGTATGGGATTTGTAAATTATTTCCATGGTGGGTTCAAATGATGGTTGACCTTCTAGAGGGAAAAGTGTGACCTAGTTATGAAGATTGGTCTTAAGGTAGTTTTGGGGTAGTTCAAGACCATTTTTAGAGATGAACCTATTTGAAATCCTTCCAATTAGATTTGGAAGTGTTTTTGTGCAAATTTGCAACAGGGAAATTGGAAGTTTCAAGCATGATAACTACATGCATGTGCTAAAATTTTCATGTTTTATCATTCTGACATCCTAAGTCAAATCCGTCAGTCGATCACCCCCTATTTGATGTCAAAATTTTCCCCTAGGTGATTTAGGAAATTATATTCATTCCCCCCTAGCCGATTTTACGGAATTATGGAAAGATGCTATCTTCTGGCAATATTGGCAAAGGCTATCGCTAGCCTTCTCAGGACTGGATCAACACCATAGAGTGGAATGGAAGGTCCAAATTCAACATGGAGTTGAATTTAAGACCTTAGAACATCATGGAAATTATTTTGGAAGGTTTGGGGAATTTTAGAAAGACTTGGAGTAGTCTCGAGTAAAAACTAGGGTTCTCAAGCCTAGGCAAAGTACACTAGCCTAAAAAGCTGTTGGGCTTCAAAAGAAGATTTTGGGAGCACTAAATGGAGTTAGAAGTAAAAGAAAAATATGCAGAAATATTATTCCAAGACCTACATGATGGTGAAATCATATTTTTCAAAATATCTTAGCGCTTAATATTGGAAGGTAGGTTTTCATAGGCCAAAGTGGAGTGTCAAATAAAAAATATTATTTTAAGGGATAATATGACTGAATCAATACATGAGAACCCAACCATTGGATCTAAAATTCCATTTCCATTCAAGATCATATAACATTTCACCAATAAATTCCACCACGAGCTCAAGTTATCATCGTTCTAAGTTACCCTCTCAAAGGTAGTTCCAGACTTAGTTATTTTTGGGAGGACATGTGTCACCATCAAGAGTCGGTGGGATTTCATGTCCCTAAAATTACTAAGGTTAGGTACAAAAACCTTGTAAAAATGTGCCTAGACCCCATGTGACCTCCAAGAACCTCATGTGACCTCCAGACTTGACAATTCAGCCCCTAGGTGCATTTTTGGAGCATCCATTCCCTACCATCGGATCAAGCACCATGTGTCAGCTCCAAGACCACCATGGAAATTGATGTCCCTCATATCCCTAAGGTTAGAGACATAAGAAATTGAAAAATGTGCCTAGCTCCTATGTGGAGTCTTTTGGAAATCCATGTGACCAACTTTTGGCTCTCAGTGCTTTAAAACAAATTTTATCACCTTCATTCCCTGAAGTCGGATCGCCGCCACATGTCATCCTCTTGACCACCATGGAATTTGATCCTACTAATGTCCTTAAGTTTAGGGAGATCAAACATGAAAATTTACACCCAATCTTCTCCATCCATGAATTCAAAATTTAAAAATATAAGCTGCAGCTCAGCGTTTCTAGTGCTTTAAGATTGTTTCACTCCCATGTAAAGACAATCTTCATCCTTCCTCTATAACTTTCTCCATCACTCTGCCATTGCAAAAAAATTAGACTAGATCAACCAAGGAACTGAAATACCTTTCCAATGGCGATATGTGGGTCTATAAAGGAATCACCATCAAGCTAAGAAGGAGAAATGAAGAACAACGAAGAAGAGAATAGTAAAATCTCCATAGCCAAAAAATGGAAATCTAAACAAATCCTACAAACCAAAGGTAAGAATCAATGAACCATTTTCTGGTTGGGTAGATAAAACATAGGAGATGGATGTATCATTGGATGTTTAAATTTTCATTTTGAGAGTTAAAGGATAGGAATCCAGTTATGATGCATGACTTTGGTCTGCCTTTCTGTGATGCTCTGTAATGAATCTAATGAATGTAATGAGGTTACGGTTTATATGAATATGATCAGTAATGATTTTGGTGCATTTACATATCTTCATGGTTCTATTTTATGCATGTTTATGGAATGAGTTTGAATCCTTGTGCATTTCCCTTTTTGTTTTGATTTAGTTCTTAATCTATTAAGTACTTTTCTATCTGGAATGACTGCATTGATCTAGAAGCCATTTTGAGCTCTATGATGCTTGCATGTCTCATTTCCACTCACTTCCTTTAAGTTTGGATCATAGATGATGTTTTCCCACTCAACTCACATAAAAGAGAGACTCGTGCACCCACGCGTGCCTCGGGTGAGTGCCCAGTGCCCGTTGGGTGATAGGCGATGTGCATGGGGTTCCCTTGTTCTTGGTGGGTGTAAAAATGACTACATCTTGGTTCCATTTTTGGGACCTCTTTTCAAAGTTGTAGTGGGAAATGGCATACATCATGATCTATGTAATAAGTGATGACATAATGCCTAACTTTGGAAAGTGTTGAATCATGGTTCAAGAGCACGGAGGAAGAATTTTCTCAGAGATTCAACACTGGACCTGATTTTGATGCACGTAGATGGGTAGAAGAGAACCTCTACCATGATTTATATGAAATTTTTTTTTTTGTTGCTTCCTAGTAGAGTTGTATGAATGGCTCTCGGCATATGCATCTAGATCAAGTTGGTATTATAGATCATGTGTGTGGACCCAAGAAGAATACCAGAGGCTGCGTAGGATGTAGATCTGACATGGACTTGTGTTGTGGATCATTGGTGGAAAGGTGTGTTGGCTAGCTACACTCTGGAGTATGCTATTTCTACATATTCTTGTCAGAAGTTGTTGAGTTTGAGTTTTTGTGGGATCCCAGAGGATCATTTCTATGTGTTATCCCTGGAAATGAAGATCTTGATTGTTACCTTGAGTTTAGAGGCATCTTCGATGGCCGGCTAAACCATTTTGAGTGTTGGGTGAGGAAGCTAGAGTGGAGGAAGATGGAAGACATTGTGATGAGAGAAAGAAAGGGAGGAGAGATGACTCAAGTATAGTGAAGCACGTGAAAGGGAGATTGCTAGACAATGTGAGGTTGCAAGTGTGATGGATGTATGGAGGTAGATGTTGTGGGAAGGATTTGAGGTTCACGCAGAGGATGTGGAACCTGAGTAGTCTATGCTACCCCATCTTGGAAAGTGCGTAAGAGAGACCCCTTCGGCTTTTATGATGAGAGTTTTCATCACGTGAGAGAGAGAAGAGTCATTGGCATGCATCTAAACCCACCTAGTGACCAAGACCCTGGTGCTTGGTTTTCCTAGATCAAGGGAGGAGTATCATTGACCTAGTTGGTATCGGTGGAAGTGACAGATCTGTGCCCAGGAGATATAATTTTTCATTTCCTACTTCTATGGCTGCACAAACTATTCCAGTATTTGGAGGAATTTTTGGACAAGGAGAAAATACACAAGGCTTGGGTAATGCATCGGGGAGTGGCGTGGGACACACATCTGGTAGTGGCACAATCTCACAGATGGTTTGGCACGTAATTTAGTGGGACATGTTGGGGACCCTAGGCGTGACGCTTTAGGCCCATTACTAGCTATGGTGGATCTGGAGGTGGAACTGGTGGATCTGGAGGCATAGGGACCTGTGGATCTAGTGGATCTAGTGGATCAGGAGGAGGAAACACCGGAGGAAACCAAGGGTCTGGACCAGGAGGACAGGGCCTCAGCCACCTCCTCAAGTTTTCTTTGAGATGTCTTTACATTTTCCAGATTATAGGGGTATTGAAGATGTTGTGGAGCATGTTCACAAGTGTGAATTTCTATGGTGTGTGAAGGGGATCACAACCCCGAGAGCAGGAAGGCTAGTCAGTTTGCAATGACATTGCAAGGGCATGTGCATAGTTGGTATAGGAAGTATGACCCCCATCAGATGGTGGTAGATTACACCACATTGAAAAATGCCTTCCTAGTAGAGTTCCACATCCTGAGTTTGAGTAGAAGAGCATCAATGCCCTTAAGGAGATTCAACAGGGAATGGGACAGAGAGTGTGTGGGAGTATGACACATGGTTTAAGACTCTCTGTCAAAATTTTCATATGACATTCACCCTTCACAACATGCTCAATGGTTTTTGGAGGGTTGATAACTCCATTTAGAAGAGATTTATCTCATAAAACTTTCATAAGACCATGTGAGGCGTTAGAAGCCACCCTATGTGTTGAAGTTGTTGGAAGTGTTGACACTGGGGTTAGCCCATTCCTAGAAGCTCAAATCATTGTTATGGCTAAGCAGTTGGAAAATTTATCTGCAAACTCAGCTCATGAGACTCGTAGTGGAATGTGGTGTATAGATTGTGAAGTAGAAGGGCATGTCAAGATAGTTTCCCCCGGAAGACAATATACGCTGTAGTAGTAGACTGTGAGATTTTTCATGGGGACCATGATGCGAGTAGATGTCCCTTATTACAGTGCACAATTTGGAAGAATGTATCTTGCTACTATAAGATCTACACCTCTACAACCCATGATACTAAGGATTGTAGGCTTATTGATCAGATCCATGAGGCCATTGATCATGGTGTGTGCTAGACCAGCATTGCCTAGTAGTTCTAAGGGTGATGATCACCATTATGAGGAGCAGCGTAGATGGAGGGTGCATGGAAGGGGATTTTGTGGAGGATTCCATGGTCATGGTAACCATGTGGAGGAGGAAGAAGTGAGTTCCCATGTGGAACCTATTTTAATTGTGGGTCTAGACCCACTACAAGTGAGTGAGCCCTAGATTTTTTTTGTAGTGTTCATGGTGTGGGAAGAAGCACAAGTATGAGGAGTGCCCTGAGTTGTTTGAGCATATGAATCAAGCAGCACCAGAAAAGACAAGGGCACTGCAATGGTAAGCATTAAGAAGGCTGACACACAATGGATGCCACAGGTGACATGTGATGTAGGTTTGGAACCTGTTATGGTAACAACAAGAGTAGAGGCATGCGTAAAGGAAATGCCATGGTAGAAGAACCTGGTTTCAAGGGAAGAAGTGGTACATGGGAAGTACCCAGACCTATGCATCAAAAGGAGGTATATCAAGAAACCATGGATGTCATTTAGAGTTTACAAGGAGAAATCCAATGTCTAAAGGAGTAGTCAGGAGGAGGAGCAAAGAAGGAAGGTCGAGGTGCAAAAGATGACCTGGATGAGGTCAAGGAAGTATGTAAAATGCTAAGGCAAGAGAATATTATTCCCTTGCTAGGAGCATGGTTGAGAGAGAAGGTACCACATGCACCGAGAGAAGAGTGTGAGAGGTAGGTCTTGCATGTAAACCTTCCCCCTCACAACCTTGACTATGATAAGGAGATCATGTTAAATGTGGTCATGGATGGATGGCTCCTTAGTAATATCCTCATTGACACAGGGCGGAGGTCAAATGTTCTCACCTTGGATGCATGGCATCAGATGGGAAGACCTACATTACAACCATCTTCAAATGTGTTGTATATGGAAAAAAAAATGAAGGCAATGCCCATCGGTGTCTTAAAGGATGTAGCTATCACCATTCAGGGGGCTAAGTTTATTGGGGACTTCGAAGTCTTGGTGCTCACCGAGGTAGACAATTTCCCAGCATTACTTGGGTGCCCATGGTGTTATAAGAACAATGTGGATCTTTGGTTTAACAAGGGATACATAAGCTTTGAGAATGAGGAGGAATGGGTCATCATACCCCTGGCTGATGGAAAATCAACACCCTATACTGAACCTTTGGGAGAAGAGGTCTGGATAGAATATATGTGCTCAATCAGGGATCAGAGATAATTCATCCCCCAGAGGAGTTATCTAGTTTGAGGATGCTCAGTCCTAAGTGACACCACTAGTATAGCATGTGATAATTGGGTGCATGGGACCTATGAGTTAATCGACATTGACATTTGAGAGGATCGGTAACAAAGGTGAAAAAGGCATGTATAGTCCGGTGCCTAGGGGGAAAGGAGCTACCTAAGTACTCAGGAGGAGCCTTCCTGAGGTCTTTTTGTAGGAGATGGAAGCTCAGTGGAAGAAGGAAAATGAATGAAGAGGGATGTTAAGTTATGTCCTACTCGGAACTACTGTGTGCTGGTGGGAAACACATCGGGATAATCTCTTGGAATGTGAGGTGAGAATTTCTTCTCTATAAGGTTTTGTAGAGAACGTGCCCATGGCTATAAAAGACTACCATGGTAAAGAGACCACTTCCTTCCATATCCAAGCATGTGAGACAACCTGGATGGGAAGTGCAGAAGCATTACCACCTTCATTATGGGTTCACAAGTTGTACTCCACCTTGCAAGGTTGTGCACGCGCATGGTATATCCACTCAGAGATGCGTCACCAAACTGGTAATTGGAAAGAATTGGTGGCTGACCTCATTCAAACATTTGAGTACCAGAGTACAAAGCCATCAGTACATAAGGTGTTGCAGGTTGTCAAGCACCTTACATCAGGGGATAGTGTTATGGTGGAAGACAGAATACAAGAGTTGCTAGGAGAACCTGGCCAGAAGTGCTTTGAGGAGGAAGAAACAAAGAGATACAGTTTGAGCGTGCATGTATAGAGAAAGAAAAGGGGAAGATGGTGTATGTTATTGATGGAGAAGAAGTAGAGAACTTGGATGTTAACCACTCTGTAGGGATGCGTGAAGTCATAGATAGTGTTGATGAATGGGGTGTGTGCCTATCATGAACCTTTAAAGACAAAGAAGGTTAACATCGGCTCAGAAGAAGAGCCTAAAGAGGCAATCATTGGAGACTATTGGTCGAGAGAAAGAAGTCTCTAAGATCATTGATCTTTTACGTGAGTTTGAGGATTTATTCCCATGTGGGTATCATGAGCTTAAAGGCATCCACCATTCCTTGGGGGAGATGAGGATAAAGTTGAAGGAAGGTGTGCACCCAGTCAGGAAAAGACCATACCGGATGAATCCTAACCTACGCGTGAGGTCAAAGAAGAAATAGATAAGATGATAGCGTCGGGCATCATTGAAGTTGTTGAAGAGTTGGAATGGATAAGTCCAATGGTGATTAGTATCAAGAAGGATGGAAGGATAAGGATATGTGTTGATTACAGGGACCTGAATGTAGTATGTATCATTGATCCTTTCCCAACCCCATTTATTGAAGAAATCTTAGAAGGAGTGGTAGGACGTGAGGTCTACTCTTTCATAGATGGATTCTCGGGCTATCACCAAGTAAGGATTGCAAAGGAGGACCAGAGGAAGACAACTTTCACCACTGAGTGGGGAATTTTTTCCTATATAGTCATGCCTTTTGGGTTGAAGAATGCACCTGTTGTGTTCTCATTGCATTGTGGTGCAAGCTTTCCATGACTTTATCCATAAATTTCTTCAAGTCTACCTGGATGATTGGATAGTATATGGGTTAGTAAAGGACCATTGTGACAATTTAAGGCTGATGTTTGAAAGGTGTCGGTAGTTGAGGATATCCCTCAACATTAAGAAATGTGTCTTTGCTACCCCATTTGGAACATTATTGGGACACATCATATGTAAGGAGGGCCTGCTAGTAGATCCCACAAAAGTTGTAGTAATTGTGGGATTGAGGGAACCTACTAGTCAAAGTGTAGTGCGTGGATTTCTCGGGCATATGGGGTACTATAGGAAGTTCATCAAGGGATATGCCAAGATCACCATGCCTTTAGAAGAGTTTCTTAGACATAAAAGTGCCTTTCATTGGGGAGAGGCACAACAGAAGGCATTGACACTTTGAAGGATAGGCTTGTCACCGCGCCCATACTATGATTCCCTTCTTGGGATAAGCCTTTCCATGTTCATGTGGATGCCTTAGGAACCACCATTGGAGCAGTACTTGCACAACTGGTGAAGGGATTGTTGATCATCCTTTGTGCTTTTGCAAGTAGGAAGTTGACACCAGTAGGAGTAGAATTATACTACAACTGAGCGCGAGGCATTATCAATGATCTACGCACTTCATAAATTTAGACAATATTTGTTGGAAACCCCTTTTATATTTTACATTGACCATATGGCATTGAAATACTTGGTGAACAAGCCCATTCTACAAGGGTGCATATGTCGGTGGGTACTATTGTTCCAAGAATTTGAGTTCACATGGTGGTTGTCAAACTAGGAAAAAGTAATTCGGACTTGATCATTTGTCTAGGATTGATTCAGGGGAGGAGGACATGCAAAGCATTGAGGATACCATGCTAGATGCACAACTATTTAGGTTTGTATGTGCGTGCCCTCGGACTTAGAAGATATTGTAGTATTTCTCAAAATGGGTGTGGCGTCAGTAGAATGAAGGCCTTGGAGAAGAAGAAGTTGGCCATATGTGCCCATGCCCTACATGCTAATTAGTGGAGATCTATACAAAATGGGTCGTGATGAGGTTTTGTGCCGATGCGTACTAGAACATGAGTGCATTACAATTATGGAAGAGGTGCATGGTGGGATTGCAGGAGGACACTATGTGGGAAATGCAACCACGTGGAAGATTCTACTCATAGGGCTTTGGTGGGAGACCATTTATCAAGATTGCATTGAGTTTTTTGCAAGGCTGTGACCATTTCCAGTGCCTTGGAAAACCTGGAAAAAGGGATGAAATGCCCTTGTGACCAATAGCCAACATGTGGAACCATTTGAGAAGTGGGCTATCAACTTTTTCGGACCAATCTTGCCAGTGGTGAACGAAGGACTGGTTCGTGGTATATCCTCACTTGCACTGATTATTTGACAAGGGGCAGAGGCAACACCTACAAAGGATTGTATAGCTGGCTACCGCTGCTAGATTTTTATGGGAAAACATAATCAATAGGTATGGATGCCCATTGAGTTTTGACAAGTGATAGAGGTACGCACTTCCTCAATGAAATGGTAGGATTCTGCTATCAAAATTCATGGTGGCCCATCACAAAACTACTCCCTATCACCCTCAAGAAAATGGAACTATTGAGGCATTTAACAAAATACTTAGTCACACATTGACTAAGATTTGTGATGTTGGTAGATAGGATTGGGATGAAAAGTATCAGCCATTCTTTGGGCATATAGGACAACCTACAAGAGGTTGAATAAGGCCACACCATTTCAATTGGTGTTTGGCGAGAGGCTATCCTTCTAGTTGAATTCATGTTACCTTCTCTATGTATAGCGTGCACGTAGGAGGATTAGATGATGAACAAGTGCTGGAAGAAAGAATTGACAAGTTAATGTAATTGGATGAGAGACGATCATTAGCGAGTGGAGAGAAAAAAAAAAAAAAAAACAAAAGGCATGGCATGATCATCACATTAAGAACAAGAAGTTTGAGGTTGGGGAAGATGGTCTTCTTATATGATTCAAAGTTTTTGCCATCTGGGAAGTAAAAGTCCATTGGTTGGGCCCCTACATCATCTCGTACATCCTTGATTCAGGCGTGTGCCAGTTGTAAGCGTTGGATGGGATGAGATTTCTAGGACACTTCAATGGGAGTAGGTTGAAGCCCTACTATAAATAAGTCTTCTTGGTGTTTGTAATAAGGTAGTATTGCCAGATAGTTTAGGATTTCCTTTATTGCATGTTCCTTTTCTTGTGTTTCCCTTTCTCATTGTTGTTTTTTTTTTGCACCTTGGGTGCATTGGTAACCTCATTACTTTTTGAAGGTTGTGAATGCAGAGGACCACACATCATTTTAGTGTGGGGTAGAGTAAGGTGGAAGAAAATGCAAAGTGTTGAAGTGCTAGGAAGGATTGTGTTGGAAATCCCGGTTGAATGGCCCTGTGAAGGAAGTGCATGCAAGGAAAGGTGAAAAAGGATGGTTGGTGTCAGGGTAAGGCTACATTGTGGATCCATGTACAAGAGAGGAAGAAGCACAAATGCAACATGAGGGTAGGTGAGAAATCATGATGAAGAAGAAGTGCCTTGGTGCTTTGGTTACATGCGTGCAAGAGTCTCTATCAAGATGGATTGGTTGCATGCTAGAAGGTTGGAGAATTGTCCATGCAAGGTTGGGCACGTGTGAGTTAAAGTGCTAAAGATGGGTTTGTTTGAAAAATCTGCATTAAGTGTTAAAGTATGGTGGTAGGTGAAGTGGCATTTAATGCTAAAAGTGGGAAAAACTATAAATAGAAGGTTGGACACTTCATTATTTACTTTGTGAATATGAAGAAGGAAGAGATTTTGTGAACTAGGGTTTCTAGAGTTGATCCGTGTGAAGAAAAATTGGAAATATTTAAACCGTGAGTGACTAGTTTGGATCTACAAACTAGAAGGGAAGTAGTTCACGGTGTAGAGAAGGTTGTGGAGAAGTGTCATCTTGTGAAAGGGATATTCCAGTTAGGGTTTGGCAGCTAGGGCACATGGGTTGGAAAGGAGTTTCTTCACAAGTTCGAGATTTGAACTTGGAAAAGATAGAAGAGTAGAGCTAGGAAGAGAAGTTGAAGTGATAACCCAAAATGGCACCTAAGAAACCAAGTAGTAACACCTAAGAAGGGAAAGGGAAAGGGAAAAAAACAAGAGATTACCACAAGTACCAATGAGGAATGGTATGTAGAAATGTAGTACCCAGATGGGGTTTTTCTCGGGATGGAATGGGAATCCCACTTAAGAAAAATGATAGTAAGTGACTACAATCATCACATGAATGTGATTGAAAAGGAAATGGCATTGGAGTTAGTGTGCCTGACTAACCTAGAGAACACCTGAGGGGTTACCAATTTATAGCGATGAAGTCAAGGTGAAGTTAGAGAAGGTGGGATTATTACAACTCTATGAGTTTCCCTACTTTGGAAAGCTAGAGTGCCTCTATCAGTGGCTAATGTCGTGTACATGAAGACCACTTTCACTTTGCGGGGCGTCAAGATGCGCATAACCCCTTAGCTAATTTCAAGATTCACAGGCCTTATCTGTGAGGGAGAAAGCTTAGAGGATGACTTGTGTGACAAGGAAGCAATTAAGGAAATAGTGGCCACGTATGCGTATAAGAAGGGGTCAAGGTACTTTGATATCATGGATATCCAAGACCCAGTGATGAGAATGGCCATGCGTGCCTGATAACAAAACTCAACGTGCAAGAAAGATGGATGTAGGTAAACAAGTCCTGGTTGAATGTTTGTAGAAGAATATCAGAGGGCACCATCTACAATCTATCCACATACATTGTAGATGAAATTATCACCAGCGCATGGGAAGGAGACAAGATTCTCTTTGGTAATGTCCTCTTAACCATTGTGTTCTCAGAGATCGGAGTACTAGATGCAACAGACAAGTTCATTTGGGAGTACCCAGAGGAAGACCCCCCTCACCTGTAAAAAATATTTGAGAAATACACTTGTGATAGCATGATGCCCATTCACAAGGCGCATCTTGAAAAGTGGTATACACATTTAAGGAATGTGTTTGGGGAAGATGGAGAGAATACCGGAACAAATTGCCTAGTGCTTACTTATAGGAGAAGTTGAGTTTGTTATATACCAACACTTTTGTATTGGTAGGTTCAAGTTGATTGATGAAACCATGAGCCCATGGTGCAAGCTCCCATTCACCTTCACAGCTCAATACTTCTAGGTGGGAGTTAACAGATTCAAGGAGTCCAAGAAGTTAAAGTTTGACCTTAGTGAGGTGGACGGGACCACAGGGAGATGCGCAGGATGTTGGTCTACCCCAAAAAGTGTGCGTACGTGGAAAAGTATGTGTCACATGAAGTCAAATGGTGAAACCCCTGACTCTTCCCATTGTGGGGAGGTCCGCAGTGTGAGTATACCTTTTCGCATAAGGCCCAAGTTTGAGAAGGGTGTTTATCTTGAAAGTGAAGTATCTATACCTGAGGACCCAATAGGTAGGAAGAAGCCCATGCCCACAGAATAGAAAAAGGAAAAATAAATGTAGAAAAAGGCACCAAGTGCCCAAGTTACATAAAGAAATAGGTGCCCCAGAACAAGTGCTAGAACAAGTACTTACACATGTAGGAAGAGGTCACCAGTCAGAGAGGAGGTGCTAGAACAAGGAAATCTTATCACGAGAGGAGAAATCACCGGAGGAGGAACAAGAGAAAGCAGAATCTCCTATATTGGAATCCCTAGTTAGGAAGAAACAGAAGGTGATGGAGGAGGTTGATTCAGAAGACATAGAGAGCTTGGAGAAATACATGGGTGAGAGGGATGATGATGAAGAAGATGAATCTGAAGGAGGCCAGGAACCACTTGTTTTCAGTGTGCATGATTCAGAAGAAGAGGGCGGAGAAGAAGAAAATGAGTTCCTTTTTTCATGTGGGTGCAAGGGTAGCTAGGAGGAGGAAGGTGCCTAGAACATGGGAAGAAGTGAAGAGGTTGGTGTGTAGGATCAGAAAACTCCAAGCCTCATGAAGGAGAAAATAAATGAGGTGGTAAAAAGAGAAAGCAAAAAAATCATTGAATCCTTGGTAGAACAAGAGTTGGAGAGCACAACGTTGAATTGTCATGAAGAAGATAAGGAAGAAAGTGTAGGGAAAGATCATGATAGCACGGGAGGCCCCAGTCTATTGGTAACTATTCCTAAGGGCACATAGGGGAAAGTGCATGGAGATCTAGAGGCAAGGAATGAGCTACATTGATGATCCAACAAGGTGTTGTTGCGCGTGCGCTTCCAAAGCACTATCCCAATAGATCAACTCTTGGAAATGAAGTCATTTGATGAAGAAGGTGCATACCCTGGATGAGGAAGATGCTCTCTTGGGAAATTGAGTCCCACATCGATGAGCTAGAGTTTGAGGTAAGCCAGGGGGCACTAATGGAAATGCCTAGGTCAAAAGGAGACAACCCCTTGGTAAATGCTCAGTAGCTTTCAGATGAGAAGTTATGTAATGCATGCTCAACAAGGTCTCAGTTGAGGTTGAAGCTAGGCTCTTTGGGAGGAATGACAGAGGAAATTTCTAGAAGAAAGAACTAGAAAAAAAGGAGGAAGAGCTAGAAGAAGGCCAAGGATTTAAAGCAAGAGGAGTTAATTAGTGCTCAGCTAAAGCGTGAACTAAGGGAAGAAAAGGAAAGGGTGTGTGAAGTACATAAGAAGGTAGAATCCATCACAGATGCCATTGTTTTGAAGCATCCGGACTTAACACCCCCATGCAAAAGTATGGATCTTCCCTTGAGTGCCTTGAAGACTTAACATGCATCCTCACCATGGAAAGGAAACCTCTAGCTTTAGAATCCATGGAAGAAGTAGTAGCATGCACCTGGAGAAGGAGGAAAAATTAAAGGTAGTAGCAATCATGGCTGAATACAACAAAGTCCTTGCTGATGTAAAGATTTTTGCCCATACCGCTGAGGCCGCATATGACAACTACATAGATAGAGATAAAGTGGTGAGTATTTTGGTCACCAACTATGAAGCAGAGCTTAAAGAGTTCAAGAAAAGAACAAAGGGAACAAGAGAGAGCCATGGGATAGAATCTGGCCGAGGTTGAAAAGAAGTAGAAGCTATTGAGGCCCTAAGGGGTACAATCAAGAACCGGCTAAAGGAGCTATACCCATAGATTACTAGAAGGATGGACACGCTTGAGGATGTGGGAAAGGAGTTGGAAAAAATTGTTGACACTATGAATGCTCAAGGAGATGGACTGAGTTTTGGGGAGGTAAGCACCCTAGTCGGTGACCTCTGCTAGAGAGCACAAAATGAAGTCGATGCCTGGAACAAGTTGGAGGCCTGACTTACAAAAATATTTTCCTATCTTGTTGCAATAATGCCATCACTTCCCCATTCTTTCTTCTTTCCCAAATTCTTCATTCCCTTATTCTTTTCCCAAGATGTTAAGTCTATTGTGATTCTTTATTCATTGGAGAAGTGTTCCCGTGGGGAGAATAGGTAAAGTGTGGGGTGATGTTGGGCCCCTAAAATATTGACTAAGTCCAAAAAGGTGCATGGGTGCAGACTGAAGTTAAGAAATGGGCGCGCAAGGAGAAGGCGTGCAAGGCAAGGTTCTAGGAGGATCTTAGTAGAACCGTGATGTGCGCCCATAGGACAAGGTCTCGGGACTTAGCCATATTTGGTGTATCGGGTAGGACATGAGAAAAGTGTGACCTGACTGTGCATGTGGAGTGGATAAGGTGCCATCCTTGGTGATAGGTTGGCCTAGGAAGGAATATGCCATGTGATGGAAGCTCCTAGAAGACCATCATGACAAGGAGTGGAGAGCTTAGGCCTGGAGGGCATGCTGCCCATGGAGGACCACATTCAGACACTTGGCACTGGATCGAGGCCATAGAAGGATGAGTTGGCACTTCAAGATGCCTATATATACAAGCCCTAGAAGAAGAAAAAAAGAGAGAGAGAGAGAGAGAGAGAGAGAGTGGAGCTCTAGAAAAGAAAAATACAAAGGAATTTCTGTTTGGGTTGGGTAGATAAAACATAGGAGATGGATGTATCAAGGGCTTGGATGTTTAAATTTTCATTTTGAGAGTTAAAGGATAGGAATCTAGTTATGATGCATGACTTTGGTCTGCCTTTTTGTGATGCTCTGTAATGAATCTAATGAATGTAATGAGGTTACCAGTTTATATGAATATGATCAGTAATGATTCTGGTGCATTTACATATCTTCATGGTTCTATTTTATGCATGTTTATGGAATGAGTCTGAATCCTTACACATTTCCCTTTCTATTTTGATTCAGTTCTTAATCTGTTAAGTAATTTTCTGTCTGGAATGACTGCATTGATCTAGAAGCCATTCTGAGCTCTATGATGCTTGCATGTCTCATTTCCACTCACTTCCTTTAAGTTTACATGGCCTCAAAAGGCGAAGGAGGATCAAAGACCAGATATTCACAAGTGGCTTGTCTTTTGCATTTAAGTAGGACACCCGGATATTCACAAGTGTACTGTGTGCGAGTCTTGAGATAGTCCTAGGATGCTCTTTCTAATATGAACCGAGACACGAACCATCAAACCTGACAATGGTAAAAAATGGTGATCATCATCCCTAGGACTATTTCAATCTCTTTGTAGATACCGACGTCCCCAAACATTGTCCTCATCTCTAAGGAAAGGGCCGTGTGCAATTGGGAAAGAATGGATTTAAATGTCCAAGGAGTAGTTCTTAGCTCATGGTTAAAAAAGGAAGAAATCCTTCTAGGATGCCTAAGAATCTTCCAAGGTGTGAGTTCTAAGAAGGGTATTCTAATGTGATCACTCTCCTTAGTAGAGTTATGGTAAAAGTAAGCACAAGAGACTTCCAAGACTGGATGGACCTTTTCATCTTGACGTTGACATAAGGAAAGAAAAGAATTGGTGGGGAAGATCATCAAAGCAACAATATCCATCTACAACTACTCCAAGTGCACATGACAAATAGGTGCCACATGAATTCTAACCTATTCTATCTCCTGTAAGCTCGAGATCATTCAAAGGATTGGCTATCATGCAAAACATTGATGCCAAGGTACCTACATTTGAGAAACTTCCACGATTGGTAATGGATGAGAGCAACATGTATTTCTCTCATATGAACAATGTACTCACTATGTACATGATCTAAATCTTAGAAGGGGATCTCGAAGCTAGGATGTCACCATAAGTAGCATCCCCGATTAAGGAATATAATTTTTACTTCATACAATTCTCAACATTACATACGAGTCACCTGGTTTCGACCAAGCTCTATTAAAACTACCTAAGTACCTCGGTGACCAAATTGTATTGTTTGAAATTTGCAAGAAGATAATTAAAGTGAATAATAGGCTCGAGAATTAGGAAAAATAAATTGATTTCATTTCCTATATATCTAGGGGAGTTCATGTGAAAAATCTCAAATGACGTATTTCACTGGAGGCCATTTTCGCACATCTAAATTTGCATTTCTACATCACCAGTCTTGACTTTGACATCCGAGAAGAATCCAAATATTTCTATGTCCTAGAATTACAACATGAAACACAAGTCAAGGACTACTAGGCCAACTGTATTGATGAGTTTGAAGTATGTGAAAAGGACCACATGAGGATGTAAGGATATTACTTGTATAAATCAGAACATATACAGAAGAATAACATGAAAGAACACCAAAATTATGACAATATTCTCATTTAATATCTTTGCCACTTCGAGGGGGCAACCTCCAATACCACTTCGAGGGGGTAACCTCCAAACCATACAATAACACTCCAATACTCAATATCATGATTAACTACAACCTTCTAACCCCTATATATACCATTCTAACATATGGCCAATACTGAGGCCGACCTCCTAAGCATAATAAATCATAAATGAATGATATAATAAGATAAGGGGATGTGTGCCACATGTCGGCATCTCCATCAACCCATATACATTATAATATTATATCCCAAGGTACATAGCATTGCCTCCCTCTTTGACATGTTTCATCCCCGAAACATAAGAAGAAGCCATATAATGAGTGTGCTTTAAATTATTGCACACTTGTCGCCAAGCTCGATCATCCAACCACCATATGAAATCCTATCCTGTGTAGCAGCTTCATCATCAACATCTTCTTCTTCTTCTTCTTGATGTTGCTTCTACTTCTGATTCTTCTTCTTCTACTTCTTTTTCTTTTTCTTCTTTTTCTTTTGCTTCATCTTCTTCTTCTTTTGTTGCCCATCTGTTTTCCTTTTCTAAATTAGAAAAGAAAATCATGTGTAGGGCCACTAATCCACAACTTGAATAACCAAATATCTGATGGTTTAGATAATTTATCCCTGAATTTGTTCCACCATTCTCTAGCATCAATCCTGCCATCTCTAAAAAAAGCTACCATCCCCATGATCCACAAAACTAGGGTTTTCAGAATTCTGAAAATATTTCGGCAGATGGATAAAAACACAAAGAACAAACCCTAACTGAAATTTCAAGAGCTTTCCGAAAATATAAATTTTGCTAAAAAATACCACAATTTGCTTCCTGAAAAGCGAATTTATGAAAAAACCTAAAACACCAATAAAATCCGAAAAACAGATCCAATGCAGCTGAATTTTTCAGATATTCTGAATTAATTTTTTCCAAACTATGATGAAAAAATTGGGAAAAAATTAGATACCCTCTTCAAGATATATTCGAAACAAAAAATTAGGGTTTTTACCCTAATTTTGGCGAAATCATTGCTACGATACCACTTGTAAAGTGACCTTCTTCTTTTGTACCAAATATTCATAAATTTATTTGTCATATTAATATTAATTGTCCCCAATGTCTCTAACCAAGGATACCCAAGAACAATATCCAAACCCTCCATATATAAGGCAAAAAAATCTGAATGTAAAGTATATTTGTCCATAGTAAGTTTTAAATCTTCAAAAACTTGAATTTTCTTACCATTCACTTGAGCTTCTTTGATATTACTTTCTTGAATATGTAGATGTCGAGCCATATCCTTGTTGATGAAGTTATACTTGCTGTTAGGGTTTATGGAAACAATTATCTTGTTCCTTTGAATGCATCCATGAAACTGAAATATGGTATCTTCCTTCTTTGGAGATGCACTATCATGCGTAACAACTTCAACTTCTTCTTCTTCTTCTATTGCTGCTTCTTCTTCTTCCTCTTCTTTCTCTCTTGATTCTTCAATATATTCGTCCCCATCATCTTGCTTTGACTCTTGTTCCTCTTTGTGGTCCCATCTATCCATAAAAAGTTGTTCCATTTCCTCCCAAGACCAATCCTTCCTGTCATTTTTAATCTCAGAAAACCAAATCCATGCAGGACCACCAAGATAATGTGAAAACCTATTCCTTGTCATGAAATATGAGAAATATATATTCTTAAATTTTATCCACCATTCTTTAGCATCCATCTCACCATTTCCATAAAAATTTTCTATCCCCGTGACCATGATTAGGGTTTAGGAATTCGAAAATATTTCAAGGTACATAGAGAGGATGACAATCAATGAGATGAACGCAATTCAAGTTCTCTACATATGAATATATATTGCATGATTATGGGATAGAGATGTATGATTCTATGTAAATAGTATTCAAGATGTGCTCAATACCCCAAATCAACTGGCACATTTGTGATTCAAGAGATATATTGGAGTAAAATGAAAAAGTGGTGAGGAGAATGAGGAACTAGTTTCAAAAGAAGAGGACTATGATAATTCAGTCATGAGGAATTTCTCCAAGCCAGAAGTAAACTTCACATCATTCATCTTCAAAAGTGGTAGAGGTGACTCCCGGTTATAAAAATCTAAAGTGAGTTTAAAAGGAAGGCCATGGAATCGAAACTAACCCCGAGAAGACACCCAAGAAATTCGAGGAAGAATAAGGCTCTTGGAATTTCCACATGAAGAAGACATCATCTTAGTAATGCAAATAGAGAATCCAACTATATATGTATAGGAGAATGATGAGTAAATGACTCATGATCCAGTCTTGAACCAATGCAAGAGGTCTTACCTATTGTTGACACTAACACCCCTCTCATTCAAGAATTTCCTCCTCCAAAGAGACAAAGAATTGTTAGTGCACCCATCATTGAGACCGAATTCGGTGAGATGTTTCTATGGATGTGATAAATGGTCATCCTCGACATTCACACTGCACAACAAGTAGGAGCCCCCGATCTATCGGTGATTATCTCATTGGGATAAAGTAAAAAGGTCAAGAAATATTACATAGACAACATCATGATTCTATAGTGGGGAGATAGGTAATCAGTACATCAAATTAGCTCGGACAAAAGTAATCAATCTAGTGGATGAAATGACACTAGCCGACTACAAGATGAGCATGATCCAATTGGGACCAGCTACTCATGAGGGAGATCTACACATATATCAACAATCTTCTCCTCGCATAGTGGTGAGGAATAAATAATATAAAGAGAATATTGAGGTACTATGGGAATAAGTATGAAGTCTTTAATCTTATGTGTAACACTGGTGGAACCAAGCACTACAAAACTTCTTATTGAAAAAGTGGTACCCATCGGTAGCTTCTATCAAAAATCCATTAGAATCACACATGAGCTCATGATGTAGGGGTGATAAAATAATAAATGGATTGACTCAATCTACAAAAAGGGAAGTCAAAACTCCAATAGGCGGTCAAGATCTTTGCGTACATGTGTAAAAATCCAATGAGAACAAGAGCACTTAAAGAGGATGTGGAGAAAGAAAGATATTTCGGGATCCTCTAGGACCAATTGTGAGTGAGATGAGTAACACCCATCATCTAGAGTTGATTGATAGGAAGGTTTTGAAAAACCTGTAGAAGACTTGACACATGTATGGGTGAGGGCCTTGGTAATCAGCTTTGAAGCAATCAATTAGGCCTTCACATAGCTGGAGAGAGAAAAAAATAAAAATACAAGTTTTAGGTTAGTATGAATCATAAATTTCATAAACTTGGAGTACCCACAATGAGCGAACACACAACTGTTGATGAATTGATCAGCCCTTTTGAAGAATATGTCAAGAAAGGGGTGGGAAACCCATTTTACTTCACTAAGGATACTCTCGAATTCTTCTCATAGATCCAAGCCTCCATTTACCTTATCACAGGATATCATTCATCATGGTTCGAGAAAGTGGAAGGACATCAATATTGTGACTGATGGATGGACTAAAACCTTGAGCTGCATTTGAATCCCTCATGCCAACAAATTAGAACCAACAGTGGCTCATTTAAACTAGGAGCTTGGAAAGATAGAAGCCTTCTTAGGATCATGAAGTGGAGAGAATTCAAAGAATGGAGCCAAGTCCACCACAACAACTCATCCTTCAACATAATTCTTCTACCTCTTCTTCTTCCTCTTCTTTCTCTCTCTCTTTGCTTATCATACAACACTCTCTCTCATCAATGTTATATTTTTACATTGAGGACTACACTTTTAATATGACGGAAGTGAATTTAGAAGTATAATGTAACTTTAAGTCACCTTGCTATTATAAAAGGGAATTAAATATTTAAAGTGGAATATGAAAAGTCTTCATCATATTAAGTTATTTGAAAAGTCACCAAGAAGATGAAGAGTTGCTTCCTCTTATATGAATTGTAATAAGATCCTCATTTAAGGGTATTCTTAATTTGTCTTCTGATTTTTTCTTCTTATATGTTGGAGATTCTTTTTTCCGAATTCATGGGAGAGATATCCTTATGAAGAGAGAAAGAGATAGCAAGTTTTTTCCATTTATCCTACTAAAACATATCTTCTACTTCCCACACTATGTACAAATTTTGCTTTAGCTTCAATAAAGGAAGAAGGAATTTTATCCTCTTTGATTGAGGAGTTTATTGGTACTTTTTGTTCATTAAGCTCTATTTAGTCTTGTTGTTGTTTTGTAGATTTATTTTCTTCTGAAATACAAGTGCATGTAATGAAACTTATGGCTAGTGTGTGTAAGTCTCTGATTTTCTACTTGTAACATTAGTTTCTCATTTCTAAATATTCTCACTCCCCTTTCTTACCTTCATAGAAAATTATTCCCTTGCAGATACTTGCAAGCATTTGTTGCAGGGTCAGTGGAGTGCCCCTATTGGATCCCCACCAAAAGGCCACCAGGATAAAACTCACAATTTACTCCCACATGCATGTACGGTAGCTTCAATGGTTAAGTAGAGGGACTTTGACTCCCAAAGCATTGGAAAGATAACCACCAATTTGTCCCTTAAAAATTTTCACGCTAAATGTATTTAGCGCCCATCGTGGGGTAGATTTAGCAACGTCTCGCACCTAAATACAACTAGAACCTTAAATATTTCATTGACGTAGAGACTAAAGAAGCTAAAGAAAGAGAAGCAAGAGTGGAAGAGGAAATAAAATCTTAACTTGAATAAATTGAAAGACTTCAAGCCAAGGAGGACAAGAGAAGAGTAGTAATGAAGCCAAAACCTTAGCAAGGTGGAAGTTAGAAACAAAAATAGAATGGGGGATCATGAGTGTGATCGTGATCATGAGGCCCATAGGCCTAATGTACCATGGGGAGGAAACACCACTCCATGAGCTACCAAGAGGCTCAAGAAAAAACTTTCCAAAATTCAAAGGGGATGGTTCTCAACTCCCCAAAGAACATGTAGTAGCATTTATCACCACTTGCGGTGTATTGGGAATTCACAACGAACATGTGTCAATCTAGCTCTTTTTGGAGTCACTTCAATAAAAACTTCCAAATGGTTCTACATGCTACCCCTAAGGTCTGTCACCTATTGGGAAAATAAAATAAATGCATTCGAATACAGGTTCAAGACCACGAAATATTTTCAAGATTTCTTGGTGCAATTGGTACGAATGAAAAAGAAACCTCAAGTAAATGAGGGAATTCCTAGAAATATATAACAAAGTGATAAGAAGAATCCCTAAAGATGTGATGCCTCTTGAAAATAATATAAAGAGATTCTTCATCAGTGCCTTGCCATCAAAAATAAGTTTCTTTCTTAGAAGAACCCAACCAAGAACATTAAGGGAATCTCAAGCCCATGTAATATAAACCAAAGATGATATAATCCTATCTCGATAAAGTGAAAGGCCCAAATGGAAAGAAAAAGGGATAGAATTGAAGGTCTGTCACCATGGACCCAATGTTACAAAAAAATTTCAAATGACTTGGTTTCCTTGAAAAAATGTTGTCCCGCATCACAATGCGAACTCTCCAAGGAAGCCAAATCCTCCCAATATACCAAAGATTTCTCCACCTCATTTTTAGCTCGCTCTTGAAGCACCACTATTCAATGTTTCTGTGACACTAAAGAACCAAAGGAGGAAGCATAAATTGAAGAACACGAAGAAGAAAATGTGGCAAACTATGCAAACTATCTTGAGGTCGAGGAAGTTGATGGTGATAAAAACAATGGCCTAATTGAGTATGTTGATGATGAAGAAGCTCTAGGTTTCTCATGTGTATTTTTCAATCGCACATAATCCAAGAAAGGTGCTTCATCCTCAATGGATGTAGTAAAGGACAAGAATAAGAACTAAGATTCTCCTCTAGAGGTCCCACAAAATAAAATCATCAAAGCATAGGATCACCATTACCACCTTCGATGGAGTTGGATAAAGCAAAAGTAGACCCACTCGCTAGCAAGGATCATGTTTCCATACCAAGTAAGTAATCTAATCCTTCTCCCATCTCAAAGGTTACTACAAATAATTCCCCTTCAAATGTTGTTCCTACAAAACCTATAAGGTTGTATCAAAACTCACATTCCAATCTCCTACCAAGCTAGTTACTACACTGTGAAGGAAAATTCAACACCCAAAGTAGAAAATCATTTATCATATAAATCATCTATCATTCCTGAAACCTCTTCCTCACCCACCATACCCCATTTTACTTTGTTGAGAACACAAGTAAAACTAAAGTCTAGCTCTCGAAATATAATACCTACAAACGCATCCCTCCCAATTTGATAGGTTCATTGATGTAGTCCGTGGCGAGTAATCCTAAAACCTTGGGTCCAATTTCCAAAGGCTTACTCTCCACACCATCCACACCACTTTCTCAAAAAAGCTAGCCCTTAGTGCCTCAAAAACAATCAGGGTTAAACCTTTCTACATGTCACTTCTCATGAAAGGCTTCCCACTAAATAATTGTATCATAGATTCCTGAGCCTCGAATAATGTGATGGTTGTCAAAGATAAAAATTCTCTTGTCCTTGCCTTGACCTAGGAGAATGGCACATGTTATTCAATTGAATCTAAACAAGTGCCATTGGTAGGAAGTATCAAAGACACACAAGTAGCATTATATGATTTTCTAGACAAGAAGGTGCTTCTAACCATCCTAGTGGCGAGACATCCCAACATCCTTTAGCATGCTATTGAGTCAAAGCTTCTAGAGAGAATTGGGTGGAGAAATAAAAATAGATTGGTCATCTACAACTATTCTAGTAAAAAGGTGAGATGAAGAAATTTCTAACAATAAGAAAGATGAAGATAATAGTACAAAATTTGATGATCCAAAGGTAAACATTCTTTTTCAAGATAACAAGCTAGGAAACTACTTCCTCGCATCGAGAAAAAGATGATAACTTTCCACTTCGATGGAATATGAAGAAGATCAAGTTTGGACAATGGAATTTGATGGTATTCATTCCAGTGTAGGTTCGGGAGCATGTGTAGTGTTGTACTTTTTGGTGCCATTTTTTAGCTTGCAACATGTTGCCCTAAAATTTTCAAATCTGTATTTGCTCAAAATGTTTTACCGTTTGAATTGATGGTCTTATTTTATTCCCCTCTAGTTTAAATTCTTTAAAATGCTCACAAACATTTTTTTCCCTAATTTGAGAGAATAATCCAAGTTTTCCCTTTTTGTGCCCTAGTTTTTACAATTTCACGGGATGTCCTTTTTCCCTTTGCTAGATCATGAAAAAATTGAATTTGATCAATTCATACTTTTTGTAATTGAAAATCCTATCCCAAGGTCGAAAATGTTGTAAATCATGCTTGATTGATTTATAATCGAAAAATATGCCATCCTTGGTTAAAAATTGAATTCTAAGGCCTCCCTGGAATTTTTTACGTTTTTGGCATCGACGGGCATCATTTTCCCATCAAATTTATCCTCATAAAGGTATTATCAATGTGGCGGTTTTTCATTAGTCGAGGGGATGCGGGTGGTGGAAGATTTTGTGGTTTTTTTGCTCGAGGTGTTAAAGTAAATTTTTAGCCCGAAAGCCCTCACCAATCGTAGGTGGACATGTATCCATGAAGGGTTGGGGGAAGTACGGGCCACAGAGTGAAATGGGGAATTTTTCCCCTTTTTGGAAAAATGGATAAAAGGCAAATTTTGGGTTGAGGTTCCATGACGAATCAGAAGAGGACACGTGTCCATAATTTGTGAGTGGGTCGGCGGGCAATGGAGGTTTTGGTGATTTTGAAGTTTTTAAACTTCAAATGGTTTAAAGTCAAGTTTTGGCCTAAAACCCTGTAGAAAATAGGAAATGGACACGTGGTAGGGGAGAATTCAGAGGCGTGGGCCCACGGAGACAAAGATGAGAATTTTCCCTTGGCTTAAAAGGAGTAAAATGAAGATTAGGCCCGCGAGTCCTTGATGAATCGAGAGATGGACGCGTGGTAGAGGACAAGGCAGGTTGGTGGGCCAAAGAGAGGTAGGAGGGAAATTTTTCCCTTTTGCCAAAAAGACTCAAAATTAAAATTTGAAGTGCTGGCCCACTAGCGAATCACAAGGAGACACATGGCGAGGGAAAAATTGGAGGTGCGGGCTGAGGGAAAAAAGTGAAATTTTTCCCAATTTCCAAAAAAGGTCAAAATGTGTAGAATTGAAGTGTGATTTCAATGGGACCCACCATATGCCACGTGTCAGCTCCAAAATTCAAAGGTGGAGGGGCAAAGAAAAAGTCAAATTTTTCCATTTTTTCAAAAAATGTCAAAAAGTCAAAAATGAGCCCGAATTGATTTCCAATCATTTTTTGCCACGTGTCCGGCCTTATCCAAAGGTTAAAAGGTAACTCAAGCTTATTTCTAAGTCTACATTTTCCACGTGGAGGGCCAGGATTAAAAGATGGATAAAATCGATGGTTGTTGTGCATCCATTTGTTTTGACCACCATGAGAGCTCCAGGAAGCTTGGAATCATGATTTTTGCATCAAAATTCATCAAATTTATAGTGATTTTATGTCATCTTGGCCTTCCAGGATCATTGGCATCACTTTCATGACTCAATATTTTGATTTGAGGTGTTTTTGTAATAAATTTTTGCCCCTGCTGAGCAAACATGTGAAATGACAAAATCAAAAGTTACAGAGGTAATTTGAAAAGGTAAAAAGGTGAAAATGATGAGTAAAAGGTGTTTGCATGCCTCAATTATGAAAAACATGCCTCTAAGATGGATAATGATCCAGATATTTGTAATGATTTAATCTTTTTGGCACACCTGGCAACCTGCGAGTGTTTTTCTATTTGATGTCATTTTCATTGAATCATGAGGATTGTTGTAACAAACTTGATCCCATGGCATATTATTTTCTTGGGAAAGAAGGCTCCAATGTGGCATGAGGTATATAATGCATTTTGGAGAAATTGTAAAAGGTCGGGAAAAATTGAGAATCATGAGAAAATTCTGAGAGAAAGCTCATCTTCTAAAAAACCCACCAAAGAACCAGGATAATTTATTCTATGTTGGATCTTCATGTATGTGAGTTGGTTACAAGTGTATAGCCATCACACAGCTCTAAGATTGTTCATGAAAATATCCTCTGCTGATGAATCTAACAATATTTTGAGTTAATCTATGTTTTTCTGGGCAATATGGTATATGTTATCATTTTTAAATTCTGCAAATAGTTTTCATTGTTCTTGTTGCAATCTTACATTGAAAGTCTTTAGAAATCACACAGAATCTCCATTTCTTGTTGATAGTTTAGTGGCATTTGCAATCTCATATTTAGAAGAGCCTTCATCTGATAAAGAGATAAACAAATTGAAAATCAATTTACCTTCCTTGACTGCAGATATTGCTTGTAAGCCTTTGGGGGCACCTTAGGCATGGTTTGATAAAGAATTTTTGTGTTTAATTGAGTTATTTACTTCAAGATTTTGTTGTGAGTTCTCAAATATTATGTGAAGAGTGCTTCCGGGGTTCCATTTATGCCTCTTCTAGTTGAAATAATGTCTTGATTATTTGAAGCATTTCATCGATAGTTGTTTCAAGTATTGTGGAGGTTGTCAAAAATCGATATATCCCAGTTCATCTTATCAATACCCCACCAAAATTTCATTGAGAATAACTAATCCTACCCCATACTACCCCTGCATTGCATTGTGTGTCAACAAAAGGATCTAACCCATTTACAAAAATGCACAAAGTAAATCAAGATCATACAATGTCTTCAGTAACCCTTGCCTTGCATTGAAAATATCTCCATAATCTAGGAGTCACAACTTGTGAAAGTCTGATTTGGAGTGTTGATCATATTTTCCCAAGGTATTTTCACACTATTTGCATAAATTGAGGGACATATTCATCTCCTTCACCATTTTGGGGTTATAATCTAAGTTCTCTTACCTTGGTTGAAAGGTACAACCTATAATAGTGAGGTTCAGATCAGATCCTTTCAAGGTGCTATCCATCTCTCCACAAATCTAAGTGTCAGTTAGATCACATCCCTAGCTACAAAATGACACACATAAAGATCTATCTGACTTCAAGCTTCATGCCATATCTCTAATGTTTCTCAAATTGAAAAGGAGAGCAAATTTAGGTACCAACAAAGACTCTCCCTCTCGTGAATTGTACCCATTTTCCTACAAGTTTCAATTTGATAATAAAAATAACACAATGGAGTATGAAGATATCCTCTTAGGCATAGGTGTGGCTGAAGACATGGGAATCAAGAAAATGATATACTGAGGTGATGCAGAAGTGATAGTAAAATATGTCCGAAAACAATATCAAGTGAAAAATCCAAGACTCGGAATTATATAAACATAGTATGGGACTTCATTGAATCTTTCAATGCAGTTTCCATGAAGCTATCACAAGAGAAAAGAATGAAAAGTTTGATTCTCTTATGGTGTCGATTCCCTAGTAACACCCTCATCCTTCTTTTGGTAAAGACAATGTGACCATTGAAATGGTATTCAAGCCTAGTGTACTTGATAATGTGAATCATTGGCAAGTCTTTATTGACGATAACTTGATTCTAGGATTTTCTAAACAAAGGGATAATTTCAATAATCTCTTCTTTGAAGTAGGTGAAAATCCACACCGAGAAGTGGTTTCGAAGAAGAGAAAGAAGGAATTGAAGGGGTTGATGAAGAAGGAGTGATAAAATTGAAAGGAAACAAGATTCCCAAAGGCCTAGTTTCTTTGGAATACCTCTTTGAAAAACATGATAAGTTCATTCAAGAGAAAGTAAAACAATCTTCTTGGTTCCAAACTAATTTTTATAAGGAAAACATTGGCACCCCACAAGAGCCAAGGATGGTAAATATTGGAAAATTTGGCTCACCTGAGGAGAAGAGAAGGTTTGTTGCATTGCTCAAGAAATATTCAAATGTTTTGGCCTACTCTTATGATGAATTCAAACCCTTCCAACTGAAGGAAATCCATCACGTAATTCCTTTGAAGTAGGATGCTAAGCCATTCAGGAAGAAGAAAAGTCCATATAACCTAAATATTTTGTATACCATCAAGGAGGAGGAAATGAAGATGCTCAATGAAAGAATCATATTTCCCATCCGACATTCAACATGGGTGGCCAGCATTATGCTAGTTTGGAAGAAGAATAACATAATAAGAATATGCATAGATTTCGTAATCAACCAAGCATCACTAAAAGACAATTATCCTCTCCCTATAATGGACCACATTTTGTAATTATTCGTTTGATCTGAAATTCTTTCATTACTTGATGAATTCTTTTGGTATAACCAAATCAAATTGGTAGAAGAGGATCACACCAAGACAACCTTCACAATGCCTTGGAGTACTTTTTCCTATAGCGAGAATGCCTTTCGGCCTAATCAATGTGGGAGCTAAATTTCAAAGAGTGATGGATTTGGCATTAAAAGATATAAAACATTGTATTTTCATATATCTTGATGATCTCATGGTGTTTTTAAAGAAGAGGGGAGATAATATTCATCACTTAGAACAAGTACTTGTAAGGTGTAGAAAACATGGCATATCACTATTTATCCAAAAGTGCATTTTTGAGTCATAGAAGGCAAGTTCTGGGGAATATTATGAAAAAAATGGAGCACAAATTGATCCGAGAGAGAGTACAATCCATTCAAGCGTTATCTATGCTCACAAGAAATAAAGGAGTTCATTCGTTCTTTAGAAAGGTGAATTTTCTTCGTTGCTTTGTTTCGAATTTTCTGAATTAAAAATCACATCACCACCATGATGAAACCATAGGAAAACTTCAAATGGAATAATGAAGGGAAGGAAACATTGGAATATATCAAAAATCCATCGCCAAGGCTCGAATCTTGTGTCTCCAAATTTTAACAAAGAATTCATCATCTATTGTTATGCATCAGAACATACCCTCTCTATTGTTATTGTTCAAAAGAATGATGAAGGCATGGAAGAACCCATTGCTTTCATGAGTCGTCCATTAAAAATTAATGAACTAAACTACATCCAATTGGAGAAGCATGCTTATGCAAAGTGGTTAAGGCTATAAAAATTTCATGTTCTACATCCTCAACTCTCATACGGTGGTGATGGTCCCGGAAGTGAAATCAAGTCAATATTAACATAGCACAATCCTAGAGATAAAAGAGGAAATTGGATTAGAAAGGATAAATAATATGAATTTGAGGTTCAGCCCTCCAATCTGGTAAGGGGAATGGTTTGTACGGGTTGATTGCTAAGGATGAAACACTCAAAGATCAACACCTTTGTGAAGAAAATTTTTCCTACTCAAATTGTTTGAAAACAACCCACATGTTCTCTTTGTAACCACTATTGATGAGTGGTATGCTGATATTTCCTATTACTTAACTTATGGAGAATTCCCTCCTCATCTTGATTACAAGAAAAGGAGAACACTCAAGCTATAACACATCTAGCAAACCGTTAACTTTTCCTCTTTTGCATTGCAAGTGTTGACATGTGATTTGTTCTAAGAAGGTGTATTATTTTGACTGATAGAAATCATGCTTGCCATGGATAATTTATTTCTATTCTTGAATTCATTTTTCTAAAATGTTGCTTCTTGAAAGGAATCCATTCTGTTGAGATAAGAAAGGTTGTAAACAGGTAATGATTGTTTCTAAATTATCTCTTTCTAATAACAAAACCTTGATCAATTTCATTGATCTAAGGTATGTTTTAATTCTTCTTACTTGGTCTAATGGTAAACTGACATTCAGAGGTTGAAGGAAATAAAGGAATGAACTCTTGTATTTATACAAGTTATTTGATCTTATTGGAAGTTTTTCCTTTGCATTTTATTGTAAGTAGTGTGCTCGGATACTCTTGTTAGTTTTTCCAGGATCTTTGGATGGCATAAAGAGGATGGATGTCTACTTCATAATTATTGAGGGTAATATCATAAGTCCTAGATCTTTAAGCTCTATCCTAACTAGATTCTAACCTAAGGTAAATTAGTTCTACCTTATTTCTATGTTTACACTAATCTTGTTGTATCCTAACCTAAGTTGGATGTTTTACAAAGTTGGGGATTTGGAAATAACCTATGATAACTATAGGTTTATTTCTAACCTATTTCCTCATGTCAAATTGGTATGGGACATGGTCTATCCTAAGATGGAAAATTTACCTAAGCAAATGTTTATAAACTTAAGGTAAATAGTTTCTAAGCTAATGATATCTATCCTAAAATAATGCAAAGATAGAAAGGGATCTAAGGGGAGTCGCATGGAAAATATGAGATGGTGGCAACAGTTTCTAAATCATTTATTTGATTTGATTTTTGAATTTAAAACATCATGTACTATTAGTTTGACAGAGGCATGGAAACTAGAGGGGATCCTAGTTGGCACCATCTCTAAAGTTAAATAATGCATGTTCTCTTTGAATTTAGACTCACCAATTTTAGATGGAGGTGGCGTGGAGATATAGGTGGGAGACTAGAAATTAATGACATTGATGGTCATATTTTTTGGTGAGCAAGCTGCCTTAGAAAGCGTGCAAGAGGATTTTTGGGAGTTGTTTGGTGGTCTTTCATGCATTCCTATTTTTTCTCTACATGGAGCTATCTCGGTTCTTGAACCAGCAGGTTCTATTTTAAGTTTGTTTCTATAATTAACTCCCTTGGACTAATTTTGATCCAATGGAAGTATATGAGGAATTTGATAAGGAAGTTTTTGGTTGTTGATTTCATTTGGCGAAGGAGTTGTGAAGGCTTGGCTAGAAATCTTCTTCAAATCGACAGAAGCACTATCACATGTGATAGGATCTATCCATTAAGCTGATCTACTTTTCTCTAAGTTTCTTCATTAAAACAACTTTTCTCTCGTGAGATAATTGGGTTTCCTTGCTTTAATAGTTTTGTATTCTCTAATTGAGGAATCTCTTCTTGGAAAGGATGTCATTGAGTTGTTTCCCTATTTATTTGATGTTGAATCCCACCTTAAATCTTGTGGTGATTTGAGTAATGAAGTGCATGCATGAATCTTTCTTATTTGTTTGAAAATGGGTTTATGGAAATGATATGTGGCTTCAAGTTATGAACCAAGTTGTCATTTTTGTTAGTAGAAGACATGAATATTATTTATATTTGTTACTTCTCTAATTTGCCAAAGTAATTTAGGTTTTACGTAATTACTAGTAAATGGATTCTTTGCTTCGTGTTGGGTAAGTCAAGTTTGTATGGAAAATATTAAATAAGTGTTTTCTTCTTGAACTTATTGTATAATCTATCAGTTCTTCGAATTCAGTATTCGATGGGAGCTGGGAAGTTATTAGGTGTTTTGAATCTCTATTTTATGGGTTCTTCTTATATGGAAACAAGAGTGAATGTTTTATTACTCCTTTAAACTTTTCAGTTTAAACTGAGTCGCTCAAATTAAGTTCTTTTATGGAACTATGTGATAGTTGTTTCTTGGACCCTTGGATTTTGATGTTACCTTGTTGGGAATACTTGTGTGAAGTCTATACTTCTGATCTTATTTACTGAGTCTTTCTCTAAGTTCTTGAGTACTGAACTAAGGGATAAAAATATGAGGTCTGTTGGTTGGGGACATTGTGAGAGTTGGCTTTGTCGAGAGTCGATGCTTGGGTTATTCTTGTAGCTCTGTTTGAGCTTTCTATTTGTAGTTCTTGTTGTCTACTTCCCTATTGAAGTAGATGTTGTTGGTTTTGTATATCTGTCCCTGAACTGGGTTAATCTCTTGAGTTTCTTGCTTGAGTAAACTTGTTAAAATATGACTGTTGTAATTTCTTGGAAATTTGTTGAATGGGTATTCAACTTTTGGAGTTGACGATTACTTAATCTGGAACTAACCAAATCGTCTTAGTTTGATAGGTTTTCTGGATATTTGTGTGAGTTGTAATAAATAGAATGTCTTGTCAATTTCTTAGATGTGTATAGTTAATCTGTCCATGGAATTGAAATGAAAGGAATTTAATCATTTCTTTAGCTGACTTGAGAACTGTTGCTAAGTCCTGTTGACCTTTTATTCTTACATCTTCTTGAAATAAAATATTGATGGATTCTTCTTTGTAAATTATATTGATGTTTTCTTCCATCTCTGAATGGTTACAATTATTATTCGATCATTCTACTGCTTTATATTCACATGGAATAAAAGATTAAGCTTAGTTTGCATGACTTTAAATTTATCGATTTTGAATGACTATTGAAGACTGTAATTACCCTGTTTGGTGATTAGAAACTTTGTTAATGCATCTCCCTTTTTGATTTGGGTATAATATTAATGAAAATGGTTGTCCATGATGGGGAACCTTGCTTGGAATTTGTTTCAAATTCAACAGTTGCACATTCTATTTAATCTCTTATATGTGTTTTCTCTTATAAAGGAGTTGGGGATGTAGTGATTGGGTTTGCATCTTTTCTTTAGCAACATTCTTCATGTTTGATAGAGGGTAAGAATTCCCTTCTAATCATGTCATTTGAATCCTTCTCTTTCAGTCTCTTTGATAAAGTCTAATCACTACCCCTTTGGAAGTTGTAAGAGGTTTTGTGTAGTGTTCTCTTTTCTACGTTGCGAATGGGGATTTGGATTAACCAAATTGTAAAGGAGGTTCTAAATTGTTTTATCACATCTTATCTTCTTATTTCAGATAAATATCGTCTTATATTTAAATGGGTTAAGTTGCATTATTTTCTTTAATGCTCTTGGGTAGTTGTCATTACTACTTGCTTATCCTCTTGACTTGTATTAAAGGTTCTTAATAATTGTGATAGTAGATTAATATGGGATGTTGTGCATTGAGTAATACTATCCTAACTTGAGAACTTAGGCTATGTCTTGGATTTGGAATTAGGATGTCACATCTGATATGTGAAACTCTTATTTTCTTATATTGTTAGATGATTCATCCTAAATATTTTATGAAGCTGGAATGAGCTTGGTTGTAGTGTCTTTTTATGAAATTCTGTAAACTAAGATAGAAGGTTCCTACTTCTGAAGGTAACTCTATTTTGGTTAAATAGTGAAGTTAATTTTTGTATTTCAAATACAGATGAATTGTGATGGAAATAATTAGAAGGTACTTTTATTTTATATGGATAAGTGTTTTGGATGGAACATTATTTACCTGATATCATGCTGAAGATTTTTGATTACATCATGATATTTCCTTGAATGTTATTCAAATTGATTATTTTTTCTTCTTTTATGGTTGTTATTACTTATGATTTATTTGTCTTCTTGACCTCACTATTTCATAAAAGTAGAGTTGGTTTAATGAAACAGTTAGTTGAAAGCATTTAGTTTTAATGATTAGTGCTTATCATGCTCAGTTCAATGAACTAACCCATGTTAGCAATTTTTGCAGATGGACTTCATAAGTGATAAAGGAAGGAAATAAATTTTATGATGTATTGGTTGCTTGAAAGTCTAGACCATTTATAGAGAATTCTGATTTATTATTGAGATGTATTGAAGGAAGGAAAGTTGTATTCTTAAATGATCTTGATGTTGTTGACATGACATATGTCAGTAATGCATAGTCTTGTAAAATGTGTATTTATCATGATGAAATGAAAAGACTGAAGTTACTTAATTGATTATGTCAATTCTCTTGTTCATAATATGAAGGAAATTTGTAATCCTATCTTTGATGTTGACATTCATACCTGTTTGGATCCTTATTTCTGTTGTTATTGAATAGGTTGGATAAATGGGAATTAGTACAATTTCCCTTACTTGAATGCAACTTACTAAGTTACATGTATTGTTGTTTACATAATCTTGTATGGTATATTAAGATGATATGAACGTATAGTTAAAACATCGTGATGTGTGTTTGGATAAGGGTATAATAAATCCTAATACTTAACCATAATAAGAAGGTTCTCCTCCTCTAAAAAGGATACAAAATAAAAAATGGTATAAGAGTTCAAGTAACCATTTAGACTTCATATCTATGAATTTTTCATATCGAACCTATTTTGGTTCTTATAATTTCCTTGAATGGTTGAGACACATTAATTAAATCTTATGATAGATGTTGTTTCTATTTTTGATTAATTACACGTTAAGCAAAAATTTAATGAACTTAAAATCAATCATAGGTTATGAGGTTACATATTATGTAATCAACTCAAATAAGGATTGAAAACTTAAGGATTGTTGGGATTAGGATTATGCAAGGTTGTTGTGATTTGAATCTTAAACCAAAGATAATTAAGTGGAAATGACCTCTTAAGGTGTGTAAATTGTGATGAAGTAGTTCGTGGATGTTGAAACACACCAATCTGTAGAATTGTACCTTTGTGAAGACTTGGGTCTTCACAAGGATACAGTGTTGTAGTTGACATGTTGCAACACCCTTCAGCATTGGTTCATCTAGATCTACTCAAACCTGGACTTGAACTTAGTTTCTTTCTAGATCGGGATAAGGATATGATTTTGCATAGAAGTGACTCTTAATGAATTAGGGTAACTTGGCACATTCAATTGACTTAGGTCAAATGAGTATGCCCATATACCCTAGGTCATTGTGAGTGGTTCCCTATACCAAATTATATCAATACCTGGGTTAGGGTCAAACCTTGGACAAGTGGACTGATAGAAGTCAGTAAAGACCATTTTAGATAATAGATGAGTGGGGTGAAGGACGTATTCTGATTAGATGAGTATGTCATCTAGGAATAGTAACATGAATAGTATGTTGGAAATATTTGGCCAAAGTATCGCAAGCTATTGGTTGCATTGTCTTGTGTCACCTAGTTTGAGAAATGTGATTTCAGATGGATATGGTAACAAATATTTAGATAGATTTCTTAAAAAGAACACTCAATACCTAAGCAGGGTAAGAGAACCAAGTATACATAGTATACCCATAGTATTCAAAACTTAAGTTAACATGAGAGATCGGTTGGTAACCGAGAGTCATGAAATGAGAGATCACTAGTTCACCAAGTCAATTTTAGCTGCATATGGTTATCTCTTATGAGATTAATTGGCATGGAATGTGTGTTCTAAATTATGATTATTTAGAGCAGAGAACGTTATGTAACAAAAAGTTTCCCTTGTTTCTAAAGTCTTAAAATGTGAATGTTACACAAGTGAAGGTAACAAGGTTTGTAATATGGAATCATGTGCTTTACAAAAGAGGCCTAGATGGATGCTTCCTCAAGTGTGTAGATAAAGCACAACAAGAAAAGTTGCTTAAAGAATACCATGACCAAGCGTGTGGTGGAAATTTTTCAGTAATGGTCACTTTGCACACGAGATCCTGCAAGGAAGGTATTATTGGCCCACCATCTTTGTAGACACTCGGGATTGGGTTTCCAAATTTTAAGCATGCAAAAATTGATTAGGAGACCACAACTTGTGGCACTACCCATACGGTGTTATTGTTCAAAAGAATGATGAAGGCGTGGAAGAACCCATTGCTTTCATGAGTTTTCCATTGAAAAATAATGAACTAAACTACATCCAATTAGAGAAGCATGCCTATGTAGTGGTTAAGGCTATAAAAATTTGTAGGTTCTACATCCTCAACTCTCATATGGTGGTTATGGTCCTGGAAGTAAAATCAAGTCCATCTTAACACAACAGGATCCTAGAGCTAAAAGAGGAAATTGGATTGTACATACTCAAGAATATGACTTGGAGATGCGACCCTCCAATCTGGTAAGGGGGAATGGTTTGTGTAGGTTGATTCCTAAGCATGAAACACTCAAAGCTCAACATGGTGAAAAAAATTTTCTTGCTCAACTTGCTTCGAAAACAATGCACATGTTCTTTTTATAACCACTACTAATGAGTGTTATGCTAATATTTCATATTACTTAACTTATGGAGAATGCTCTCCTCATCTTGATTACAAGCAAAGGAGAACAATCAAGCTAAAGTAAATAAGGTTTGTAATATGGAAATACATGGTTTACAAAAGAGGTCTAGATGGATGCTTCCTTAGGTGCATAGATAAAGAGCAACAAGAAAAGTTTCTTAAAGCATACCATGACTAAGCATGTGGTGCTAATTTTTCAGATGATTGTCACCGTACACAATATCCTCGAGGAATGTATTATTGGCCCACCATTTTTTGAGACACTCAATATTGGGTTTCAAATGTTAATCATGCCAACAATTTGTTGGGAGACCACAACTTCATGCAATACCCTCTTTGTTGTTCTTGTTAAAAAGAATGATGAAGGCATGGAAGCACCCATTGCTTTCATGAGTTTTCCATTGAAAAATAATGAAATAAACTACATCCAATTAGAGAAGCATTCATATGCAGTGGTTAAGGTTGTAAATAATTTCAGGTTCTACATCCTCAACTCTCATATGGTGGTGATGGTCCCCTGGAAGTACAATCTTGACCATCTTAACACAGCATGAACTTGGAGCTAAAAGAGGAAATTGGATTGCAAAGACTCAAGAATATGACTTGGAGATTCAACCCTTCAATCTGGTAAGGGAGAATGGTTTGTGTAGGATTATTGTTGAGGATGAAACACTCAAAGCTCAACACAGTGAAGAAAATTTTTCCCACTCAACCTATTCCGAAATAAACCCACAGGTTCTCTTTATAACCACTATTGATGGGTGTTATACTGATATTGCATATTACTTAACATGTGGTGAATTCCTCCTCATCTTGATTACAAGAAAAGGAGAACACTCAAGTTGAAGGAAACAACGCGTTTGTGATATGAAATCACACACTTTACAAAAGAGGCCTATATGGATGCTTGCTTAGGTGTGTAGATAAAGAGCAATAAGAAAATTGCTTAAATCATACCATGACCAAGCGTGTGGTGGTAATTTTTAAGTGATGGTCATTGCACACAAGATCCTATAGGGAAGGTATTGTTTCCCATCATCTTTGCATACACTAAAGATTGGGTTTTCAAATGTTAAGCATGTGAACAATTCATTGGGAGACCACAACTTGTGGCACTACCACTCATGCCATTGTAATTAAAGAACCATTTTAGCAATGGGGGCTAGAATTTATTGGCATTTTAAATCCTCACTAAAGTGCAAGGAAAACCTATGTGCTTGGTGATAGATTACTTCACCAAGTGGGTGGAAGCCATTACGACCAAGCAAACCAATACCAAAACAATATGTAATTTCATTAAGGATAATATCATAGTATGTTTTGAGTGCCACAAAATATTGTTGTAGATAACGGTACCTATTTCTCTTTAAGGGAGTTGACCGAGTTTTTCCATGGCTATGGAATCTCTCTATATCATTTTTCTTAATACTATCCATAAGGAAATTGAAAGGTTGAATCAATCAATAAGAACATTGTGACCATTTTCCATAATCTTGTAGATGAAAACCAAAGGAATTGGCACAAAATTTTGTATGATGCATTATGGGTGGACAATATCACTCCCAAGAGGGCAATAGGTATGTCACCATTCCAATTGTTGTATGGATTCCAAGTATAAATTCCCCTCACAATTGAGATGCCAGCTCTAAAGTTTCTATAGGGAATAAAATATGGTTAGTATAAGGATTCCATTTGACAAAGGATCCTTTTTCTTGAGAATATAGATGAAAATAGACTCGATTGGTGGACCATATCAAAGAGCACCGATTAAAAGTAACGAAATTTTTTTGACAAGAAGGCCAAAGTAAGAGAATTCAAAGTTGGAGACTTTGTCTTGCTATGGGAAAAAGAAGGAACCAAAAGGTGGCCATGGAAATTTTGATTCATTATGGGTCAGCCCACTCTAGATTCATAAAGCTTGTGACGAGAATGATTTTCTACTCTCATATTTGGATGGAATGTTGTTGGAATTTCCTCTCATTAGGCAATACCTAAAATTGTATCATTAATGAAAGTGGGTTGTGCCCGCCATGTACCATAGGTGATTTATAAGTTTATTTCCCCTTTTATTATGTGTCATGTGTTTCCTTTCCATAGTTTTGTGTGTGTGTGTGTTTCCTTCTTCCAATCTTTCTTTCTAGAAGTTGCGCATAACTCTGTAAGGCCCTGAGATAAGGTCTTGGTAAACAAATTATATGGTTTAAGATTGAGATTTTGGATTCCCATGTCATGTCTTTTCTACACTCAGTCCATGATATGTCCCCAAGCTAGAGCCATTTGTTCTCGTGTAAATGTGTAATAGGGAAATTAGAAGTTTCCAAGCACAATAACTATACCTCTGTGCCAAAATTTTCATTTTTTATCATTCCTAAGAACCCTAGGTAAAATCCCTCAGTATGGTCACCCCTATTTGATTTCAAATTGGTCCCATATGTGATTTAAGAGATTATATTCATTCCCCCTAGGTGATTTTAAGGAATTATGAAAAGATGCTTTCTTATAGCATTGGGAAGGGCTATCCTTGGCCTTCTTAGGACTTGGATCAACCACTGGAGCAGAAAAGAAGGGAAAAATTCAACATAGAGGTGAATTTAAGACCTTATAACATCATGGAAAATATTTTGGAAGGTTTGGTGAAGTTTCAAAAGACTTGGAGCAATCGAGTAAAAATAGGGTTCACAAGCCTAGCAAAGTACATCAACCTAAAACAACTACTAGGCTTCAGAAGAAGATTTCAGGAGCTTCGAATGGATTTAGAAGTAAAATGAAACATATTTGGAAATAGGATTCCAAGATCTACATGATAGTGAAATAATATTTTTGAAAACACTTTGGTGCATAGGATTGATTGGTAGTTTTTCTCGAGCACAAGTGGAATCACAAATCAAAAATCCACTTTCTCATGGATCATATGGTTGAATAAAGACATGCGAACCCAAACATTGGATAAAAATTCCATTTCTAGTCATAATCATAAAAATTTCACCAAGAACTTCCACCACGAGCTCAAGTTATCATTGTTCCAAGTTACCCTCTCAAAGGAAGTTCATGTCTTAGTCATTTGTCTAGAGGAAATGTGTCGAACTAGGATCATGGTGGGATTTCATGTCCTCAAAGTCCCTATGGTCAAGTACACCAACCTTGGAAAAATGTACCCAGCCCCCATGTGACCTTTGTGACCTTTATGTGACCTCTAGAATTGTGAGCATCCCCTGTGTGCATTTTGGAGCATCCATTCCCTATCGTCGATCAAGTTCCATGTGCCGACTCCATGAAAACCATGGAAACTAATGTCCCCGATGTTTCGAGGTTATGGACATCAACCATGTAAAAATGCACCAGATCCTATGGGGAGTCTTTTGGACATCCATGTGACAAACATTCAACTCCCAGTGCTTTAAAGCAGCTTTTCACACCTTCATTCCTTGTTATCGGATTACCGCCACGTGTCGTCCTCTTGACCACCATGGAATTTGATGTCCCTCGCATCCTTGAGGTTAGGGACATAAAACATGAAAAAATTATCACAAGATTCTCCCTCCATGCATTCAAAATTTAACAAATCTAATCTGCCGCTTGGCGTTTTAGTGCTTCCACTACTTCTACTCTTATGCACAAATAATCTTCATCCTTCCTCTACAACTTTCTTCCATCACTCTGCCATTATAAAAACTCATACCAGATCAAACAAGGAACTGAAATAAATTTCCCATGGTGATATATAGGTCTTAGAAGGAATTATCATCAAGCTAAGAAGGAGAAACAAAGAACAATGAAGAAGAGAACAATAAAATCTCCATAGCAAAAAAATGGAAAGCTGAAAAAATCCTATAAACCAGTGCAAAAATCAATGAACCATTTTATGCTATTTTTTCCTCTATAAAATACCACAAAAACATAACCTAAAACTTTCCTTTCATGCCACAGAGCATCCAGAACAAATAAATCTCTTTCTCGGCTCAACGAAGAAAGAAGTGGGATTTCCCATCAAACTGGTTGTCGGATATAAGTAAGTTTGTAAGTGAAGCAACAGAAGAAAAAACCCACATCAAAAATATAATTTTCTTTACAAACAGAGGAGAAACCCATACCTATAATTTTGAGGTCCACTAATGGCTGCCACATCCTAAAGCACTATTAGGTCCAAAAATTTAAACTTTAAAATCTCCTAGACTATTAAGCGGGTGGGCCTGAAATTTTAGAGGGGTGATTTTGGGAAAAACCCATATCAAAACACTTCAGTCCACATCAATAAGACTCTTAGAAGTCAAATTTATAAAAATAGCAGTCTACTACATAGGAACTGTTATTTCGGAAAGTCATTGATGAGAAAAACTTGCGATGGAGATGAAGACATTGGAGGTGCACTACAACTAAGAATTCACTAGAACAAACATTTTGGCACTTGTCAAAAATAGTAAGCGAGCCCTTGAGCACACTGATAAAAATAGAAAGTTTATCCAAAAGGAACAAATAACGCAGGGAGAAAGAGAAAAACTAGGCCACAACATCCAATTGAAGATCAAGGACTTAATTTTTCACTTTTAATAAAAATAGTAAGTTGAGTTTTCTAAGGGAGACATGAATGGCCGAAGTGGACGGGTCAGAATTTGACATAGCCCTTCACCTACAAGTATGATGTGGAAGATAACGATGTCTTGTACATGGACCTAAATTACATTAATAATCACATGGCCTCCAAGGACCGAAGGAGGATCAAAGACCCAGATATTCACAAGTGGCTTGTTTGTCATTGCAGGAAACCCTTTGTCTATGTAGAGTCTCGAGCTAATCCTAGCCCAATATTTCCACTAAGATCCCGAGATACAAACCATCCAAGATGACAATGGTACAAAGATGACAGTCATCAGCCCTAATCACATTTAAATCTCTTTGTAAATACTAAAATCCACCAAGCATGGTCTTCATCTCCAAGGAAAGGGAAATGCATGATTGGGAAACAATGGATTCATATGTCTAAGGAGTAGTGCTCGACTCATGGTTGAAAAAAGAAGAAAGCATTCAAAGATGCCCAAGAATATACCAAGGTGTGAGTTTTGAGAAGGGTATTCGATGTCATCACTCTCCTCTGTAGATTTATCGGTGAAGAAAGCATGAGAGAATTCCAAGACTGGATGGGTGTTTTCATCCCGATGTTAGTAGAAGCAAAGAAGAGAAGTGACTGGGGTAGATCATTAGCAATAATATCCATTTGCAACTACTCCAATTGCCCACAATAAATAACTTCCACATGAATTCTTACCTCGTCTATCTCCTTAAAAGCTCAAGATCATTCAAAGGATTGGCTCTCATGCGAGAATATTATTTCCAAGGTAGGTATGTTTGCGAAAATTCCTCGGTTGGTAATGGAGGAGAGCAATAGGCATTTCACTTATGTGAATGATGCGTTCATTATGTACATGGTCTGAATCTTAGAAGGGTATCTCAAAGCTAGGATGTCACCAAAATAACCATACCTGATTAAGGAATGTGGCTCGTACTTCATATAATTCTCAACATTCTCCTGCATACTAGTCACTAGCTTGGACCAAGCTCTGCTGAAACTACCTAAGTACCTCAGTGACCAGATTATATAGTTCAATCCCTACAGAAGATAATTCAAATGAATAACAAGCTTAGAATTAGGAGAAAGAAATTTATTTCATTCTCTATATCTCTAGGGTAGTTAACATGTAAAATATCAAATGACACATCTCACCTGCAGGCCACTTTCACATATCTTACTTTGCATTCCTACATGTCCAGCCCAACTTTGACATCCAAGAAGAGCACGAATATTTCTATGTCCCATAATTGCAACTTGAGCCACATGTAAACAACTATGGGCCAGCTGTATTGAAAATTTCAAAGTACATGAAAAGGACCACATGAGGATGACAATCAGTGAGATGAAGAAATTCAAGTTCTCTTTATATGAAGACATCTTGCATGATGATGGGATAGAGATGTATGATCTTGAGTACAAAATAGTTAAGATGTCTACAATGCCCCAAATCAACTGACACGTTTGTGAATTATGAGATGTATTGGAGCGGACTGAAATGGTGGTGAGGAGAATGAGGAACTAGTTTTAGAAGAAGAGAACTATGATCATTCAATCACACGAGGAATTTCTCCAAGCCATAAGAAAGATTCACATCATTTTTCTTCAAAAGTGGTAGAGGTGACTCCTAGTTATAAAGACTCTGAAGCGAGTTCAAAAAGGAAGGCCATGGAATCGGAAACTTCCCCCCATGAGAAGACACCCAAGAAAGTCAGGGAAGAAGAAGGCTCATTGACGTCACCACAAGAGGAAGACGTGATCTTAATAATGCAAATAGAAAATCCAACAACAGATGCACAAGCAAACATGGAGTATATGACTCATGATCTAGTCTTCTAACCACTGCAAGAGGTATTTCCTGTTGTTTACACCAATGCCCCTCTCATTCAAGACTTAAATCCTTTATCAAAACAAATAATGGTTAGTGCACCCATCATTGAGCCTAAATCTGGTGAGTTGTTTCGTGGATGTGATAAATGGTCATCCTCGACACTCGCACTTGGCAACAAGTATGATCCACTGACCTATCAGCAATTGTCTCATTGGGATAAAGGAAAAAGGTAAAGAAAGATTGCACAAACAACATCATGATTTTGCGGTAGAGGGAGATAGGTTGTCATTACATCGAAGTAGCTCGGCCAAAAGTAATCAAGCTAGTGGATGAGATGACACTAGGTAACTACAAGATGAGTACAATCCAATTGGGACCAGCTACTCACGAGGGATATCTACACATATATCAACAATCTTCTCCTCACATGTTGGTAAGGAATAAAGAATATAAAGAGAATATTAAGGTACTAGAGGAAGAAGTACAAATTCTTTAATCTTATGTGTAACAACTAGTGGAACCAAGCAAATATAACACTTCCTATTGAGAAATTGGTACCCATTAGTAGCTTTGATCCAAAATTCATCAAGAATGCATGATCTCATGATGCGGGGTGAGAAAACAATGAATGGATCAAATCAATATCACAAAGGTAAGTCAACACTCCAAGATGAAGTCAATCTCTTTACGTACATGTGTACAATGACCAATAGAATGAGAGCACTCATAGAGGAATTGGAGAAAGAAAGAGATTATTGGGATCCTCTAGGACCAGTAGTGAGTGAGATGAGCAACACCCATCATTTGGATTTGTTCAATAGGAAGGTTATTGAAACACCTACGGAAGACTTGACACATGTATGGCTGAGGTCCTTGGTAATTAGATTTGAAGCAATCAATTGGGCCTTCACAGAGCTAGAGGAGAAAGAAAAAAACATACAAGCTGTAAGATAGTATAAATTAGAAAGTTCAGAAACTTGGAGTACCCATAATGAGCGAACACACAACTATTCATGATTTGATCAGCCCTTTCGAATAGTATGTCAATAAATGGGTGGGAAACACATTTTCCTTCACTAAGGATACTCTCTACTTCTTCTCGAGATTCAAGCCACCATTTCTCTTACTACGAGGATATCATTCATCATGGTTCGGGAAGTGCAAGGACATCAATAGTGTGGCCGATTGATGGACTAAAACCTTGAGCTGCATTCGCATCCCTCATGCTGAAAAAGTAGAACCACCGGTGGCTCGTTTCAACTAGGAACTTAGAAACGAAGCCTTCTCATGATCCTAAAGTGGAGAGAATTTGGAGAATGCAGCCAAGTCCACTCTAATAGCTCATCCTTCAGCATAATTCTTCTTCTTCTTCTTTCTCTCTCTGTCTCTGTCTCTGTCTCTGTCTCTCTCTCTCTCTTCACTTCTCATACAACACTCTCTCTCCCTTCAATGTTATATTTTTGTGTTGAGGGCTGCACTTTTAATATGACTTAAGTGACTTTAGAAATATAATGTAACTTTAAGCCACCTTGCTATTATAAAAGGGACTTAAATATTTATAGTGGAATATGAACAATATTAAGTCATATTAAGGTATTAGAAAAGTCACATGGAAGATGAAGAGTTGCCTCCTCTTCTATAAATTGTAACAAGCTCCTCATTTGAGGGTCTTCTTAATTTGTCTTCTGAATTTTCTTCTTAGATGTTGGAGCTTCTTTTTGTGAATTCATGAGAGATATATCATTGTGAAGAGAGTAAGAGAGCAATTTTTTTCCATTTCTCCTACTAAAAATGTCTTCTACTTCCCACACTATGTAAAAATTCTACTTGAGCTTCAATAAAGGAAGAAGGAATTTTAGCCTCTTTAATTGAGGATTTTATTGGTACTTTGTGTTCATTAAGATCTATTTAGTCTTGTTATTGTTTTGTATATTTTTTTCTTTGAAATACAAGTGCATGTAATGAAACTTCTAGCTAGTGTGTGCAAGTATCTGATTTTCTACTTACAACATTAGTTTCTCCTTTCTAAATATTCTCACTCCCCTTTCTCACCTTCATAGAAAAATCTTCCCTTACAGATACCTATAATAATTTTCCACAGGGTCAATGGAGTACTCTTGTTGGATCCTGGCCAAAAGGCCACCAAGATTCAACTCACAATTTACTCATGCATGCACGTACAAAAGTTTCACCGGTGAAGTAGAGGAAGTTATAATCCCAGAGAATTTAAAAATTACCACCAATTTGTCCACGAAAAATTTTCTCGCCAACAAGAAGGGAATGTACAATGTTATGGAAAGAGGAAGAGGATTCAGAGGTATATCTAATGGTGTATGGTTTGTCTCATGATGATGAGATTTTATGGGCAATTCAGCTTATTTTGTGGAGAATAATATTTCTTATTTCTCATGACATAATTGCTTAGGATGAAATATTAAGGTAGATGACCCATGAAATGTATTATTTTATGCTTTATATAAGTTGGAGAATGAAGAGGGATGAAATTTGTTCCTATTTAAGTCATTTAGAGGTCTGAAAAGTTATAGAAAGGGTGTAAACCAATTGAGTTCATAAAGCGCTCTCGAGAAGCTTAATTTGGTGAAGAGGAAATTTGGTGTGGTTTGCACATATGAATGTTTCATGAGATATAGAAGGCATGGATGTAATATAAATATCAAGGGATTCCCAATGAGTTATTGCATGACATATTTGAGGTGTTTTGGTATAGTTTTTAGGCCCATACGTGAAGACATGTTCTGGTGTAGACACTAAAACTAGGTCACACTCCCCTGGTCCCTCGATAAATAAATACCTTGAACACATCCACCTAGCCATGGCCCCCTTCACCCCACTATAATATTAATTTAATTATTTAAATTAAATTAATTCATTATCCTCACCATATTTATTATTTAAATATCCTAATTGGGATAATGCCCACATATCCACCTCACCTAGACACCTCATCTAGCCACCTCATCCTAAGACCTATTCTTAGTAAGTTGCCATAACTAACTAAGACCTACCCAAACCCTAAAAATCAATGCCTACATTCCCTCTAACCACATTCCCACATGTTAGAAGGAGGTTTCCATGCTAATCCATGGGGTAAATGAATGTGATCCTAGAAAATCAAGGGGATTTGCCTAGTTTAGTAAACCTAGGAAATCCCACCCTAACCAACGTCGGTTACCCTTGACCACCACCGGTTAAGTCAGAACTATTGTCGGTTACCATTTAACTCCCAAAATAACCTTATTTCAAGGTTGGCACATTTTGAGAGAGAGAGAGAGAGAGATCTTCTGAGAACAAGTGACGAAACCAGAGCTGCATGCAAGTAGAACCAACATCCGTACAAGCATCAGAACACCCATAGCTAGTACCTGAAGCAATCACATAGCCACCTACCTTCATGGGAGCATCCAGGGAAGCGCTAATACTATGCCAAGTTCATTTGATCACCCACCATTACCAACCAGGCATCAAGCTCATACAAATAGTAAGTTTGTTAACCTGCATTGGTTCCTTGTCATTTAAGTAGATCCTTTTACATTTGTTATTAGTTTCTGCTTTCATTTCCATTCCCCACCATTTTACCTCCATGAAAACTTAACCATCCTTTTTCCCACACCATTGAACTATCCATATCTAGACTTTCATCATTCCTGTGCATATCTAGGATCCATATGAATCTCGCCATTACCCTTCCCGAGATCTAGGACACGCTAGGAATTACCACACTTCCCGGATCTAGGACACGCTAGGTAGTCCACTTGCATATATTGTGTAACTTTTATTTGGTGCTCTTGTGTTCCATTTCAAGTACTTCCTCCAAGCAAAAAAGAAGCTCTCACGATCAGCTGTGGATTCAGAAGTCATATGCGTGCACCAACCTATCAGCCAACATCTCAACAAGTATTCCTCCTATGCCCATTACCCTCATTTGTTTCGTAATTTTCTAAGAAACACTCCAAAATCAAGTGAAACACCTAGAAATAACTATTTTGAGAAAGATATGAGCCTTCTTGTGTGAGTTATGAGGAATTCGATTAATGATGTGAACATATATAAATTTGAAATAATAAAATAAATCTAACACCTAATAGCTTTTAAGAAATTAAACAAATCCACTATAGAGCCATCAAGATAAGAGCTTATTAGAAACAACTTCTTTAATGCATGAACAATCTCAAATCAAAATGCTAAGCTATTTCTTACTCTCTAGATTGCTAATCTAAAAATGAACCTAGTAAGATCGCTTTAGCAATCAAAATGGAGTGATTAAGTCAAGGTTTGAAGATGGAATCTCACCAAAACATGGCTACAAGGCCATTTTTAGATCTTCCCATACTCTTCAATTTGAGAGAATGGATGTAAGATGGAGAAGCTATTTCCTTCAATGAAGAATGGCTCAAGATAAAAATCCTATAGTTTATCCTAGGGAAAATAAGGTGTAAGAAGAAAGGTAAGGGGAGAGTTTATTATATATCTTTCTAATTCGAGTGCAAGGATAGCAAATTGATGAATGTGGGATAAATCCCCAAAGAGGAAATACAAATGCCATGTATGTTTAATAAAGTATGTACACTTTTTGGAGTTGAAAGGGGGTTTAATTAATAAAATGTGATTAATTAATAGAAAGGGGTATGCTTATAGAGGGTTTAGAAGAAATTTATTATGATTCGGGGTATGTAAGAGAGGAATTTAGTCCAAGAAATGGTGATTTATTGATTTAGATTAGTGGTAGTAATTAATTAAGAATAATTAATTAACCTGGGTAGAAATGAATGTTAATTAATAAAAGGTCATTAATTAGAATCCTGATTGATAAGAGCGTTAATTAATTAGTGAAATGTAATTAATTAATGATGATAGAGGGAAAATGGTGGTTTATTGATGAAGTTTCATCAATTTATGGGAAAGAGGATAGTTAGTGCAATTTAAGTATTAAAATTGCTTGACCGAATTCTAGGTGTCTACATTTTCCCCTCTTTAGTGTGGCATAAGCAACACCACTTCAAAGATAGTAGACAAACACAAAAAAGTGAATTTTTAAGGGATAGAAGAAAAATTAGTAGAGTGAAGGATTCCCCTCAAGTGTCGATGGGGTGATGAAAGAGGTTGATCGACAATTGAAAAGATGAAGAGGAAATACCAAAGAGGGGGAAAATCCAATTACAATGGAAGATAGATGAAAATATACAAAATATGAAAATAGAGTAGAATGGTGGGAATCAATCCCTCATAAATACCAAGTATGAAATATTTTGTTAAAAATTTCATGTGGGCATTGTTGTGATGCAAGAAATACTTTTCTTAAATGAGATCTGTAAAATGATTTATAAAAGGTGATCCCTATTACCCCAAATGAGTTGGTAGAATAGTGTTAATAGAAGAGAATTATATAGAATAAAAATGAAGACGAAGGGGATGGGAATAAATTTCATCCAGTTGATGTAAAAACCAAATTATGGCATCATATTGCAAGTGATCTACGTCATCATTCCTTTTTAAAATATACGCATTCAACAAAAGCGTATAATGGCATGAAAATCCATAACACAAACATTTTTTCATTGCCAAAGCACCAACTCAATGTAACACATAAAATTTAAAATAATACGAGAAAGTGAAAAATCTTACCTAATAGGGAAATAAGTAAAAACACACATACTTAAATAAACAACGTCTAAGATGGTTACAAAAATGTTCTTGTTATCAAGCATTGATTTTGACCTATGTGAATTAACAACAAGGGTTAAGAATGAAACCCAAAGCAAGGATACATGTGAGGTGAATAAGAAAAGGATGTAAAAGTAAAATGGAAAAGCAATCGTGTACCTCAGAAACTACCCCAAACAACGTGTTCGTGCAATGGTAGACAAAAATAGTTAGCAAACAAATTTTATTGATAGAGGGTAGATCAAAATGATCTGCGAGTGGTGCATAAGATCATGTGAGATTGAAATAAAGATGTTATTTAGGAAAATTTTTGATGTTTGAGTACAATGCATTTGACACAAATTTCAACTGTGTGCATGTCATTTACCAATTTTTGAAAAAAAAATTATAACTTTTTGGATTTTTACCAATTTTTCAAGATTTTGAAATTTTCCAAATTTTTATGAACTTTTTTTTTTAAAAATAATTATCATATAAAATATCACATGGAAGAAAAAAATATTCCCTAGGGAGAATAAAGGGGTGTTAGCTAGCAAAAAAATTCCACAATGTAGTGAAAAAGATAACAAAATGATTATTTCGTAAAAATAATCATTACGACGGGTGGTAGAAGAAAATATAAGAGATCATGGAAGTCATATCACTTCCCACATAAGAGGTCATCTAATTTCTTCTAAGGTAGCCTAAAAAATAAGTTTTCTTCTATGTTACATGTTAGAAGAAATGTAGTTAATGAGTGTTTTGTTGGATCTTGTAGAGTGACCTACCTATCTTAGAGACACATAAGTGACATGCAAGGCTACTCTCTTCCCAAGAAAACATCAATCATCATGAGAAAATCTACCTATAAATGACCCTAGATGTCACTAGACTTTCCTACATAGCATAGATGCCACATTACATTAGATCATAGCCTTCTAACAACCATGGCCAAGAAATGGCATAATGAGAGTCAAGTGCTTTCAATTTATTAATGATGAGATGACCGCCACTTTGTAGGATGTGTGGTAGATTCTCGAGTTCTAATCTAGGGATGACAGAGATAAAGTATGATGGGGATGACGCCCACATTACCTAGTGTCTGGTAGAGATGTTTGGCCTCCGGGATATACCATGGAAGGGTATGGAAGTTTAGGTATATAGGTGCCTTCAGGATAGTCGACTATCTCATGTAGTTATATATTTGATGGCTCTTGTCAGTAGCATTTTTCTTCCGACAAGATTGGTACCTCCTTTCCATTAGACCTGATTGGTGTGATTCATAGAAAGGTCGGTGGGGAGAGATACTACTGAGGATATTGTCTACTATCACACTTTCATGGGGATCTTCATCTTATTACTTACCATGGACAAAATATCATGGGTCCAGCTAGTCTTTTATAGATATGGGCATGGGACCATATTTCCATTAGTTCCTAATAGGAGTACTTCAAGTTTCATCTCAAGATGAGCCCTCGATGATGAGATGGGCGTCAATTGGTGATGAGATGCAAGGCCATATGGGAGATACAAATTATTATCATCATGCCTTTCATGAGTTATAGTTACGCATGGTGACCGACACCCTTATAGGGTCTATCAGTGGGTTGAGGATGTTGCCGAGTTGAGCATAATAGTAGTTGAGTATTTCTTGATCAATAGTCAAGATTATATCGCATAACAATACAAGGTGGATTAAATTTAGTGAAAGTTTGGTTGAGTTCAAGGTATCCCTAGTGATGAGATGTGGTACGGTCACCACTCTAGGGAGACATTTCACATTCACCCTCTTATTTGACAAACATGAGCTCTGGCTAGCTTTAGAAAAATGGTACCACATGCTTGGGTTCCCTTTCCACATGTTTTTATCTAGGGGAGAAAATGGACCATTATGAATGGTACATTTAGTGTTCCCATGGAATTTGACTATCCACGTGGTGCTATAGATGTCGGTATTACAGCAGCTACATAGGGATTACATGGTAGAGCTCATAGAGATAGATCTTAGAAGTTAGTGTTATTTCACCTCAAAGTAATACGATAAAACAAATAAGGGTACATGTAAATAATTAGGATAAGGTTACGTGTGTGTTAGACGTTGATTAGACTGAATGTGAGAGCTTCCTTTTGGCTAGGAGGAACTACCTATAAATCAAAACAAGACCACAAGAGAGAGTTAAACAATATATGGCAGTGGACTACCTAGCAAATGCTAGTTCCAAGAAGTGTGATACTTCCTAGATGGTTATCAATCCATTGTTTTATCAAATTAATGAAAATAAATGCGAGAAGTAAAGGTCCTATTGCTAACACTTTGATTTAGGTGTATCAAAACATTATCAATACACTAGATTAAGAAAATTACTAAAATACAAACTGATCTAGTATTGGGAAAGGTATGGTTAACATTAGGAAGGTCACCGATGTGTTAGGCAACGCGTCTAGGAAAGTGGGTGGTTACGGGCCATTTGGTGAAAGTTATGAGCTTGTTGTTATAGGTAAAGTTACTAGTCACAAAGACTAGTATTTGTTAAGGGACCAATTCTATTATACAAAAATGACCAACGCCGGTTGGGTAACCAACTTGCAGTAGTGGAAATATGGTGGAAATATAAAAATGGGTGTTTTGTGTCTCTCTGTGATTACACAAAGAGTTGAATGGGTTCAGGAATGATGATGTGATTTTTGTTAGGGCTAGCCAAGGGTGGTAGAGGTGTTAGGACAGGTGAAATGGTTTATGTTGATGGAATAGGTGGTAAATAGGTGAAAGGTGGTATTTGGGATAGAGAGGCATTAGATGAAATAAGTAAATGAAAGACTTAAAATAAAAACAAAAGCTTAAAAATAAGAATGAAATGCTTATCTAGAAATATATAGACCTTAAGGTGGTTGTTGTTTGATGAGCATTCGTGGGAGATACGGGAATGTGTCCAGTGTGATGGAAATGAAGCATGTGTTCTCTATTGTGATGATCTGATTGTGAATGAGATGATTGGATGTTGGTGAAGACCTAATGGGCTTTGGTTTGTCATCTGGTAGCTTGAATTCTCAAGAGTTAGAATTCCAAAGCTTGAGTGAATGAATGAATTGGAGAACTCGTGTAAATATTTATAAACTCTTATTTTAAGGTAATTGACAATGATTAGGGGCTCGACACCAACCGAGGGATAGCCATTGTTGGTTAAGGAGAATAGTTCTAATCGGCTAAAAATTTCTTGATTACTCCCATTTGGTGTGAGTCAAGTTTCAGTCCCAATTCATAAGTGAGAGCTAACGCTAAATATAGTGGGAGAGAGGTTGGAGAGATTATAAGTCATAATGGTTAAGGATAGAACAAGTCTTGGTTGGTTAGGGAGTATGGGGACTTGGTTTTAGCCATTTAATAAGGTTAGAATAGTTATATGGTGAGGTAGCTAGGTGAGGTGGATATTAATATAATTAAAGTAATTAAATTAATAAAATGTGAGGATTAATTTAATTATAGGTGATTAAACTAGTACCAATGTGGTGAGGGGGGCCATGGCTAGGTATATGTGTCGAATTGATGAACGGAAAGGGGTTGAACCCAATTTGGTGTCTACATTTGCCCCCTTTTGTTGCATAGCTTGTATTGGTAAGTGACGTCGACAAAAACATGAGTGGTTTCCCTAGGTATTAGTTGATGTGATCCCCCTCAAACTCAGATTTGATGAAGGAGCAGGCTGAATTGGTGATGAGTTTGATAAAATGGTAGGTGAAGAAGAAAATAAGGTATGATTTGGTCACAATAAAGGGTTTTTTTGGGTGTAGTTAATAGGCAGAGGCATTCAAATGTATACTTGGCATATAAAATGTGACAAGGCATTGGTGAAGAGCTCACACACTCTACATTGTCAAAGGTCGATAGTTTATCTAAACCTAAACTAACATTATAACTTTGAAAACATGAGATCAAAACTATGCATGCTATTTTAACATCTCTACTCTCCTAGATTACCAACAAGAATGAATGGACCTATTTAGCTCCAATGGCAATCAAAAATTGCTTTGTTTGATCCTTAAAGAATGCAAGAATAGGAAGCTTTAGCTCTTAACAATGGTGACCTCTCAAGAAAACAAAAGGCAAGCTCTTAGTCTCTTTGCTATATGCTTTGCATTTGCTCTCTTAAGAAGTTTAGGTGTAGGTATAAAGGTAGAAGGAGGGCTCTTTATATAGCCCAATGGATAAAGGAAACACTTCATCCATTTGCATGTGGGATAAAGGTAAAACATGATTAGGAATGGATAAGGTTGCTTTATTAAAGGTAACCTTACTTTAGAAGGGTTTAATTTATGTTTAGCAAGTCATGGGAGTTGGGGGGTGTTTTAATTAATCAAAGGTGATTAACTAATAGGTAGATGTAAGCTTATAGAAGATAATTAGAGGAATATTAGTACGATTTAGGCTATTAGAAGGGGATTAAATCAATTAAATATTGATTTATTGGTTAAATGGAAGGGAAAGCTAATTAATTAATAATAATTAATTAGTCTAGGTAGAAGGGGTGATTTATTAATGGAAGGTCGTTAATTAGGGTATTTGTTGGATAGGTAACTTAATTAATTAGCTTAGTGTAATTAATTAATGATGATATGAGGGAAAATGAGTGCTTTTGATGATATGTCATCGATTTGTGAGAAAGAGGATAATTAACGCAATTTAAGTATTTAAATTGCTTGGGCGTAATTATGGGTGTCTACATTTGCCCTCTTTGGGGTGGCGTAAGTGACGCCACTTCAAAGATAGTAGATGGGTGGAATTTTGAAGAGGTAGAAGAAAAATTAGTAGAAGTGAGAGATGCCCCCTCGAGTGTCGATGGGGTGATGAAAGAAGATGATCGACGATCAAAAAAGGTGAGAGATAGATAGAAGAATGGGAAGAGGCAAGATGCCCCGGTAAGATGGAAGAATAGGGGTGAGAGGAAAGTGATGTAGAATGAATATGGAGGAGGGGAGAGAAGAGCTTAGCCTCTAGCCACTATGTATTGGAACAATTTTGGTGTCATCATATTGCCATAAGAGCTACGTCATCGGTCCTTATGAAAAATATAAGCATACGACAAAGGTAGAATGACATGAAAAGCCATACTACGAATGATTGTCCATTGCTGAAAACACCAACTCCATGCAACATACAAAATGCAATGCAATACGAGAAAGTGAAAGATGCCTAACTCCATGCAACATACAAAATGTAATGCAATACGAGAAAGTAAACAAGCTAAACTAACAGAGAAACATAATATAATGTTTTTATTATCGAGCTTCAGTTATGACCTGTGTAAATTAACGACAAGGGTTGATGATGGTGCCCCAAGCAAGGATACATGTGAGGGGAATAATGGAGGACACTTGGGTCCGATGGAAAAGCAATGTGCACTATGAAATAGTACCAAGAAACTCGTTGTGCCCCAGAGTATGGATGAAGTAAGCAAGCCTAGCTTTTGTTGATGGAGGTAGATCAAGATGATCCGCAAGTCGCACACATGAACAAGTGAGAACCAAAGAGTGACGTTTTGTAGGATGATTTTCAATTTTTAGAAGTTTTTTTTAAACATATTTGAATGTTTTGATTTTTTTTTGATGATTTTTCTCTAACATATTTGAATGTTTTGGTTGATTTTAAAAGTTTTATGAAACTATGTACAGGAAGACAAGAAAGCGTGGATGCCCCTAGTGATAGATGGGATGTACAAGGGCATAAGGCCACGTGCATACCAGAAAGGTGAAGATGCAAAAATGTCCCAACGATTAGGTGGGAGTATTCAAAGGTAAACTCTTCACAGTAGAAGTGGGACCCAAGGCCATTATGGATAGGTTCAACATGATGATGAACATAAACCAATGAAATGTTGGGAAGAAGCAAGGATGCCCCTAGCGTAAGTTGGCCTAAAAGCACATGATAGAAAGGAAGGAGAAGATTGTTTTTGTGGAAGGGGACAAAGGTGTCCGAAAACATGGAAAAAAAGTAATCTTATACACATGGATGTTCTAAACGAAGTAGAAGAATGATGTGAATGATATGAATGTAGCTTAGAAGCCTCACGATGAAGAAGTGATTAGCCAAAGGCATAAATCGTGAGATGAGATATGGACTAGAGTAAGAGTCTGAACAAGGTCCAAAAAGACACTTGGTAACATACTAATCCTATTTACTCATAGAGATCCAGTGTGTGCACGTGGAGTTTATTACCTCTTGAAGTGAAGATTTAATAGACAACAAGTGAAGAGACCCTAGCCAATGTGTAGGAATGATTTATTATGAAAGGTGATTTTGTGAATGGATGGTGAAAGGATAGCCGTACATTGCTCCGCTGCCAACCAAGCATCCATAGCCCCGACGGAGATGTATTTGATTCTAATCACAACATTTCTCTACTACTAGTCAAGTGTCCATAGCCCCGATAGAGATTATTGGAAATACCCCAAGAGAGAGTTATATATCAATTTTCTTTTGCTTTGTAGCTTTTAGCTTTTGATTTTTGATTGATTTTGATTCTTTTGCTTTTTGAAAACTTATTTCAGCTCTCTTGTTTGACAAGGGGTTAAGAACCACTGATGGCTTGATGGAAGGAGGTGGAAGTGCTTATGATGATGACATTGGCTAGTGTCAACAAATATGTCCAAAATTTCTTCGCAACAAGTTTATTAGATGTTGAATGTGATAGGATCTCTAAGAGGTCAGTCATTCTTTAATTTACCAAGGTGATAAAAGACCAGGGTCAAACAGATACCATAGAGATAAATGTCACAAAATGCATGTGAATAAGCTAACCAAAATATCACCGAAGGGATGAAAATGGTAGGAAGACTTGCAGTAAAAATAGCAAGGAAGGGAAGAAAGAAACATCCATGTGTACACAACACCTGATTGCAATGTTTGATCTTTGTACCTTTGATTTTTTGTTGTGTTTTCTCAATTTTTTTTTTGTATTTTTGAATTTTTTTTTTTTTTAGATTTTTGATTTTTTTTAAGAGGTTGGGACTAACAAAGTCACTCTATGTGATAAGATCCAACAACAATGTTTGTGACTTCCTTGATAAGGGAGACTAAGCGTGTTTGTTTATCAAGAGTCATGTTTTCCCCGATCTCGATGATCGTGGTGAGTTCACACTCAACAAAGGACTGTGATTTATCCTGAAACATGGATTTTGTATGTGGGAGCTTGAGTTCCCTATCCAGAGGTTTATGCACTTTGTGCCATACTTGATGGTTACGTTGATGTGCATTCTTGAATCGCGCTTGATTTAGAATTTTGAGATTGTTTGATTTGTTGGGAGGGATTTTGAGCTCTTTGAAGTTTTGACTCGAGCTTGATTAATGAACTGTTTGGGTTTCTTATAAGCTAACGCGTGACTTTTCGACCTCGAGAAGGAGAAGAAAGTGAAAACTTGACATTTAGAATTGATGATGAAAGAATGACCAGAAATGGTAGTGGGAACCAACATCATCGATAGAAGAATATATGTGATGGATGAAAAGGATATGGTCCAAGAATTGAAGAGGATGGGCTACCGGGAGGTGAGCCATAGATAGAAGATGAAGGGCTACTAGGATGTGGCCCAAGAATAGAAGAAGAAGGGCTACTAGGACGTGACCCATAGATAGAAGATGAAGGGCTACTAGGATGTGGCCCAAGAATAGAAGAAGAAGGGCTACTAGGATGTGACCCATAGATGTAAGATGATGGACTACTAGGATGTGGCCCAAGAATAGAAGATGATGGACTACCCGGGGTGATCCATACATAGAAGACAAGGGGCTAGTTGGACGTGCCCCAAGAATAGAAGATAGTGGGCTACTGAAAATGTCCCACAAATAGCAGAGGGAGGGCTACTAGAAGGTGACCCACACCTAGATGAAGATGAAGGGCTACTTGGCGTTGACCCCATAAGAGATTGTGATTGAGGAATTATGATAGACAAAGAGTTATTGGGTGATGAGAAGATAGGCCATGGATCAATGCAAGACCAAGGAGTTTCATCACATAATGAAGAATGTGAAGATGGAAGAATAAGAGGAGGATCAAGTTGCATGATCTGAGGCTCTTCCTCCATTTCTTGATAAAAGGAATCAACCTTTTCCTCACAATATGCAGACGCATCAAAGTCTAAAGAGAATCCTTTTGTAATCTACTAAAGGAATATCTTCATATGCCCCTATAAATGCCCTGATTGTTTCTTCATTCTGAAAGAGATCAATCGGTATGAGTTGTTGATCAATCCCTAGGGGTTGATTGGAAGAAAGAGGTTCACTTGGTGTGGAAGACTTAGAAGATGTTTGATGATGATTGATAGAAGAAGATGATGTGGGGGATGAAGAATATGTGTAGCTAGATGTCTCAGAGTAGAAGAAGGTGGTGTGGACCTACCTATACAATGGTATGTCATATGTAAAATAGTAGGATTAAGTCCAAAGTCTGTAGATTGTGATGCATGGGTCGATTCAGATGTTTGTCTCAAGGACTTTGAGTCACATGAATCTTCAAAGAAGGAAGATTTATGGGGGTGATTGATGAAGAAGGTCCTGCAAAGAAGGGGAGGACCATGATTCAAGAATCGCATTAGATGAATAATAACAAGGGTCCTGCAAAGAAAGAGAGGACCGTGATTCAAGAATTGTATTAGATTTTTGATTGGAGGGATTTGGAGTCACGCATGTATCTTCAAAGGAAGAAGACGTCATTGAGGTGACTGATAAAAGGGGTCCTGTGAAGAAAGGGAGGACCGCGACATAGGAGTCGCATTAGATGAATGATGAAGATGATTTGTGGTGACACAAATCTTTAGAGGAGGAGAACATCACATTAGATGAGATGATGATGATAGAGGTCCTGTGAAGAAAGGGAGGACCATGACATAAGAGTCGATTAGATGATTGATAGAAGAGGATCGAATTAGGGAGGACCATGACTTAGAAGTCAAATTAGATGAATCTAAATAGTAGTTTGGATCTGAATCATCAGAAGAGTCAGAGGAAATATTTGGATTGGAATCCTCAGAAGAAGAGGAAATGTTTGGATTAGAATTAGAAGAAGAGTGGGGGAACTCGAATAATAATTTGGATCAGAGTCCAAATCATACCACCGACTATGAGATGAAGGTGGGGAACGAGTTACCCGTATGGGCTCTCTAGCATGAAGAACCAAACGAGGTTTAGTTGTGATGGGAATCCTTTGATTTGAATTGCTAAACCTAGGTTCCATATTTTGTAAGTATGGGGAACCACATGATAGTTAGTCATTTTTGGCATTGTTGTAAGCACAAATGTCTAGATCTAGATAGTGTGATGGAACTCCTTCAAAAGGAAGGAAGTGACATGTCGATTTGGGTAGCATAAGGACAACCAACTAGACATTTCAGTAAGTATGAGATGCGTGTGTGATTTTTCAAGAAGGTCTAAGGAAAATAGACATCGTGATGATGCAATATCGATGAGATCAAAAGGGATTGTCCTAGAAAATAAGTTTTCTGAATGAATAATCACAAGGAACAATCATGCAAGTGTGAAACACAAAGCCAATCAACAAGGAAATACACCATATGAAAATGCATGTGCAAAGTGATAGTCTGATAAAAATGATCAACACAATGTCAATATTTACGTCAAGCTCAAAATGAACAAGGCGTAAATATTAACAAAGGGTAGATGTGACTCCCAATCAAAGGATACCATGACAAGTTTAACAACCAACAAGGCCTAAATGTTAAAGGGTGAGGTTTACAAATGTAAGCCACGTAACCACACCAATTGGACACGTTAATCAAGCTTTACGAAGAAGTGAGATATTAGTGTCAAAGTGGTATCGAAATGACGCAAACAAAGTAAGCGACACTCTTCAAGATTTGGGACAATGTTTGAAATCAAACCAAGTCAAAGTATACTAAGGATGTGTTAAAATGTGTGCAAAGTGTAACACCACAATGCGGATACTTAGATCATGTTTATGAAAAACATGACATAAGTATCTTAATTGTGTCGAGACAATGCAAACAAGGTAACATGTCAAAGGGAGATCAAATGATGAATTAATCTGAACTATGATGATGATCTTGACGTGGGTATCAAGATCACAAAGGCTACCAATGATATAAATATGCCTCCACACACTTTAGATGTTTAACTTACCCAGCCACAAACATGGATGGGTGTAAATGGACAAAAAAGTGGCAGAAACAATCGATTGGTAACACAAAGGTAGTCACCCTTCTTTGATCAACAAAGTGTCAAAAGAATGTGAAGGAAGTAAATCAAAAATGGGGATGAAAAAATTGGCTTCACTTCGGCAGAGTTTCACCTCGCCCTAAGGCAAGTAAAAACTAGGTGAAAGTAACGCGTCACACGTTTCTCAATGAAAATATGGTTCACAACTCAACACTGTTTTAGAATGGTCAAAGTGGGCTCCTGGCCAAAGTATATTCTCCTAGGTGGTTCTCTCTCACCCTAGGTGTTACAAAATTATCCACGAGTGGGATGATTTACCCAAAAAGTCACACCGACTAGTTTGGGAGTATCTCGCTTTACTTTACCCCCTTCAAGAACAAGTAGGCAACTAAATGCATCCATGTGTACTTAAAATCACCCGTCGCCACATAGGGACAACTTGTAATGCTATCTCACAAAGGAATCACTAGTCAAGTAGGTAGTGCGGAGCACTTCCCATTTCATCCACAAGGTTCCCTCTGTGTGGACTACTTTGGGGTTCCTCGAACCACCCCCATTGTTGTAGCTTAAGGCATTATGCCAAAGGGGTTATGTTCCAGTTGAGCGGAGAGGGACGTACCCTTTTCTAAAACCCGCAATATAATGTTTTGAATATGTTGTTCTTTTTATCTTGTTTAATTAGGTGTGGTTTGCTTGAACACCTTTTGGCAACCTGTATAACAACTGTATTAGTAGTTTTTGATTTCGTTTTGATTCCTCCTTTCTTTGACAAGTGTTTTTAGGTCCTGCACTCAAGTGTTAGTAGTTCTCCAAGAAAATCACATTATTTAAAAGAGGATTAAGAGTTGCTTTTGATTCTCAAGATCATCCAAGGATGCAAGAGAAGAGCATACACAACAAATAATCCAACTAAAAAGTAAAGAAAATATTTTCAATCAATGAACCATACAAAATTCTTGATAAATGTTCATTCCCTAAACCAAAAGTGAAAGATGAAGTTTCCAATTTACCAAATGTTATAAAATGAAGACTAAAGTTACTTTTGATTCTCAAGATCACCCTAAGGTGCAAGAGAAGAGCATACACAAACTTTATCCCAACTATATAGAAATGGAAAACTTCAAATCAAAGGACCATTGAAAAATGCTTTGTAAAAGGTTCATTCCCTTCAAAGAAAATGAAGTTTCTAATTTACCAAATGTTATAAAATAAAGAAAAATGCTTTTGATTCTCAGTATCAAAGGTTCAAACTTTATCCCAACCTATAGAAATGGAAAACTTCAAATCAAAGGAATGAAAAATCAAATTCCCTTAAGCAAAATGAATAATCAAATTTCCAAGTTTAATCCCAATGTTAAAAAGATATAGATCAAAGTTTTTTTGATTCTCAAGATCACCAAAAGGTGCAAGAGAAGAGCATACACACACTTTGGTCTAAATCGAGTAAGCATGGAAATACAACATTCATCAAAACATTAGACATGTTAGAAAATGACCAGTTTTAAACTAACAAAAACCTATAATTTTGTAAGTATAAATCCCAAATTTATGTTTTCATTGCATATTTAACTTCAATACCTTTCCAACGCAAAAAAAATGGAGTCATTTTGAGTTTGGGAGCAAAAGTTATGGCCTTCGGAAGATGGGTTACGCATATGCTCTTATGCTCACGGGTATGCACTTGACATGCACTCAAAAAATGTCAAAAAAATGTCTCTTAATCTACAAAATGGGAAAAATTTTCCAACCAAGATTCAATTTTGACAACAACCCATCACATTAATATATGAATAGAAGACTCAACGCTATCAAACATTAACATACATGCTCAAGAATTTAAAATTTTCAAGAAATTGACAAAACTAGCATGTAGAATGATGAAAAAGTAAGCTCTAAAAATGAAAACATGATGAAATCTTGAAATTTTCTCACCAAGATTAAATTTTGACAGCAACCCACCACATTAATATGTAAATAGAAGACTCAGCACTATCAAACACTAACCTACATGCTCAAGAATTTAAAATTTTCAAGAAATTGACAAAACTAGCATGTAGAATGTTGAAAAAGTAAGCTCTAAAAATGAAAACATGGAGAAATCTTGAAATTTTCCCATCAATTCCAATTTTGACAGCACTTCACCTCCTTTATACCTACAAGGAAGACTCAACACATGCAAACTCAACAAAACAAGTTAAGAAAAATAAGTTAGATCAACATGTGTAAAAGAGGGTTAGTAACCAAAAATGAAACTTAACTACAAAAACTTGAAATTAAGTGCAAAGGACAATGGAGTAAGTCCCACCGGGCATGCCAAATGTGTGCATGTATACTTTTCTTAATGCTAAATCAAATGAAGCAAGAACTACCACCTAAAATAGTTCTACAATTTAGCTAAAACAAAGCATAAACACCATCAAGATAGAGAACTAAGCAAGATCTAAACTAACATTATAACTTTGAAAACATGAGATCAAAACTATGCATGCTATTTTAACATCTCTACTCTCCTAGATTACCAACAAGAATGAATGGACCTATTTAGCTCCAATGGCAATCAAAAATTGCTTTGTTTGATCCTTAAAGAATGCAAGAATAGGAAGCTTTAGCTCTTAACAATGGTGACCTCTCAAGAAAACAAAAGGCAAGCTCTTAGTCTCTTTGCTATATGCTTTGCATTTGCTCTCTTAAGAAGTTTAGGTGTAGGTATAAAGGTAGAAGGAGGGCTCCTTATATAGCCCAATGGATAAAGGAAACACTTCATCCCTTTGCATGTGGGATAAAGGTAAAACATGATTAGGAATGGATAAGGTTGCTTTATTAAAGGTAACCTTACTTTAGAAGGGTTTAATTTATGTTTAGCAAGTCATGGGAGTTGGGGGTGTTTTAATTAATCAAAGGTGATTAACTAATAGGTAGATGTAAGCTTATAGAAGATAATTAGAGGAATATTAGTACGATTTAGGCTATTAGAAGGGGATTAAATCAATTAAATATTGATTTATTGGTTAAATGGAAGGGAAAGCTAATTAATTAATAATAATTAATTAGTCTAGGTAGAAGGGGTGATTTATTAATGGAAGGTCGTTAATTAGGTATTTGCTTAGTGATAATGATGATATGAGGGAAAATGACTTAATTAATTATTTAGTGTAATTAATTAATGATGATATGAGGAACGTCAATCCAGTTATAATGTGCGTAAAAAAGTAAAATCCATATATTATGGATTCATTTGTAACTTTCTACTTTTGGAAAAATGACAGAGAGATATTTTGGATGGGAGAAAGTACAAGGTGTGGTGGAAGGCTAAGTTGGCAAGCGAGTAGTGGCTAATAGGAGTTCAGTTTGATGGGCCCAAAAATTGATACAAGTGATTGGATTCATCAAGAGCCGAGGAGTGGATTTAGGAATGGCTATGACTAGAGATGGAGTGGGAGGATTTCTAGTTCAGAGATTGGATATCCCACCATGGTGATAGAGGTGAGTAGAGGTAGGATTTAAAAGCCATTTGGTGTTTTTGATTAAAACAAAAATAGAAGAATGCTGAATTTGGGTTTTTAAAATGAATTTGAATTTTTTTATTGAAAATGGGGAAATAGGGTATGAGGAGGGTGAAATCTAGGTTAATTAGGTGGTAAGCTAAATGTGGGTGGATTTTGGGTAGTTTGGGGTAGGTTTTAGAGGGCTTTTGTTAATTTTTGGCAAAAATAGGGACGTCGAGGTTCGGCCCTAGGGTTGAACTAGTGACCAATGTCGGTTGGCTTGCCAATGTCGATGGGGTAAAAAGGGTGACCAAGATATCGGTTATGGTGACAAGCTTGATCACTATAAATAGTGATTAAGGCCTAAAAAGGAGGTTTTAGTAGAAAAAATAGAGAAAGATAGAATGGTAAGATAGGTATTTGGGTGAGGAGGTATGAAAAGATAGAATTAAGTTATATTTGAGGATGATTGTATGAGTGAATGGGTATGTAGAGAAAACTAGGGTAATTTGGGTAAAGAAGGAAAGTAGTGAATCGAATAGGTGTGAATGTTTAAGTAAGATAGAGTATAGAGTAGGAAAGTGAATTAGGTAGAAAATAGATAAGCTAGGAAAAGTGTGTGTGGGATGGGACCTGGGTAGGTTTGAATATATGATTAAAAGGGGTAAGTGCTTGATGTTGAACTCTAAAATATTAGCTAAGTACCAAGAGGCGTACAAACATAAGATCGGTAAATATAAGGGAAATCAAGTAAAATCGTGCGCAGAAAAAGGGATTAAGAAGGGTTTAAGTGAAACCCGGACGCACGCGGGAGGCAAAACAAGGGTTTAAAGAACTTAGCCATAGTTGGCATCATGGAGTCACTTGAGAAAAAATGTGAGGACCCGACTAGGTGTGATAAGTGGATAAGGTGCCAACCTAGAACCTTGGAGGCCAAGAAAAGGATATTCCACATAGGGAATATTCCCAGAGGAATCATTACAGTTAGTGGAAGGTTTGAAAGGAGGATAAACATTTACTAATGGAGGACGACATTAACACTTGGCATGAAATTTTCTCGGGAGAGAAGTCATGACTGTGGATGTTGATTCTATTTAAAGAAGTGCTTGGGATAAAAAGAGAGGAGGAAAATGGGAGAAAAGGAGATGGTAGTGTGAGGTTACTAGAAGGTACAAAAGCCCTAAGAGGAGGAGGGTAATGGGGTGTCTTTGTAGAAATGTTAGGAAATTCTAATGATTGGAGCTCATGATGCTAAGGTTTAGAGTTCTTGATACTAGAGGTTTATAAGAGATAACATTAAACATAAGTATGGGTATTGGGGTCCTGTAACAAGGGTTACAATGGGGAAAAAAATAGTTAGGATCATTTGATCGATTAGTTTACTGGGGTTGGATCTTTGTCATTTGATGTATATGGTCTAAGATGAGCATTTTGAATGTAGTATGGTTACCAGAGATTCTTTTTAAATCAATAAACATGAATATATTCTATACATCTTGTTTATGGGTATAAACCGTCATGTTATTTGGCTTTTCATGACTCAAATATGGTTTCTTGTGCTTCATACAATGTTTATTTAGTTTTTGTTGATGCGTTGATGTGTAGATCTATTAGTTATATCTTCTCACTTTTTGATTAGATATAAGTACTTCTATTTCTACAAATAATCCTTCATTAATGGTGAGACTCTCTTGCAAATATCACATAAAGGAGGGGCTTGGTGGTCATGCGCACCTCGGGTGAGTGCCCATCATATGTTGGATGATAGGCCAATGTGCTTGGGGTTAGAAAGAAGTATTGAGGGTAAAATAATGACTACATCTTGGTTCCATTGTCGGGACCTCTTTTAAATCTATTGTGAGAGAAATCAATAATGACCTGAGCCTTGACTTTGGACATCATCAAGACCTAGCTCAAAATCATGGAGGATGAGTTTTCTCAGAGGTTTAGTACTAGATCTAAGTTTGATGCATGAAAATTGGTGGAGGAAAACATGTATCACGAACTCTATGAGACATTCTTCTGTTGTTTCCTAGTAGAGTTGTATGAATGGTGATCAAAATATGAATCTAGGACAAGTTAGTACTATAGACCTCATGTTTGGACCTAGGAGGAATATCAATGGTTGCATGATTCTCGATCGACTTGGACCCATGTTGTTGATCATTAGTGGAGTAAATTATTGACTAGTTATACCTAGAATATGTTATTTCTACGTATTCTTTCTGGATATTCTTGAGTTTGAGTTATCGAGAATCCTAGAGGATCCTTATTTCTTGTTATTCCAATGGCTATCAAAATATTAGTCATTACTTTGAGTTTGGAAGCCTTTCTCATGGCTCAATAAATTCCTACTAGGCACGGGGCATGGGAAGCGACATGGTAGAAGGATGGCGGACCTTGCGAGAAGAAATGGAGAGAGATGAGAGATGAATCAAGTATAATGAAGCTTCAGAGAGGGAGTTGACAAAATAACGTGAATATGGAGGAGTGATGGATTTATAGAGGTAGATGTTGTGGTAACGATTTGAGGTTAGTTTAGAGGACATGGAACTTGAGTTATCTCGAGCTACTCCATTTTGGAAAGCATGGAAGAGAAACCCCTTAGATTTTTGAGATAACTTGTCATACGAAGAAATGAGAAGATCCATAGTTCACATCTTAACCCACATGGAGACCCGAGACCCTTGCACTTATTTTTCTAATCCCCGACATAATTTTTGATAATCCAATTGGTATCGGTATTCGTAGTCGAGTGACACCTAAGAGGTATGATTTTCATTTGGTACATATATGGCTACATAATCATTTCCTATTTTGGGGGTTTTCTTTCTAGCGTAAAATTTGGCCATGGTATGGGATCACAAGGTTTGAGTATTTCATCCGGGAGAGGCACAAGGAACACATCGGTAGTGGTTCGATATCACAAACCTGTCAAAGCAAGTAGTTTAGTGTGATTGTGCATTCAAGGGAATAATTACATTAGGCCCCTTACCTATGGTAGGTGGAGGATCCGGTTGATCCGGGGGAAGTTAGCACTATTGCATCTAGTGGGTCTAGTGGTGGAGGTAACATCGAGGAAATCAAGGTCTTGAATCGGTGGACAAGGTCCACAACACCATCAATAGCTATTTTATGAGATGTCGCTCTAGTTTCTTGATTAAAAGGGTGTTGAGGATGTTGTGGAACATGGAAAAAGTGTGAGTTACTATGGTACATGAAGGGAATCATTTCCCGAGTAGAAGGTAAGTCGATTTGTAACCACATTGCAAATACACACACATGGCTAGTATAAGAAGTATGACCCACACTAGATAGTGGTGGATTACCCGCATTGCATAATGCCTTTTTTGCATAGTTCCACATACCTACGTTTGAACATAAAAACATCAGCGTGTTGAAGGAGATTCAATAAGGAATGAAAGAGAGTGTGCATGAGTTTGATGCGTGTTTCAAGACTCTCTCATCTAAATTATCTTATGACATTCACCCTTTAGAGCATACTTAGTGGTTTTTTAGAGGACTAATAACACTATTCAAGAGGGGAATTTCAAAGAAGAATTTTATAGATCTCGTGTGAGGCATTAGATCCTACCTTATGCATAGAGGCAAAGAGGAAGCATTGATACAGGATTTGGTCAATTCCTAGAAGCCCAAATTGCTGCAATAGCAAAGCGATTGGAGAAATTATCTACAAACTCATCTCACGAGACTTGCAATAGTTTATGGTGTATGGATTATGAGGTATAAGGTCATATGAAGGACAATTTTAATCAGAGATTGGTACACATGATGATAGTAGACTGTGAGATTTTCCACTAAGATCATGATGCAAGTAGGTGTCTGCTATTGCAACATACAATCCATAAGAATGTGTCTTGTTATTGCAAAAATTACACCTCTATTACACATGACACCAAGGATTGAAGATTTATTAACAAAATGCCCGATGCCATTGATCTTTTGGTGTGTGTCTTACTAGTATTCTAAGAAGCTCCAAGGATGAGGGCCATCATTATGAAGATCATGTAAACAGAGGGAGTCATAGAAGAGGATGTCATGATGGATTTAGAGACTATGGTGACTGTGGAGGTAGAAGAAGTGAGTTCCCATGTGAAATTTGTTACAACTATGGGTCTATAGAATATTGTAAGCGTGAATTCCCGATGCTACAAAGTGCTCTGGTGTGTGTAAAAAAACAAAAGTATGAGGAATACCCGTAATTGTTTGAACACATGATCTATAAACAGTAGAAGAATAAGGGCATTGGGATGGTGAGAGTAAAGTATGTTGATCAATAGTGGATGCTAAGAATGGCACGTGAGTCGAGTTAGAACCTATAGTGGTGATGATGCGAGTGAGGCTATGCGCACCGTGGAGGTACCAAAGTATAAGTCATTGATTGCAAGAGAAGAAGTGGTACATGGGAATCATCCAAACCCTATGCATTAGAAGGAAGTCTATCAAGAGACCATGGACATAATCAAAAGTCTATAAGTGTGAATCTTTGTGATATGCTATAATGCTCTTAGTGTGAAAAAAACACAAGTATGAGGATTATCGTAATTGTTTGAACACATGATCTATAAGCAGCAGAAGGATAAGGGAATTGGGATGGTGAGCGTAAAGTATGTTGATCAATAGTGGATGCCAAGAATGGCACGTGAGTCAGAGTTAGAACCTATATTGGTGATGATGCAAGCTAAGGCTATGCACACCAGGGAGATACCAAAGAAGAGGTCATTGATTACAAGAGAAGAAGTGGTACATGGGAATTATCCGAACCCTACGCATTATAAGGAAGTCTATCAAGAGACCATGGACATAATCAAAAGTCTTCAAGGGGAAATTCAGTGTCTAAAAGAGAAATCTAGGAAGTTGGAGTAGAAGAAAAGCATTGAGGTCCCTCGGCCAGGATATAGATGATGTTAAAAAGTGTGTTATATGTTACATCAAGAGGACATCATTCCTCTTTTAGGAGAATGGTTAAGAGATAAAGTACCAAGTCTTTGGAGGAGAGTATTAGTCACAAGTTTTGCATGCTAATCTACCTCCCCATAGCCTTTGCTATGATAAGGAGATTACCTTAAATGTAGTTGTTAATGGATGACTCTAAATAATATTCCGATTGACATGGGCAAAAAAGTTAAAGTTCTCATCCTAGATGTATGGAATCAAATGGGATGGTCCCCATTATAGCCATCTTCAAATGTGTTGTATATGGATAACAAGACAAAATCAATGCCCATTGGTGTTTTGAAGGATTCTTCTATCACTATCCAAGGGGTGAAATTCACTAAAGACTTCAAAGTCTTGGTGATTTCGAGGTGGACAAATTTCCAGCATTACTTGGTTTCCCTTGGTGTTATAAGAATAATTTTGACTTACATTTAAAAAAGGGATATATAATTTTTGAGGAGTAATTTTTATCATTCCTTTTAAATATGGGAATTCAATGCCCTATACTTACCCCTTGGAAGAAGAAGACCTAGACAAAATCTATGTGCACACTATCAGGTACCTTGAGGTTTTGCAACCAAAAAAAGTAGGTGTTATTAAGTGGGAAGATGACCAATCTATATTTGATAATGTGTGCAAGTGTTTCTACAATTTTAACCAAATTTAAAGCAAGAAAACTACCACCTAGAAATAGCTTCCTAACCTAGCTAAAAATGAGAAATATGCACCATCATGATGAAGAAATGAGCAAGTCCTACCCTTAACATTAATAACTTTGAATTAATCAAAACATAATGTAAATTAATGAACTCTATTCCCCTTAATTGCCTAATTAAACATTTAAAATGAACCTAAGTAGTCCAAATGGCAATCAAATCATATTTTATTTATTTGATCCTTCAATGGATGCTTGGGTATGAGGCTTAGCTCTTCAAGAATGGAGGATGGAGGGTTCAATAATGACAAAAGGCTATTAGTATGAAACTATGTGCTTACTTTTGTATCTTGAGAGATTTAGGTGTAAGTGTAGAAGTAGAGGGAGGGTTGTTTATATAGCCCAAAGGATAAAGGATTCAACACATCCTCATGAATGTGGGACTAATGGAGATGTAGAGTTAGTTATAGATAAGGAGGGGTTTATATGGGGTTGAGTTAGCTTTAGGAGGGTTTAGTTTGTCCTCAAGTGACTCATGTGGATAAAGGGGTGTATTAATTAATCAAGATGATTAATTAATACATGTGCAAGCTTTTATAAGGTTTTAGATGGATTTTAGTGTGATTTGGACCATTAGGAGGGAATTAAACCAATTAAATAGATATTTATTGACTTAATGAGAAGGGAGGCTAATTAATCAATAATAATTAATTAGACTAGATAGAAGGTGTTGATTAACGAAGGGTCGTTAATTAGGGTATGTGTTGGATAGGGGACTTAATTAATTAGTGTAATGTAGTCAATTAATGACAATGGAAGAGAAGATGAGCACTATTAATGATATGTCGTCAATTTGTGGGAAAGGATATAATTAACGCAATTTAAGTATTTAAATTGCTTGGCCATGATTATAGGTGTCTACATTTGCCCCTCTTTGGGGTGGCATAAGCGATGCCACTTCAAAGATAGTAGATGGAAGAAAATTTTGAAGGGATAGAAGAAAAAATAGTAGGAGAGAGAGATGCCCTCTCGAGTGTCAATGGGGTGAGAGAGATAGGCAAAAAAGAATGGGGAAGAGGCCGGATGACCTGATGAGAGAGAAAATTAGGGGTGAAAGGGAAGTGATGTAGAAGAAATATGGAGGGAGGGAAGAGTGTATCCTCTAGCCGTTTTTATTGGAACAATTTTGATATCATCATATTGCCATTGGAACTACATCATCGATCGTTATGAAAAATATAAGCATATGACAATGGTAGAATGACATGAAAAGCCATACTACAAATAATTTCCAGTGCTAAAAGTACCAACTCCACGCAACATACAATAATGAAATGCAATACGAGAAGGAAACAATCTCATTTAATAGGGAAAACAAACGCACGCATGCATATCCAACCCAACAATGGTCAAGACAGTTGTACAAATGTTTTTTTATCAGTGCTAAAGAGATCCAAAAGTTCATGATTGATGAAAAGGGTTAAAAATGATGCCCTGAGAAAGGATACATGCAAGGGGAAATGACAATGGACATGAGGTCCATGAAAAGCGTTTGTGCGCAACGAAACAACACCAGCAACAAAAGTGCCCCAGTACAAACGGCGGTAGCGACTTTGTGAATGGTTGTGAATCCAGTGATCCACGAGTCATATTAATGGGGAAGATGTGAGACAAACCAATAGGATATGGAGAAAATACCATGTGCAAGACACAAGTTTCAACCGAAATAAGCAAGTTACCATTTTTGTAGGGTTTTTACTTTTTAGGATTTTGTTGAAAAATTTTGCCCTATTTTTGGATTTTTGATATATATATTGTTTTTATTATTTTTCTTTCCAAACCATGGTGAACAGTAGAAGAAAGTAGAAGAAGAAAGTGAAGGGCCTAGGGGCAATAGAAAGTGCCCTAGGTGGAAGAAAGGAGAAACAAACGACAAATAATGTCCTTGTTTAGTGGAAAAATTAAGAAAAAATAATTATTTGAAAAATAATCATTTACAAGAGTGTGGAGAAAAATAAAAATCACTAGGGAGAAATAAAATTGCCCAAGGGAGAAGAAAGGGGTATCATATGGAAAAAATGCCTCAATACTGGTGAAAAATAAGAGAAAAATAATTATTTAATAAAAATAATTATTCCACAGTGAACAGAGGAGAAAACAACGATCGAAACAGGCCTCCCAACCCTCCTGACGGTGAAAAACAGGTTAATATACCCCACCAGGGGGTAAAAACATCGCGACTAATTCATTCAGAATCGATCGGTTTAGAAAAATTATTGTGAGGCTCTGACACTGAGGAGAACCATGGTGATCACATGAGACCAATTGAGGCACGTAGATGTAGTCTGGGGTACCAGCGGCATGCGCGACAACCCCTTTGTGAGTATTGAACCCTTGCTCATTAATTTTTGTCATTAATGCATTAATTTTAGCTTTTAGCCATAGGAAAATGCATAGTGCACTGCGTGTAGGCGCAGCATCGGATAGGGGCACATGCGTCTTTTTGGGGGTGCAGGCATCTTTTTGGGGGTGCAGGAATCTTTTTGGGGGCACATGTGCCAAGACGTACATGCGAACATGTGTTGACACACGAGACTACACACACCCACGTGCATGCACACACACAAGCACATGTGCATGCATGCACACATGTAGGAAATGGGGTACACACGTGAAAAGCATGGCGTAAGCATGAAGAGGGAAAATGCACACACGAGGGCATATGCGTGCAAGCGCAAGAACCCAATATGTGGCGTACATGCCAAAAATGGTGCGTAGGCACCTGAAAGAGGGCGCATGTTCTAGAAGACACACGCACGTATGCCACAAAAAGGTTGTGTAGGCGCCCAAACGGGAAAAAAAGATAAAGTGTCAAAAATATGACACTTAGAAGAATTTTTAGGATTTTTGGGGTTAAACCTAAAAGAAGAGATAGATTTTGAGAAGAAATGCTAGGAACTAATGAGTGGCATGTTATTTTGCAAACACGACTACCAGTTTTACAGACGTGGGAGCAACATACCCATATTGTAGAGTTAGAGGGTCATATGCACCGGCGTGACTACTGAGCCATGGCAATATTACTTGAGGTGGTGGGGCTAGGCCCCGTGGCTCAAATGCCCTCTATTATACTAGACCATGGTCTTTTGACTACACTAGCTGAGCGATGGCATAGCAAGAGTCAGTGTTTTAGACTACCCACAGGAGAGATGACTATGACTATTGAGGATGTTTGGTGGATTCTTCACATGCCGATGATGGGCACGTTGATCGAGTATAGCTCTAATGCAGGGCTGATTAGAGTAGCTTGCAGTGCCCTATTTGGTGTTGATGATATCCGCACGATGGGATGACTATAGCATTACATGAGTGCATCTCTGACCCCACCTTGCATCGGGGCCTCTCTACATCATGGCTCTTATAAGTGGGTTTTTACTCACTGATAAGACAGGGACTTCATTTCAAGAGGACTACTACCATTGGTTCATGACATATACAGCGGTGAGAGATATTGTTGGGGAGTGCAAACTGTTGGCCCACCTATACTGGGATTTTCACTTGATTACATACCACGATCGAAGACCATGGGACCAGTGTCATCATTACGAGATATGATATGGTCATGGGATCATATTGTGATCGGATGTCCTGTGGGCCTCTTCTTTGTCTGAGATCCTGATGAGCCATCATACATGGCCTGGGTAGCAGCTAGTGGAGATGTACATGGCCATCTTGGCAGCCTATTCAAATATAGGTGGGAGTTTGACGAGCTGGTTGAGATAGATGTCATCTAGTGGCCATATAGGCATTTCCAGTGGCTAGAGGATGCCACAAAGCTCAGCGTGTACCTGGTGGAGCACTTTATTATTGGCAGTTGTAACTATATGATAGAGCGCATCAAGTGGATAGGTGCGTAGCACAGCTTGGCAAGGCATACTGGGGTCCCCTAGCTAGATATCTGGCATGTTTGCAGGGATTCCGAGAGGAAGACCATGGGGCCTCGTATACTAGTGGCTTCACACACGGTGGTCCCATAGGTATGGGACCTATTACATCATGTGAGAGATCCCGGGACCACAACCGACTATGTAGCACTTTGATATGCTATAGTATTACCCCGACGGCTCACCATTCGAAGGAGGCTTGGGCAGCAGGAATTCACCCACCTGTAGAGATATGGCATGGGGAAAGGGCAGTAGCACATGGGTTAGACCCAGAGGATCCCTTTGATGGTATCCCACATGATGGACAGGGTGCCTCATAGGCACAAGGATCGAGGCTGCAGGGCCCAGTATAGGTAGTAGTGCAGCCACCCAGAGGCAGAGTCTTCAAGTAGGGAAAGTATTCTAGAGCACCTCAGGGACTAGTCCTTGAGGCACACATAGCCTCCCAGCCAGTGGCACAGATATCCACAGTACAGTGTAGGTACAGTAGGCCATAGTCAAGAGAGATGTGGCCAAAGCAGAGAGGGATGAGGCTCGAGGCTGGTGTGTGACAGCAGAGAGAGATGAGGCTCGAGCTCATATTGTTACTTTACTTTCAGAGCAAGATTAGGCTCGGCCTAGGCTAGCCCAAGAGATGACAGAGTAGCATGGGGAGCCGAGATATGAGAGCAGTGGCATAGAAGGGCTCGGATGATCGAGCCTTCTTCATCGACCCTAGTCACAGTGCGAGATGGTTGTTACATAGAGAGACCATGTGTATGCACGATCACAGGCACTACTAGCACAGAGGGACCAAGCCCATGCCGAGCTGTAGACCATGACTACAGAGAGAGACCATAAGGTTACTACCTCTAGAAAGGCCGAGGCGAGACTTGAGTTGAGTGATAGGGAGTGAGATACGCCCTTAGGTAGTGCTTACTTTCGAGAGAGATGCCGACTGATACATGATGTCACTAGACTTAGAGGTGAGGCCCTAATCTATATGACTGCCTATTATAGGGTAGTGCCTCCAGAGAGTAGCGAGTGGCATTGCCATAGCTATTAGTGTCGAGTGCATCAGGCTCTTGATCATGGAGATTAGGCATTCTACTAGATCGGTGAGGCGGCCTCTACTAGAGCAGCCAGCCCGGACCAACAACATCCTAGCCTCTAGTGTTATACATATTCTTTATATGTATGCCTCTTATGAAGGCCGATTTTTGATGTATAGCCTTGTATATATGTATTTTGATGATGCCTCGTGATGAAGGCTTGATTCTTTGATATACCTGCCCCTTTTTGATGGCATTGTGTATCTATGATGTATTGCATTGAGTACCTATCTGGACATTGTATGTATGTGTACAAACATTTTTATGTAGCATCTTTGTACACCTCAAGTGAAGAATTTTTTGATATAGAGCACTGATTTTTATCCATTTTTGATATAGATGTATATTGACACACACACGTGTGTGTGTGTGTGTGTGTGTGTGTGTGTGTGTGTGTGTGTGTGTGTGTGTGTGTATGAGGATTACTTTGTTTTGGCTCAAATACACATGGTTATGAGATGATGTACCTTATTGTTTTTGTGTCTGATGTATGTGACACAAGTGGGCATACATTGATTCCGATTGCATGTTGCATGTTTTGATTCAAGCACTTATGGATGCGTTATCTCGATTTTGTACTTTGTATGTATCTGATTTCAATGTTTGATGTATACATGTGTTGTGGATGTTAGATGATGGTTCCGTAGATGATATCAAATGCATTTCTCATGTGTTATTTTGATGTATATGGATGGGATGATATGATGATATTGGTACAGGGGGATAGATTTTTGATTATGCGTAACCCCTCTTACCCCATTGATGATACGATATGTGATGATTATCTTAGCATACATGCATGATGTATAACTTAGCATTTTGTTTATATATGATGTATAGATGATGTTAGATGTGATGATAATGATGGTAATGTGATGTGAATGATAAAAAAATAGAGCACATGCAATAAACACAACCAAATGCTTAAGAAAGAACATAATGAATTAACACATTACATCATGGTTTCCCAAGATTCACTAGCATGCAAAAACATACCGCAATATGCACAAGAAAGAATAAATCTAATCTAAGCAAGAAAAGATGAATCCTAAAAAATTATGCCCAAGCAACAAACAAACCAAAAAGTAAGAATAAAAACAACTATACAAGCAACAAGCAAAGCAACAAGCAAGACAATGTAAGTAACTATTTTTTTGTAAGATTTTGTTTTCATGCACCAATTTTCTATTGTTTTGGTTTTTGTGAAACAATGTTCTATTGTTTTTGTGTTTTGTGAAACAAGTTTCTATTGTTTTTGTGTCTTGTGAAACAATTTTCTATATTTTTTAATTTTCTAATGGTTTTCCAAAGTTATTTGCAGTAACCAAGAAAGTGTTGATGCCCCAGTGTTAGATGGGGAATATACAAGAGGCAGAAGCCACATGTTTATGAATAAGAGGAAAATTCATTGAGTTCTCCCTAGTGTAAGATGGTAAATAGGGAAAGATCATACCCCTCACATATGAATAAAAGAAGGAAAAGTCGGATCAAGGCTTGATAGGATGGTGTGCACAGGAACCCGAAGGAAAAACTAGGTCTAGGCCAAAGAAAACTACCCTCTTGACGCAGGATGCTTGTGAACAACAAAACCCTCCGAGGTGCCGAAAACTAGTTTTCACCCAAGGAAATGTCCAAAGTGCCACAATTGCGTGGTTTTCACTAGTGGATGAACTATTTTCTCTTTTTTTCTTTTTTTCTTTTTTTGATTTTATTGATTTTATTATTATTTTTTATTTTTTTTTTTTTTTTAATTTTGAACTTCCGCACCATGTTTAGGCATAGAACCTCTTAAGATGCATGGTGTTCATGGAATCCCAGAGCTCATCACCATTGGGGTGAGCCGGTTTGTATGCCCCTGTGCCATACTTGGTGACTATAACATAGGGTCCTAACCAATGTGGTTTGAACTTCCCTTTCTTTTCTTCCTCTACTCTAGTGTTGAACTAGTTCTCCTTCATGACTAAATCAATGACATCAAACTGACAAGGATGATTCTTTTATTGTAGTTTCTAGAGAATATGTGTTAATACACTTTTAGGTGATTAAGAGTGTGAATGCACCTCTCATCCAGTAGCTCTAACTCAGCCATTCTTGCCACTCGATAATCTTCATCCTTATCCAGATAGTCCTGAAGAGAAATTCTCAATGATGGAAGTTTTATCTCTAAAGGGATGATAGATTTTGTCATGAAAACTAGGGAATATGGTGTCACACCCATAGGAGTGTGAATGGATGTTCGGTAAGCCCAAAGGGCTGAATGGATTTGTAGGTGCCAGTTTCAACCTGTTTTGCTAACCATCTTCTCCATTATCCTTACCAAAGTCTTGTTAGTCACCTTAGCTTTTCCATTACCCTGAGGGTAATATGGTGTGGACCATTTTAACCTAATTTGGAATCGTTGGCAAATACCTTTCATAGTTTTGTTCTTAAATGACTTCCCATTATCTGTAACAATGGCTGCAGGAATACCATATCAACAAATAATGTGATTCATGATAAATTTAGAAATCTAGGCTCCTGTGACATAGGTTAGAGGGACAACCTCTACCCATTTTGTAAAGTATTATGTAGCTGTGATGATATGTGTATGACCATCAGATGAGGTAGGAGTAATTTTTCCTATTAAATCAAGTCCCCACTTGGAGAATGGCCATGGGGTAGTGATAGGTTGCAATGGTTGTGACGGAGCATGAATGAAATTTCCATACTTTTGGCAAAGCACACATTTTCTAACATAATTACAACAATTAGTTTCCATGGTAGGCCAATAGTAACCTACTCTCAATAGTTTCTTAGCTAAGACCATTCCGTTTGTATGTGCTCTACATACCCCTTCGTGCACTTCTTTGATTGCCTGGATTGACTCTGTCACATCCAAACAACGTAATAGATTCCCATCGTAGCCATGATGATAAAGTGTACCTCCTAAAAGGGTGTAATGGGCTATCTAGTGAATCAAGATTTTCTTTTCAGAATGGGAGATATCGAGAGGGAATGTGCTATCCTTAAGATAGGTGAAGATGGGTTTGTACCACGGGGAATTGGGATCAAAAACCTCACAAGCCAAGAAATATTCTGGCATGTCATACGTGGGCTGGCATAGATTTTCTATGAAGAATGGAATATCATTATTCCTTGGTGGAATACAAAGCATAGACCCTACCGTTGTCATGACATCTGCCGATCTGTTCTGTGCTCTTTGGATTTTCTCAAAGGTGATGTGCACAAAATACTCCTTTAGAGTTTCCACTAAAATTTTGTAAGGTATGAGCTTGTCATCTGTAACTTTATATTCATCATTAACATATTTGATGATTAACTATGAATCACCTACAACCTTAACATGATGAACATTCCACTTGATGGCTAGCTTCATCCCTGCAATGAGTGCTTCATATTATGTAATGTTGTTTGTGCAAGGGAAGGCTAGGAAAAATCCTATGGTATAGGATCACCAGAAGGAGTAATAAGGACCACTCCTGCACCTAAACCATGAAACATAAAGGATCCATCAAAATGTATATCACGCCACATGATGATTCTTCAATGTAGAGCAAGGAGGCATCTAGTATATCTAGACTCAAAGGTTTCGTGCTTTACAAAGGTGCTTCTACTAGCTGGTCCGCAAGTACTTGTCCTTTAATTGATTTTTGATGGAAAAATTCTATGTCAAACTCACTGAGTAGAATGATCCAATTAGCCATTCTTCCCTTGAGGGTGGGTTTGGACAATAAGTACTTGAGTGGGTCAACCTTGGATATGAGCTTGGTCTTAGTGTTCAACAGGTAATGGCAAAGTTTTTGAAAGGTAAAAACAATGGCCAAGCAAGATTTTTCAATTTGAGAATAATTGAGCTCATATGTGATGAGGGTGTGACTCGAGATAGTACACCACTTTCTCCTTATGGCCAAGGTCATATTGGGTGAGTAAAGTGCACCAATAGAAGAAAATTACATAGTAGAAATATAGAGCAAGAGTGGTTCTCCTGGAGAGGGATGCATGAGGATATGTGGATTAGCCAGGTACTGTTTAAGCAAAGAAAAGGCTTGTTGTTGCTCGGGTCCCTAGATGAAAGTGACATCCTTTTTAAGAAAATGGGTGAATGAGTGACATTTATCTGTAAGCTAGGAGATGAAGTGGTGAATGGCTTGAATTTTCCCCTGTAAGTTATGTAGTTGCTTGATATTCTTAGGTGGAGGCATTTCAGTGATAGCAAACACTTTAGCAGGGTCTACCTCAATACCTCGTCTTGACACAATGAAGCCCAATAGTTTCCTAGATAACACACCAAAGACACACTTCTTTGGATTCAGCCTAACTTTGTATTCATGCAGGCATTTAAAGATATGCCACAAAATGACAGGATGATCCTCTCTTGTTTTGGATTTTCCCAAGATGTCATCTACGTAGTCTTCCATGATATCATGAAAAATCACTGGCATTTCCCGCTGATAGGTAGCTCCTGCATTCTTAAGGCCAAATGGCATCACACGATAGCAGAATTTTCCCCAAGGATTCATAAAATTTGTTTTGTGTTGGTCTTCTTTAGTGATCTTAATTTGATTATATCCCAAAAACCCATCCATGAGTGATAGCATTTCATACCGTCTTTGTTGAGTCAACAATCATGTTGATGTTGGGAAGTGGAAAATCATCTTTAGGGAAAGCCTTATTGATGTCCCTAAAATCCGTGTAGATTCAGATACCTATAGGTTTTTATAGACAGGAACAATGTTTGATATCCATTCAAAATAATCAATTGGTCTGATGAATCCTGCTACAAGCAATCTTTCCAACTCTTCTTTAACCAACAGGGCCACTCTTGGGTGCATCTTTCAGAGCTTCTATTTGATAGGCTTGGTGTCTACGTGCACGACTAGGTTGTGCATGACCAAAGTCAGATCTAAGCCGGGCATGTCTTTGTAAGACCATGCGAACACATCAATAAACTATCATGCAGCATAGTGAATGTATTTTGTTCTCTAGCCGAGAGTGATGCTCCCAATTTTACTATCTTGGGATCCTCTTCGTACCAATATTGACATCAAAGGTTTCTTCAACTAACAATTTTGATAAATCTTCCATATGCGTAGGATTAGCGAGGTAGGTTGAGATCTTCATCTACGGATGTCTCCACGAGATTTTCATCCTTGGCATGGTCACTTTGTTTTTCCTTTGATTTTCTTATTTTTTTGTTGATGCCTCAAAGAGGTTTTCATTATGCAACTTGGACTTTGATTTTTTCCAAGGCTTTTATTTAGAACTTTTTCCTCGCTTTTCTTTAAATTTTGTAGACCACAAAGTTCAACCTCCTCGCCGAAGTAGGCGCAGGTATATAAGTCGATAAAGAAACCTTTCTTGTGATCTCCAATGGGAATTGTATCCCTTATGCCCATGAACTCTGCGATAGCCTCATTTTTCTTGAATAAATCTGGTGGCATGTGACATTATTGGTCCCATTCAATAAGGGAAGGGTATACGAGGTGAAGGGTTGGTTCTGTGGGGGGGTTATGGTTAGGATAGCATTGTTCATGAAAATTTTGTGGAGGCGAGATCCTCATATTGGCTATAATGGGAATCAGTATCTGTCAGATAGTCGAGCTATCCTTGCACTCGAGAAAAAGTAGCATCTTGATTGTTGGGGTGTGCTCCATAAGGACAAATCCCAATGCCATATATTTTTGGTTTGAAATGTGGAAGAGGGACTGGTTCTCTTTGTCCTTGTTCGTTCCTCCCACATCCTAGGCCTTTGTAGCCCATGGAGTACATCATTCTACTAGATTTTTCATATTCGGGGTTTGATAACATGATGGTGAGTGTCCTTAGGGACCTAAGTTATAGGTGGATCAAGTAATTTTTCCTCACTAACAAGCCTCAGGTAAGAATGACCCAATAGTGTGTTCCTTTGTAGGTCTTTGAAGTGGTAGTTGGGTCAACCTCTAGTCTTGGGGGACAATGAGAGATCTAAAACCAAGAGCGCTTGTTGTACATTATACTCTGCATGACCATATTCAAGGATTTTCATCTCCTACGAATCAAATGGAGATATTGAAGTAGATGCCCCATGAGTGCAAGAACTAAGAGAATCTGAATCCACCCGAGATTTCATGGCCTCATACTAGAGAGGGACAACTATATCTACACGGAGGGAAATGCATATGTACCCATTCGTGCAAAGCTATTGAGATCTCTACAATGAGAAAAGGGCTCAGAATCTCCTTGTATTGTAACTATATGTCCCTCATGCTTCAACTTAATGCATTGATGAAACGTTGATGGCATGGCCTGCATGGCATGAATCCATGGTCAGCCTATAAGCATGTTATATGGAATTTCCAAGTCTAGGACATGAAACTTCATCGATGGCAGTGGGAACCACCTCCATGGGCAACGTGACGGTCCCCTGTTGATTCCCTTTTCGCATTGTCATATGCAGTGATATTGATAATATGGGACTCAAGATATTCCTCCATGTGTCCAAACTATTTGACCAACTTAAGCATGCAAATGTTCAACCCAAATTCGTTATCCACAAGCACTCATTTGATTTTCTTATGGGTGACAACTACATCAATGTATAAGGGAAGATTATGCATTGGATTCTCGATAGGTATCTCCCTATGGTTGAAAGTGAGATGTTCACTCAAAGTGTGATGTTTTCCACCATGGCTTGCAAGTGTGCGGGATCGAATTCGAAGGCACTCCTTGTTAAACACCGCACATGATTATACAAACACCAAATATAATTATTTAGAAATTAAGAATTCATCTCGGGATTTATTATTATAGAAGGAGGTTACAATTTATAGGGCATTGTTCTCCTACAGAGAAGGAGTCAACTCCAATCATGATCCCCCTTATCTCTCCATGATCCTCACATCCCTAGGATATCTCACACACCTCCTAAACTATCTCAACCACACCTATTACTAAGGTGAGATAAACTCACGTAAAACTAATACTTCTCAATATGAGAAATTATTATTACACACATAATAATAATGTTCACAATATTAAAACTCTAATATCCAAATAACCCAAACCACTAACACTTCATGTTCACACTATAAACATAGAATTCCTAACATTCACCCCCTTAGTGTGAACATGGGGAAAACTTATCTTGAACTGTAACTTGTCGCCTGATGCTGACTCATGACCTAGATGATTTTCAAAGTGGTTTATCATCAACCAATGAAATGGTTTTTCAAAGTGGTTTACCATAAACCAGAGAAGGGTGGTTTTCAAAGTGGTTTACCAAAAACCAAAATGGTGGTTTTCAAAGTGGTTTACCACAAACCAAAAATATCATGTTGATTGCAGTTTATTTTCAGCCCTCATCATTTTTCACACTTTAGGAGATTACATAGGAATCTATTACAATTGTGAATAGGAATATTACTTCTGTTCTTATTTTCTATCACACAAAACTAGAAAGCAAACACACAACTGAAAAACTTGGCCACCAGTTCAGTTTCATGGCCTTGTCGATGGTGCCCGATGAGAGGTCGTTGATCAACCTCCTTCCTCCATTGCCTCCAGCCTCCATCCAGTTTATTTAGAACATAAAATCATCTGAATTGTAGTTAGGGTCTTCTTTCACTTCTTTTTCTTCTTCTTCTTCATTTTTTGTTTCTTCTTTGACAACTACATTTGCTTCATTTGTTTTTAGACTTCCATTGAGTAGATCTTTAGCTCGAATCCTACAGTACAACATTGTATGTCCCTTTTTCTTACAATAGAAACACTCAGTTTCTTCTTTGTTTTTAGAAAAGTTCTTGTATCTCTTTTTAACAAACAAAATTGTTTCTTCAATATTTTCTTTTGTATTTATTTTCTCTTCTGCTAAGAGTGTTGAAATCATATCTTCAAGTGTCTGAGAAGGCATTTGTCCTAGTGTGAACACCACATTACTGTATTTTGGAGGAAGACTGTTTAATAGTATTGCTTTTGCATCTTCATCATCTATATCAGCTTTAGTCTCTGCAAGTTGTCTTTTTAGAGATCTTAGTTCATTTATATGGCTAGACATTGTTACCCCATCATTCATCTTGAGTTTATACAGTTGTAGTTTTAATGTGAATTTTGCATTTGTTGCTTTAGCACCAAACATTTTACTCAACACATCCCATATCTCCTTTGAAGTTTTGTCTAGATCTACATAGTGCAATTCCGTGTCACACACTGCAAGTCCTATTATTGCCTTAGCTTTGTCATTCCTGGCTTGCCATTCTATTGCTTTAGTAGAATCTGTTGGTAAATTCTCTGTGCCAGATACAATTCCCCACAAGTTCTTATGCATCAGTTGCATTTGTAGTTTTACTTTCCAAGTGTGAAAGTTTGTTCTGTTAAACTTGTCAAGTGGTATCTCCATATTATCCTAGAGTGTCGGTTTCAACCGAAAATGTGCTCGTCTAATTTTGGTTTTTAGGGTGTCGGTTTCAACCGATAATGCACCCAAATTACAAAAATAAATACAACCTATTATTCACCTAGACAATACACACTTAAACATAATAACACGACTTAAAAAATGGGCCGAAGCTATTTTCAAATACTATATTATCACAAAATATGAGAGAGACACAAACTAAACAAATATTAAATACCAAAACTGCAGAACTTTGATGAAATGCACCCTCATGAGCTTCAAGGAAAATTGAATACCGATGGAGGTCGATTAAGATATAATGAAATCCAAAGATAATGATCACAAGTCATAGCTAATGACCACGCTTCCAAAACGACATGAATTTCCTTTTGAAAAACATGTGTATTTACCTTTGCATCGGTTGACCATAGAATTCCAAGCTGTGCTCAAGGTGATCATATGCATTCATTGATGACGTGGAGATATGTCAATGAATATGCTGCTGACAATGGTTTATTGATTCAGACAACTGACATGAGGACGATTAGATCTATGTTTTAGAGCTCTAGATCCAATCAAGAAAATAGTGAATCTGAGTCGCTATTAAAGCCGAGTCATTTATTTTTTCAAATATATGAGGATTCTCTCCACATGGAAAATCAGGCGCAGTACAGGTTTGCATGCTGCGAATTGGCCCATAAGGGCATGTCGACTCCACGTCTTAATTGGTTATGCTGAGGATCTAAATGCGTGGTCAGATTTGTAGTATACCAGATGCATATGGCTGACTTTCAATGGGCGCATGTGCTACTGTACTGCTGGAAAATTACTCAGAGGAAGATCACAAACCTCTTTGAACTGCACTTTCCTTGTGAAGATTCATAAGGAAACGTTGTATAAACAATAAGACTTCTCTCGATTTAATTAGATCTCTGCAAGAAATGTAGAATACATAGAAAAATGGTACAACCTATAACCACTCAGACGTCAGGATAATGATTATATCTATACTCCAACTTAAGCTTCAAAATGAAATTGCACAGAATTCTAATAAAAAGAGAAGATGCATAGCGCAATAAAGAACATAGGTAACTTTTTAATTTTCTTCTAATTCTCCATACTAGCAACAAGAGATGTGACCTACTCTGATACCACTGTTAAACACTGCACAATTATACAAACACCAAATATAATTATTTAGAAATTAAGAATTCATCTAGGATTTATTATTATAGAAGGAGGTTACAATTTATAGGGCATTGTTCTCCTATAGAGAAGGAGTCAACTGCAATCATGATCCCCCTTATCTCTCCATGATCCTCACATCCCTAGGATATTTCACACACCTCCTAAACTATCTCAACCACACCTATTACTAAGGTGAGATAAACTCATGTACAACTAATACTTCTTAATATGAGAAAGTATTATTACACACATAATAATAATGTTCACAATATTAAAACTCTAATATCCAAATAACCCAAACCACTAACACTTCATGTTCACACTATAAACATAGAATTCCTAACACTCCCGACCCCGAGGAGTTTGGTACAGAATGTCCTTGTGCACATTGGATATCTTGAGAATATCTAAGATCAAAATCTTAGCAGACGTCTTTTCAAGTTGTTCTAAAAGATTATACTTACCGGTGTGCGAGGTTGATGGAGAAGGTTCGAGAATCACAAGGCGAGGCATGCCTTGTTAGACAAAGATGCTTCTTTTCCTTGATCTGGATGGTATTGACACGGTCAGCAGGAGAGTGAATACATCTAATAAGTGAATCATAATGGTTGTTGTCTCTTTTGGTGTACAAGTAATTCATGGCTTTATAAGTTTGGGATGACTCTCCTCGATCCACTTTGAATTTTTCGATTTATCATGCTTGGGGAATGGTTCTTTATAAATCCCCATTTTCTTGTTAGGTGTTTATGTCTTGCCAAGGTTATCCACCTCTATCTCCCCATTGTCAATGAGGTCCTGAATATAATGGTGAAGCCACATACATTTTTCTATCGTGTGTCCTTTGATGCAATGCATTTCACAATATTCATGCTCCTTGTACCATGAAGGTTTTGGAGCATTGTTGTCAAACGGTTGTGTTGTAGGATAGGTCATCATGTGGGTCACATATAATTGTTTTAGTATGACTAAAAAATGTTCATTTAGAAAGGTGAATGTTCTTCACTTTGGTGGTGGTTGAATTGGGCCCTTGGTTAGTTTAAAAGGTTGACCAGTTTGGACTGTTTGAACACATTTGGAATCGGTGATTCCGTCTCCCACCACATTTTGTTTTTTTGTTAAAGATCTCCAGATTTTCCATGGGTTTGAAATTTTGGTTGTCTTTAGATTGGGTTTTGAGGGTGCCTTTAGCAATGAGATTGTTTTTTATCTAAGTCCCTTTCTCGATAACCTCCTCAAAAGTGTGAACACAATGCATTTGAAGATGGAAAGCTATAGCTGGGTTGAGATTGGGAATGAAGATACTAACTAGTTGTTTTTTAGGAAAGCACAACGGAACTGAATAGCTATCCCTCTCCACCATTGGAGGAAGCTAGAAAAGTCTCATTAGGGTGTTGTTTGGCACCACATAAGTTCTGCCATGGTGACATCACTCTCTATGTTATACGAGAAGTGATGCACGAATCTTTCACCAATTCGGCCAAGTGAAAATTGATCCTCGTGATAAGCGTGTAAACCACTCCAAGCCTTGACCTCACGAGACTCTTGGGAAAAAGTCGATGAGGTGATTATCACTATAAGACACCTCTTGACATGCCATGTAGAAATCTTTAACATGATCTCGTGGATCTCCTTTCCCTTTATATTTGTCAAACTTTTGCATATCAAATTTCTTTGGAAAGGGTTGAGGGGTCATTATCTTGTCAAAAGGATAGGGCATAATTCTTCATATTTATACTTCCTAATGCTCCCTATATTTCTCTCTTGTAAGCTCTCGCAAGCATCACTTTCATAGACTAAACTTCTTGTGAGAGTAATTGTTCTCTAGTGGGAGAAGTGGGGATGTATACAAGATGATACCCTGTGTCTTCTTCTCCTTAGTTTTCTTGATGGGGTTCATTGATCTTAACCTTAGGTATCAACTTTTGAATGTTCTTGTTTGTGTCCTTCTATACATGGGAAGTAAGAAAGCCTACTTTTCGACCTAGGTTACTGATTTTTGTTGGATTGTGGCGTCTTCTTCTAAAGGTTCCTCCTCCTCATATTGCAGAGGTTCTTCACATGTCTCATGTTCTATCTTGTTTATTTGTGGTACTTTGATAAAGGGTATTCTATGCCCCACCACTTTATCATTTCTGTGTAAGAGGTGAAAGCACGTCCCACTGTTAAAATATCTTCCATATTGATAAGGGTATGTTCTTCCTTAGTAGCATCATTTGCAGGTAGTATTGTTTCATTCTCGGTGGGAAATTTGGCCCCTAATTCTATGACCCATGCCAACACTCTATCTTTGTTTCTAAGAAGAAACTCATCTAGTAAAGTGGGGTCAAAATCAAGTTCTACGTGTGGTGATTCTAATTCATTTCCACTATGATTGACCATCTCTTTGTTTCTTTTTCGTAGAAAACAACAGTCCTAGGTCATGTCCAATGAAGGGGTTTGACCCTTGTCTATTAGAGGTTTCCCAAGCTTGCACTTGTTTTTCCTCATATGTCTATTTCTTTAACCCTAGACGTGTTTTAGGAGCCATGTTTTTGTGATAGTTTCACTAGGGTAAGTTGTAAATGTGTTCAAAGCTTAGTGACCACCCCTAAGTGAAATGTAAGATGTATTTGCTAAGAGTATGAATAAATCAACAATGTGAGAATACCAATGTAATAGAGTGATAAATCACTAGTGATACAAGCGTTTGGTATCAAAATCTTTTAAATGAAGTTCCTCCTAGACTACGTTTCAAAAAGTAGTTTCGCATTGCAAGATGATTAACAAGATGTCTTCACTTATGCCAAGTTCAAGGGAATGAAAAAACGTAAGTAAATACAAGAAGTCAATGTGACCTCCCAATCAAGATATATGATGAGCGAGCTCAAACTTGATTAAGACCTATATCTCAAAAAGTGCCAATTATAATTTGTGAATGACACAACAATATCACCAAGATATGTTAACCCACTTTGCAAGAAAGTGAAGTATTGATATCAAGATGTTATTGATATAACACGTGTAAATGGTAACACCTAGCACTCTTTGAAATCAAGGTAATAATAGAACTGAACTAAAACGCTCAAATTATATCTAGAAAAAGTTAAAAATGTGTGCAGTGTAACCTTACAATATAGGTATTTATGTCGAGTTTACAAGAAACAAGACGTAAATATCGAAATTGTAGTGATACGATATAAACAAGCTAACTCTTCTAAGGAAGTCCATGGTGATGAACCACACCTAACTACAATGATGATATTGACATGGGTATCAAGATCACAATGGCTACCAATGATGTGAATAGGCCTCCGCAAACTTTAGATGTTTAACTTACGCAGCCGCAAACATGGATGGGCGTAAACAGACATAAAAGTGACAAAAATAGTCGATTGGTAACACAAAGGTAGTCACCCTTCTTCTGATCAACAAAGTGTCAAAAGAATGTGAAAGAAGCAAATCAAAAAAGGATGAAAAATGCTGGCTTCACTTCGGCAGAGTTTCGCCTCGCCCTAAGGAAAGTAAAAACTAGGCAAAAGTAATGCATCACACATTTCACAATAAAAATATGGTTCAAAACTCAACACTATTTTATAATGGTCGAAGTGGGATCTTGGCCAAAGTATATCTTTCTAGGTGGTTCTCTCATCCTAGGTGCTACAAAGATTATCCACGAGTGGGACGATTTACCCAAAAAGTCGCAATGACTAGTTTGGGAGTATCTCAACTTTTCCCCCTTCAAGCACAGTGGGAAATAAATGCGTCCAATTATGTACTTAAAAGGGTCGTGTAGGAACAATTTGTAACTCTATCTCACAAAGGATTTACTAGTTAGATAGGTAGTGTGGAGCACTTCCTATTTCATCCACAAGGTTTCCTCTTACGTGGACTACTTTGGGGTTCCTGGAACCACCCCCATTGTTGTATCTTAAGGTGTTATGCCAAAGGGGTTATGTTCTAGTTGAGTGGAGAGGGATGTACCCTTTTCTAAAACTTGCAATATAGTGTTTTGAATATGTTGTTCGTTTTATCTTGTTTAATTAGATGTGGTTTGCTAGAACACCATTTGGCAACCTGTATAACAACTGTATTAGTAGTTTTTGACTTATTTTTCGATTCCTCCGTTCTATGATAAGTGATGGAGTTTTGGTCCTGTATGATGATTTTTAGTAGTTTTCCATCAAAAGAGAAGGCATCATTTTTTATTCTCCAAATCGTCCAAGGATGCAAGAGAAGAGCATACGTGATTGTCTTCAAAAATCCAAAAGATATCAAATGGAAAAACACTTTAATTCAACTATGCCAAATTAACCAATTCCAACTCAAATACTCTTAACAACCTCAAAGCATAAATAGGACTCAAGAATCATTTCTGATTCCCAAGATGGCCCCAAGGGACGCGAGGAAAGAGCATACGTGATCTTAATCCTAAAAGTAAACAATGTAAAATATTACCTAATCAAATACAAACATGTAAAAATAGCCTGTAAAGACAAATATATGATTAGATAAACTTGTAAGAATGTTAGCACATCAACACTTTAATTTCAAAAATGCAAAAGGACACATGCACCCCTTTTCAATTGCCTAGATGCGGGTTAGGTATATGTGCCACTAAACATTGTTTTCGGCTCACAGTGTACCTGCACCACCCGAGAGATGTGTGCACCATGAAAACAAAGTGCATGTGCCACTCTATGGAATTTTTAGATTTATCAAGCGCCTGCACCACCAGAGAGGTGTGTGCGCCACAAAAATAGCGTATGCGCTACTCTAAGAAAAATAGACAGAACAACCACATTACCAGAAAAATGTGCTTACGCCACTAAAATAGTATGTGCACCCTGGTTAGGGTGTGTGCACCGATCTAACAGGTTTCAGTATGTAGTGAAGGTATAGTATGAAACAACATCTACACCCAAGTTAGTGCACCTGCGCACTGGTTAGGGTGTGTGTGCAGTGGTTACGCATGCACATGTGCCAAAGGTTGGCGGATAGAGTGATAGGTTTTAACAATATGCCTGTGCCACCAAAGAGATGTGTGCGCCCTTAAAAACTAAGCCCGCACCACAAAAATCACACTTACACCCATAAAAACATGTCTCTGCTTTAGACTTGCAACCAAAATATGGTAGCAAACACAAGAAAACTCACAATATCTAAAAATTTTACAAGTTAGCTTAAGAATAGCAATAACCCATTTAAATTATGGCTATGAACATGAAGTTACACATATCAAATGAGAAAAAATTCCAAGAAAATGGACAGTAATTACTACATGTGCATATCAAAATTTATCCAAAACAATGAAACTTAAACTAAAATGCCATGGGACTAAGGGTCCCACCGGGCGTGCCAAATGTGTGCAAGTGTTTCTACAATTTTAACCAAATTTAAAGCAAGAAAACTACCACCTAGAAATAGCTTCCTAACCTAGCTAAAAATGAGAAATATGCACCATCATGATGAAGAAATGAGCAATTCCTACCCTTAACATTAATAACTTTGAATTAATCAAAACATAATGTAAATTAATGAACTATATTCCCTTAATTGCCTAATTAAACATTTAAAATGAACCTAAGTAGTCCAAATGGCAATCAAATCATATTTTCTTTCTTTGATCCTTCAATGGATGCTTGGGTGTGAGGCTTAGCTCTTCAAGAATGGAGGATGGAGGGCTCAAGAATGACAAAAGGCTATTAGTATGAAACTATGTGCTTACTTTTGTCTCTTGAGAGATTTAGGTGTAAGTGTAGAAGTAGAGGGAGGGTTGTTTATATAGCCCAAAGGATAAAGGATTCAACACATCCTCATGAATTTGGGACTAATGAATATGTAGAGTTAGTTATGGATAAGGGGGTTTAGATGGGGTTGAGTTAGCTTTAGGAGGGTTTAGTTTGTCCTCAAGTGACTCATGTGGATAAAGGGGTATATTAATTAATCAAGATGATTAATTAATACATGTGCAAGATTTTATAGGGTTTTAGATGGATTTTAGTGTGATTTGGACCATTAGGAGGGAATTAAACCAATTAAATAGAGATTTATTGATTTAATGAGAAGGGAGGCTAATTAATCAATAAAAATTAATTAGACTAGATAGAAGGTGTTGATTAACGAAGGGTCGTTAATTAGGGTATGTGTTAGATAGGGGACTTAATTAATTAGCGTAATGTAATTAATTAATGACAATGGAAGATAATATGAGTGATATTGACGATATGTCATCAATTTGCGGGAAAGGAGATAATTAGTGCAATTTAAGTATTTAAATTGCTCGGGCATGATTATAGGTGTCTACAGATACAACTAGTGTGGCATGTGACAATTGGGTGCATGGGACACATGAGTTAGTTAGAAGGTAGTTAAGAGGCTATGTGACATAAGTAACAAAGGCACACTTAGTCAAGTGCCCGGAAGGATAACACTTTCTAAGTTACATTGGGGGAGCCAACCCCGATGTTTTATTATGAGAAATGGAGACCCGGTGGAGATGTGAGCTTGAAAGGAGAATTATTCTTAGGAATACCTTTCTCAGATCAGTAACACGTTAGTGGGTGACCCATCATGATAACCTTCGAGAGTGGCGAAGGGGAGAATCACATTCTCTATTAGTTTTCTCAAGTAATGCATCTAATGTTATTCAAGATTATCATGGGAAGGAACCCACCTTGTTTCACATTTAGGCATGTGAGAAGACTTGGATGAAAGGAATGGAAGAATTTCCTCAATCTTTATGGGTGCATAAGCTTTACTCCACCTTACAAGGTTTTATGTGTGCATGGTACATTCACTCGAGTTGTGTCATCGGACAAAAATTGGGAGGAGTTGACGACTAATCTCCTTTAATATTTTGAGTATTGAAGTACTAAACAATTGATGAATGAGGTGCTACAAGTTATTAAGCACCTAACTATGGGAGATAGTGCCATGGTGGAGGAAAAATACTAGAGTTATTGGGAAAACCTAGCTTGGAAGTGTGCTTTGATGAGGAAGAATGTAAAATTCCCATTTTAAAGCTTTAGAAACAAGGGAATTTTTCTTGAATAAAGTTCTCTATTTTAAATTATCATAATTTAGAACACACGTTTCAATTTTTTAAATAATGTTCTCTGCTCTAAATGATCATGATTTAGAACACATATTCCATGCCAATTAATCTCATAAATGTATAACCATATGCATCTCAGTAACTACTTATTGAATCGCCGATCTCTCATTTCATGACTTGGTTTTCTTACCGATATCTCATGTTAATTCAATGTATCGTATAATAAGTATACTCAGTTATCTTACCCTTTTATGGGTATGGAAGTGTTCCATTTAAGAGGCCTGTCTAAATATTTTCTACCAATATTCATCGAAATTTGGCTTTTTAAACTAGGTGACATAGGACAATGCAACTAGCAACTTGTGATACTTTAGCCAAATATTTTCACATGTTGTGCATGTTCATATTCCTATATGGCATACTTGTCAAACCGAATACGTCCTTTACCCCCACTTCATCTTTTATCTAGAATTGTCTTCACTAACTCCTGTTAGTCCACTTTTCTGAGGTTTAACCTTAACCCAAGTTAGCAACATGGAAAGGTATAGAGAATCACTCACGGTGACTAAGGGTACATAGACATACTCAATCAACCCAAGTCAATTGTGTGTGTATAGTTACCTTTAGTTATTTTGAGTTGCCCCTATACAAAGGCATGTCCCTAACCCGATCTCAAGTAAAAATAAGGTCAGGTTCAAGTTTATGTAGATTTATATGATCCAATTTGAAAGGGTATTGTGACGTGTTGGGTACGCAACACTATGCCATTATGAAGACCCCAGTCTTCATGATGCCATAGTACTACAATTGGCATGTACCAACATCCTATGGAATCACCTCATCCAGAGGTACATATCTAGTTAAGAAGTTAAACACTTACTTATCTTCTTAATTAAGATTTAATTTCAGCAACCCCACTTTGAATCCTTAATTTCTTTATTCATTAAGGTTACTAACCATTCGATAAATATGCAATCAATCCCTCTTCATGAAGGTTTGTGTTTCATTCCACAGTATCTTATCATAAGATTCAAAGCTCATAAACGAATCAAGTATACCTCCATAAGATTATCTTACTTTGCTTAACCAAGTTTAAGCATGATTAAATTTAGATTCTGGTTCCTTATTAATAGACTTCATTAAGATGAATTCTATTCATTACGTATGTATTTATTTCATTTCGGTTACCTTATTCTAATTTTTATTTAACAAGAGGAAGTATGTTTTCTTCCTTCCGAACTTCATTTGAGTATGATTCTCAAAAGGTATTAACAAAATGCTTATCCCCTTAGAATGATTGTCTTTCTTTTAACTTTATATTCTTTTAGGGTTCATTGCTGCCATTTACTTTATACAAGAGTCATAAGTAAATTTCTCTTTTATTTATGTCATCTAGTAAACCATAATGACCTAGTTGTATTTTCATCTATGCATGCCAACTTAGAAGTTGCATTCGATAAAGGAATAAAGTATCAATTCCCTTCCTATCAATTTCATTTGAGTTCAACTGAAATGATTCAAAATAGATAGGTTCACGAGAGAATAATGAAAATTTTACAAAATTTCCTTTACAATAAACCCAAAGTGAATGATACATCAAATAAAAATAACACTCAATCCTTTTTCCCATTCCTCAAAGTAAATTATACATTTTACAAGTCTAAACATTTCAGACTTCACTCATGCCAATCAGCATTGATAAACTCAAACAAGAATACAACTTTTCCCTTTTTCAATTGCATTTCAATAAGAATAATAATTCCTCATAAAATATGTAGCCTTTAGGTAAACACAAGAAGCATCATAAAAGAACTTGTCTTAGTTTATCACTTACATAATCCATCTACAAAAATTTCTAACATGGGTCAGTTCATCCAATTGATTATGATAAGCACTAAACATTAAAACAATGTGCTTTCAACTAATTGTCTCATAAAAATAACTCTTCTTTTATGAAACATTAAATAAATTTAGATAGATATCTCATAAAGGAATAAAGATCATAACAGGAAGGTCAAAATGAACAATCCACATCAGATTATGTAAGGATCATGATCAAAGAAGCGCTCTTCAATTAGTAATTTCACAAGAAGGATTACAATAGATAAGTGATAATACATCTCAATTACTTATCAGACTCATACTATAGATGTATGTAATTCATTTTTGATTCAAACAAATGTTCAAGAAGGGTACCAACCCCTACGCTTCTCAAAATATAAATATTTTAAAGAAGCAATTAATCATAATCTACAACACTAACATAATTCTTCATGCAATATCAGAAGCCAAATTCATTCTATCTAAAGGGATGTAACTTAGGATGAACCAATAATATTCTACACAAGAATTTCCTTCTTTCCAACATTGAATCAATATCAATCCAATTTTGATTTATCGATTCAAGGGAATAAGAAGTGTAAGATTCCGCCTAATTCCCCATTCAGCCTCAACATGGTTAATATAGATGAAAGGCATAATTTTTTTGAAAAGAAAACAAATTAAGTCATCCTTCAGTGTTCAACAAAACAACATCACATTCAACAATTCAGAGAGGAGAAAGAACCAAATGTAAATCCTTTTTACATTTTGAAGAAAAACAACAATGCATACCTAGCTCAAAAATAGAGAGAAGATCCCAATAATCCATCCTATTAAAAGGTTAAACATAGTCAACATCCCAAGAAGACCGAATTGATCCTTACCTAACAACATCCAAATTCAACAACCACTACCACACAAACAACATAGTCAAAATTGAATCGATATAAGATAAGCAACTGAATCTAGCAAGGTAGGGCCAAAGAGAGGGCTTCTCATCAAATAAAGAGAACAATCACAACAACACAAAACTGATACAAGTTTTCAAAGAAACAAGCTCAAAAACTAATTCCTTAGCTTCATTTCAGTGAAGATAGCCTCTTCCCAGACATTTCCTCATTTTCCAAATAGAGAGAAACCTACAAGGTATTCATACATGTTCAAGAGAAATGAATACAAGCTACAACTAAGCCAACCATGTACCCACTTTACATGTATCAAGGAAACATTCAATACATAAGAAAGAAAGTAATCCATCCTAGATTTGAACAAGATGGAGGTCAATAAAAATGATATTCAAGCCCAAGTCGGTTCTCAAAATTGAACCCAATAGAAGGAGAAGATTAAAATTGAAACTTTCTAAATCATATCCTTTAATTAACTAAAACTGAACTAATCCATTCTTTCAACAAATTCTACAGATGTAAATCAAAAGGTTATTCACAAACCAATTCATACATGGAGGAGAGAGAGAAACATCAATATCCTCACACAGTCCCAAGAGAATAATTTAAATCATAATTTACAGATTTTAAGCAAGGAAGAACAAAACCGAACAAAATACTTTCTTAGGTCCCAAAAAGTTCACAAATTCATAACATGTTAAGCTCATAAGGTGTCAATATATCACTTTGTTGTTTTGAAATAATTTTGAATCCACAAGAAAACAACAAATCGAAGACCCATTTCAACATAACTTAGCAACAATGATAAAATTCGAAGCCACTTGATTTTAACCTGAAACATAAATTGTCTTACCTTCTCCTAAGAAAGGAAGATAGTCTTGATCAAATTTTAAAACAACCATTATTTTTACTTAAAACATTTTAGCATAGGAGATCGAAGTCCACATGACTTAAGCAACATTCTAGTTTCAAATAAAATAAACATGATTTACTCAAACATGCATCAAGAAAAATACCCATATTGAATCTTTTTGAAACAACAAACTCAAGAAGAAGATCACAAAAAAAATACACCAAGGCATTTCTACAAAAACATTTGTTTCTAAGAGCAAGAGTTCTTTTAATGAAGACAATTAGAAAGAAGCATAACTATTTAATAAAAAGAGCCTATCATGCCTAATAGTGTTTTCTTTTGTTTTACGAAGATGATCCGTAAACTTCTACTTTGGAACTCTATGAATCACACAACTATGTTGTTCTACTTTCAAATTTAGAAAATGACAGAATTGATTAAAGATTAGAGCTCGTGATGATTATCTAGTGTTATAGAAAGGAAATTTCAGAGAAGGAAATAAGTCAAACTTCAACACCAACAATTTTATCCTAGAAACCTCCAAGGAGGAAAACAAGTCGGGAAGGGTAATTTCTCTTTCTTCCCACTTTTATTGGTCTAACATAGACAATTACATATTACAATAAGTATGAAAAAAGTAAAAATGTAAACCTTCTCTCCAATTACTTGCTTACTCTGTTTCTACACCTTTCTCCTACAATTCCATTCTAGCACTGAAGATCTTGCTCACTGCTCTCATTAAACTCTACTTCTTGATCTCTCTAGATATTTGAATGTCTATTCTCTTGCTCCTTTCATGTATTTATAGGCCTTCCCATGTCCTCTCATGCACTAGAGGATGTGAAAGGGCATGGAAGGGAAGAGACATGGCTGGGTGCTTCAAGAACGCGTCCACTCGCATTCCATTCTTCTTTTCTATTTGAAAGTGTTAGGACCACCGCCTTGTGCGAGAATAGTGGTCTTAGGACTGCTTTGCCTTGGCTAGGTGATGGTTTCGAAACCACCGCTCTGCACATGCAGTGGCAATTCTATCCAGAACCTCTATTTACCTCATTTTCTTTCACTTTTCTTGTTTCTCCTTCTTGGTGCTGATGGAACTGATGAAGTGGTGTGTTTTTCTTGATTCCTATAGATCATAAGATCTTCAATCAAGCCTCCCAAAACATCTTATTTCCAAAATGATGCCAATAGTCAAATCTCCTAGTTTCCACGAGGTTCAAAAACAGCTCAAAGATACCCAAGATCACAATGGATCAAAAAATAGACTTGCTGGTTTGAAGAACCCGAACTTTCATGCGAGAGAAAAAAGCAAGGCAGATCAAAATAATAAACAACTCTCCAAAAAATCCACTTCTCATCTTTCCTAGGTGGTTTCATCACCGTAGTCAATGTCATTAATTACATTGAATTCAAATTCCCTCCTCTTTCCTTATGCCACCGCCAATTCAAATTTGGAAAAGTTAATTTCAAGAATTCCCATGCTTTTTTAAAATTAGCAATGGTGCCAGCTAAGCATGCTACCAATCTTCCCTACCTCCACCAAACTTGGAAATTTAAGATGTGAGGACAAAAATTTAATCCTCATTAATACCTTAGAAACTATTGCTACCAACTTCCTACTTGCCACGTAACCCTTAGGTCCCCTTTAGGCTTAGTAATAGTTTATGTCACCTTAACATTAGTTAGGCTTCCACCTTAGTTCTTAGGTCATTAGAATTTACCTTAGGTTATTTCAAGATTCATAACCATATAACATACCATCTTAGGTTAGGTCATAACCCCTTAGATTAGAATCCATATAGGGTAGGGCACTACTACATAGGTTTAGGCATCAACTATAATAGTTTAGTAATAGGTCCTAGGTAAGTATTGTTACCTTAGGTTAAAAATCCAAATAGGATAAAAATTACAATTTAGGTCAGATCCGAATAACACCAACCATTCCGACCAAGGCTAAGGCATTTTCCTTATTAGCCCCTTAACAGATCCTCAATCTCCTTACACTGCTCAACATTATAAAACACTTATAAAGGAGGTACATGTTCAACATTTACAACATGATGCCAAGTAAGGACACTGTATTAAATTCAAGTAATCATAACCAAAATAAGACTCAGTTCTTCATTACCTTTTCGGTTAGGATGTCAGTAAACAAGATGAAAATAAAGAAGAACTGAAGCATACCTTGGATCAATGGAATTGATTCAAGGTGTGCTATTAACATAAGGAAAATGTGAAAACAACAGTACAAATTTACAATTTACAATTCATAGTGCCAAATGGCTCCACTTCCAAGTAAATAGAATTACATCAAACATGAATTCTCGAATAGTAATAACTTACCCATTGCAAACATGATTTTCAACATCAAAAGAATACACCTTCCTAAGACAAATCACATGTCAATGTTTGCAATGTCAAAATTGGAAGTCATCATAGTAACAGTCATGATCAAGACATTACATACCTTCCTCCTTAAAAGAATCATCATCCCGATGATTAAATTAATCAAACCATTAAGGTTTAGGACAAAACTTAATTATTGTCCTTCAATTCATATGTTCATAACAATACTAAATTTGAAAAATTTAGGTTTGCAAAAAGTATTTTAAATATTTATCAAATAGTTCAATAACTCGCCCAAGTTTGGTAGATTTAACATCAAAATATGAATACATTTTTGGATTTTATCGCTTTTAGAATCAATTCTAATAAAAAAGTATGGAAAATCAGTTTTCATTTCTTTAAGATTCTCTTAGGTGGCACTTTCTTCATTAAAATGGTCCCACTTTGGACCTTACATTGACTTATTTCACAATTTCGAGGTGTAACCAAGTGATTTTCTAGCACTCAAATGTGGTTAACCATGATTATTCCTGGTCTTGGACTTGCAAGGAATTCCAATTCAACACATGTGATAAATCTGAAATGTATTTGTTAAGAAAATAAATATAGAAAAAATCATGAATTCATGGAAAAGTAGGAGGTAAAGCTAAATGATAAGCTACGGGGTTGATTACTTGACAATTTCAAAGGGTTTCACATAACTAGGTGATAACTTGGTAGCCTTGCCAAAATTTATATAACTCTTTTCCATCTAAACCCGAAGAAAGACCTTCTCACCGAGCTCAAATTTTCTATCAACCCACTTATGTCTACATAACTCTTTTTCCTATAAGAAACTTCCTTCAATCGTTTAGGAATCACTTTAACTTTTTGTTCCATTTTTGTAAGGATTTTAGGTACTATCACCTCTCTATCTTTAATGTTGTCCCAGCCTAACAAGGGTTATACATTTCCTTCCATATAGTACTTCGAAAGGTGTCATTTTTAGAGAGGCGTGATATGTCTTATTATAAGAAAACTCAACTAATGGAATGTACTCCTCCCATTTATATTGTGGATCCATGCAATACATTCATAACATGTCCTAAAAACTTTACTAACTCTTTCAGTTTGTCCATCCATTTCCAAGTGATATACGTAATTGAAATTCAGCTTATCCCCGAGGGTTGCATTAAGCATTTTCCAAAATCTTGATGTCATTCTCGAGATCTTTATCCGATATGATCAATTTAGGTACTCCTTGTAACCTAAAAAATCTCATGCACACATCTTCTTGGCAACAAGTGAATCATCCTTTAGATTACAAGCAATAAAGTGTGCCACCTTGGTTAATTTATCAACAACAAACATAGTAACATCATGTTTATTTTTTGACATAGGAAACCCCTAAACAAAATACATACTTATCACTTTCCATTTATACAATGGAATGCTATGAGGGTATAGTAAATGGGCTGGATGCATATGTTCCACTTTAACACGTTGACACTCTAAGCGGTGTGCCACTAACTCCATCACATCCTTTTTCATTCCTTTCAAGAAATATTTTTTTATATGAGCAAGCATTTTTCGTAATGCCAAGGTGACTAGAAAAAGGTGAGTTCTGAAATTCAACTAAAAATTTATTTCTTAAATCATTTTCCAGAGGTATGTATACCATGTTTTCAAACCACAAGATTCCTTCATTGTCAAAATGAAATCCTTTATACCTCACATCATTTGGATTTACAGCAAGTGTTGTCTTTACTTGTTGAAAGTAAGAATCAGATTCCATGACACTTTTCACCTCATCTTTAAACTGATTCCTCAATGCTATAAGAGCATAAATATGCTTCCTATGGCTTAGAGAATATGCTACTATATTTTCTTGCCTTTAATATAACATATATCAAAATCATACTAAGATAAAAATTCTAACCATCTTCACTATCTTACATTTAGATTTTCCCGAGTAAAAATATACTTCAACCCAAGATGATCGGTTTTTAGTTCAAAAGGCCTACCAAGAAGATAATGCCTCCATACCCGAAGTGTATGAACAATGGCAGCAAGATCTAGGTCATGTGGATCATAATTCATTTCATGTAACTTGATTTTTCTACTTTCTATCAGAATCGACAAGACCCACGAAGCTTCTAACTTCATGTACATTCTTTGGTGTAGGACACTCAGTTATAGCTACAATCTTTGAGGGGTCTACATCTGTTCTATTGTTGCTTATAACATGCACTAAATAGTGTACTTCTGTATCATAGAACGAACATTTTGATAACTTACCATAAAACTTTCTCTTTCTTAAGATTTCCAAAACTATTTTTAGATGCTTATGAAGTTCTTCAATACTTTTAGAGTATATAATAATATCATCCAAGAATAGAAGAACAAATTTGTCCAAGTATTCTTGAAAAAATTATACATCAAATTCATAAAAGTGGCAGGGGCATTCATCATCACAAAAGGAAAACTCGTGAATTCACAATGCTCATACCTTGTTCTAAAAGTTGTCTTATGAATGTCTTCCTCTTTTATTCTCAACTTATGATATCCAAACCAAAGGTCTATTTTAGAGTATACTGATACTCCATGCATCGATCAAATAGATCATCTATTCTAGGAAGTCGGTATTAGTTCTTAATAGTTGCCTTGTTCAACATTCTATAATCAATGCACAATCTAAGTGTGTCATCCTTATTTTTCATGAAAACTTACGAGTGCACCCCAAGGTGAGACACTTGGTCTTATCAAACCCTTTCAAAAAGTTCTTAGAATTGGGCCTTAAGCTCTACTAGTTGAAGGGTATTCATTCTATAAGGTGCCTTGGAAATAGGCTCGGTTCCTAGTTTGATCTTGATCATGAAGTCAAACTCTCGTTTGGGTGGAAGGCTCAGTAACTCCTCCAAAAACACATCACTAAAATTTCTCAACAATGGATATATTTCCATGAAGTTATTACATTCTACAGTAGTTTTTGACTTTTTACTCCATAAAAGGTACATGTGCTCTGTTTTTGGCCTTTTAAGTCATAGTTGTTAGTTTCCTAATTTACATCTCACGTTTTACACCGAGTGACCGTTGTTTGCTGTAGGTCATCAAAACATTTTAATCTATTTTTCATAAAAGTCAACCTTTTCTTTATGCTCAGCTAGCCAATTAACACCTATGATTACATCGATGACCCTAAAGAAGCAACACAAAGGTCAACTTATGTGGAAAAACTAGGCAATTTAAGGATTGCCCCAAAAAGGCACATACTAACTATATGAAAAACATTATTTCCATAATGTACAACCCATGATTTATCCATTATTTCAGCTTTTATTTTTAATTTCAAAGCTAACTTAGTAGAAATAAAACATTCAATAGCTCTAGTATAAAAAAGTATAGTCACGGGTATACCAAATAACTTACCCGAAACTTCTATGGGTGTGACTTACTTTTCATCTTTTTCATCAGCTACCACAAGGTGTATCGTATGTAGTTGATGATGGTCATCCTTCTTCAAAGGAAAATTACTCATGTAATGATCCTTTCCATAGTTAAAATAACCTCCAACAGTCCCTTCCTAGGCTCAAATTTATTTCTAGCCTTGAAGTTATCTTTCCGGCTTCCATAGAATTTTGTCCATTATTATTGTTCTTTACAAAGCATTTTGTATACTAACAATAGGTTTTTTTTTTTGTTGTTTTATTATTATTATCACTAGAAAAAAAAAAAAAAATTCATACCAAACCTCTTCTAGGGTCCTTTTTTAGGTGCAAGAGAAGAAGTCCTAATCTCCTCCATATGATTAGAGATTTCTTTTAATTTTTGTTCTTAACTTGTGGATTTTTCAACAACCGCTTCCATAGTGGTTGGGCTGTGAACATCCACCTCACCACCTACAATGGGATTTAATCCCATGATAATTTTTGTATCATTAACTTCTCAAAGCAGATTGATATCGAGGCGTATACTTAAGGAGTTTAGTAAACATTTCCCATTACTCTGTCACGCTTAACTTTCCCTAAGATAAGTTCTGAAATTTAGTCATTTTCTAATCACAATAAAGTTGATACATCCATCATTTCCTAAAATAACTTTTAAATTAATCCCAAGTTATGTTTGTTTCGACAATATTCAACTCAACCTTACGGTTGTCCCACCATGAAGATGCCTTGTTAGAAAGATGATATGCTCCACAAATTGCCTTTGTTTTGTCCAAGAAGTATCTTATTGCAAAGTACTTCTCCATTTCACCGAGCCAATTCTTAGCCTCATCTCCAAGTGTGGTTCCATCAAGCTTGGGAGGAATTATTCTTTTTATATCATTGGTGAGTTCCACTACTAATATTGCCTTTTTATTTTCAAACCGATTAGGTATGTTTACATTACTATTATCAACACCCGGATTTCCCCCATTGGTGTTTTCCACAGGAGGTGACTGATTTTCATTATCAACATCTTCTTCCTCCTCTTCATTGCCCATAACTTGTTGTTCTAGTATAGCCAAATGATCCCTTGTGTCCACCAGGGTAGTAAGGATCTTGTCGAGTTTTGAGCAAGAGGGTTCTTCTCCACTAGGTGGTGGGTTGTTTTATCAAATTATGGAAATAATAGGTCCAAGAGTAGAAACCTTCAGCTCGATACCAAGATGTAACATTCCTATTTTAAAGCTTTAGAAATGAGGGAATTTTTGTTTGAATAGTGTTCTCTATTCTAAATTATCATAATTTAGAACACACATTTCAAGTTCTTAAATAATGTTATATTTTCTAAATGATCGTGATTTAGAACACACATTCCATGCCAATCAATCTCATGATAGATAAACATATGCAATCGTAATGACTCGATTGAACTACCGATATCTCATTTCGTGACTTAGAGTTTCATCGATCTCTCATTTCATGACTCGTTTCTCACCGATCTCTCATGTTAATTCAATGTATCGTATATGCAATATACTTGGTTCTCTTACCCTTTTCAGGGGTATTGAAGTGTTCCATTTAAGAGGCCTATCTAAATATTTGTTACTAATATCCATATGAAATCTTGCTTCTTAAACTAGGTGACTTAGGACAATGTAACCAAAGCAACTTACGATACTTTAACTAAAGATTTTCACATGTTATACATGTTCATATTCCTAGATGGCATACTAATTAAATGGAATACGTCCTTCACCCCCACTTCATTTGTAATCTAGAATGGTCTTCACCGACTCTTTTCAGTTTACTTGTTCGAGGTTTAACCTTAACCCTGTGAGCAACATGGAAAGGTATAGAGAATCTCTCGTGATCGACTAAGGGTATATAGACACACTCAATTGAACCAAGTCAATTTAATATGTCTAGTTACTTTTAGTCATTATGAGTTACCCCCTATACAAAGGCATGTCCCTAACCCGGCCTAAAGTAAAACTAAGGTCAACTCCAACTTTATGTAGATCTAGATGATCTAATTTAGAAGGGTTTTGTGATGTTTCAAGCTACAACATTGTGCCATTATGAAGACCCCGGTCTTCATGATGTCATAATCTGCAGGTTGGCGTGTACCAACATCCTATGAAATCACCTCATCTAGAGGTACATATATAGTTAAGAAGCTAAACACTTACTTATATTCTTAATTAAGATTTAATTTCATCAACCCCGTTGAATCCTTAATTTCTATGTTCATTAAGGTTGTTAACCATAATTATTAATAGTTACCATGCGAGATAAATCTTTGACTCGCATTTGTTAGTTGACCATTTAGCATTGAGGATGCCACTTTATGGCGAATTGTAAATCAAAATCCTTTTCAAAATAGACAAGTGTCATTTATTAGCTAATTAACCCTAGTTTTCCCGGTTTTGGTCAATATATCCTAGTATTGACTCAAACCCCTCTTCGAACTACTCAAAATCATGTCATTCACCTCCAAAACATCTCAACAAGTGCTACAATTTTATCCTAGCCTCCTAGTTTACCCTAAAGAGTTGATTAGGATTCACACCTCTTAATCACTTGGTAATTTAATAATTTTGATTAGCAAGGCTTAATCATGATTATAAATTCTAATCTAATTTGGGGCTTTTAGTACCACATGTACCAAAATACAAGTTTCTCCCGAGAAGGAAAACTATAAAAAGGGTGCACCTCATTCCTTTATATTTTACACCATGTTTTGATTTGAATCTCATATAATAAATATGGTATATAGCCAAGTTCAATCTTTTCTTAAAGCAATCAATATCCTCACATAGTCCCAAGAGAAGAATTTAAATCACAATTTACTAGATTTTGAGCAAGGAAGAACAAAATTGAATAAAATACTTTCTTAATAGTCAAAAAAATTTCACAAATTCAAAACATGTTAAGCTCGGAAGGTGTCAACATATCACCGTTGTTTTGAAACAATTTTGAATCCACAATAAAACAACAAATCAAGACCCATTTCAACATAGCTTAGCAACAAGTGAAAAATTCAAGAAGCCACTTCAGATTTTAACTGAAACATCAATTTTCTTACCTTCTCCTAACAAAGGAAGATAGTCCCGATCAAATTTTAAAACAACCATTATTTTTCCTTAAACCATTTTAGCACAGGAGATCAGAAGTCCACATGACTTAAGCAACATTCTAGTTTCAAATAAAATAAACATGATTTACTCAAACATGCATCAAGAAAAATACCCATATTGAATCTTTTCCAAACAACAAACTCAAGCAGAAGATCACAAAAAAATACACCAAGGCATTTCTACAAAACCATTTGTTTCTAAGAGCAGAGTTCTTTTAATGAAGACAATTAGAAAGAAGCAGAACTATTTAATAAGAAGAGCCTATCATGCCTAATAGTGTTTTCTTTTGTTTTACGTAAGATGATCCATAAAATTCTACTTTGGAACTCTACGAATCACACAACTATGTTGTTCTACTTTCAACTTTGGAAAATGATAGAATTGCTTAAAGATTAGAGCTTCATGACTGATTATCTAGTGTTATAGAAAGGAAATTGCAGAGAAGGAAATAATTCAAACTTCAACACCAACAATTTTATCCTGGAAACCTCCAAGGAGGAAAACCAGCCAGAAGGGCAATTTCTCTTTCTTCCCACTTTTATTGGTCTAACATAGACAATTACATATTACAATAAGTATGAAAAGAAGCAAAAATGTAAACCTTCTCTCCAATTACTTGCTTGCTCTATTTCTACACCTTGCTCCTATAATTCCATTCTAGCACTGAAGATCTTGCTCACTGCTCTCATTAAACTCTACTTCTCGATCTCTCTAGATCTTTGAATGTCTATTCTCTTGCTCCTTTCATGTATTTATAGGCCTTCTCATGTCCTCTTGTGCACTAGAGGATGTGAAAGGGCATGGAAGGGAAGAGACATGGTTGGGCGCTTACATAACGCATCCACTAGCATACCATTCTTCTTTTCTATTTGAAAGTGTTAGGATCACCGCCTTGTGCAAAACAACTATCTTAGGATCGCTGCCCAAGCTGGCGATGGTTTAAAAGCGCCACTCTACACAGTAGTCGTAGTTCTATCCGTAACCTCTATTTACCTCATTTTCTTTCACTTGTCTAAGTGTTACAATCTTACAATATGTGATGGTGGAAAATTTACCACCTTATTTTGTTATGTGCTTATCCGACACTTCACATCCAATATTGGTGGCTATCTTTCAATTGATTGGACCTATCCTATATTTATAACCATGTATGGAACTAAATTTATCATTAAATTTAATCCTTTTCCACATTTTCACATAGAGCCTTACACATCTAGTGCCATAAATGTAAATTATACTATAAAAGAAGAGCAACTAAATGAGTTTGAGGTAGAAATTTTGCATGAATTAGAAGGCATTCCATATTTATTTAAGGATGAAAGGAATAATGAGGATTATGACTATGAACCTTATAGAATCATTAAATAATAGGGCCTTGGAATTTATTGCATTCATGAGGATAACAATGAAATACCAGTTATAGAGAAAGAAAATCAGCAAGATGATGGTTTATGGAAACTTTATTTTGATGACTCTAAAAATCAGCATGGTTTAGGAGCTGGTTTGATTCTTATTTCACATTCAAATCAGAGGTATTATTCAGCTATTAATTTTCAGTTTTCCTGTTCTAATAATGTTTTAGAATATGAGGCACTTATCCATGGTTTAGAGTGGGCAAGGAAAAAGGGAATCAAGAATTTACAGGTATTTAGGGACAACAAGATTTTCATTCATCGTGTGAGAGGTTCAAACGCTTTCAAGAATCCATTAATGATAACCTATAGACATAGAGTGTGTGACATGCTTGAGGATTTTCTTGCTTTCAATGCCCAAACTATTCCTAGAGATAGAAATAAAATGTTGATAGGTTTAGTCATTAGGTATTAATTTGATATACCTTCAAATACTATAAATGATAAGTTAAATCCTCATTTTAAGGTTATAGTGAGGCCATTTGTTCCAAATAACAACATACATAGAATTTTTTTGATGATGATGCACATATAATCATATTTTTACAAAAAGAGTCTAAATTTTCTACTCAAAATCAAGGAAAACTATAGAATAGGTATGAGGACTAGATTATGGATCTCAAGAAAACAAGATCTCAAAATGCCTTGTCACTTTGGAAGCCATATTTGGTGAAAATGATGAAATGAAGCATGAGAGGGATGTCCTTGATACATTAACAGATCGGTGTGAAAGTGTTACCATTTTTATGGTAAAACCTCAATCTTGGCAAGGTATGTTCACAATCTAAAAAAGATGCATTCATTGAGATTTTTAGAGAGTATGTAGATGTTTTTATGGAAATACAGTGATTTAAGAGGTTTTGATCCCTCTTTAGCTCAACATACTATTGAATTAGAGGTTGATTCAAAACCAGTTAGACAAAAACAAAGGCCAATTAACCCCAAGTTGGAACCCTTGATGTAGATAGAGCTTGAAAAACTCATTGAGTCTTCCATTATCTTCCCCATTAAGCACTCAACTTGGGTAGCTAACCTTGTACCGATAAGAAAGAAAAATAGTGAAATCAGATTATGTGTTGATTTTCATGATCTGAATAAGGCTTCTCTTAAGGATCATTATCCTTTTCCTTCCATAGAGAAAATACTTCAACTGGTTGTTAGTTCATAAAGGTATTCTTTACTTGATGGGTATAGCGGTTATAACCAAATACTTGTCAAGGAAGAAGATTAGTTTAAAACAAAATTCACAACTAAATGGGGCACCTATGCATACAGAAAGATGTCATTCGGTTTGTCCAATGTAGGTGCAACCTTTCAGAAATACATGGATATGGCATTCCAAGGGATCATTAACAAGTTTGTCTTAGTCTATTTGGATGACATCAAAATGTTTTCAAAGCTTTCAAGTCACCAATTACCACAACTCAAAGTAGTTTTTGGAAGATGTAGAGAATATGATGTGTTGCATAATCCCAAAATCGTGATTTCAATTCATGAGGATAAACATCTTGACCATATAATCTCAAAACATGGTATGATGATTGATTCGGAAAGAGTAAGTGTTATTATTACTTTATCATTTCCAAAACATAAGAAAGCACTTCAAATTTTCCTTGGAAAAATTAATTTTATAAGAAGGTACATTGTTGATTTTTCTTCACTTTCAAAGCCATTGACCAATATGCTCAAGAAGGATCATAATTTTACTTGGTCAAAGGAAGGAGTGAACAATTTTGAAGCCATAGCTTCAACCCTAACACTCATAAATCCTAATTTTTTGAAATATTTCATGTTGTATGCTTATGCTAACATGGATACCATTTCAAGTAATGTTAACATAATAAAATGAGGAAGGCTTGGAGTAGCCAATTTCATTTTTCAGTCAAAGTCTGATGGAGTAAAAACAAGGTACTCATTCATTGAAAAACATGTACTTTCAATTATTAGATTACTCAAGAAATTTAGGCATTTTCTCTCTAACAACATTATTAATCTAATGGTTTCTCATCCAAGTATCAAGGAATTTTTGTTGAACAAGGACATAAGTGAGAAAAGATAAGGTTGGATCATTAAATTTGCTTTGAAAGAAGCTAATGAAACAAGCATCTCAGACTTCTACGAAGGCATAATAACTAGGTTTGGTGTTACTTATAATATAATTTCAGATAATGCAAAAGATTTTGTAGGTAGAAATATTAGTACATGGGCCATTCAGAATGGTATTTATCTTAGCACATCATCCAATTATTATCCTCAAGTTAATGGATTGGCTAAAAGCACAAATAAAAATTTGTTAACGATAATAAGAAGAATAACAGATGAAAATTAGTGAACCTGACATACCAAGTTGAAGGAAGCCTTGTGGGATGATAGAATAACTCACAAAAGATCAATTTCAAATTCACCTTTCAAGCTAGTTTATGGTCTTGAAGCCAATTTTCCCATTTCTCTTGAGCTTCCAAAGTGTTGGATATAATCCATTAGGTTGAATTAATGGAGAATGATCCCATGGAGGTGAGGTATGCATAACTTATGGAGCTTGAAGAAATTAGAAATCAAGCTATGTTGTCTATGGAGATGAATCAAGCTCAAATTAAGAAGACATTTGACAAGAAGGCCAAGGCAAGAGTCTTCAATGAAGGTGACTTAGTGTTGAAGTGGGATGAAGACAGAGAAAAACTAGGTGCTCACACAAATTTTGATTCATTATGGAGTGGACCATACATCATCATTAGATGCAAGCCACATAATGCTTTCCATCTTGTAAGGACAGATAGAGAAATGCTTATGATCCCGATCCAACACGATTCATCTAAATAATTATTTCTAAACAAGATAAGTTAACATTGTACTATAGTTTCCCATGCTTTCCTATAAGTTTTTTTATCTTTCCTTCTTTCAATAATGGCTTCCATCTTAAATGATGTGCCTTGTAGGAGTTTATATTTCCTTAAAGTTTAGTTGTGCACAAGTTTCTGTTCTTTTTCAATTTTTATTGAGGATTTTTAGTCTTTTTCAATGATATTCAACTTTGGCCATACATGGACAAGTTTACAGAATGATTTCAAGTTTTTTTCATGGCTGAAAGCAATAATTATGGGTTCTAGCTATTTTACAAGAAACCAAGTCCGCAAAGTCACCAAAGAAGTTGAGCATTTTTGTTAATCACTTAAGGGGGTACAATTTTTTTAGCTACTCAAGATAACATGCAAGCCATGAATAGAAGAATGGTAGAGATTCTTAGCAATAATAAGAAGTATGTAAAATTAACAAGGCATTGAATTAGATCTTTTATATTCTTGATAATCAACACCATTCATTATAATTCATGAACCTAGTTGGAAGGAAATATTTTCTAGATTCAACCCAACACATGTTTTTAATTATAAAAGATGAAGTCAAAAGGAATATATGAGCGAGAATGAGTACTTGGGAATGAATTATATGGATGGGTTGCATGAGCTGAGGACTATACTTGTGGAGGTATTATTGGAAATCGTCTTCACTCGAGAGGGAATCCTGATAGAGAATAGATCACACGGGGTTACTTTGTGATAACTCATTTAAAATAAACTTAGCCATTTAAAAGTAAAATACATTTAAATAGTTGTAAAATTCCACCTCTCCAAAGCACCAACCATTAGAATTAAATGAACCATGAGAGGATTAGCTAATCCATTAGTGGGTTATATTTAAAAGGCCATGTGATGTTCATTTGGTCGTTAATTTCAGCGCTAAGCATCGGCATGAGCCATGCGGCGTAAGACTAACGGTTAAGGTAGAGACACACATCATCATTCCAAATCTCCTCAAAGGTTATGAGATCTATAGACATTAAATACTTGGAATAAGCCACATTCCATAATATTTTAGGTATAATGTGGAGCACGAAGTCACTAGGTCAGCAAAATATACAAGGCTAAAATGTGGACGGACACGTGTCGACTTTTTGACACCCTTTGAGCCATTTGGGTTTGTTAAACCTCAAGTCTAAAAATGTACAAAATTCAATAAGGCTTTGGGTTTGGGTGGTCTGGAAGGTCAAAGCTATACATGACAACAATTTTATGGAGCCAACGATGAGTTTTCCCAGATAGAAGTTGCGATGTGAAGGCAGTAAACAATAAAAGGAAAACACAAAAGAAAAGTATGACACAATGACATTAAAAGAAGCATGGAGCTTTCCTATTGGCTCATGTTTCATAGTTGATGGTAAAGGCCATCAAAAGGTCTAACATTGCAAGAAGCATAGAGCTTCCTTATTGGATCATGTTTCACAGTGGTCAATCAAGGTTATAAAACATTCTAACACGAAGTAATGTGGGATGTTATTGTTGGTTTACGCTTCACAATTTGACAAGATTGGTATAAATAAAGACTAAAATTGTAGTAGTGTGGGATTTTATTATTGGTTTATGCTTCGCAACCGACAAGGTTCTTGTAGATGAAAGTGCATTGTGAAGTAGCATGGAACTTTATCATTGGTTTGTGCTTCACGATAGATAATGGAGGTTAGCTAGAGCCCGACACTACGAAATCCGAAGCATATGTGGAATTTTCTTATTGGCTCACATTTCATAATGAAACATACCTACACGCAAAGCCACAAAACAAATAAAACCAATCCTAACAAAAATCGAGGCTGCCACATGTCACTCTCCTCTTCATCCTGATCTACAAAAATTCAAATGGCCATATCTTTTTTTCTAAAGCTCCAAATCACACAAAGTTTATATCATTGGAAAGGTATCCCCGATCCCTTGAGTTTCAAATAATTTGATTCATATATTGATGGCATTATGTGGGAGGAAAAGTGGAAAAATAGTATCATCGCATGTATTCAAAGCTCAACATATCTCCAACGATGATTAGAGCTATAACTCGAGTCATCATGCCAAACGAAACTATGAAGGCCTTAAGTAAACAATTATGCATGAAAAAATATATAGTGCATGGGAAAAATATTTTTTTACAAGGATAAGTATAGAGTTGGATTATTTTTAATCAAAATTGTGCAAAAGGAGTCGACACAAACTACTAGTGTTCTTTTCTGCATGAGTGGATATTATTGGATTTGTTTCTAAATAGAAAATTAGGCTATTTATAACACAATTTATTTTTGGAACTGGGTGTGCATATTTTGTATTTATACCTTGTGGTGTAAAGGTGAAGGGGAGATTATTATTTTCTATAGAATTGTATGTAGAAATTTGTACTTACACACCTTGTGGATGAATAAAAGACTTTTTTCCTCCAATTTCAAGCTTTTTAAAGTGTGTCACGACATATTAGAAGTGTGTTTCAATGAGTAATATTATTCCTTTACATGTTAATAATCTTACAACACCTCCATTAAGTTGTTTTGTATGTTTTTCAAGTCATATAAGTGTATGTCAATGCCTTTGTGAGTGTAAAATATGTCAAACAAGAAATTGTAGTGAAGTCCATCAATTCTTTTACTAGTCATTAAGTGTGCTTCCATACAAGTTAAGTCCCAAAATATTTGGTGTATCACCCTTTGTTTTCTTTCAGTTAATTTCTAGTTTATTTCTATCCCTCAACCCCATCAATATCAATAGTTTTAGGTGATCCATCAAGGGAACCAACCTACTCTAGAGGTTCTCCTCGTTTGAAGCACCCACAACTTGGAGGAGATCCCATTATATCGGCCAAAGTCAGGGTCAGATAGCTTTTCCAACACAAAGGTGCACTTTGGAATGATAATGAGGACTAATCACAAATATATAGAGAGTGTGCCCCAACCCTATAATTCATATTTTAGGTATGGTGTCTTTGTATCAAAAGATCTATATAGAGTGTGCCCACCCCTCCTATCTCAACTATGGGGCCACCTACCTTCCCGATATATAACTATAGGTCGGTAGATGATCTTTATAGAGGGGGTCTTGAGTCTATATAGCCATATAGGGCATCAATTAAACTCTATATATACTACACCACACATCGAGACTCTTTACTCTAGATAATCGGGGCTCGTTGAGTCAAGCCATCGAGTTCACCTGGGCCTTCTTGTTTTGAGGGCATCCACCTCGCCAACTATAGATAGGGATGTGTAACAGATGGATGAATCATAATCATATAACATATTTGATATGATATTTTTATCACCATCAGTAACTTCATGAGATAGATTAACCCCCTATTTATGAATATTCTATTCGTGCCCCGAGGGATCAATCTACATTCATGCAATCTCCTCCCCTAGCCCTTGTTGGCCCACCACGAACCCAATGGTTGATCCAATGGAGGCTCTCTATGGGGAACTTGATGTTGAGGGAAGAGTTTGTGGGAGAGGGCCAAACCTATATAGAGAACTCGGGCCCCTCTTTGAACTATCTAGGGAGGAGGTTAAGGTGGAGGTCATTATAGTTTTTGATCAATTAGGCATATCGATATCATTTTAACATTGTTCTATCCTACTTCCTGGACATATGCCATATGTTTTAAATATGGAAGAGGTGTTACCCACATAGTTTGGATAGGGGTATATATGGAGGTCGAGGACCTGGATGACCCTATAGAGATCTATATAGCGATAACTATATCTAGTCGACCTAGATATCACTATTCAATGCTTGCAGATAGGTATGACCGATAGAGGTGATGTGGGAGCATAACTTCCAGAGACCATAATTTTTGATATGATGTTGGATTGTCTTGAAAATTTCGTGGTGGTAGATATTGATTAGTAATACGCCATGACCAATGCTTCAAGAAAGGTTGGGTGACTTTTCAACATATTTTTGGGGCTGAATTTCTTCGCCTAGTGCTCTAAAATTGGATATGATAATTTTTTTGGTTTTGTATAGAACTTATAGGTTAAATATATTTTACTATTTTTATTTAATAATCCAATATTTAGTGAATGCCTTAATTTACAAAGGGATATTTTTTATGCAAAAATTGGGGTCCATCTGAGGTGTTTTACTTTTTAGGTTTTTTTGTTTTATTTTAGGTTTTTTTACATTTTAATGTTTTCTTAGAGATAGTGGGAAATAAAAAGAAGATTGTAATTTTATAAAAGATTAGTGTGGATTGAGGAATGAGAACATAACTATTTTGAATCTTCTAGAGTTTTACAAAATCGTGTGTTTGTGTTTTGGAGGAATTTTTACCTCTTGCAACTAGATTCACATGAAGAGGTTGTTTGAAAGGCACTCCATCGATCATCGAGATTGTGGAATTTGATGAGTAGGATTTAATGCTGGTTGTTGGGACCTGGTTTGCACTTTTGAACTAGATTAGTTATAGATTCATTGTACTCCATGGATTTTAGTTGATCCGTTATATTACTTATGTATTCCACATCATCTCGATGTTCCTATTGTGATCCATGAACTTATTTTGATTTCTATAGAATTTCACATATTTTAGACGCTTCGAATGATCAAAGAACTTGTTTCCTTCCTTTCTCTAATCTACAACCATAAATTTTATTTTCACGGTCTTTTATTTTACCGTGGGTCTTCTACTCAAATATTCTTTTTTACTTCATCCTCTACCACCTTTCCATGGTGTTTGAATCTTTCACATAACTCTTTCGTTACATGTATTCAAATTTTCCTTTTCTCGTGGGCAACCACTCCTATGTTATACAAGTTTCCTTTATTGTGCGTATTTTCTTTGTTCTATGGAATTTTTCGTGTTCTAGAGATTTTCTATATTCCAAGGATTTTTGTTACTTTTCTCCGTGATCTTTCAACCTTGTATAGCCCGCCTCCCATGGAATTTCCATATTCATTCTATGTTCAACCCTTTTCTTCTACTTCATAGTGTTATGTGGAAATTTTTTCCTTGTTCCATGACATATAACTCGAAGTCCTTTTCCTTTGTTGTGTAGACTTTACAAAACCCACAATTCACTATGTTTTTTTATTCAAGTTAACACTACCTTCTAACCTTCATGGAACACTAAGTTCCTTCATTTCACAGATATTTTTATGAAGCCACATGAGTCTATGATTTGAAAGAATTTATCTAAATAGCATTGGTGCTATTTTGGACAGCAGCTTGGTGACTTATAGGGGACATCTAAATGCTAGATGAGATGACTAGTAGCCTAGCATATCCATTGGGCATGGACTCAAGTATACATCTTGAAAATTAATCCTAAATTTTTAAAACTAACCCTGAATATGCATGAAGCATTGAAATTGGCATTGGTTTGAGACTCGATCTTTAGATATTTAAAGAAAACTTATACCTAGAAACTGTCCCAAAATATTTAATTTCTTTCCCACCATGGTGAATGATTTGGATTGTGCACAATCGTTGTAAAGAGGTCATAAAAATTGTGTACAAAACAGAAATATACATGATATAAATTGAAACATACAGAGTGTGCAAAGCACTTGTTTTGCAAAAATAAAACAAAAATACTTCTATTCTAACAAAAAGCTAAGGAAGCTAAAAATCCACATACTAGTTGGGAAAAATAACTTCCTTAAAAATTCAGCCATGTGATTAGTTCTGGTCTATAAACCCTTTTACTCAAAATATCAGCCACAAGAAGATGAAACACCTCCTCTAGTTTCTCTACATTTGGTTTGGATAGGTGCATCAGTTGATCTTTGGTACTTTGAAAATCATCCGCATGCACTTGAAGAGAACATGGCTGGTGGAAACTCTATTCTTGGATATGATCTATCTAGATGCTTGATTGGATATCCAACTCTAATAGCCAATGGACAGCTTTTTTCTAATTTTCCCATCTCTTCCATATTATATTCCATGAATAGATCTATCATACACACTTTCCTTATCTTAGATAGGGTTTTTAATTTTTTCAAACTTGAATTTATTTGTTTCTCCCTTGATATCTAGCTCTAATTCAACATTGGGCTCATTATTCTCCACCTCGGCTTCAAACAAGAATTTGGATAGCTCGTAATCATTCCTCACCTCCATATGAAGATAAATTTGATCATCATGTCTGATTTCTTCCTCTACTTGCTTCTCCTTGAGGATTTCCTCCAAATCTGATCCTATGAATGAAGAAAAGGATTTATCAACACATTCATCTCCTAAAGATAACAAGAAGCTCTCAATGATATCTTTTGCATCCAAATCCTCATATTCTGATTTTTCCTCATTTATCTTATGCTTAGCTAATATACCCTCATTTGTAAAAGGTTATTCCCTCAAAATTTGTAGCTAATCTTCTTTATTTGCATCTTCATTTGGATTCCATCTCATGTTCATTAGATCATGAAGCTCATCCCAAAATGGGTTTGGATACATGAAATGGGGAAAGGATTGAGATTTTTACTAATTTATAGGGGCGCAAATGATGGAGTAGGTATAATAATCTCTTGCAAATGAGAATAACTAATAAGAGGAGCTTTGAGAAAGCTAGGGATTTGAAGATTTGGCTGAGATGGTGTGGATTGGAAATAAGGAATGGGAGAGCCATACAATGTTATTGAAGGATTTCCTCATTATCAGGTTTACCTACAACTTGATTGATTAACTTCCATTATTTCAATCAAATCTAGCATCTAATTTAAGGATTGAGCCATAACCTCTAGATTTTGTTGAGGGATATACCGGCTTGGAAAAGGACCACCCCATGTATAAGGATCCATAAAACTAGGCGGTTTAGTTTACATGATTTCAAACATCTCATTTTCCTTTTACATGGTTACCTTCATATTCTGGACCTATAACTAGAAATCATTGTCAAACATGGAATATCCTCCATTTTATACATATCCTTGTTCTTGAAAAATATCATGGTTAAATAGAGTAAACATATGGATCATTGGGGTTTAAATCATAGTAATATTCATAAAGATATGGCTCATAAAACTGATTTGGAGGGGATCCTTGAAACAAAGGAGACAAAGGGGAATGATACTACTATTGAAAATGAGGATCCTAATGAGGAAATGAATTCATGATTGCATAACTTTATGAAAGTAAGGAAAAGGATGAATGGAAATGGTCGTGAATGAAAGAAATGGGTTGTTGGATCAGTGGAGTCATCAGATCTGTTGGGATAATGCATTAGAAGGATAGAGATCACTAAGAAACACATCAATCTTAGTGAAATGAGTTGTAATCAACTCAAGATGTCCCTCCAAGTGTTCCACAAACTATTGTCTCCTGATATTTTACCCTTGTTGAATCTACTAGATTCAACATCTCAATGAAACATAGGAATGTCCCCAAGGCACAAGACCTTTCTCCTTGGGACAAACATTTTGAGATTTCCAACTTCCTTTACCTATCTAACCTAACACTAACACTACTCCTAAGCTAAGCTACTAACCCCGTAAGGGAAAAGGGAAGAAGGAATGTGTGAAATGAAACTAAGCTAATGAAATGACGATGGAGCTAGAAAATAAAGGGATCTCTCTCCATGAGGGGAAGAACATAAAAGGAAAAACATAGGATGAGAGGGAAGATACATGCCACAGATCAATATTGTGTGAATCATTCCATTACAAACATTTTAGAAATAGAGTAATGAAGAAACATGTAAATATAACCCACACATGACATACCAGAAATGAATAGAGAGGTAAGAGACACAATAAATGCAAGTAAAGCAAATATATGGGCCACAATAAAAATATTTTATTGATAAAAATATACATAGGCCATTACATCATTGAGAGGACATTGAGTGCATTACGGGTGACCAAATTAGAGGTCTACAACTTGTGAAATCTAGGCCACCATTTTGACATGGTGACTTTACATTCAAGAGAGGATCCTTTTTAATATTGAGTTTCCCCTTATATAGAAAAAAAGAGGAGAGAGGGAGAAAATCAAATTGTTCCAGTAATGAAGAGAGGCAACCACCCATCACCCACTAAGGACCAATCATAATTCAATACTTGTAGAAAGGTATGGAGGACAAAGGCTACTTAAAAGGTACTCTACAGATTATCTCGAGAATGTGGGCTTTTATGTGAAGGATTTAATACTAGTGGATATGACTAGTTCACACTTTTGAAGTAGAATAGGAAAAATTCATCACACTCCACATGTTTTAGATGATCCATTATCTTCCTTACATCTTTTGCATCATCTGATGTTTATATTTTGATGTGTAGCCTTGTTTTGATTTACATGGTGTTTTGAAGCTTTTAATAGCTTTTGAATGATCCACAAACTTATTTCATTCCTTCTCCCAATTTGCAACCATACTTTTAATTTCCACATCCTCTTCTTGTATTACATCTCTTCTACTCAAAGATTATTATTTTACTTCACCCTCCTTCACCTTTCTTCGGTGTCTAACTCTTTCATTAAGTGGATTTAATTTTCCTTGTTCCATGGATAACCACTCCTTTATTCCACAAGTTTCCTTTGATACACGTATTTTCTTTGTTCCACATGTTTTCTATGTTTTTGACTTTTTCTATCATTTTGCACCACATTATTTCAACCTTGCACAACCTACATGTTGTGGAATTTTCATATTCCTTCTACAAATCAACCCCTTTTCTTTTGTTTCCCAATGTTGTACAAACCCTTTTTGCCTTTTTCCATGACATATAACTCCATGGGTTTTTTCCTTTTTCGAGGGCTTTACAAAACCCATGATACACTATGCCTTCTTATTTCTACGGAACACTACCTTCTAACCTCTCGTGAAACACTAAGTTCCTTCATTTAATGGACATCTTTATTGAATCTGTGTGAGTCTATGATTTGAATGAAGTTTTCCAAATAACATGGTTGTTATTTTGGACAACATAGCCTTAATATTACATCTATAATGCTAAGTTAAATTATACTTAACTATGAACTCCAAACTTAAATATCACTCTCTAAGGAAATTGAGATTTGTTTTTATATGCACACAAGCCACCCAATCAGTCTCCTAAAATTATGTATCCATATGATTTCAAGGCCCAAAGGACCCATTATAGACTCAATTGGCCTCTCTAAAACTTTCAAAGTTTCAAACATCATCTTTAGTTTTTCGAGAGATTTTAAACAATATTTGTAGTATTATATTGCTCCACCTAGTATTTCGCATCTTCAAAAATTTATTTTTAGTATTATGTGGCTTCACTTAGGATTGTGTGGATGGTTTAGAATTATGAGGCTTCCATGTATGCTTATCACACATTCAAATACTTGTGCAAATTACACAAAGAATCCATAAATTTTTATTGCTTCAAAAATAGATTGGATTTTCATAAATCACCGACACTATGTAATTTGTTTGTGATTAATATAAAATGAAATAATAATGCTCTTTAGCCCACCAAAAACACACTTTATGCATAATGTGGCTAACCAAAAACATATAATAGAAAATAAAAATGCAACATACCGACTTTAATTGTTTAGACTATTTTTGGTTAATACAAGATTGTTAATGAACCTGAATGCTCATGCATCATACACCTTTGGTAATTTTAAAACTTGAGATCCTTATCAAGTATTATAGTCTTCAAAAATTCCATGTTGAGTGGAATTAGTAGAACTCATCCAGTAACATCCTCAACATAATTTCCTCTCCACTTGACAAGATACTCCTTATACCCTTAATGTGTGTTTGATTTATCTTAGTGTCAATTATTATTTCTATCCCATGATGTAATTTCTTTGACATCTACATTCTTTAATCTATCCCATCATCTTTTGAATTTGAATCTTCAATACTTTTATTAAATTCACAATATGGATAAAATTTTCCAAAGTGAATATTTGATACATCAATGCCTTTATGAAATTTATACACTAACTATTTTTACACATATCATTATCCTATATTTTTTCATTTAGTATTATTGTAGGTACCCTTCATAAATATATCCTTCCAAAATATGCTAATACCATATCTCTAACATGATATTCAACTTCTCCCTTTTTCATTTGCACATTATTTTTATGACACATTCATGGTTATTAATTGATTGTAAACTAGTCAATGTAATTAGTTTATGTTTTATGTAAAATACCCTACTTTTGTACTCCTTTCTTCATTACATGGTAACTCTCATAATTATGTAATCCGCACGACAAAAAATAAACATGTGACCTTCTTCGCACCTAACCTCTCGAGGCCGTGCCAAGAAAGCCGATGTAGAATGGAAGTGGATGTGAGTAAGATGATGATGAACAATCTAATTATGGATTTCTAGAAAAGGTCGTGGAAGTGAGAACAAGAGATGTAGTGGAGCCATAGGAACTATGGGTGATTTTCTAGTCTAGTCTAGAAAGTCTTAGTCTAATTGGTTGCCATATTCAATAAGGAAATTTGTGCAATAATGTCTAGTGGAAGTGGTGAAGATCTGAATACTAAGGTATGCAAACTAGTGTCAATGTCTAATTGGTCAGTAGGACCATTGGGTTATGGGACCTAAGGATCACAACCAAATACTTTTTGAGCTTATAGCCCTGGTATGGTCATGCAAGTAATCAAACCCTGTTGCTAAGAGACATCTAATAATCGTAGGCTTGATTAACAATGATGTTTAGCGTGATTAGTTGTTCTATTTTTTTAGCATAAGTTGCGGTGTGCGTAAAATTGTCAAATGTAAACTTTTATCAATGTCGCTTATCAATTCCATCCCATTGGGTTGTGGTACCATAGGATCACAACTATACATATTTTCTTTTTGTGGACTATTGATGGTCATACATAATGGAATTGAAATGATCCCGATAAAACAAACTAATTATAAAAGGAAATATAACCTATGTTTTTGGTGTTTTAACAATATATCGAGCAAAACAATGAAAGCAAACTAATCTAACAAAAGTAAATGTTTTTGATCTTTTCTATTTTTTAAGAAATGTGTTCTAATCTAATAAACAAACTAAATACAAGTAATCAACCAGATGTAGCTATTTACTTGTGTGAATATGTGAATCTAAACTTAAAACAAAAACCTAATCTAATCGAAACCCTTCAAACCCTACCTTAGAGGTGGAGAACAAATCATGACCCCGAAAAGAGCTATTGTTCCCCACAACTTCCCAGTAATGTTCAAGAGTAAAATTTCTAATGATTTGATCTACTTGTAATTTCCTAATCAATGGAAATGAACAATTTTACTACTCTATTTGGTATGCAATTGAAACTAATGATTCAAAATTAACAATTTGGCAAATGAAGAAAATAAACAAGTAATTCCAACCTGTATAAATGAGAGCTTTGGAAAATCCAGTTGTATCTATGTCTGTTCCCTCAATTTGATCCTTTCTTTCTTTGTGTGTTCATATGAGTAAAATGAATCGAGAATGCAAGAAAAAGAATAGAAGAATATGCTTGAGTGATGGTAACTTGAAGGTAGTCCAATTATAATGCAATTAGAAGAGAGATAACACAAGAGATCTGATCTTGGCTATGCAATTCCTAGAAATATTGTGGCAGCAATATTATGCAAGATAAACAAAATTATCGGGCCTTTTGCTTGAATAATAGCATGGAATATATAATAATTGGGGCTGGGATGTGCCTTCATACATAAGGCAAGAAGAGGCGTTCTAACTAACTAAAGCACATGGAAAAATAGAAGAGGGAAGGAGAAGCAAACAATCAAAAATATTTTTATAAAATTTGGCTCACGAGATGCATCCTAAAAGTGAAGTTAAGTGAATCATCACATGTTAAAAACACACTTGACAGTAACTGTAAAAATTTCTCAGACCACCGCCCTACGTAGGGTGGTAGTTGTAGGACCGTCACCTTGCCCGGGTGGTGGTTTCAAAACCACCACCTAGGTAGGGCGGCGCCCCCGCCTCTAAAGGCCAAAACATGCATAGAAAGAAGTTGGAAGCTAGGAAAAGGTGTGAGAAGGCTAAGTAAGGATTTCTAGGCTACAAATATACACTGTGAATGGGTTTTGGAGCTCGAACACCTTCTTGAAAGGACTTGAATCATCATTGGGGATTTTGTAACTATTTTTGACAATGTAGCACATGTAATTTTTGGTGCATACATATTTCCCCCTAGGATAAGTGTCTTAGCCATGAAAAGGTGTAAAACGTAGAGTCTGACTATGGTGTTCCTGAAATGGGGAGTTAGAAGCTATACCTAACATGTCCATGTGTTGAAACGTCATCATCCAAGCTCTCGATACCTGTAAGAGGGAAAGAAGAATCAAGTGCAGATAGAAAAAATGTCAAAAAATAAACACTAAATCAAAATGACAAGAGGACTTACCATTTTTGCGGGGATATAGAGATATACATGTGTCAACGCTCCATCCCTATGAAAAATACAATCAAAATGAGGTTAAAACAATGTATATATATAAAACAATCCCATTTTTCAATTAATTTGTGCATTATTGATTTGGTGAATTTGGAGCTTTGGACTCACAATGACCATTTTCGACGGTGATCATGCCACGATGGGTGGGAGATTGACTAATGCATTCTAAGGTTGGTTTTTTTTCACTTTTGTCTTTTCATACCTAAAATGAAAAAATGTTGCAAAGTTTACCTAGGGGGTTACTATAAACAAAATTGTCTTAAATGAGTCTCTAGGGGTGCGCATAGGGCAGTCTTTTATTTTTCCCAAAATGATCATTTTTGTGCTTTTGAGAATTTTTAAGGTTAAAGACATTTTTTGGAAAATCGATCCAGGACCACCACCTTGCACTGGATGGTGGTTCGGGAAAGAATGACCAAAATGCATTTTAACTTGATTTTTTTTGGATTTTTTTGATGTTCTGTCATGTTTTTGATGATATTATCTTTTTATATATGTTACTTGCTTTTTTAGTGTTTTAGTGAATAGAGAAGGAAGAGGAGCACATCTATTGGAGCCATGAGTGGGAGTATGATTGGCTCCTAATGATTTTGGATCAGTTGAACCAGATAAGAGGGACACTCTCCATGGGGTAGGGATTTGGAGGATTGCATGGGTTACCCATGTCAATCCTACTAGTCACATACTATGTGACTTATTTTCTTACTGGGATGTAGACCAAAACACTTTTAGGCTATCGGTGTCGTGGGTGAGTAGACCATCACCCTGGAGGATGTGTACCACATTCTCGAGATCCCAATACTTGGGAGGAGATTAACCCTAGAGATAGTAGGATCCAGAGCCATAATGACTCTATGGGCTACTTATATGGGGGATGTCACGGTCTCTTTTAGTTCGAAGAAGGAGGTCAAGGTTTGATCCATTCCTACTACTCCCATCCCCACTATCCATAAGGCCATCATGGGTATCTTGGCCTCGCGGTTAATCAGGGGACAAGGGAGGTGACACACTACTGTATTGTTGGGCTCCCATTATTACTCAGATTGAGGCACATGGTCGTATTTACACTTGGGGAGTAGAAATATATGGGACAACATATCATGACTTATACATGGTAGTCGGATTGTAGGGCCACCATTGAGCCACCCTACCTTAGCCATGAGTTGGGTGTATTAGCGCATTTCCCCTTATGGAAGGGTAGTATCAGTGTTGTATTTAGGGGTTGTTCGGCAATGAGGTGGATAGGGATGTCAAGATTTTGAACTTCACACTATCCGGTGGCTTCTTTGACCATGGAAGATGTGGTTTCCACACCCTACCAGGACATGGCATGATTGTGGGGGTAGGAGATTACCACAAGAGGGCTTGATCTACCATAGGGTAGTTAGTTGTGGTCCTTGTATGGTCATGTAAGTAATCAAACTCGTTGCTAGGATCCGTCCAATAATCATAGGCTTGATTAATTAAAGTGATGTTTAGCATGTTTAGTTGTCCTATTTTCTCAAAGATAAGTTACAGGTGTGCGTAAAATTTTCAAATGTAAACTTGTATCAATGTCAGTTATCAATTCCATCCCATTGGGTTGTGGTACCATAGGATCACAACTATACATATTTTCTTGTTGTGGACTATTGATGGTCATACATAATGGAATTGAAATGATCTTGATAAAACAAACTAACTATAAAAGGAAATCTAATCTATGTTTTTGGTGTTTTCACAATATATCAGAGAAAAAAATGAAAGTAAACTAATCTAACAAAAGTAAATGTTTTTGATCTTTTATATTTTTTAAGCAATGTGTTCTAATCTAATAAACAAACTAAAGACAAGTAATCATCCAAATGTAGCTAGTTATTTGTGAAAATATGTGAATCTAAACCTAAAACAAATAACCTAATCTAATTGAAACCCTTCAAACCCTACCTCAAAGGTGGAGAAAAATCATAACCCGAAAATAGCTATTGTTCCCCACAACTTCCTCGGTAATGTAGAAGAGTAAAATTTCTAATGATTTGATCTACTTGTAATTTCCTAATCAATTGAAATGAACAATTTTACTATGCAATTGAAACTAATGATTCAAAATTGACAATTTGGAAAATTAAGCAAATAAGTAATTCCAACTGGATAAATGAGAGCTTTGGCAAATCCAATTGTATATATGTCTGTCCCCTCGTTTGATCCTTTCTTTCTTTGTGTATTCATATGAGTACAAGGAATTGGGAATGAAAGAACAACAATAGAAGAATATGCTTGAGCGATGGTAGCTTGAAGGTAGTCCGATTGTAATGCAAGTAGAAGAGAGATAACACAAGAGATCTAAGCTTGGCTATGCAATTCCTAGAAATATTGTGGTATAATACTATGCAAGATAAAAAAATTATCAGTGCCTTTTCTTGAATACAAGAATGGAATATATAATAATTGGGGTTGGGATGTGCCTTCATACATAAGGCAAGAAGAGGAAGTTCCAACTAACTAAAGCACATGCAAAAAATAAGAAGGGAAAGGAGAACCAAACAATCAAAACTATTTTTATAAAATTTGGCTCACAGACACATCCTAAAAGTGAAGTTAAGTGAATCATCACAAGTTAAAAATACACATGACAGAATCTAAAAATTTCTCAGACCACCGCCTACGCAGGCGAGGCGATAGTTGAAGACGTGCCACCTTACCCGGGAAGTGGTTTCGAACCACCACCAGTAGCGGGTGGCGTCATGGCTCTAAAGGCCAAAACATGCATAAAAAGAAGCGGAAGCGGGAAAAGGTGTAGGAAGGCTAAGTAAGGATTTCTAGGTCAGGCTGTAAAATATACACCGTAAATGGGTTTTGGAGCTTGAACACCTTCTTGAAAGGACTTTAATCATCATTGGGGACTTTTGTAATCTGTTTTTTCAAAAATGTAGCACAAGATTTTTTTGTGCATACATATTTCCCCCTTGGAGAAGTGTCTTAGCCATGAAAAGGTGTAAAACGTAGAGTCTGAGTATGGTGTTCCCGAAATGGGGAGTTATAAGCTATACCGGCATGCTCATGTGTCGAAACGTCATCATCCAAGCTCCCGATACCTGTAAGAGGGAAAGAAGAATCAAGTGCGGATAGACAAAATGTCAAAAAATAAACACTAAATCAAAATGACAAGAGGAATTACCATTTGTGTGGAGATATAGAGATATACATGTGCCAATGCTCCATCCCTATGAAAAATACACTCAAAACAAGGTTAAAACAATGTATATATATAAAACAATCCCATTTTCAATTCATTTGTGAATTCTCAATTTGGTGAATTTGGAGCTCTGGACTCACGGTGACCATTTTCGACGGTGATCATGCCTCGACGAGTGGGATATCAACTAACACATTCTAAGGTTGGTTGGTTTTTTTCACTTTTGTCTTTTCATACCTAAAATGCAAAAATGTTGAAAATTTTACCTAGGGGGTTATTTTCAAAAAAAAATATCTTAAATGAGTCTCTAGGGGGCGTCCATAAAGAAGTCTTTTATTTTTCCCAAAATGATCATTTTTGTGTTTTTAAGCATTTTTAAAGTTGAAGACGTTTTGGAAAATCGGTCCAAGACCGCCGCTACTGCACCTTGGATGGTGGTGGTGGAACAGAATGACCAAAACACATGTTAACTTGATTTTTTTGGATTTTTTGATGTTTGTCATGTTTTTGATAAGCTTATATTTTTATATATGTTACTAACTTTCTTTTTTAGTTTTTTAGTGAATAGAGAAGGAGGAGGAGTACATCCATTGGAGCCATGAGTGGGAGTGTGATTGGCTCCCGATGTTTTTTGGATCAGTTGACCCAAGATGAGAGGGAAACTCTCCAGAGGGTAGGGATTTGGAGGATTGCATGGGTTCCCCATGTCACTCCTACTAGTCACATATTGTGTGACTTATTTTCTTACTAGGATGTAGACAGAACAATTTTTGGCTGCCAAGTGTCGTGGGGGGTGAGTAAACCATCATCCTAGAGGATGTGTACCACATTCTCAATATCCCGATACTTGGGAGGAGATTGACCCTAGAGATAGCAGGATCTAGAGCCATGATGACTCTATGGGCTACTTATATGGGGGATGCCACGGTCTCTTTTGGTTTGAAGAAGGGGGTCAAGGTTCGATCCATTCCTACTACTCCCATCCCCACTATCCGCAAGGCCATCATGGGTATCTTGGCCTTGTGATTAATCGGGGAAAAGGGAGGTGAAACACTTCTGTATTTTTGGATCCCATTATTACTCAGATTGAGGCACATGGTCGTATTTACACTTGGGGATAAGACATATTGGGGACAACATATATCATGACTTATATAGGGTAGTTAGATTGTAGGACCGCAAGTCATTGAATCACCCTACCTTAGTCATGAGTTGGGTGTATGAGCGCATTTCCCCTTATGGAAGGGGAGTATTAGTGTTGGATCTAGGGGCTATTCAAGTAATGAGGTGGATAGGGATGTCAAGTACTTTAAACTCCACACCATCCAGTGGCTTCTTTGACCATGGGATATGGTTGCCACACCCTACCAAGACATGGTAGGACTGTGGGGGTAGGAGGTGACACATGGTGGTGGCTTGCTCTACCACAGGGTAGTTAGTTGACAGGGTAGGGAGAGTTGAGATCCATCCATTTGACCGGGTCCCTCAGCAGTTTTGCCTCCCCTATGTAGTTATGCTTCCTCTAGTGGCACCGGTATATAGGACTATTTAGGAGGCCCGAAAGGGCCCTAGAGGGGACCCTGGCTGGACTGTGGTTACTCCCAGTGTGCCCATCATAGTTAGGCATGTTATCCATGCCCGATGAGAAGTTGGTGCTCCTCGAGAACCTTTACACCATATCATGGCTGCTCCCACTCAAGTGGAGAGGAGGATGAGCCTATAGACGTAGAATCCGATTCAAAGGAGTACACAAGAGATGAGATCAAGGAGGATTCAACTAGAGAGGATATGAGGGATGAGGGGTTAGGTAGTGAGGCTGGTAGGGAAGTCCACATGTGGAGGAGGAGGAGAGGAGAGTGATCCCAAGTGGAATGAAACTCGGGATCCTCTAAGAGAGTCACATGAGGAGGTAAAAGTGCAGAGAGAGAGACCTTAGTCTCGGAGATATCACTTTCTCGAGATGGAGAGGGAGATGACGAGTCTGTGATAGGACAACATCATGCCTATGGCTTTGGGGAGGTGGTGCAAAACCACCACCGATAGTAACAACCAACCATTGATCCAACTTGGATGCCCCGGAGATCAAGTATGTTAACACTCTTCTCTCAACTTTGTTAGTTGGAAATGTCAGTTGGTACTTCTTTTTTCTTTGTTTTTTTTTTGGAATTTTCTAACTCGTCATTCTTCTTCTTCTTTTTCTTACAACGATTGCACAAGAGTGGTGAGAGATTATTAGATGGGTGTGCATGGACACCCTGTTGATCCCCTCAGGGAAGACCGAGCAAGCCATGAGCTAATCGAGGATTCATACCATCTACTACCAACCAATAGACATATTGATGTGTTTGTACCTATTTGAGAGTAGTAGATTGTGATGACCTCCCTTCATACTCAGGTGGCTAGGTATGAGGTAGTCAAGTGATTGATGAGGTAGAGCCACTCTCGTAGCAAGACCATGGCCAATGGCCATCACCATGAGCACTCACACCACTCGGTTCACTCTCGTCATCATCATAGCCACACAGAGAGTCCGGATGTGTCGTGCACCATCTAAGGGATCATAGAGGGATTGACAGGCCACTGGGCCTTTTATTTTTTTTATCATGATTTTTTCAATTGTTATATGATTTTTTTGTATATTTTGGGCTCATTGAGAGAATTTTGACCATGCCTAGTGTGTGATGGCATTGTATACAAACTTGACTCACCATGATATATAAAGACTCTTCTTCTTTTTGGTTGGTAATCCATTTATATCCGAGTTGACTTCCTTTTGGCTTATCTTCACTATGTGTACTCTAGATGTTTAGAATTTCCACTTTTCTATGCTTTTTAGAATGTATGTAGTGGATGTGAATGATAATAGAATGATTTCTTTTTTGTATTTTATAATGTTGATATATGATAATGCAAACACATTGTAATGTTGAACTTTAGTTTCTTTAAACAATCTTTGGTACTTCATATTGTTTTGGAAAAACTTGGTTATACAGTGATATGATAAGTGAATGAACTTTCCCCACTCCTAACCCCATGCAACTAGTAAGATGTGAGGGCTCAACACCAAGAGCCAGAAAGGGCACAAGTTATGAAATTTTTTGAATGGTAATGATGAGAGAAAGACAAGGTTTTGACAAAACCAAATTGGGACACTACAACCTCACTCTACTCAAGTTTTGCTTCATAGTTTAGAATGTGAATTTATTTCTAGTTTATCTAGACTTAGATCCGTAGATGGCCACTTGGTTGACAAAATCTGGTTTTGAGGTTTTAAGCTCTTTTGGAATTTTGGACATCTAACTCACTTTGTTTTGATTTATGATTTCACAATATTTGAATGAACTATTTCTAACTTTCAAGTTTTCAAAGAGACCCCCTACACCTTGCCCCATGCTACCAGTAGGAAGTATGGGCTTATCACCATGGACAAGGCATAGGTGAGTAAGGGCATTTCTCTCCTTTCCCAACCCTACATCACTAGTAAGAGACATAGGCTCAACACCAAAGGTTGGTAGGGAAAAGAAATGTGTAAAATAAAATTTTTTGTGGATTTGCATTTGACTTATTTATCTAGGAAAAATGGCTAGAATGTTCTTATTTCCAAAGAGATGTTTATGGGATAGATGTGACACCATGAAGCTTCTAGAATAGACTATAGGAAAAGACACCTAATCTAGAAAGAGACTATAAGTAGAACCAAGTATGTAGGCCTTGGTATGGTTATTGTCAAAACTTTGTCTTATCTTGTTTGAATTGATGAAATGATTTGAAACAATTGATGATACCATGAAGATTTGTAGAGGTATGATTTGAATGTTTTGCAAATTTTTAGAAGTTTTTAGGAATTGCTATAAGAATAAGTCCCTTGATCACAAATTTTACAAAATGAACTGGAAGATGAAAATGTAATGCAAATGCAAGTAATGTACATATGAAAATGCTAATGGATCATGCATAATACCTCTTCAGGTGAAGAGAGTTCATAGATTCATTAAACTCCTCACCCTCTAGTGTACACAGGTGAAATGCCCCATTTTTGTAGTCTTCTATTACTCGATATGGACCCAACCACCTGGGTTTGAATTTCCTTCCTTCATTGGTATTTTTTGTCTATTCGGCTATCAAGTCTTAGAACCAAATCTCCCTCATATATTTCATGCTCATAGACTTTCTTGTTGTATTTCCGAGCCATCCGGTCAGTGTAAACACTATGTCATTGTTCAACATTGAGTCTAGCCTCATCAAGAATTTCTAGCTGAGAGAGTTGTGCTTCTCGATAGCCTTCTTCTCCCAGAATTCCTTAATGATGATATACGAGACTAGGTATCTCGACTTTGAGTGGTAAAACCACTTCTGCACCAAATACCAAAGAAAAGGGGTTTCCCCTATCGGTGTTCTTACCGATGTCGATAGGCCCACAAGGCTTGGAAAAATATTTAAATGCCAATCTCACTTGTTCTCCTTGATGGTTTTAAGGAGAATAGACTTCAATGTCTTGTTCGTAGCCTCATCCTATCCATTGGCCTGAGGATAATAAAGAGAGGTCATGTGGTGACTTATTTTGAATTTCTCACACACTCATATACCTCATTTTTAAAGGATGTGCCATTATCGAGATAATGACTTGTGGGACCCCGTACCTATAAATAATTTGGTTCAGAATGAACTTTGTGATTACTGATCCAAGCACGGTGGTAAGAGGCATGGCTTCTACCCACTTGGTAAAGTACTTTGTGGCCGTGATTATGAAGTTATGACCATTTATTGATGAGGGAGAGAATTTCCCTATCAAATCTAGTCCCCATGTGGAAAAGGGCCATGGTGTTGCAATTGGTTGTAGAGCTGTGCCGGTATGTGGATCTCATGGGAGAACTCTTGACATTTATGGCATTTGCACACAAATCTACCACATCATGCTCTAGCATGGGCTAGAAATAGCCCATCGATGTATTTTCGAGAAGTGGGTGGCATGGCCGAAGTGACCTCCACATACTCCGCTATGTGATTCATAAAGAATTTTTCAGATTCTTCTCGTCAACACATCTTAACAACATTCCATCAAAGGCTCTACGATAGAGCACTTGCTCCAAGATGACATACTTGGTGGTTATTATATGCAACCATCTTCTTCTTTGTTTGTGAGGTTTCCCCTTCTAGATATGTATGGTCCACTATGAAATTAATGATATCAGTGTACCATGGACACACGTAGAAATGGGTAGCTTAGTTTCAATGAAATACACACACTCATCAGGAAAGTCTAAATTTACTAGATCACCTCCATCCAATGGGTTATCGGCCAACTAGTCCCAATGATTTTCCTTTGATGGATTTTGATTAAAAATGTTAACTCAAACTCACCCATCAGAGTTATGAAGCATCCAACCTTCTTAGATAAGGATCCTTGCATGAGAAACATCCACAGTGATCTGATTTAACAATAACCCTTGTTTCTTGGTTTAGCATGTAATGTCTTAAGCATTTTGTCATGAAGACTATAGCAAGGCATTCCTTCTCTCACTTGTGTATAACATGTCTCATAATCAAGAAGTGTTTGACTAATGAAATAGACTACATGCTCTCTTTTATCATCATCTTCTTGAGCCAACATGCAAAGGCTAATGAGACATCCATAGCTCGTGAATACAGGATCAAAGGGTGATCTGACCTAGGTGGCATGAGTGTGGGAGGAGACAATAAGAACCATTTAACCGACTCAAATGCCTCATTGCATTCTTCCATCCAATCAATGTTGCAATCCTTTTTCAACAAATTGTTGATTGGGTGAATAAAAAGGTCAAATCAGGGATAAACCTTTGGATTGCACTAAGTTTTCCAAGAAAAGATCTGATGCCAGACTCATCTGATGGTGGAGTCATTTCTAGTACAACTCAGATTTTGGCTAGGTCTACATCAATCCCTCATGAAGATATGATGTATCCCAAAATATTGCCTCCATTACATCGAACACACATTTTTCTAGATTCAACGTGATGTCGTATTTGATTAAGTGAGAAAGGATGATACGAAGCACCTCTGGGTGATCACAACATTTTTGGCCTTAGCCAGAAGGTCATCCATGTAGGATTCCACAATCTTGTGTATAAGATCATGAAATATATAAGTCATCACCCATTGGTAGTACGTGGCACTAGTGTTCTTAAGCCCAAATGACATAACAACATAACAAGTAAGTTCCCCAAGGAGTTATGAATGTAGTTTTGGCCTGATCTTCCTTAGAGATTTTGATTTGATTGTACCCAGAAAACCCATCCATGAGAGACAACAACTCAAAACCAGTTGTTGCATCAACAATAACATCGATGGATGGTAATGGGAAATCATCTTTGGGACAAGCCTTGTTGATATCCCAAAAGTCTATACAAATATGGATCTTTCCATTCTTTTTGAGAATGGGGATGATATTAGACACCCATTGTGAGTAGTCAACTGGCTTGATGAACCCTACCTGGAGGAGTTTCATCACTTCTTCCTTCACCATGAGGGCCACCTTTGGCTTCATGGGCCTTGAATTTTTCTTAATTGGCTTAGCATCTGGCTTGGTGACAAGATTTGTGCACTACAATGTGTGATGTAATTCCCATCATTTCCTTGTAGCTAAATGTGAAATCTCTTTTGATGCTCTTTGAGGATATGGGTATGTATTTCAACTTCCTTAAGAGTTAAAGAGGATCCTAGTTTCAAGATTTTTGGTTCTTCCTTGGTCCCGATGTTTATATCGATCATTCCCTCGATTAAGGAGGCATTTCCTTCCTCAAACTCAGGTGGGGCTGGAGGTAACTCTAAATCCCCCTCTTCTCCTACCTCATAAATTTTGAGTTCCTTCCTAGGGAAGATTCTATCATGGGATTTCCAAAATAGGAAGAAGAGTGTGGAATTAGGGAAAGATCAACCTCGTGATGAGTAAGATGTAATTCTGCAAGAGTTTAGATATCCTAGAGTTTCTTTGTCAATGTCAATGTGATCTGAAATGATAGACTCACTCTCATTTTCTATGTATGTCAACATTGGAGTTATCGGTGTCTTATGAACCAAAGGTTCAACATGAACACGAAATGAGACCATGAAGTTTGTATCTTCCAACTCACTTGCTTGGAGTAAAGAGAGAAGTGGAAGTTCTATTGAGTCTCATGAGGAGGTTCTTCTCTCATGGAATTCTTCAATCGATATGAAGTCAAACCTCTTTGTTAGATTTAACACTGTTGTTTTGTAGAGTTGTAAATGCTCAGCTCTAGTCTCATATACCTCAGATATCTGATTTGCAACAAGTTGTGAATCACCCAACACCCTAATATTAAGAGCACCCATTCTTTTTTGGCTACAATGAGACCAAGTAGAAGGGCTTTGTATTCAGCCCCATTATTTGTACATTCAAAGTTTAACTTGAAGGAAAAAGGAAAAATCCTTCCCTCGGGAGAGGTAAGAATCACACCTGCCCCGACACCAAAATGACACTTGGCTCCATCAAAATGGAGAGTCCAATAGTTACTTGGAAAAATGGATGTTGGATCATCCTTTGCATCCTCTTCTTTTACCTCAGTTACTTCAACCATACAAACTTCATATGTTGGAAGAGAACCGAGTCCTAAGGTATGTCCCATACCCATAGAATCGAAAGGAAGGAGGATAGGTAAATCCTTCTCCAATAGCTCAAAAATATTCATTGTGGTTCCCAATGAACATTGTCTCTATGATGATGGTTTCATCTTTGACTGCTTGGAATGCCTTCGATCAAACCCGTGACTTCTAATTCCATTGTAGGAACCAAATTTTCCTCTGGTACTGAGCTTGTAGGTTTATTTAACTGATTTGTAGGAAGCTCAAACTTAGAGTGGATCCCTGGCCTCTTTTTCAAGTTAGCTAGGTGTATGTGAAGGGTTTTGGATCACCTGCACCACAAAGACCTTCCCTAAATGTAGGAACCTTGACTTCTAAAAAAAAGTGGAGGGAATCACCTTCATGTGATGAATCCAAGGATGCCAAGGATCATATTATAGTTGGTTTCCGATCTATAATATAAAACTTGAGTTAAAACCATCTTAGGCCCGAGGGTGACTGAAAACACTATAGTTCGATGGATGTTGCTTTGAGGCTATCATAGCCTCTCAGTGTATTTCACGTTGAAGAGAAATTGGTCTCTCCGTAACCTAAATTTGAAGGAAAGAGAAGGGGACTATGTTAACCATTTCCCCATCATCAATCATCACACACTTTACATAGTTTTGTAAATCTAGACTTGTAAAAACAATGTTGGATCACCTCTACGAGCTATTTCAGCATTCGTGGGCATCTTACTGATGTCAAATATGAATCCAACATCTCTTTTAGGCTGCCCCTGGAGGATAGACATCAAATTCCATGTGGTTTATCTATGCCTCTAGAGGAGGGGTGATGTTAATCAAATGGCCAAGACCTAGTGCTTCTAATAGAGTGGCTTTGTGAGTAGGGGAATTCTTCAATAGATCCAAGAAAGAAATGTGAGAGAAGGTCTTGGTTAGATCACTAATCAAGTCATAAGCTCCTATTGGCTTGCCTAATGTATCATGAATGTCATCTATGATATAGTTGGGTAGATTGGGATTGGATGTGAAGAATAATCTTTGGTTCTAGTGGAAGCTGTTAATATGAGGTTCAAGTGTCCAACTCCACCAACCCCACAATTTTTTTTTTTGGTGACCATCCAAAGGAGGTGCCACTTGTGGGTTTGATGAAGTTGAGGCTTCGTGATCATGGGTCCCTATTACAATACCTTTGTTTGAACCATTGGGATCTATTCTACCATCCTTTGGATGTGTGGGGAGAGGATCATTAAAGATTTTGAGTGGTGTGTTCTGTGGGGATATCGGTCCCATGTAGGTGTTCTGAGTTGGTGTTGTTGGGTTTTCCAAAAACATGTCAACAAATAATTATCTTTGATCCTCTAGAAAATGCTTTGTAGAAACTTGTTACAATCGTGGCATGTTCTTACATCATGCCCGTGAACCCTATGGAAACCACAATATAAATAGGATCATAATCTCGAGGCCTTTGGTTTACACCTTGTTGTGGTCCAAAATTATGATTATTGTTCAATTGTTGATTGTTATAGTTAAAATTTGGGAACCCTTGCCCTTGGTTTTGGAATTGGTTTGGATACCCACTGGGTATTGGTTAGGGCCTTGGGTCTACATTTGTCTTGATTGTTGAGGTTTTTGTTGTTGTTTTTGTTGTTGTTGATGGTTAAAATCTACAATGTTGACTGAGGGAAAGAAGTTATTGTTTCTCTGATTATTTCCATTGTTGTTGTTATTGGTAGTATTGTATTGGGAGGACTAACAACATTAGGCTTCTTGGGCTGGTCAGTGACACCATCCATCATGACCCCATGGTTCTTATTAAGGACCTTCGGCCCTTGATTATTGTTTGTGTTGTTGGAGTAACCAGGGGTTATTTTGGTTAGGGGTGACTAACCTTCCATTTTCTCCATAAGTCTTATGACCACTGTCAATGGTTGTGCTTGGTCAATTTGAAGAGCACCCTCTAACACCTCTTCATAGCTCCTTAGTGGGAAATTTTGAACTTCTTCCTTTGTCTCCCTATTGAGGGAGTGGAGGAACAAATCACAAAGCTCCATCTGATCCATATTTGGAGCACTTGCAGAGGAGTAGAGAACCTATCACCACCTTTGAATGAAGTGGGTTACGGACTCATTGTGCTCTTGTTTGATATGAAGGAATTCCTTGATTCTGTTCTCAAAAGTTTGTTCATATCAAAAGCCTTAATAAATTTTGATACGAGTTCTTGAAGGAGTGTATTGAAGCCTCTCGGTATCCTATAGTACCAATCGAGAGCAATACCTTCTAGCATCTTAGGGAAAATATTCACAACAACTACATCCCATGGGAGCAGCTCTCGAATGGTCATTGCATAAGATTTGATGTGGGTGTTAGGATCACCCTCCCCTTTGAATTTTGGAAGATTAGGAAAGGGTCTTGGGAGCATGATTGTCAGATGGAGAAGTCTAGAGGCTCCTTAAGATATTTAGAATAGGTCCCCATTGCATACATTTCCACCATTGAAGATCCTTGTTGGGGAGGTGGAGGTTTCATTTTGCTAAAATGGACATGTAAACATTTTTTGGGGCATATGGCATCCCCTGTGGCTGTCCATATGGACTGGGTAAGTGTACATATCCCCTATGGATGATTTAGAATACATGTGTACGTAGGGGGTTGATTACTTTGATATGGAATCGAAGGCACAAAGCTAGGGAACATTGCATTTCCAGCTGGTATGGCATTTGAGAATGCACTTTCGGATGGTGCTTGTTGTAGATATCCATATGTGGCATGAGGGGGCATACCCAAGGTGCCCATCCCCAAGTTAAAATCTCTAGGGTTTGGAGTACCCATATAAACTGGAGGATTTTTCACGTAGTAGGTATTTTTCCATAATTTTATGGATAGGGAGAAGTTCTTGCTTGCCCTATGCATATGAACTTTGAGCATTTTGGGAAAGCTCTAGCTCCTTGAATTTTTCTACCAATGCCGAGATGACATCACCCATTGATGGGGTGGTGCTTTTCTTAGGTGCTTTTGTTGAACTCTTGGAGGTTGTTGAGGAGTGTGGTATCCTGCTATGAATTGTTCACTATGTTGCCACCCCTCGTTAGCATATTTTTGGTTGGTGGAGGGGTAGCATTATTTTTTTGGAGTAGAACATCACCTTGTCCTTATAACCTATCAAAATCTCAGTTCATATTCTAGAAGTTTTTGTTCACTCCTAGCATATCATGCTAAGTATTCCTCATCTAGATGTGGGAGTTGGTGGTTGATTGCATGCTAATGGGTTTTGAAACAATACCGAGGAGATGAACTTGCTTCCCAGTGAAATTCATGTTGTTTGAACTTGATTATTCATGAGGATATGTCTGTGTGATCTGGTCAAGTTCCTCAATATGTATAGAGGAACCAACATTGGTTCCTGAAGAAGAAGAGGATTTTGAGCAGTTGAGTGGTTGTCTACCCATGTTGAGAGTGAAGGTGATTATTGTGGTATACTGTTTGGTAGTTGTACATGTCAAAACCTGGGATGGGTCGACCATACTCATCGTATCCCGACATATTTGGGGGTATAAGAATACCCATAGAATAAAGGATGGATGAAGAAAGTGGAAACATTTAGAGACTAGCTCTTCACGTTGGGTTCACCAATTTGTATGAAAGAAAATCAACACGTGACCTTCTTCACACCCGACTTCTTGAGGTCGTGCACGAGACAACCAGTGTAGAATAGAAATGGATATGTGTATGTGTGTGGTGATGATGGATAATCTAATGAGGAAACCTTATATCTTCAACACAATATCGGGATTTGTGAATCTAAGGAAAAGAATGCTCTCCTAACCTGAAGTGGTGTGATGGATCGATCGATATAATAGCTTCTCGGAGACTCCAATCAATATCGAGCTCTATCGAGATTCTATTCATTGGTTTTGAACACGTGGAAAGTGACCTGCGGGCACCTCGTATGGATTTCAGACAAGGTCATGGAAGTAAGAATGAGAGGTGTAATGAAGCCACATGGACTATGGATGATTTTTCGGTCTAGTCCAGAAAGTCTTAGCTTGATCGGATGTCTATGTTCAATAATGAAAGTTGTGTAATGATATAGGGGAAGTGGTGATGATCTAAATACTAATGCACACAAACTAGTTTCAATATCTAATTGGTTAGCAGGCCCATTGGGTTGTGGGACCTAAGGATCACAACCAAAAACTCGTGGAGGTTGTGGCCCTGTTATGGTCATGCGTAATCAAACCTATTTCCGCCAGAGTAGTCCAATAATCATAGGCTTGATTAGCAGTGATGTTTAGCATGTTTATTTGTTCTATTTTCTCAGAGAATGTAGTAGGTGTGTGTAAAACTATCAAACGTAAACTTGTATCAATATTTATTATCAACTCCGGCCCATTGGGTTATGGGACCAAAGGATCACAATTGTACGTATTTTCTTGTTGTGGGTCCATTGATGGTCATACAAAATGAAATTGAAATGATCTTGATAAAAAAACTAACTATAAAAGGAAATCTAATCTATGTTTTTGGTGTTTTTCACAATATATTAGAGAAAAACAATGAAAGAAAACTAATCTAATAAAAGTAAATGTTTTTTATCTTTTCTAGTTTTTAAGCAATGTGTTCTAATCTAATAAACAAACTAAAGACAAGTAATCAGCCGGATGTAGCTAGTTACTTGTGTGAATATGTGAATCTAAATCTAAAAAAAATAACCTAATCTAATCAAAACCCTTCAAACCCTACCTTAGAGGTGAAGAACAAATCATGACCCTGAAAAGAGCTATTGTTCCCCACAACTTCCCTGGTAATGTCAAAGAGAAAACTTTCTAATGATTTGATCTACTTGTAATTTCCTAATCAATTGAAATGAAAAATTTTACTACTCTATTTGATATGTAATTGAAACTAATGATTCAAAATTGACAATTTGGAAAATGAAGCAAACAAACAAGTAATTCCAACCTGGATAAACAAGAGCTTTGGAAAATCTAGTTGTATCTATGTCTGTCCCCTCAGTTTGTTCCTTTCTTTCTTTGTGTGTTCATATGAGTCCAAGGAATTGGGAATGCAAGAACAAAAAATAGTAAAATATGCACTTGAGCAATGGTAGCTTGAAGGTAGTCTGGTTGTAATGCAAGTAGAAGAGAGATAACACAAGAGATTTGAGCTTGGCTATGCAATTCCTAGCAGGATTGTGGCAGCAATACTATGCAAGATACACAAAATTCTCAGGCCTTTTCTTGAACACAAGCATGGAATATATAATAATTGGGGCTAGGATGTGCCTTCATGCACAAGGCAAGAAGAGGCAGTTCCAACTAACTAAAGCACATGCAAAAATAGAAGAGGGAAGGAGAACCAAGCAATCAAAACTATTTTTAGAAAAATTGGTTCACAAACGCATCCTAAAAGTGAAGTTAAGTGAATCATCACATGTTAAAAACACACATGATGGAATAGAAAAATGCTCAGAGACCGCCCCCGCTGGTGGTGGTGGTTTAGACCATCACCCTACCTAGGTGGTGGTTTCAGGTCACCGCTCAGTAGGGTGGAAGGCTCTAAAAAAAACATGCACAGAATGAAGTAGGAAGCTGGAAAAAGTGTGGAAAAGCTATAAGTAAGGATGTCTAGGCTACTGCTACAAATATACACTATGAATGGGTTTTGGAGCTCGAACACCTTCTTGAAAGTACTTGAATCATCATTGGGGACTTTTGTAACCATTTTCCAATAATGTAGCACATGTAATTTGTCATCTTTGAAAATATGCCCATCAAAAATAAATAGAATCAATATGTTATTTCATTCTAGGTAAGAATAAACAAAATCTATACTTATGTCTTCATAAGGTGTCTTTGGAATGGGAAAATTTTTATACTATCATGAATTATGAGATCTTCCTTTAGTTAAATGACACACACAACATTTCAACACAAAATTTCCCACATCCACACTCATCTTCATCCAAAATTAAATTTCCTCCACTTACATTAAGGTCTTATCTAAACACAAGTGTGTTCTTAATTCTCTATAATGAATCTCTTCACTAAATTATCATGTATCAATCCTATCATAACACACAAATTCCTTTCTTTAAATAATATCCCCTTGTGCATAAATTAGTCCAGCCAAGGTTTCCTATAAATTTTCTCTAGTACTACACATGTTGTAGTCATTTTTACATGCACAAAAGAACAAGGGAATCCCATGCGTGTCACCTATCACCTAGTAGGTGATGGGAACTCACCGAGGCACATGTGGGCACCGAGTTTCTCCTTTATGTGATTTTAGTGGGAAACATCATCTATGATAGAAAATTAAGGAGAGTGAGTATAAACTAGACATGCAATCATCATCATACAGCTTTCAGAATGGCTTCTAGACCAATGCAGTCATTCCAAACAGAAAGATACTTAACATATTATAAGAGTGAACTAAAACAAAAAGTAAAATGCACAAGGATTCATACTCATTCCATAAACATAAATGAAATAGAACTATGAAGATATATGCATGGACCAGAATCATTAATGATCATATTCAAATAAGTTGGTAACCACATTACATCCATTAGATCCATTACATAACATCACAGTATGGCAGACCGAAGTCATGCATCATGACTATATTTACATCCCTTATCTCTCAAAAAGAAAATTTACAATCCCAAGCCCTTTGATACATCCTTCTCCTCTATTTTATCTACCTAACCCAATACAACTCCTCGAACATTTATGTAGAGCTCCACTCTCTATTGATCTACCTCCGTTTTCTATGGGTGTTTGTATTTATAGCCTGTTGAACCGCCAACTCACCTTTTTGAGGATTCAAATCCATCGCCAAGTGTCCCAAAGTGGTTCTCTATGGGAACATGCTCCTCTAAGCCTGTGCTCTCCACTCCTTGCCATGATGGTCTTCTAGAAGCTTCCAACGCAGGGTATATTCCTTCTTAGGCCAAATCTGTCACTAGGTTGGCACCTTATCCATTCATCATGTGCAAGTGGGTCACGCTTTTCTCATGTCCTACCTGATATGCCAAATATGGCTAAGTCCCGAGACCTTGTTCTACTAGTGTGTATCACGGGTCCTTCTAAAACCCTCCTAGAACCTTGCCTTGCACGCCTTCTCCTTACGTGCCCACCCCTCAACTTAGGCCTTGTGTGCTCATGCACCTTTTTGTACTTAGTCAATATTTTAGGGGCCCAACATCACCCCACACTTTACCTATTCTCCACCCTCGAGAACACTTCTTCAAAGAAAAATAATTACAATAGACTTAACGTCTTGGGAAAAGAATAAGGGAATGAAGAATTGGGAAAGATGAAAGAATGGGGAAGTGTTGTTATTACTGCAACAAGATAGGAAAATCTCTTTGCAAGTCGGCCTCCAACTTGTTCAGGCATCGACTTCATTTTACACTCTCTAGCAGAGGTCACCGACTAGGTGCTTACCTCCTCAAAACCCAGTCCATCTCCTCGAGTGTTCATTATTTCAACAATTCCTTCTAATTCCTTTCCCACATCCTCAAGCGCATCCATCCTTCTTGTAATTTTTGGGTACAACTCCTTCAGCCGGTTTTTAATTAAACCTCGTAAGGTTTCAATAGCTTCTGACTTCTTCTCAACCTCGGCTAGGATCCTCTCCCACTCCACTCTGTTTCCTTTGTTATTTTCTTGGAATTATTTGAGATATACCTCATGAGTGGAAACCATAATACTCACCACTCTATCTCTGTCTTCACAATTGTCATATGTGGCCTCGGTAATATGAGTATTAATTTTCACATCAGTAAGAACTATGCTATACTCGGTAATGATTGCTATAACATTCAATATGTTCTCATTTTCTAGGCACGTTGTTACTTCTATGGATTCTAAGGCCAATGGCTTCCTCTCCATGGTGAGGATACATGTTAAGTCTTCTAAGCACTCCAGGGAAGATCCATACTTTTGTGCAGGTGGTGTTAGGTCCGGATGCTTCAAAACAATGACATCTGTGATGGATTCTACCTTTTTGTATACCTCGTGTACCATTGTCTTTTCTTCCCTAGTTCACGCTTTAGCTGTGCCCATATTAGTTCCTCCTGTTTTAAGTCCTTGGTCCTTTCTTCTAGATCTTCTTCCCTCTTCTCTAGTTCTACCTCTAGGAATTTTACCCTGTCATTCCTCCTAAATAATCTAACTTCTAGTTTAACTAAGACCTTATTCAACCCATTACAAACTTGTTCATCCAAAATCTGTAGAGCGCTCACGAAGGGGTTGTCTCCTTTTGACTCAAGAACCTTCATTATTTCTCCTTGGATTACTTCAAATTTTGGCTCATCGATGTGGGACTCAATTTCCCAAGAGAGCATCTTCCTCATCCAAGGGTATGCACCTTCCTCATCAAACAACTTCATGGCCAAGATTTTCTCTGTTAGCACTGTGATTTGGATGCGTGTGCGTAACACCTTGTTTAGATCATCAATATAGTCCATTCTTGGTCTCTGGATCTCCATGTGCTTTCCTCTCTGTGTGTGTGCCCTTAGGAATAGTTACCGTTAGACTGGGGCCTCTGCGCTACCATGATCTTTTCCTACGCTTCCTTCTTTTTCTTTGTTCATTATCAACTCAGTGTTGCACTCCAACTCTTCCACCACTAAGGTCTCAATGATCTTCTCCACTTCTTTCTTTGTTGCTTTGTTTGCTTCATCCTTAGTGAGGCTTGGAGTCCTCTGATTCTTCATGCTAACCTCTTCACTTCCTCCCATGTCCTGGGTGCCCTCCTCCTCCTGGCTTCCCTTCCTTCGCACAAAGTGATAGTCATTATTCTCCTCTTCACCTTCTTCTCCTGAATTGTGCATGCTAAAAACAAGTGGTTCTTAGTCTCCTTCAGGTTCATCTTCTTCATCATCATCCCTCTCACCCTTGTAGTTCTCCAAGCTCTCTGTGTCCTCTAAATCGACTCCTCCATTACCTTCTATTTCTTCCTAACTAGGGATTCTAGTATAGGAGATTCTACTTTCTCTTCCTCCCTCTCCAATGACTCCTTATTTATGGGATTTTCTAGTTTCGGTGTCTTTTCTTTAACTGGAGACTTATTCCCACGTGAGTAAATACTTGTTCTAGCGCTTGTTCCTGGGGTGCCCACTGTTTGTGTACCTTGGAAACTTGGTGCCTTTTTCTTTATCTCTTTTGTCTCCTTTTTCTTGGGCGCAGTCTTATTTCTACCTGTTGGGTCTTCAAGTATAGATACCTTGTTTTCAAGATAAGCGCCTTCTCAAACTTGGGCCTTATGCAAAGGTATACACACACCAAAAACCTCCCTGCAATAGACAGACTCAGAGGTCTCATCATCTAAACTTCATGCGATATGTAATTTTCCATGTACGCCTACTTGTTGGGGTAGACCAATGTCTTACACATATCCCTATGGTATTGATCCATATCTCCAAGGTCAAACTTCAGCTTCTTGGATTCCCCACACTGGAAGTATTGAGCGGTGAAGGAAAATGGAAGTTTACACCATGGTCTCATGTTTTCATCAACCAACTTAAATATGTCAATGCACAATTGTTGGTATAATATGAATTCAACTTCTCCCTCTCGAGTCTTTGGCAACTATTCCGAGATCCTCCACTCTACCCCGAATGCATTCCTCAAGTGTCTATACCACTTCAAGATGTGCCATATGAATGAATATCATGCTATGCAAGTGTATTTTTGAATCTCTTTACATGTGAGGGGTCTTCCTCTAGGTACTCCCAAATGAACTTATTTACCGCATCTGGCACTCCAATCTTTGAAAACACAATAGTCAAAAGGACATTGCCAAAAAAATATTGTAACCTTCTGCGCGTTGTTGATGATCTCATATGTGATGTATATGGAAAATTTGTAGATGACACCTTTTGAGATACTTCTACAAACATTGAGCCATGACTTGTTCACTTGTGTCCACCTCTCTTGGTCATTAATTTTGGTTACCAGGTGTGTGTCCACCATTCTCATCACTGGGTCTTGGATATCCGTAATATCAAAGTACCTTGACCCCTTCTTGTATGCATATGTGGTGACAGTTTCTTTGATGGCTTATTTTTGCATATGTCATCCTCTATACTTTCTCCTTCACAAATGAGACCTGTGAATTTTGAAATCAGCTAAGGAGTTATGCGCATCTTACACCCCGTGAAGTGAAAGTGGTCTTCGTGTATGCACGACATCAGCCACTGATAGAGGCACTCAGGCTTCCCAAAGTAGGGCAACTCATAGAGTTGCAACAATCTTGCCTTCTCCAACTTCACTTTTACTTTGTCGCTATAAATGGGTAACCCTTCTGGTGTCCTCTTGTTTGTCGGGTGCACTAACTCCAGCGTTATTTATTTTTTAGTCACGTTTGTGCGATGGTTATAATTGCTTACTGTCATTTTTCTTAAATGGGACTCCCACTCCTTTCCAAGCAAAACCCCATCTGGGTACTACATTTCTACATACCATTCTTCATTGGTACTTGCGGTAGTTTCTTGTTGTTTTCCCTCTCCCTTGCCTTTTCCCTTCTTAGATGTTACAATTGGTTTCTTGGGTGCCATTGTGTAGGTTATCTTTGCACTTTGACTTCTCTTTCTCTACTTATCTACCCTTTCCAATATTAGATCTCAAACTTGTGAAGGAAATCATTTTCAACCCGTGCCTTAGCTACCAAACCCTCATTGGAATATCCCTTTCACAAGACAATGCTTCTCCATAACTCTCTCTACACCCATGAACTACTTCCCTCCTAGTTTGCAGATCCAAACTAGTCACTCACAGTTAAATTTTTCCAATTTTTCTTCACATGGATCAACTCTAGAAACCCTAGTTCACAAAATCTCTTCCTTATTCGTATTTTCAATGTAAATAATGAAATGTCCAACCTTCTATTTATAGTTTTTCCCACTTTTTAACATTAAATGCTACCTCACCTACCACCATACTTTAACACTTAATGTAGATTTTTCAACAAAACCTGACTTTAGCACCTTAACTCATGCACCCAACCTTGTGCAGACAATCCCCCAACCTTCTAGCACATAACCAATCCATCTTGATAGGAGACTCTTGCGCACTGTCACTAATGCCGAAGGTACTTCCATCATGATTTTTTCTCTCGCCTACCTTGTGTTTCTTTTGTGCTTCTTCCTCTCTTGTACATGGATCCACAATGTAGCCTTACCTTGACACCAACCATCCTTTTTCACCTTTCCTTCCATGCACTTCTTTCCCAAGGCCATCCAACTGGGCTTTCCAACGCAATCCTTCATGGTGCTTAACACTTTGCAATTTCTTCCACCTTACTCCACCCCACACTAAAATGATTCACAGTCCTTTGTGCATTCACAACCTTCAAAAAGTAACGAGGTTACCAATGCCCAAGGTGCAACACAAAACAACAACGAGAAAGGGAAACACAAGAAAAGAAAATGCATTAAAGGAAATCCTAATCTAACTAGAAACACTTGCCTTATTTACAAACACCAAGAAGACTTATTTATAGTAGGGCTTCAGCCTACTCCCATTGAAGTGTCCTGGTAATCTCGTCCCATCCAGTGCTTGTAACTAGCATGCACCTGAGTCAAGAATGTATGAGATGATGTAGGGACCCAACCAATGCACCTTCAACTTCCAGGATGGAGCAGAAACTTTGAATCATATAGTAAGACCATCTGCCCAACCTCAAACTTCTTGTTCTTAATGTGATGATCATGTCATGCCTTTTGTTTTAATTTTTCAGTTATCTGGCTCCACCTGGCTAATGATCGTCTCTCATCCAATTACATTAATTTGTCTATTCTTTCCTCCAATGCTTTTTCATCATCTAATCCTCCCGCGCACACTATACATAGTGAAGGAAACATAAATTTAATCTGGTAGGACAGCCTTCGTGCCGGATACTAATTGAAATGGTGTGACCTTATTCAACCTCTTGTAGGTTTTCCTATATTCCCAAAGAACAGCTGATACTTTGTCATCCCAATCATGTCTACCAACATCACAAATCTTAGTCAACATGTGACTAAGTATTTTGTTAAATGCCTTAGCAATTCCATTTGCTTGAGGGTGATAGGGATTAGTTTTGTGATGGGCCACCATAAATTCTAATAACAGAATCCTAACCATTTCATTGAGGAAGTGTGTACCTCTATCACTTGTCAAATTCAATGGGCATCCATACCTGTTGATTATGTTTTCCCATAAAAATCTAGCAGTTGTAGCCATTGTACAATCCTTTGTAGGCACTACCTCTACCCACCTTGTCAAATAATCAATGTAAGTGAGGATATACTATGAACCAATCCTTCACATCATTGGTGAGATTGGTTTGACAAAGTTGATAGCCCACTTCTCAAATGGTTCTCATGACTGGATATTTTTGTAAGGGCATTTCATCCCCTTTTCTAGGTTTTCTAAGGCGTTGGCAATGGTCACAGGCCTTACAAAACTCAATGCAATCTTGATAAATGGTCTCCCACCAAATCCCTATGAGTAGAATCTTCCACGTGGTTGCATTTCTTGCATAGTGTCCTCCTACAATCCCACCATGCGCCTCTTCCATAATTGTAATTCACTCATGTTCTAGTATGCATCGGTGCAGAACCTCATCACGGCCCATTTTGTACAGATCTCCACTAATTAGCATGTAGGGTGCGATGCGTATGGCTAACTTCTTCTTATCCAAGGCCTTCATTCCATATGGTGCCACACCTATTTAATAAATACCACAATGTCCTCTAAATCCAAGGGTGGCGCGTAACCTAAACAGTTATGCATCTAGCATAGTCTCTTCAATGCTCTGCGTGTCCCTTCCTGAATCAATCCTAGACAAATGATCAGGTCGGAATTACTTTTACCTGGTTTGAAAACTACTGTGAACTTGAATTATTGGAACAATAGTACCCACCGATATATGTGCCATTGTAGAACGGGCTTGTTCACCAATTATTTCAATGCCATATGGTCGAGTGTAAAATATAAATGGAGTTGCAGTAGATATTGTTTGAACTTGTGAAGTGCGTAGATCATTGACAATGCCTCACGCTCAGTTGTAGTATAATTCTACTTTGCTGGTGTCAACTTCCTGCTTGCAAAGCACAAAGGATGATCAACAATCCCTTCACCAGGATGTGTAAGTACTACTCCAATGGTAGTTCCTAAGGCATCCACATGAACATGGAAAGGCTTATCCCAAGAAGGGAAACATAGGATGGGCACGGTGACAAGCCTATCCTTCAAAGTGTTGAATTCCTTCTGCTACACCTCTCCCTAATGAAAGGAAATTTTATGTCTAAGAAACTCTTTTAAAGGCACGACAATCTTGGCATATCCCTTGATGAACTTCCTATAGTACCCCGTATGCCCAAGAAATCTGCACATTGCGCTTTGACTAGTAGGCTCCCTCAATCCCACAATTATTGTAACTTTTGTGGGATCTACTAGTAGGCCCTCCTTACATATGATGTGCCCCAATAATGTTTTAAATGGGGTAGAAAAGACACATTTCTTAATGTTGATGGATATCCTCAACTGCCAACACCTTTCAAACATCAGCCTTAAGTTGTCATAATGGTCCTTCACTAACCCATATATTGTCAATCATCTAGGTAGACTTGAAGAAATTTATGGATGAAGTCCTAGAAAGCTTGTACCACAATGCACGAGAACACAACATGCACATTCTTCAACCCAAAAGGCATGACTATATAGGAAAAAATTCCCCACTCAGTGGTGAAATTCATCTTCCTCTCGATTCCTTCTTCATGATCCTTACTGGTGATAGCCCGAGAATCCATCTGTGAAAGAGTAGACCTCACGTCCTACCACTCCCTCTAAGATTTCTTCAGTAAATGGGGTTGGGAAAGGATCAATGATACACATTACATTCAGGTCCCTGTAATCAACATAGATCCTTATCCTTTCATCCTTCTTGATGCTAATTACCATTGGACTTATCCACTCTGACTCTTCAATAGCTTCAATGATGTCCGACGCTATCATCTTATCTATTTCTTCCTTGAACTTCACACGTAGGTTAGGATTCATTCAGTATGGTCTCTTCCAGACTGGGTGCACACCCTCCTTCAACTTAATTCTCATTTCCCCCAAGGAATGGTGAATTCCTTTGAGTTCATGATACCCACGTGGGAATAAATCCTCAAACTCACGTAAAAGATCAATGATCTTGGAGACTTCTTTCTTCGACCAATAGTCTCTGATGATAGCCTCTTTAGGCTCTTCTCTTGAGCCGATGTTAACCTTCTTTTTCTTTAAAGTTTCATGATAGGCATGCGCCCATTCATTAGCACTATCTAACACCTTACGCATCCCTACTAGAATGGTCAACATCCAATTTTTCTCGCTTCTTCCCCATCAATTATATAAACCATCTTTCCTTTTTATTTTTCCACACACGCGCGCTCAAGTTGGACCTCTTGGTTCTGTCTCCTCAAAGCGCACCTCCAAGCCAAGTTCACCTAGCAATTCTAGTAGCCTATCTTTTGTCATGACACTATCCCCAATGGTAAGGTGCTTGAAAACCTGTAATGCCTTATCCACCAAGGGTTTTGTACTCCGATACTCAAACATTTGAATTAGATCAGCCACTAACTCTTGCCAATTCCCTGTCTAGTGGCATGTATCAACATGAATGTACCATGTGCATGCACAACCTTGCAGGGTGGATTATAACTTGTGAACCCATAATGAAGGTGGTAATGCTTCTGCACTTCCCATCCAGGTTGTCTCACATGCTTGGATATGGAAGGAAGCGGTCTCTTTACCATGGTAGTATTTTATAGCCGTGGGCACATTGCTCTTGCAAAACCTTATAGAGAAGGTAATTCTCACCTCATGCCATTCCAAGAGGTTATCTTGAAGTGTTCCCCCACCAACATGTGTGTGATTCGAGTAGGTTGTAATTGAGCATTTCTCTTCTTTCCTTTTCATTTCTCCAATGGGCCTCCATTTCTCGCAAGAAATCTTCTAGATTAGCCCCTCCCGAGTAACTTGGTAGTTTTCTTCCTCCCAGGCGCCAGACTATATGCACCTTTGTCACCTTGGTTACTGATCCTCTTAAATGTCATCTAATCATCTCATAGGTCCCTGTGTGCCCTATATCATCGCACGCTATCTTGGTGGTGTCACTTAAGGACTGAGCATCCTCAAATTGGATAACTCCTTCTGTGGGATGAATTATCTCTGGATCCCTGATTGAGCACACATATATTCTATCCAGGACCTCTTATCCCAAGGGTTCAGTATAGGGTGTTGATTTTCCATCAAGGGGTATGATGACCCATTCCTCCTCATTTTCAAAGCTTATGTATCCCTTGTTGAACCAAAGATCCACATTGTTCTTATAGCACCATGGGCACCCAAGTAATGCTGGAAAATTTTCTACGCCTGTGAGTGAGTGCCAAGACTTGAAGTCCCTAGTAAACTTAGCCCCTGAATGGTGATAGTTGCATCCTTTAAGACACGGATGTGCATTGCCTTTGTTTTGTTTTCCATATACAACACATTTGAAGATGGATGTAATACAGGTCTTCCCATCTGATGCCATGCATCCAAGGTGAGAACATTGACCTCCACATCTGTGTCAATGAGGATGTTACTAAGGAGCCATCCATCCATGATTGCATTTAATGTGATCTCCTTATCATAGTCAAGGATGTGAGGGGGAAGGTTTGCATGCAAGACATGCCTCTTGCGCTCTTCTCGGTGCGTGGTACCTTCTCTCTCAACCATGCTCCTAGCAAGGGAATAATATTCTCTTGCCTTAGCATTTTACATACTTCCTTGACCTCATCCAGGTCATCCTTTGGCACCTCGACCTTCCTTCTTTGCTCCTCCCTCCTAGATTGCTCCTTTAGACACTAGATTTCTCCTTGTAAACTCTAAATGATGTCCATGGTTTCTTGATATACCTCCTTTTGATGCACAGGGTCTAGGTACTTCCCATGTACCACTTCTTCCCTTGAAACTAGGTTCTTCTACCTTGGCATTTCCTTTACACGTGTGGCCTCTACTCTTGTTGTTACCATAACAGGTTCCAAGCCTACATCACGTGTCACCCGCATGGCATCCATTGTGTGTCATCCTTCTTAATGCTTACCATTGCAATGCCCTTGTCTTTTTGGTGTTGTTGACTCATGTGCTCAAACAACTCAGGAAACTCCTCATACTTGTGCTTCCTCCCACACCATGAGCATTGCAATAAGTCTAGACATGCATGCTTATAGTGGTCTATAGATCCACAATTAAAATAGGTTCCACGTGGGAACTCAACTCTTCCTCCGTGATTACCTTGACCACAAAATACTTAGCGAAATCCCCTTCCGCATGCACCTCCATCTACGAGCTCCTCATAACGGAGATCATCACCCTTAGAACCGCTTGCAAGGCTAGTTTGTTACACACCAAGATCAATAATGTCATGAATCTGGTCAATCAGCCTATAGTCTTTGGTGTCATGCGATGTGGATGTACAGATCTTGCAATAACAAGATACATTTTTATGGATTGTGCATTATAGTAGAGGGAACCTACTTGCATCATGGTCCCCATGAAAAATTTCACAATCCACTTTGCTATAGTGTGTACCGACTTCCTAGGGAAGATATCCTTGACATGCCCCTCTACTTCACAATCTGTACACCATATACCACTGCGAGTCTCATGGGCTGAGTTCGAGACAACTTCTCCAGCTGCTTAGCCATAGAAGTGATTTGAGCTTCAGAAATAGGCTAACACCAGTGTCACACTCCCAACAAATTCAACGTGTAGAGAAGCTTCCAACACCTCGCGTGGGTTTGTGAAATTCTTATGAGATAATGCCCTTCTAAATGGTGTTATCAACCCTCAAAAAACCATTGAGCATGTTGTGAAGGGTGAATTTCATAGGATAACTTTGATAGGAGGGTTTTGAACCATGCATCATACTCCCGCACACTCTCTTCCATTCCCTATTAGATCTCCTTGAGAGTGTTGATGCTCTTCTGCTCAAACTTAGGGATGTGGAATTCTACTAGGAAGGCATTTTTCAACACGGTGTAATCCGCCACCGTCGATGGGGGTCATAATTCCTATACCAGCTATGTGTGCACCCTTGAAACATCATTGCAAAATGACTGGCCTTCTGCTATGGGGTTGTGATCCCCTTTGCATGCCATAGCAGCTCACACTTGTGAACATGCTCTGCAACATCTTCAATACCTCTATAATCTAAAATGTAAAGAAATCTCAAAGAAGACTTGAGGAGGTGGTTGGGGCCCTTGTCCTCCTGATCTAGTTCCTTGACTTCCTTTGGTGTTTCCTCCTCTACCGGATCCACTAGATCCACTAGGTCCTATGCCCCCAGTCCCACCAGTTCCACCTCTAGATCCTCCCACATCCAGTAATGGGCCTGAAGTGGTTAGGCCTAGGGTCCCCAACGTCCTATTGAACTATGTGCTAAATCATCTGTGAGATCATCCCACTACGGATAGTATACCCGAGCCACTCCCCATGTTACCCAATGTAAGACCACTTTTCCCAAAAATCCCTAAACACTGGAATGGTATGTGCAGCCATAGAAGTCCAAAATGAGAAATTGTATCTCCTGGGTATAAATCTATCACTTCCACCGACACCAACCTGGGTTAACGATACTTCTCCTTGATCTGGAAAACCAAGTGCTAGGTTTGGTCACTAGGTGGGTTCAGATGTGTGCCAACGAATCTTCTCTCTCCGCGTGACGAACTCTCATCAGAAGCCGAAGGGGTCTCTCTTACGTGCTTTCCAAGATGGGGTGGCACAAAGTGCTAGGTTTCACGTCCTCTGCATGAACCTCAAATCCTTCCCACAACATCTGCCTCCATATATCCATCACACTTGTAACCTCACATTGTTTAACAATATCCCTTTCATGTGCTTTACTATACTTGAGTCATCTCTCCTCCCTTTCCTTCTCAGTCATAATATATGTCATCTTCCTCCACCTTAGCTTCCTCACCCAACACTCGGGAAGGTTTAGCTGTCCTTCGAAAATGCCTCTAAACTCAAGCTAATAATCAAGATCTTCATTTCAAAGGAATAACATGTATAAATGACCCTCTGGGCTCCCTCAGAAATTCAAACTCAATGAATTTTGGACAAGAATATGTAGAAATAGTGTGCTCAGAGTATAGCTAACCAACACTCCTTTCCACCAATGATCCACAGCATGATTCCACATTAGATCTACATCTTGCAACCTCTAATACTCTTCTTGGGTCCACATGTGTGATCTATAATATCAGCTTGATCTAGATGTATATGTCGAGAGCCATTCATACATCTCTACTGGGAAGCAACAGAAAAAAGTTTCATACAACTCATGGTAGAGGTTCTCTTCTACCCATCTATGTGCATCAAACTTAGGTCTAGTGTTGAATCTCTAAGAAAATTTGTCCTCCGTGCTCTTAAACCATGTTTCAACACCTTCCAAGGTTAAACACTTTTTCATCACTCATTGCATAGATCATGATGCATGTCATTTCCCACTACAACTTGAAAAGAGGTCTCAGCAATGGAACCAAGATGTATTCATTTTTACACCCACCAAAGAATAAGGGAATCCCATGCGCACCGGCCTATCACCTAATAGGCGTTGGGCACTCACCTGAGGCATGCATAGGTGCCAAGTTTCTCCTTTATGTGAGTTTAGTGGGAAACATCATCTATGATATAAAATTAAGGAGAGTGAGTGAAAATGAGACATGCAATCATCATAGAGCTTAGAACAACTTCTAGACCAATGCAGTCATTCCAGACAGAAAGATACTTAACAGATTATAAGATTGAACCAAAACAGAAAGGAAAATGCACAAGGATTCATACTCATTCCATAAACATACATGAAACAGAACTATGAAGATATATGTATGGACCAGAATCATTAATGATCATATTCAAATAATTTGGTAACCTCATTACATCCATTAGATCCATTACAGAACATCATAGTATGGCAGACCAAAGTCATACATCATAACTGGATTTACATCCCTTAGCTCTCAAAAAGAAAATTTACAATCCCAAGCCCCTTGATGCATCCTTCTCCTATATTTTATCTACCTAACCCAATATAACTCCTCGCAGCATTTCTACAAAGCTCCACTCTCTATTGATCTACCTCCCTTTTTTCTTCTGTGGGTGCTTGTATTTATAGGCCTCTTGAACTGCCAACTCACCTTTCTGAGGCTTCAGATCTATCGCCAAGTGTCCCAAATTTTTCCTCCATGGGAGCATGCTCCTCTAGACCTTCACTTTCCACTCCTTACCATGATGGTCTTCTAGAAGCTTCCAACGCAAGGTATATTCCTTCCTAGGCCAACCTGTCGCCAAGTTAGCACCTTATCCATTCATCATGCGCATGTGGGTCATGCTTTTCTCGTGTCCCCGATACGCCAAATACGGCTAAGTCCCAAGACCTTGTTCTATTAGCGCGTATCACGGGTCCTTCTAAAACCCCCTAGAACCCTACCTTATGTGCCTTCTCCTTGCGCACCCACCCCTCAACTTAGGCCTTGCGTGCTCATGCGTCTTTTTGTACTTAGTCAATAATGTTTCCTATGTTTCTTTAAAATATTCATCTTACACGTACAAATCCTTCATGTATTTAAAATTACACAACTTCTACTTGCATCTTTATCAAGAAAATACTATTTCTAATGAGCACATCCACCACCTTGTTAGACTTTATGCTCCTATGCTTTAACAAAAATTTGTATCCATGTAGGTACTCAACCCACTTTGTATTCCTTTGATTCAATTTACCCTTACTTTTTATAAATGACGATGCTTGATGATCAATGACTAACACAACATAATTAGGTATTAAGTAGTGTCTCAACTTCTTTAACACTTGCACAATTTCAAATAAATCATGATGATGCACATTTTAATTATTTTTCAATTTATTCAAATTTTCTTTGAAATATTCTACGAGCCTCCTTTCTTGACTTGAGACAATAAATGGATACTCCACTAGCATCAAAATTAACTGAAACACCTTTTCATAATTTGGAAATGTTAACATTGGTTTTTTAATCACCCTCTTATTCAATTCCAAAAGTATATTATTTGCACACTAGCTCCAAAAAACACTTCTTATCTCTTAACATGGTCTATATGATACGGACACACATTCTTCCGAGTCCTTAATGAGCTTTTAGTAAAACATTTTCAACCATGAAAACTACATGATTCAAAATAACTCTATGGTGATGGTCACTCCACTATTGTGTGGACCTTTTCAAGATCCATCTTTAAGCCTTTATTGGAAAACAAAATCCTATATGTACTAAGTCTTAATGCATAACATCAAATTTCTTCAAATTAATTAACAACTTCTCCTCACATGATTTATTGAACATTTTCTTGATACGTAATAAATGTTGTTCATACATACAATTGAATATCATAATATCATCAAGGTAATACAATCAATATTTTTCCCAAAAATGGTTTTAGGATTTCATTCATCATTTTTTTGAAAGTACTTAGTGTTTTTCTCAATCCAAACAATATCATGATCCATTCATACAATTTTTCTTGTGTTGTGAACGTAGTATTCCATTCATCTCCCTCTCTAATGTAAATTTGATGACATTTTATCTTCAAATATATCTTCATAAAATACTTGTATGCCACTCATACAATCCATGATTTCATCCATGAGTAGTAATGGAAATCTATATTTGATGGGGATCTTAATTATGGCTCTTGAATCTTTACACATCCACCATGCACCATCCTTCTTAAGTGCTAAAATTTCTAGTACTATGGACATGCTTAAACTCTCTTGATCAAGCCTCTACCCAAAAAAATCCAAGAATTTCTTCCGTATCTTGGCATTCTATTATAGTGTAATTATATATGCCACCTTATTAGGAAACATCAATCAAGAAATCAAATTTATATGGTCACTTATGTTACTCATAGGTGGTATCCCTTCTGGAAAATTGCTAGAAATTACTTCCAAAACCTCTACAAACATATATTTTACTACTTATGAAATTGATTCAACCGTTTCCATCATTGTCCCTATACTTTCTCTTTTCGTGGACATCACTATCTATGAAAAACATGCAATATTCTACTTCACTCATTTAGGATTTTATTACTTGATAGACATTGAACCTTAGATCCATGTTCTACTTTGTAACCCTTTTCATTAGATTTAGATTGTACTATTTTCCATCCTTACCACTCTATAGGCATTGAACCTTAGATCCATGTTCTACTTTGTAACACTTTTATCTCTAATGGATTAATGAGTTCAAATGCAAGAGGTTAATGTGTAGGTAAACTGACACATATAATTCAATCACATCATTTATATCCCTCAACGAGATAAATCATAGATGAAAACACCCCAACTATCCTCATAAGGATTGGGTTACATGCTAAGGTATCAAGGAAATTATGCACCTAAGGATTACAACTTACCCATGGAGTGATTAGACTTACAACACCTAGAAATAACAATCTTTCTCACTCCAAGTATGATAGGGTACTCATAATAGCCATTTCCTCACACATAATGCCTAAGAAAGGGTCTTTGTAAGGCTTGTCAAAGAAAACAACTGGTTATAGATTTCATTGTTTTCTTAAAGTGATAGGCGTATTACAAACTGGATAAGACTCGATTAAGAGGGAAGGATAAAATAAGGGTTAAGAACTCACTTTATTTCAATAGTTTAGGTATAATGAGTTTCTACCAAGTAATACAAGTGTTATGGGAGAACTACAATAGTTACCATGATAAAAGATTGTTTTAAAATGTCTAAATCCATAAGTACAACATTTGAATACAACTACAAATCCATTTCATTGAACACATGGTTTAACCAACTTTTATTTTAATTTTTTTCTTTCAAAAGGTAAATAAACACAATTATTCAAAAATACAATACATCTCATTATTTTGGAAATAATACACATATTATAAATTAAGTACAAATTTAAATTAAATCCCTTTAATTATTACTATTTGTTGTACTACCGCAACATGTAATCATGTGTTAACAACAATCGCATGGAATCTTCCTACAATCTATCGTAATTCACGATTTCATATTTTTCCATTCACAATGATAACACCATTTAACACGCATCAAGAGAGAGTAAGAGACACATTAATTTCATTTCATTTTTAAAACTAGAGAGAGAGGGAGAAAGAGAGAGAGAGAGAGAGAGAGAGAGAGAGAGAGAGAGAGGGAGAAAGAGAGAGAGAGAGACACCATTTTTTTATAATCAAATTTCTCAAAACAAGTAAACAAAGGAGGTTCCATACAATTATATGTTAGTGTCTACATGCTTTTCGATCATCATTTGACTTGAAGAAGCTCCCACAAAAATATTTTTCCAATTTACTACAAACTTATGAATACATCTAATTTAGCGAAGTGGCTATGGAACCTGCGTTCAAAAGCCAATTTCCAAAGCTTACATACACCATGCGACAAATAATATCTACCCCCTATATACAAGGAAACCCTCGAGTTGATGGAAGTTAAATATAGTGATCGTGGTTTGAATGACGACTCACTGCTCCAGAGCTATGAATCATAATTACGCGAGTCTAACTTTTTTCCTAACAAACGGAGGGCTACAAAAACCATTTGTAAAACTATCTTGCCAAGTGATTTTATCAAAACTAAAGACTTATTGTGATTTTCAAAGAGAAATTCTATTGGTATGTAGAGGCCAAAATCCATTTCTCCACCTAGGGCCTAAAGCGTGAGCCAAAACCAAACTAAACTTTTAACTTTCAAGTAGTTGTCCAAAGCTGCAAAAAGGTCTAATGGGCTCCTAAACACATGACGATAATCACTTAAATAAACATACGTGGTCATTTTAAGGCTCGATGTAACACTTCATGTGACAAGGAAGATAATCTAAGGTTGACTTTCCCATTACGGAGTTCGAGAAAAGTGTTTTACGTGTCACAAAAATAGCATTTTATTAATTTTTATGAGGTAAAAATGATATGTTTAAACGGGAACTCGAACTCAATTTGCCAAATCAAGTGGTTACGGTTATCCAGTCGTGTTATCTAAGTTTACCAATAGCCACCAAGTGTGGTTTGAGAGTAAGTTTAATACTTTAAGTAGTCATTTTGGTTGCATAGAAAATAGGTAATTTTAATTGTTCAGTACTACATCTCATTTAAATTTATTGAAATCATATCCATCATTGGTTTGATCTTTAATAACATTGAGAAAGGAAAACAGAGAACATTAAAAATATACAAGTTAGAGGCAAGATAACCATGCATGTTAACTGAATTGGCAAGGGTACGAGGATCAAACTCAGCCTAGGTCACAATCATCCATAATTCAAGAATTTGTCAAGTAGTTCTCGTGCCTAATCTATGCTTCCACATTTTTCATACACGTATCAGTGAAAATAAAAAGTACCAAATCTTGAAAATAGCAAACTAGTTTAGCTTCAAGTTTAGTTCAGATCCTGTCTGTAACACCCCCTTGTTCTAAACTCAGAAGGGTGACTATACAATCCAATCTATGTTGGATTTCATGCATTCGACTCAAACTAATGATATAAATTTGTGAATTGGTGAACTTGTGATGGTGGGATTGGATTTGCATAAAGAGTGAAAAACTTCCTTATAGCATTTGTTAATAAAGTTTCCAATGGAATTTAAATGCATACCTCCCTGATCTTTTCAACAAACCATCCTGTTCATATCCTGTAACCATGACATACCATGAGATGAAATTTGAATGAGGCAAGGAGTTTTTAACTTACATATTTGGGTATATCCACCAAATCACTCTAGTTATGTACGTAGGACGCACCACAAAAACAAATCCACACAACCACCAAAGGTTTTGATGGCACGACGATGATGATTAAAGTTTCCCAGTACAGTCGGCGTGGCCCAAGTCTGCAAAGTTTCCTGCTAATAAAAACAACGGATCTTACACGGTCAAATCATTCCAACAGTTGAACACTTCTTGTCAGATAGTTTAAAGTCTTTTGTATGCATCCATGATTTGCATACATACATGCGCCAACACCTACAATTAGAACATGAGATAAAAATCTCCTCCAAAAGCTTGTTGGACGTTTGTGTCCTACTCTAAAGCTCTCATTTTTGGCACGAGTGAGAGCAATAATAAAAATGGTTTCAAAATCTATTTTGTTCTGCCAAAAGCATTTGTATGGAGCTTCCATGGCTGTCAAACAAGCTACAGGTGGAGGAGAAAAATACCTAAAACAAGAACACAACTCTAAATTTCCCTAAATCGCTCTTTTCAACAGATCCATAATGTGTATATCCAGCAACCATTGCAGGCCATGAAGCCGCATTTCCCTGAGGCATTTTATCCAAAAAGTTGATGCACATTCTTTCTGCCTCCTCTCCCATGGAGGCTACTCCAACACACACCCAACCACCCAAAACCAGCAAAAGAAACCCTAAATGCCTGTTCTTCCCTTGATTTGTTTCAATACCATTTTGTTTATTTTATTTATTATTATTGTTTTATTTTATTTTATTTTTATTTCATTCTCATTTTATTATTATTTTAAAATGTCATCTTTTATTACCTTAATCATTTGTTTTTAGTGTTATAACATGTTAAAACATTTAATATTAAGTATTCTAGGTGTAAATTATAGTTCATAATTAAATAAATTAGAATATTATATATTTTAATTTATTTAATAAAAATTATATGTTATTTGTTAATTATTTTTTAATAAATCAATTATTATTTAAATGAGGTGAGAAGTCACACCCATTTAATTTAAATATGTTGGCATGTGGGGTTGGGTAAATATGACAATGAGGAACTCACACATTGAATTAGACAAAAATGAAAGGAGTTTTTACTTGGAGTGTATTTCTTCTCATATCAAAGGGAAATCTTTTCAAGTGGTTTTTAACCCTTTGTGGTTTTCCACCTAAAATATGGTCTCCTTTGTGATTTTATTTAATAAATTAAATTAACCAAACAATATAATGGTTTGTGTGGTTGGTTGGTGAAAATAAATAACCCCCCTCCATTTCACGAACACTCATAATTCATCATCTCTTGAATTTACTCTCATGTGAATATGTGTGCAAAGGTTATTCTAGTGTTGGAAAAATACTCTCCAATATCCACTTCATACACATGTAAGTTTCATTTGTTTGAACAGTTTTCAAATATTTTAACATTTGTTTCATATGGTTTAAATGTGCAAAAAAATAACTATTTGAGGGTAAAGTGGAAAGTCTCCCACGATGGAGACAACCATCAACAAAAAGAGCGCATTCGATTTTTGTGATTGGCCAAGGAAAAGGCCCTAGTAAGGGATTTTTTTTTCTAAACTATATATTACTTACCTATCTAACCTAACCCCTATATAGGGTAAGTTTAAGTTTGAGCTAAACCTATATAGTTTAACATATATTCTATATGTTATTCACTACATTTTAGAAACTTTAAAACTTAACTTATTTTGGTTTAAATACTAATTATCCTCCTTCTCCACTCCATGTTTCTTTGACCATACACTCCCTAATTTTACCATGGGAGTTAAGTGGGCGATGATTTTGGCGATCAGTAAATAAAATACATTTTGTAAACCATAAATAAAATCTTAGCCACTATGTCTAACTTATGACTTAACTCCTTCTAAATTTCTTGGTCTGTAATTTTTCATCCCATAGGCCATTCTTGGCCTTCTATGGACATTAATATCTAAATTAAATTAAATTAAATTAAATTAAATATTGCAAATTTTAAACTAACTAATACTTAACCCTTAGTGTTTTTTCCTCCACATGGCCGCTTCGGGTTGAATGGTCAAAAAGGTGTTTTTATATAAATATTAAAAAGTATTTGACCACCATGCCTTGATTTGTTTGACTTTACTAAAATCCAAGAGTTTAATCCCACATTGGGGATGTAAATGAAAATATAAGGCTTTAAATAGCCCACAATGGAGGTGGTAGGTCAGGGCTTCGCTAAACCATTGCTTGTGTTTTGTTGGCTAAGCCAACTCACTGACAGATTAGGTCGGTTGTGTAATATAGTGAGCTTAGCCACTTACATTGTGAGATAATTTAGTTGATGGGAGAGCCCACCCGGCTTAGCCACCATACTATGCAATAATAACATGTACAACTTAGTTTCATCTCTTCAACTTGGTTGTGAGCTTGGAGCTTAGCCTCCTTAAACCAAATTTTTATATATATTAATTTATCCATAGATTTTTTTGGGAAAATTTAAATTAATTTTTTTAGATATTTGAGAATATATTTTTGGAATCTAAAAATTGTATTTTTATTTATTTGTTTTTTTCTAAATAGGAAATTAATGACAACAATTTAAGTATGTAGTAAAACTAAAAAATTGTTTACAATTCAGCTTAAATTGTGAATTTTATCGTCAAATTAATACTCTTTCGTAAGAATTTTTGACATGTCAATTTCTAGAAAAGGTCAAAAACCGAAATTTGACACACGTTCTCACTTGAAAAATAAAAATGGACTTCCTAATTTTTTTTTACAAATTTTTACCCTCATAATAATCTAATAGTTGAGAAGTGTGTTGGGCCCCAAAACATCAGCTAAGTACAAGAAGGCAAATGGGCACACGAGACCTAGTTGATAAAGGGTGTGCAAGTTGAAGGTGCACAGGAAAGGGTTCTAGAAGGGTTTCGCATAACACACGGCGCAGCGCACGCAAGGAAAAATAGGTTTTGTACTTAGCTGCATTCGGCATCCCATGAAGCACACGAGAAAATCATGATCCTTGTGGATAAGGTGCTAGCCTGGCTACTTGAATCAAGAAGGTAATATTCCGGGCATACAATGGAAGTTTCGGAAGACATCATCAGCAAAGAGTGAAGATCTCAGATCGAAAAGGCATGCTCCCATGGAGGACCACTTCGACACTTGGCGACCGATCTGTAACTTCTAGAAGGCATGGTGGTGGTTGTTGAGGCTATATATTCAAGCACCTGGTAGAAGAAAAGGGAGATGTTGGTGAGAAAGAAATAGAGCAAAGGACGGAGAGAGGAGGCGAAGCTCTACAAGAATATCATGGAGAGTTCTATGGGATGGGTTTAGGAGATCTGTAGGAATAATGGAATGTCAAGGGGATGGGCCTGTGTTTTCTATGTAATATGAGGGACCTAAGTCCAGTTCTGATGCATGACTCGTCTGCACTATTATACTGATCTGTGATGGCCTCAATAAATACAATGTGATTATCAACATGTTGAATATGAATATATGTGGTTCCTGGTTTACACTTATGTCTATATGGATATGTTCTATGTATATTCATTGTGAATGGATGTAAACCCTTGTGCATTTTATTTCTATTATGGTCCAGATTTGTACTGTTAATGCTTTCCTTGTCTGAATGGATGCATTAGCCTAGAAACTCGTCATACGCTCTCAGTATGAATGCATGGTTCTTTTCCATTCTTCTACATTTAAGTATCTATCATAAATGATGCATTCTCACGCAACTCACACAAAGGAGGGGCTCGGGCGCCCGTGCGTACCTCGAGTGAGCACCTAGTGCCCAAAGTGGGTGATAGACCGGCGCGCATGGGATTTTCCTGTTCTTTGAAGGGTAAAAATATGACTACATCTTGGTTCCATTATCGGGACCTCTTTTCAAAGTTGTTGTGAGAAATGGCATGCATATTTTTCCTTGTGATGCATGATGACAGAATGCCTGACCTTAGAAAGTGTTGAAACATGGTTCAAGAGCACGGAGGATGAGTTTTCTCAAAGATTCAACACTGGACCTGAGTTCAATGCGCATAGATGGGTAGAAGAGAACTTATACCATGAGTTATATGAGACATTCTTTTGTTGTTTCCCAAGTAGAACTATATGAATGGATTTTAGCATACACATCTAGATCAAGATGGTACTATAGATCATGCGTGTGGACCCAAGATGACTATTAGAGGCTACATGATGTAGATCTAGCTTGAACGCGTGTTGTTGATCACTAGTGGAAGGGAGTGCTGACCAGTTACACTTTAGAATATGACATTTCAACGTATTCTTTCCCAGAAGTTGTTGAGTTCAAGTTTCTGAGGGAGCCAGAGGATCATTTTTGTGTGCTATTCCTTTGGCTATGAAGATCTTGGTCATTATTTTGAGCTTAGAAGCATTCCCCATGGCCGGATAAGAGCTTCTTTGAGTGTTGGGAGAGGAAGCTAGGGTGGAGGAAGATGGTAGACATTGTGGTGAGAAGGAAAGGGAGGAGAGATGACTCAAGTATAACGAAGCTTGTGAAAAAGAGATGAATAGAAAATTCAAGGTTGTAAGTTTGATGGATCTATGGAGGCAAATGTTGTGAAAAGGAGTTAAGGTTCATGTGAAGGACGTGGAGCTCGAGTAGTCTGTGCCACCCCATCTTAGCAAGCATGGGAGAGAGGCCCCTTCAACTTCTGATGAGATTTCATTACATGGAGAAAGAAGAGTCGTTAGTGCACATCCGATCCCACCGGTGACCAAACCTCGGCGCTTGGTTTTATAGATCAAGGGAGAAGTATTGTTAACCCAGTTGGTATCTCGTGGGAGTGACCGATCAGCATCCAGGAGATATAATTTTTCATTTGGAACATCCATGATTGCGCAAACCATTCATGTATTTGGAGGAATCTTTGGACAAGGTGCAAGTACACAAGCTTTGGGTATCACATCTAGGAGTGGCGCATGTCATACAATTGGTAGCGGGACAATATCACAAACCATAGACGCAGCGTTTAGTGACGCCGAGAAAAATAGGCATAAAAACTTCAGGTCCTTTACCTACTACAGGAGGTAGATCTAGTGGATCTAGTGGGTTAGGAGGAAACACCGGAGGGAACCAAGGCTCTGGATTGGGAGGAAAAGGACCCCTGACCACCTCCCAAGTGTTTCTTGATATGTCTTTGCAGCTATTACCGGACTATAGGGGTATTGAATATGTTGCAAAGCATGTGCACAAGTGTGAGTTACTATGGCGAGTGAAGGGGATCACTACCCCAGAGTAGAAGGCAAGCCATTTTGTAATAACGTTGCAAGGGCACATACATAGTTGGTATAGGAAGTATAAATCCCATAAGAGGTTGGTAGACTACACCGCATTGAAGAATGCCTTCCTAGAAGACTTCCATATCCCAAAGTTTGAGCAAAAGAGCATCAATGCTATTAAGGAGATCCAACAGGTAATGATAGAGAGTGTGTGGGAATATGATGTGTGTTTTAAGACCCTCTTGTCAAAATTATCCTATGACATTCATCCTTCTCAACATGCCCAATGGTTTGTCGGAGGATTGATAACACCATTTAGAAGGGATTTGTCGCATAAAACTTTGATAGACCCGCATGAGGCATTAGAAGTTGCCCTGCATGCCGAAGCTGCATTGGGAGCGTTGACACTAATGTTATCCCTTTTCTAGAGGCTCAAATTTCTATAATGGCCAAGAAGTTGGAGAAGTTATCTCGCAAACTCGGCGCATGAGGATCATAGTGGGTTTTGGTGTACAAACTGTGATGTGGAGGGGTCTGCAAAGGATAGTTTCCCTCATAAGTCGGTACACACTATGGCGGTAGATTGTGATATTTTCCATGGGGATCATGATGGAAGTAGATGCTCCCTATTCCAACGTGCAATCCACAAGAATGTTTCTTGCTATTGTAATATTTATACCTCTACAACCCATGATACCAAGGATTACAGATTGATTGATCAAATCCATGATGTTATTGATCTGGGTGTGCGTCGAACCATCCTTGCAAGTAGTTCAAAGGAGCATGACCATCGTAATGAAGGGAAAATAGATGGAGAAACACGTGGAAGAGGTTTTTGTAGAGGATTTCATGGTTACGAAGAATCGCGGTAGAGGATAGAGTGATTTCCTATAGGGAACTTGTTATAATTGTGGATCTACATAAAGCATTACAAATGTGAGTTTCTTGAATTGTTACAATGCTCATGGTGTAGAAAGAAACATAAGTACAAAGAGTGTCTAAAAATTTATGAGCATATGAACCAGAAGCACTGGAAGGAAAAAGGCACTGGGATGGTAAGCATCAAGAAGACCGATTCATAGTGGATGCCAAGAGTGGCATGTGAGTTTGGACTAGAACTCAGACTTGGTGATGACATGAGCAGAGGCCGCATGCACTGTGGAAATGCCAACACCAAGGGCACTAGTTTCAAGAGAGGAAGTAGTACATGTAAAGTATCCATACCTTGCTCATCAGAAATAATTATATCAGGAGACTATGGATATCATTCGAGTTTACAAGGAGAGATCCAGTGTCTAAAGGAGAAATCTAGGCAACAGGATCAAGGAAGGAATGTTGAGGCTGCATAGAAGGACCTGGATGAAGTCAAGGAAGAGTGTAAAATGTTAAGGTAATAGGATATTATTCCCTTTCTAGGAGAATGGCTAAGAGATAAGGTACCACACGTCGAGTTGAGCATGAAAGGTAGGTGTTGTATGCAACCTTCCCTTCATAGCCTCAACTATGATAAGGACATTAATTTAAATGCGGTTGTTGATGGTGGCTTCGATCAACATTGGAGCATAAGTCAATGTTCTTACCTTAGATGCTTGGCATCAAATGGGAAGGCCCACATTATAGCCATCTTCAAATGTGTTGTATATGGTGAACAAGACTAAGGAAATTCCCATTGGAGTCCTAAAAGATGTAGTTATCACCATTCAAAAGGCCAAGTTCATTGGAGACTTTGAAGTCTTGGAGCTTGCCAAAGCAGATAATTTTCCAAAGCATTATTTAGGTGCCCATGGTGTTATAAGAACTATCTTTGACCTATGGTTTAACAAAGGGTATATTAGTTTTGAGAACAAGGAGGAAAAGGTGGTCATTCCTTTAACAGATGGGAAGTCAGCGCCGTATACTAAGCCCTTAGGAGAATAATTCCTTAATAGAATCTATGTGCGCTCCATCAGAGATCCTAAGATAATTCACCCCACGAGAGGGAGTTATCCAATTTGAAGATGCTTATTCTGTGAGTGATACCACTAATATGGTGACCGTTAAGAGGATTTGTAACAATGGTGACAAAGGCGTGCTTAGTCAAGTGCCTAGGGACGAAAGAAGTTGCCAAGTTACTCTAGAGAGGCATATCCTAAAAAAATTTACGGGACATGGAAGCTAGGTGGAAAATGAGGATGAAAGAAGAGGAATGCTCATTTCTACAACCTACTCGAAAGCGTAGCGCCTTTGGTGGGCTACACATCAAGAAAACCTCTTTACGGTGGTGCGAGGTAAGGATCTCATTTTCTGTAAGGTTTTCCAGGAGCAATGCGCCCATGGTCATACAAGACTACCATGGCAAAGAGATCACTTCATTTCATATCCAAGTGTGCAAAGATGCCTGGATGGGACACACAGAAGCATTACCACCTTCTTTATGGGTGTATAAGTTGTATTCCACCTTACAAGGTTGTGCACACACTTGGTATGTTCATTTAGAGATGCATCGTCAGACGGGTAATTGGCAAGAGTTGGCGGTTGATCTCATTTAAGCTTTCAAGTATAAGAGTACCAAACCATCAGTGGATAAGGCATTACAATTGATCAAGTACCTTACGATGGGGATAGAGATATGTAGAGGATAGGCTACTAGAATTTCTAGGTGAGCCTTCTTTGGAGACGCGCCTTAATGAAGAAGAATCAGAGGAGGTAAAACTTGAGTGTGCATGCATGGAAAAAGAAAAATGAAAAATGGTCTATGTAATAGATGGAGAAAAGATTGAGATTTTGTATGTTAACCATTCGGAGGGTACATGTGAAGTCATAGGCAACACTGATGAGTGAGCAAGCGCCTACCATGAGCCCTTAAAAAAAGAAGGTTAACATTGGAATGGAGGTAGAACCTAAGGAAGCTATCATTGGTGACTATTGGTCAGAAAATGAGGTTTCAAAGATCACTGATTTGTTGCACGAGTTCCAAGATTTGTTCCCTCATGGGTACCATGAACTCAAAGGCATTCACCATTACTTGGGGAAGATGAATATCAAGTTGATGGAAGGTGCGTACCCAATTCGGAAGACGCCTTATTAGATGAATCTAAAATTCCATGTACGGGTCAAGGAGGAAATAAATAAAATGATAACATTGGGCACCATTGAGGCTGTTGAAGAGTTGGAGTGGATAAGCTCAATGGTCATCAATATCAAGAAGGACAGGAGGATAAGAATTTGTGTTGACTATAGGGATTTGAATGCAATATGTTTCATCAATCCTTTTCCAACCCCCTTTACTAAAGAAATTTTGGAGGGAGTAGTTGGGCACGAAGTCTACTCTTTCACAAATGGATTCTCAGGATACCACCAAGTCAGGATTGCAAAGGAAGACCAAAGAAAGACAACTTTCACCATTGAATGGGGAAGTTTTTCCTACATGGTTATGCCTTTTGGATTAAAGACTACACTTTTTGTGTTCTCGCACATTGTGGTATAAGAATTTTAGGACTTCATCCATAAGTTTCTTCAAGTTTACCTAGATGATTGGACTATGTATGGATTGGTGAAAGACCATTGTGACAACTTAAGGTTGATGTTTAAGAGATGCTAGAAATTGAGAATATCCCTCAACATTAAGAAATGTGTCTTTGTTACTCCATTTGGAACCCTGTTAGGATACATTATATGCAAATAAGGTTTGCTAGTAGATCCCACTAAAGTTACAGTTATTGTGGGATTAGGGGAGCCTACTAGTCAACACGCAGTGCGTGAATTTCTTGGGCATACAAGATATTCATCAAGGGGTACGCAAAAATCACCATGACCTTAGAATAATTATTGAAACACAAGATTTCCTTATGTTATTCTTACCATTAGGTCTCAAGGATACTCCAAACCTCATGTTTGATCTCAAATGTCATCATTCTTCCCGAGAATAGGGGTTTCTAACATTGTATTAGTATTCTTACCCAATTAATCCTTTTCCATGTTTTGAAATACCTATGTAGGAATGAGTAGCCTTTTTAATGTTCTATACTCCCACCTTACCAATCCTTTAACTTGTTTGATAGATCACACACTCACACCAATGTTAATACACTCACATGTAAGAACTCGAAATTCCCTACTTTCTGACTGCACACAGTCTTACTAAACACATATATCACACTCTCTCAACAATAGAATCACACAAACTCATATAAACACACAAGAACAAATATCTTTCCATTCATAAATCATTCTACAAGTGCATGCATAGATATTAATCCTTATCCACACTAAAAAAATGTATGGAAAATTGTCACAACAAGAGTATATACACACAATAAACCTCAAACCAAATTTCTTGGATCCTCATTCGAATGGAATGGGTGAAAATATTTATATTCATGGCTTAAATACCCTCCTAACGCATTTTAACCATGGTTTAGAGTCCTCGAGTCAATTATACTCATGGTTTACATGCATGAATGCTCCACTAGGAGGTTTTTACATAAGATGTCTTGATTTTATAAGACTAACTAACTTTTTATGATCATAAAAACCCATATTATGCCTTAATTCACCCTTTACAAAGTTTGTAAGCTCCAAGAATGCATCAAAACACCTAGACCAAGCTAAAAATGGCCTCATAATTTATATTTTGCATTTTGGAGAGAAAATATTTCATTTAAATTTGTGAAGGTCCAAAGAAAAAATAACAACACAAATAGACTCCTAATGACCTCTAAAACCTACAACCACCTTGAAAAAACAAAATTTGATGTTGTCATCCTTATATACATGCTAGAGTTGATGCTCCTGCATCATGTGTGAAGGGATCTAGAGCATAGAAGAGAAGAGGATGAGAAGCCGAGAAAGGAAGATAAGAAGGATTTCAAGGTCATTAAAGCTAATCATCGCATATTGGTGCAAGTTTGAGTGAAGTAGGAGAAGTCATGGTTTGAGAGATTTTTGAGTGGAAGGAACTGAAAAAGTGATAACAATAAGTTTTGGAGCAATATGTACTTCAAGTGATATTTTTTTAGGTGGCTGAGGTCGAAGAATATAAGAAGAGTGTTTTTGAGTGAAGAGAGTTGAAAGAGTGATCACAATTAGTTGTTGAAAAACAAGTTTCAAAGGTTATCTTCATATTGAGGTGGCTGAGTTGGTGTTTGTTCATCTTGGGGGGTTGTAGCCTCTTTATAGGTTTGGTGCCCTACTAAACTAGGGGTTGGTGCTCCTTGCAGGTTGATGCCTCATGAAACAAATCCTTTTTTGTGTAATATATGCAGATTTTCAGTGGGTTTTCTTTCCTTGGAGGGATTCCCACTTTATATCTTGTGTTCATGTGTTCTATCTTGCTTCATTTTCTTGTGAATGGTTAGATCACAATTAATAATATCACATTGGTGTATGAATGTTGAATGGATTTTTTGAATAATGTATGCATGATAAGTTAAATGAAGTAAAAAAATTAATAGACCCATTCATCCCCCTCTCGTCATTATACTTCCAACACAAGGAAGAGGCATTTGTCAAATAACAATAAGAAGAATTAAATTTCCTCTAATAAAAGGTATAAACTAAAGAAAATTGTATTTCATTATTGTAAAAATAGATAAAAAAACTTAAATTGCAATTTAAATAAAAATATGAAATAATTCTTTCCAAAACCAAAGTGCAAATTGATCAAGAAGTTCAAACTACATTAAATTATGATGAAATTAAAAATATTTGGGATAGCACTTGCAATGACTTAGGAAGGTTAACCCTTGAGAATAAAAATTTGAGAAATGATTTATAAGAGGAAATAAAATAGAAAAAGGAAATTACGAAAGAAAAATAAAAATTTAGAAATGACCTACAAGTTACTTGTGTCATGGGTGAAAAACTTCTTTCTTGTAGAAGGCCTTCCTCATCATACAATATTTTCCTACGGGAGAAATTTTCGGATGGTAGTTATCAAGAATTTCCTATGAATTACCTTTTGATTTGAAGGATGAAATAAATTTATTGAGGCTTATACTACAAGTTCCCTAAACGTCGAAATTAATGCGTGAATTTCACTTGTGCAAATTTCTCCCAAGTCATATGTCTAGTTTTCTAATCAACTTTTATGTAGGAGAATCCCAATTAAGAACATTCTCATCTAATGTGAAAAAACCAAATTTATTGGGATCGAAGGACTAAGAAATATTTCCATAAGGTGAAGACAAAGGACTTAGTATGATGCCATAGTATCCCAAACCCAACCTACAACTTAGAACATTAAGATCTTTATCCTTTCAACCTAAGATCCAAGAGCATCATATAAAAGAGTTGAAAAATAAAATTTCCAGTATTCGTAAATTCTCTCAACATCTAGACTTTGCAAAGGTAATGGACACTTGTAAAAAAGAGGTATTCTTTAAATATTCCTTTAAAGATGAGGGAATTAATTTCTCCTACAAATCTCAAGTGGTCTATGAGAAGATCCATGAATATAGCAGATATGATTCTAAGAATATGCTAGACTTTAAGCCATAAATGGGTTAGAATGTGATTTAGACCTTGAATCATTCTCTACCCTATGACATCTTGGAAAGAATGCTACATAGGGTACACATGAATTCAATAAATGGGAATAGAAATTTGAGGAAAACAAAGGATTTTGTACCTCAAAACAAGACACTTGAGAGTATCATGATGTTACTCATGATTGAAGTAAGCTGATGGAGGATAGGACCCTTGATCTTGATTTTGGGAAATGAGTTACAAGAGGACTTATAAACAAGTGAGGGGATAAATGATGAGTTCATTTAATAACCTGATAATTACATTGTTTATCTTCTCCCTCGTTTGAATATGCATGTATTCTATAATAACTTAAGGTTGAGTTCATTTAATAACTTAAGGTTGATGTTTAAGAGATGCTAGAAATTGAGAATATCCCTCAACATTAAGAAATGTGTCTTTGTTACTCCATTTGGAACCCTGTTAGGATACATTATATGCAAATAAGGTTTCTAGTAGATCCCACTAAAGTTACTGAGTTATTGTGGGATTAGGGGAGCCTACTAGTCAACACGCGGTGCGTGAATTTCTTGGGCATACAAGATATTCATCAAAAGTACGCAAAAATCACCATGACCTTAGAATAATTATTGAAACACAAGATTTCCTTATGTTATTCTTACCATTAGGTCTCAAGGATACTCCAAACCTCATGTTTGATCTCAAATGTCATCATTCTTCCCCTGAGAATAGGGGTTTCTAACATTGTATTAGTATTCTTACCCAATTAATCCTTTTCCATGTTTTGGAATACCTATGTAGGAATGAGTAGCCTTTTTAATGTTCTATACTCCCACCTTACCAATCCTTTAACTTGTTTGATAGATCACACACTCACACCAATGTTAATACACTCACATGTAAGAACTCGAAATTCCCCGCTACTTTCTGACTTGCAGTCTTACTAAACACATATATCACACTCTCTCAACAATAGAATCACACAAACTCATATAAACACACAAGAACAAATATCTTTCCATTCATAAATCATTCTACAAGTGCATGCATAGATATTAATCCTTATCCACACTAAAAAAATGTATGGAAAATTGTCACAACAAAGTATATACACACAATAAACCTCAAACCAAATTTCTTGGATCCTCATTCGAATGGAATGGGTGAAAATATTTATATTCATGGCTTAAATACCCTCCTAACGCATTTTAACCATGGTTTAGAGTCCTCAGTCAATTATACTCATGGTTTACATGCATGAATGCTCCACTAGGAGGTTTTTACATAAGATGTCTTGATTTTATAAGACTAACTAACTTTTATGATCATAAAAACCCATATTATGCCTTAATTCACCCTTTACAAAGTTTGTAAGCTCCAAGAATGCATCAAAACACCTAGACCAAGCTAAAAATGGCCTCATAATTTATATTTTGCATTTTGGAGAGAAAATATTTCATTTAAATTTGTGAAGGTCCAAAGAAAAATAACAACACAAATAGACTCCTAATGACCTCTAAAACCTACAACCACCTTGAAAAAACAAAATTTGATGTTGTCATCCTTATATACATGCTAGAGTTGATGCTCCCTGCATCATGTGTGAAGGATCTAGAGCATAGAAGAGAAGAGGATGAGGCGAGAAAGGAAGATAAGAAGGATTTCAAGGTCATTAAAGCTAATCATCGCATATCGGTGCAAGTTTGAGTGAAGTAGGAGAAGTCATGGTTTGAGAGATTTTTGAGTGGAAGGAACTGAAAAAGTGATAACAATAAGTTTTGGAGCAATATGTACTTCAAGTGATATTTTTTAGGTGGTGAGGTCGAAGAATATAAGAAGAGTGTTTTTGAGTGAAGAGAGTTGAAAGAGTGATCACAATTAGTTGTTGAAAAACAAGTTTCAAAGGTTATCTTCATATTGAGGTGGCTGAGTTGGTGTTTGTTCATCTTGGGGGTTGTAGCCTCTTTATAGGTTTGGTGCCCTACTAAACTAGGGGTTGGTGCTCCTTGCAGGTTGATGCCTCATGAAACAAATCCTTTTTTGTGTAATATATGCAGATTTTCAGTGGGTTTTCTTCCCTTGGAGGGATTCCCACTTTATATCTTGTGTTCATGTGTTCTATCTTGCTTCATTTTCTTGTGAATGGTTAGATCACAATTAATAATATCACATTGGTGTATGAATGTTGAATGGATTTTTTGAATAATGTATGCATGATAAGTTAAATGAAGTAAAAAAATTAATAGACCCATTCATCCCCCTCTCGGTCATTATACTTCCAACACAAGGAAGAGGTAATCGAATAACAATAAGAAGAATTAAATTTCCTCTAATAAAAGGTATAAACTAAAGAAAATTGTATTTCATTATTGTAAAAATAGATAAAAAAACTTAAATTGCAATGTAAATAAAAATATGAAATAATTATTTCCAAAACCAAAGTGTAAATTGATCAAGAGGTTCAAACTACATTAAATTATGATGAAATTAAAAATATTTGGGATAACACTTGCAGATGACTTAGGAAGGTTAACCCTTGAGAATAAAAATATGAGAAATGATTTATAAGAGGAAATAAAATAGAAAAAGGAAATTACGAAAGAAAAATAAAAATTTAGAAATGACCTACAAGTTACTTGTGTCATGGGTGAAAAACTTCTTTCTTGTAGAAGGCCTTCCTCATCATACAATATTTTCCTACGGGAGAAATTTTCAGATGGTAGTTATCAAGAATTTCCTATGAATTACCTTTTGATTTGAAGGATGAAATAAATTTATTGAGGCTTATACTACAAGTTCCCTAAAGCGTCGAGAAATTAATGCGTGAATTTCACTTGTGCAAATTTCTCCCAAGTCATATGTCTAGTTTTCTAATCAACTTTTATGTAGGAGAATCCCAATTAAGAACATTCTCATCTAATGTGAAAAAACCAAATTTATTGGGATCAAAGGACTAAGAAATATTTCCATAAGGTGAAGACAAAGGACTTAGTATGATGCCATAGTATCCCAAACCCAACCTACTGACTTAGAACATTAAGATCTTTATCCTTTCAACCTAAGATCCAAGAGCATCATATAAAAGAGTTGAAAAATAAAATTTCCAGATTCGTAAATTCTCTCAACATCTAGACTTTGCAAAGGTAATGGACACTTGTAAAAAAGAGGTATTCTTTAAATATTCCTTTAAAGATGAGGGAATTAATTTCTCCTACAAATCTCAAGTGGTCATGAGAAGATCCATGAATATAGCGAGATATGATTCTAAGAATATGCTAGACTTTAAGCCATAAATGGGTTAGAATGTGATTTAGACCTTGAATCATTCTCTACCCTATGACATCTTGGAAAGAATCTGCTACATAGGGTACACATGAATTCAATAAATGGGAATAGAAATTTGAGGAAAACAAAGGATTTTGTACCTCAAAACAAGACACTTGAGAGTATCATGATGTTACTCATGATTGAAGTAAGCTGATGGAGGATAGGACCCTTGATCTTGATTTTGGGAAATGAGTTACAAGAGGACTTATAAACAAGTGAGGGGATAAATGATGAGTTCATTTAATAACCTGATAATTACATTGTTTATCTTCTCCCTCGTTTGAATATGCATGTATTCTATAATAACTTAAGGTTGAGTTCATTTAATAACTTAAGGTTGATGTTTAAGAGATGCTAGAAATTGAGAATATCCCTCAACATTAAGAAATGTGTCTTTGTTACTCCATTTGGAACCCTGTTAGGATACATTATATGCAAATAAGGTTTCTTTAGTAGATCCCACTAAAGTTACGGTTATTGTGGGATTAGGGGAGCCTACTAGTCAACACGCAGTGCGTGAATTTCTTGGGCATACAAGATATTCATCAAGGGTACTGCAAAAATCACCATGACCTTAGAATAATTATTGAAACACAAGATTTCCTTATGTTATTCTTACCATTAGGTCTCAAGGATACTCCAAACCTCATGTTTGATCTCAAATGTCATCATTCTTCCCTGAGAATAGGGGTTTCTAACATTGTATTAGTATTCTTACCCAATTAATCCTTTTCCATGTTTTGGAATACCTATGTAGGAATGAGTAGCCTTTTTTAATGTTCTATACTCCCACCTTACCAATCCTTTAACTTGTTTGATAGATCACACACTCACACCAATGTTAATACACTCACATGTAAGAACTCGAAATTCCTTTCTGACTTGCAGTCTTACTAAACACATATATCACACTCTCTCAACAATAGAATCACACAAACTCATATAAACACACAAGAACAAATATCTTTCCATTCATAAATCATTCTACAAGTGCATGCATAGATATTAATCCTTATCCACACTAAAAAAATGTATGGAAAATTGTCACAACAAGAGTATATACACACAATAAACCTCAAACCAAATTTCTTGGATCCTCATTCGAATGGAATGGGTGAAAATATTTATATTCATGGCTTAAATACCCTCCTAACGCATTTTAACCATGGTTTAGAGTCCTCAGTCAATTATACTCATGGTTTACATGCATGAATGCTCCACTTTAGGAGGTTTTTTACATAAGATGTCTTGATTTTATAAGACTAACTAACTTTTTATGATCATAAAAACCCATATTATGCCTTAATTCACCCTTTACAAAGTTTGTAAGCTCCAAGAATGCATCAAAACACCTAGACCAAGCTAAAAATGGCCTCATAATTTATATTTTGCATTTTGGAGAGAAAATATTTCATTTAAATTTGTGAAGGTCCAAAGAAAAATAACAACACAAATAGACTCCTAATGACCTCTAAAACCTACAACCACCTTGAAAAAACAAAATTTGATGTTGTCATCCTTATATACATGCTAGAGTTGATGCTCTGCATCATGTGTGAAGGATCTAGAGCATAGAAGAGAAGAGGATGAGAAGCGAGAAAGGAAGATAAGAAGGATTTGAGGTCATTAAAGCTAATCATCGCATATCGGTGCAAGTTTGAGTGAAGTAGGAGAAGTCATGGTTTGAGAGATTTTTGAGTGGAAGGAAGCTGAAAAAGTGATAACAATAAGTTTTGGAGCAATATGTACTTCAAGTGATATTTTTTTAGGTGGTGAGGTCGAAGAATATAAGAAGAGTGTTTTTGAGTGAAGAGAGTTGAAAGAGTGATCACAATTAGTTGTTGAAAAACAAGTTTCAAAGGTTATCTTCATATTGAGGTGGCTGAGTTGGTGTTTGTTCATCTTGGGGGTTGTAGCCTCTTTATAGGGTTGGTGCCCTACTAAACTAGGGGTTGGTGCTCCTTGAGGGGTTGATGCCTCATGAAACAAATCCTTTTTTTGTGTAATATATGCAGATTTTTAGTGGGTTTTCTTCCCTTGGAGGGATTCCCACTTTATATCTTGTGTTCATGTGTTCTATCTTGCTTCATTTTCTTGTGAATGGTTAGATCACAATTAATAATATCACATTGGTGTATGAATGTTGAATGGATTTTTTGAATAATGTATGCATGATAAGTTAAATGAAGTAAAAAAATTAATAGACCCATTCATCCCCCTCTCGGTCATTATACTTCCAACACAAGGAAGAGGCAAGGCGGCATCGAATAACAATAAGAAGAATTAAATTTCCTCTAATAAAAGGTATAAACTAAAGAAAATTGTATTTCATTATTGTAAAAATAGATAAAAAAACTTAAATTGCAATGTAAATAAAAATATGAAATAATTATTTCCAAAACCAAAGTGTAAATTGATCAAGAGGTTCAAACTACATTAAATTATGATGAAATTAAAAATATTTGGGATAACACTTGCTGATGACTTAGGAAGGTTAACCCTTGAGAATAAAAATATGAGAAATGATTTATAAGAGGAAATAAAATAGAAAAAGGAAATTACGAAAGAAAAATAAAAATTTAGAAATGACCTACAAGTTACTTGTGTCATGGGTGAAAAACTTCTTTCTTGTAGAAGGCCTTCCTCATCATACAATATTTTCCTACAGGAGAAATTTTGGATGGTAGTTATCAAGAATTTCCTATGAATTACCTTTTGATTTGAAGGATGAAATAAATTTATTGAGGCTTATACTACAAGTTCCCTAAACGTCGAGAGAAATTAATGCGTGAATTTCACTTGTGCAAATTTCTCCCAAGTCATATGTCTAGTTTTCTAATCAACTTTTATGTAGGAGAATCCCAATTAAGAACATTCTCATCTAATGTGAAAAAACCAAATTTATTGGGATCGAAGGACTAAGAAATATTTCCATAAGGTGAAGACAAAGGACTTAGTATGATGCCATAGTATCCCAAACCCAACCTACTGACTTAGAACATTAAGATCTTTATCCTTTCAACCTAAGATCCAAGAGCATCATATAAAAGAGTTGAAAAATAAAATTTCCAGTATTCGTAAATTCTCTCAACATCTAGACTTTGCAAAGGTAATGGACACTTGTAAAAAAAAGAGGTATTCTTTAAATATTCCTTTAAAGATGAGGGAATTAATTTCTCCTACAAATCTCAAGTGGTCTATGAGAAGATCCATGAATATAGCGAGATATGATTCTAAGAATATGCTAGACTTTAAGCCATAAATGGGTTAGAATGTGATTTAGACCTTGAATCATTCTCTACCCTATGACATCTTGGAAAGAATCTGCTTTACATAGGGTACACATGAATTCAATAAATGGGAATAGAAATTTGAGGAAAACAAAGGATTTTGTACCTCAAAACAAGACACTTGAGAGTATCATGATGTTACTCATGATTGAAGTAAGCTGATGGAGGATAGGACCCTTGATCTTGATTTTGGGAAATGAGTTACAAGAGGACTTATAAACAAGTGAGGGGATAAATGATGAGTTCATTTAATAACTTTGATAATTACATTGTTTATCTTCTCCCTCGTTTGAATATGCATGTATTCTATAAATTTTCCTAATATAAAATAGAGAATTTATGCATTTTATTGTTTTAATATGTATGTATTTGATCCACCATTGTGTTCTAACCAAATAACATGGAAAAAAATTAGTTTTGTGTATATAGATATCTCCATATCAAGGAAAAGCACAATTTTATAAATAATACAGTGTTCAGTACTAGAGAACCAACTTTCTAGTCTTCAAAGTCTATTTACATGGCTATAAAGTCTTTTGTGTGGCTCGAGTCTAATCCTTTGGCTTTGGAGTCTACCATGTTACTTCAAGATTCCTCCAGCTGGATTCATCATACACTAGGATATGAATATCCATACTAACTTGGACCACACATCCATGCTTATCCAAGAATAACACACACTAGAATTAGGAAACACCAATTATAAATGGATCGTATAGTTTTTTTATTGTAACCATCTTATGGATTCAATTAGTTCCCCCAATTCTCTCCATCATTTCACCTCAGAACTTGGAGATATTGTGAAACCTCTTTACCTATTTTCTAAATAATATCGATTGTAGGATTCACCTAGTTGCTTTATATCCATCGGTTGAGGGAGCAAGATAATATAATTTTCACTTGTTGATTATCGGGGATGTTAGTAATTAGTCTTTTGTAATCAATCCTATTTTATGATCCATAACTCTTAAATTATATAAAGTTGATTCTTTGGTGATTTATCATGTAGGGTATTGTTCGATCTAAGGGATAATAAGGGCCTACTTGCCCCAAGATTCAGAACCATTAGTATTTTGTATTAGTTATTTGTGTGTGTGTGTGTGTGTGTGTGTGTGCGTGCGCGCGTGCATGTGCTTAATTGTGTTTAGTATGATTTAGTCTATGTTATTTGTTGTTTTATCTTTTGTTGTTCGTTAGTTAACATGGGATTATCCTATAGTGTGGACCTTGCAAGTAGGATAATCCTCGGAGAAAGCCAACTTCTTCTCCTAACCTAGTGCCAACTTCTCCAAAGTGCAGAGAATGGAAAACTAAACTAATCCTACCCTAATGCTTTCCAAGGAGATAAGGATAAAAGAATGCATAAAAGTAAATCTACTCTAAGGGAAGGTGATGCACCAAGAAAGGGTGTGAGACAATCTAAGTGAGTGAAAAATAGGAGAAAACAAGGTAAGAGAGGGTAGGTGGAGGTGCCACAGTCTAAAACAATATTTAATTCCCTATATTCATAAAGCACAACAAATTAAAGGTCCTACAAAAGAGATATAAACATGCACAATATACCTACAAACATAATGGAAGGAAAAAGATGCAATACAACTCAAATTAGGGAAAGAAAAGCCACAAAATACCAATTTTATTGCTTAAAAACATGCACAATCCATTACAATATAGGCACAAGGAAAAATCCTTTACAATAAGCCCAAATTGAGGCCTTTAGCTCACAATAGCTCTGGAACAATTTTGATAGAGTTCCTTTGCAAAACAGAATGAATCCCCTCAAAATGAGGTGAATTTTACAATATATAGAAGAAGATCCTCAAAATTTCCTCACCAACTAATAGATTTCATTAAAGAGGTATGGGAGGCCATATAATTTGGTACTTTTTTGCATAGAAAACACATGGGTGCCATACCTCATTAAAATGGTTGTTGAACTATCATTACCACCCACCTACCTCACTCCTCATTCCATTAGTCAAATTTTCCTACCTGGTCATCAGTATACCTATGTGTTGGATGGTGTTAACAAAATTTCTTTTTCTGTCGGAATAGGTGAACATTTTTTCTATAGATGTCGGCTTGGGGAACTTAGATTCATGGTCGATAATCATGTAGGTAAATTTCATAATTTCATTTTTCACATAATCTGCACCTAGTTGTCACTTTATGCAATGCCGATAGTACTCTTAACTATATCGTACATTTACATATGTATGTCATTGTCTTCACATTGCCAAATCATCATACTTGGGATTCTCCTAACTCTATGTCATTCACCTGATGGACTCATCATCATGCATTTTGACATGCTAACCCATGTACCAATGTACATCCATCCAACATGTTACTGCATTTGGTAATGTCTATCCATCCATTATTTATCCATGTAAACGTATCTCATTCCTATCATTGGCTAGCTGATTACCTGCCAACCATTACCATGGTCATATAACACCATCACCATATTGTTACCATATTTTGATTACATGCATAAAATTCTTTCAACTAGTGTATTATAACAAAGTGACTTTTTTCACCCTTTTCCTTTCAATCGGCTCATACCTCATCTTCCCGAAGATGCCAACTCACCAAAGATGAGCTACCTTGTGATCACCATTCATTTCATTAATTTGCTATTCCATGCCTAAACTCGATATCATTAAGTTGTCCATTTTGTAGGGGTGCAAAAATGGATAACAATTGGTGACTTACGGGATGATCTTCCTACTAGATCTGAAAGACCAGTGACTTAGAGGATCCATTGGGCATGGAGTCATTCTAAATTGCTGAAATTGATATGACACTGAGAATTTTCCTAAAATTTGAAACAATTCTGGGGTCTTTATCATTCTTTAAAACCATGGGTTGGAGATTGATTGTTCCATTCACCAAACTTTTCCTAAAAATGGAAAGTGCAAGAGCAAAAAAGGCACAACTATATACAAATAAAAAATCATACACATCCCAAATGGAATATGCAGAGAGTGCACAAGCACTTATTACAAAAAAAACCTAAACTACAAAAAACAATGTGCTAAAAGCACTTGGAGGAATAGAAATCCTAAACTAATATGTACAAGAAGATATTTCCTTTCAATAAAATGCTTGAGATAGATTCCATTGACTAGAATCTAATTCTTCTCCATCCAACCTTGATAGCTGGAAAGCATTGTTTTCTTTACATGCCTTGAAATCATATAAGGGCCACTCCATATTGCATCAAACTTGGAGTGCCTTCCCATTTTTTCCCTATCTGCATCCCATTTTAGGACCAAGTCTCCCTCTTGGAAGTTTCTAGCCTTTGCCTTCTTATCAAATTTCACCTTAATTTGGGCTGGTCCTTCTCCATTGCTTGCATAGCTTGATTTTTGAGCTCCTCAAGCTCCATAAGCTCTGCATACCTTACTTCCATGGGCTAAAATTATGATAGTTCTAGCTGCTTCAGCAGCTCCAATGTGGGAAACTTGAGGGATATAGGTAGCCTTTCCTCCCCCATAGACTAACCTATAAGGAGAGTTCCTGTTGACCTCTTGGGAGTAATCCTATCAGCCCACAAGGCTGATTTCAACTTGGTGTGCCAAGTCCTTTGATTTTCATCTAGAGTCCTCCTGATGATTCTTAAAAAATTCTTATTTGTGGACTCTTCTTTCCCATTACCCTGGGGGTAATAATTTGATGAGGTGTTGAGGTATACTCCATTCCTAATAGCCCATTTGTGATCTTGGAACTGCCCAAGAAATGCCAAAGCATTATCGATATATAATGGTGGTTGGTACTCCAAATCTTGTTGTTATCCCTTCATAAAATGTCTAGTATGTTAGACTCATTTTCTTCCTTAAGTGCCACTACCTCGGTCCACTTGGTGAAATAATATGTGGTTGTGAGGATCCATTTGTGACCCAAGCTAGAATTTGGATTAATCACCCCAATGAAATCCATCCCCCATTGCATGAATGGTTCATTTACAGAAATGGGGTGGAGTGGAAGGGCTGCTAACCTCTCTTTTCCTGTGAAGAAGGCACACTTTTTACACTTCCTAATCCATGCATAACAATCATTAAAGAGGTTAGGCCAATAATACCCTACCTTCATAATTCTAAGAGTTGTTTCACCCTTGGGGAAAATGGCCTCTATTTCACCATCATGAAATTCATGTAGCACCTTTTCTATTTGATCTATCTTGATGCACCTTAGGAGGACACCATTTACATATTTCTTGAAAAAAATACCATCAACCAATGCAAAGGGAATACAATGAAACCTGAAATACCTTCTTTTGGCCTTTCTCATCCCTTGAGGACATTGACCTATTTGAAGGAAATGGACTATATCTTGAGTCCAACAAGGATGGGTGAAGCATCGGCTGATTGTTCTTGATCATCTTGTAACACCAAAACAACTTCTTCTCTACCACTTGACTCAACATGTCCCGAAGCTAGTTATTCACATAATCCCTTACCCTGACCAACTTGGTCACCTTAATATCAATGTCATATTCCATGACCTTGGTTACCCAACCAACTCTTTTTCATTGAGGTCCTTGTTTAAAAGAAATTATTTTATACCAACATGTGTGACTAGTAGATGAATCCTATTATTTGACACTAAATGCCTGAATTTCTTTAAACTTCTAATCACAACAAGGACATGTTTCTCAATGAATGAATATCTTACCTCATAGTCCACAAGGCCTTGGATGAAGAATGCAATAGGTTGTTCTAGTCTTCTCTATTTTTTGCACCAAGATTGTGGAGATGGAATCAAACCCAAAGGCATAGAGAGAGAAGTCTTTGGAGAAATATGGATTAATGAGAGTTGGAGCTTGAGATATGGCCTACTTTGATAGCTTCAAAACTCTCTTTTCTTTTCCTTTCATTGTCCATTTGAATTCCAAATTCTTCTTCAACATCATGTTAATGGCTTTACAAGAGTGGAAAAATTGGCATGAACCTTCGTACAAAGTTAATCCTCCCCAAGAAAGCTTTGGAGAGCCTTCTTATGACTTGGAAATGGTAGAGCATGGATGGCTTCTACCCTCTTTCTGGATCAATAGTCAACCCTTCTTTGACATGATGTGGCCTAGGATCTTTCCTTCATGTGCCAAGAATATGCATTTTTGGGATTCAAGGACACTCCAAATCTCCTACACCTTTGGAATACCTTCCTGAGGTGAAAGAGGTGGCTTTTTGCATTCTTGGAAAACACAGTGATGTCATCAAGATAAAAAAACTATTTTTTTCAAATCCCCTTGAATGCCATATCCATATCCCTCTGAAATGTTGCTCAACATTTGAAAACCCAAATGACATCTTCTTATAGGCATAAGTGCCCCATTTTGTGGTGAAGCCATTTTAAATTGATCTTCCTCTTTCACCATGACTTGATTGTAGCCGAATATCCATCCAAGAGGGAGAATATTTTTGAACTGGCCACTACCCTAATATCTTCTCCATGGAAGGAAGTGGGTAGTGGTCTTTGAGGAGGCCCTATTTAAATCCTAAAAATCCATGCACAACCTGATTTCCCATTTTTTTTCTGATTGACACCAAATTACTACCCAACTTGAGTGCTTGATTAGGAAAATGATGCTCACCTCAATGAGCTTGTTCAATCTCCTTCTTCATGAGAGGCTCTATATGAGGATTGACTGGCCTTTTTTTTTCCTGAATGGGTTTAGCTCTGGATCTAGTTCAATCATGTGTTGTGCCAATTTAGGATTAAATCCCTTCAAATCCTCATAGCTCAAGAAAAGACATCAGGAACTCTTGGAAAAGTTGTATGAATTCAGATTTTTCTTGATCATGCTCACCTTGCCAATTTGGAGCATTTTACCCTCTCCAATTGAAATGGGCTCTTGAATCTTCCTTTTTACTGAATGTTGGCCTTCTCTTTTCAGAATTGATCATTTGGGTTGAATATTGACTCAAGAGTCACTAAACCCTTTGGAAATTTGTTTTTCGTAGCTGCACCACTTGATCCCCATTATTTGCTCCAATTTCTCCTGATTTTTAGCTGAGAACTCAACCTCCTCTTTAAAAAAATTAATGATCTGTTGATCATTCTCAAAACACCTACCAACTTGTTGTTATTATCTAGAATAATTTGGCCTCACAATTACATGAATATGTGGCTTGATTTTCCCTCTTGATATTATCCACCACATCAAATGTTGCTCCAATTTCTGCAAGCCTATTATGCAACCTCATTCTTCTTCCTGGTATGGCTTGAATATTGAATGCTTCAAGGTATTCAATTTGATCCCATACCCGATGCTTGTAGGCTTTAAGTAAGATCATTCTTAGCAGCATGTTTTCCTCTAACCTAGTTGACAATTAACTCACTATCCCCAAACACTTGCAAGTTTTTGATACCCCTTTTCCTTGCCCAATGCAATCCATGGATCAAAGCCTCATACTCAGTTGTATTGTTTGAACATGCAAACTAAAAATGGAAAGTTGAGTAGTACTTCATACCTATGGTGAAAAAGCATTGCACCTCCTCCCTCCACCCTTCCTCCTTGAACCATCAAAAAAAACTGCCACACTTCATTAACATCTTTACCATCTATTTTGGTGATGCTAGGGAGAGGTGGATTTTCTTCATGTAGATAATAAATTCCTAACTCATCTTCTTCCATCTCCTTGTAGGGATCAAAAGCATGCCTTTTGTGAGCCCACTCATCTAGTGTTAAGTCTTGGAATGCTTCCAAGCTTAGTATCGCTTCCTGAGTGCTTGGGAAATCTTCCTGATCAAAGGATGAATAGTTGGCATTGATTGGACTTGGTACATGAGGCTCAATATGAAATTTTACAATAGGTTCGACCTGATAGTAACCTTAGCTCCATACCTTGTCCTAAAAAACATATGGGACCAATCAAGATAGATAAATAGCCTCCAATTTTTTGGAGTGAAGTCTCTTGAAAAACACAATGCAAAGAGTGGTGGCAAGTCATATGAATGACACATCTTGCAAGACTGTGACATTGGGGCATGCATGTAGTGTAAGGCTCAACCCTTTGATTACTCCAACTATTGTCATTTTTGTTCCATCTAATTGCACTACACCTCTAGAAATAACTTCATACTGAAGGCCCAACTGATCAACTATCTGTTTGGGCATTATGAAACTACTTTCTCCTGAATCAATCATGCAATTGTGAACAAGATTTCCCCCAATAATTAGAGAAATATAGAATGGAGGAGGCTTCATGTTTTTACCTTGTTGAACTCCTTGACTACCTTCTTGTGGAGCTACATTAGTGAGCACCTTTCTTGATCCTTGGGTGACTCATTTGAGATAGGAAAGTTAGCTATGGTTGCTTGCAAAAGGTCCCTTTTCCCCAAAATTTTCAAAGATTCCCACATAGAGATGCTTACATTTGTTTTCTTCATGTGGTCAATGATATTGAATGAAGGTGGGTTTTCCTTTTTTCCCCTACTTGGCACTACCTTTTCTTGTACCTGAGTTGCTACAATGGGCATTCTAGGCTGATTTTGTGAACTTGGGGTTGGATTTGAGCTACTAACTCCTTGGGGTGTGATAGAAGGTTGAGAAACACCTGTGTTTGATGATTTTCCTCCTCTATATTTATTTTCTTAGACCTTGTGTTGGCTGTTACCCCTGAAAAGGAGACTGATTTATACCACAAAAATCCTCTACTTTTCATTTCAAAAGTGTGGTCTCACTAGAAGGTGCCTCTTGAGTAGTTTTTTGTTTGATTTTCTTCTTGGTTTGTCTCTTGAGGCACACCAATAATTTTGTACCATCAAGGCCTAGTTTAACATACCATTGAAACATGCTTGCCTGATTATGGGGTTGACCATAAGGAAAACACCATTCATATTCCTATGTAATGTTATTTTGGGCTGGAACCAAGGCTGGGATGTTGAAGGTGTATTAGGATTGTATGGCTGAAATGGCCTAGCAGCTTGAGGTTGTCCTTGATTTTTTTTTTGCATCTTGAATAGAGGTCTATTAGGCTGATATGGAGGCCTATTTGGTTGGGCTTGAGGCTGATAAGGTCTAAAATTTTGGGCTTGTTACCTCTTGAGGGTCACCAATTCATTCCCTAGGTTTTGTAATTGTTTCATAACTCTTGGAGTTAGTTGAGGTGCTAGAGAAGAGGTGGAAGCCTCATTAGAACTTTGATTTCTAGGAGTAGGAATAGGGGCTAATGTAGGAGCTTGACTAGAACTAGGATTCCCCATTTTTGGATAAATAGGCATAGGTGGCCTAGGTGCAAGTTTACCAGCTTGAATGAGGAAATTCTCATCTCTAATGGCTATGGCATAAGCTCCTGGTAAGGTTATCCCTCCCATAGATTATATCATAATAGATATATCAGAATTTAAAGCTTTAAGGAAATAGAGAAATGCACCTTCAGTAATTTGGTCTCACCATAATGGGAATCCTATCCCATGTCCTTTGAAATCTAAAATTGAAGTCATCCATTTGCTCATTTGGAATCTCTCTTGATCGTAGTCAACTACTCCAAAAGGGATAGATTATCTCCCTTTCCCAAATTGGTTATAAAGTCCAAGCATAGTTCATTCTAGTTTCTGAATTGACCCCTTGTTAAGCTTTTGAACCACTGCAAGAGATTTACCTTTGAGAGAAGAGGCAAGAAATTTTGACTGCTACATCCATATCAACAATCTCATGAATGGACACAAACATTTGCAATGTCTTGGATGTGATCAATTGGGGTCGTATGGTTCTCCCCAGTGAAATATGGGATGTTCTTCAAGGCTGCCATTGGAATTGGATTTATGTGCATTGAGATTGAGTGGACTACTTCCTGTGAAATTGACAAAGGGATTTGGTGGTCCTTGTGGTGGTTGTTGATGTGCCATCTGATTGGCTGAGAACCCTAGTTGATTGAAGAAAGGTCTACTAGGTGGAGGTGTTGATAAGGTTCTGTTTGGTGGAGATGGAGACCTTTGTACTCTTCTTCCTCTCCTTCCTCTCCTAGTGATAACTGCAAGTATTCAAAGACACCTTCTTCTCTTTCTCTAGACCTAAGTTTGGATCCTTCTCATGTACTTGGGCCACTAATACTACTAAATGAAACAAGTTAATTTATAGACCCTTGGAGTCACTAGATGTGTTATTACAAAGCCTCCAAAGGCTAAAATTCACCAAGACACATCCAATCTTGAAAAATCTAGAAAATTGACTTCTGGTCCCACCTGGGCATGCCAAAACTATTATCACAAAATTACAACCTTGATTGCTTGTGATTTGTGTGTGATGAAATCAAGTGTAACCTACATAACATGGGATTATCCTATAGTGTGGGACCTTGCAAGTAGGATAATCCTCTCAGAGAAATTTGACTTCTTCTCCTAACCTAGTGCCAACTTCTCCAAAGTGTAGAGAATGGAAAACTAAACTAATCCTACCCTAATGCTTTCCAAGGAGATAGGGATAGAAGAATGCATAAAAGTAAATCTACTCTAAGGGAAGGTGATGCACCAAGAAAGGGTGAGAATCTAAGTGAGTGAAAAATAGGGAGTAAAAAAGGTAAGAGAGGGTAGGTGGAGTGCCACAATCTAAAACAATATTTAATTCCCTATATTCATAAAGCACAACAAATTAAAGGTCCTGCAAAGAGATATAAACATGCACAATATACCTGCAAACATAATGGAAGGAAAAAGATGCAATACAACTCTGAATTAGGGAAAGAAAAGCCACAAAATACCAATTTTATTTCTAAAAACATGCACAATCCATTACAATATAGGCACAAGGAAAAATACTTTACAATAAGCCAAAATTCAAGGCCAAATGCTACCATCTGCTAACATATAAAATGCTACCGTACAGTATAATTTTAAAATGCTACCATCTGGTAGAATTTTAAAATGCTACCAGCTGGTAGAATTTTAAAATGCTACTTGGTGGCTTTTTTACCACCCCTTTTCCTTCCAATTAGCTTGGACCTTCACCGCGGATCACCGGCTCTCCACGAGAGGATGCCAACTCACGATCTACCCTATCAAATTCAAAGTGTTACACCCATCAACCGCCAACATTCAAGCCTGTTAAATTTTCCATTTTATAGGGGTGCAAAAAATGGATAGTAGGAGTTGGAAACAAGGCTCATCAATTTAAAAAAACCCATCTTGTATTTAGTTTTGATGAATTACATCTTATTTACTGCAACAAACAACCTGTAAGGAGAAACATGTAGAAATCATAAATGCACCTCCATGGTCACATACAAAAAGTATATAAAACAAAATAATACCACAAAAAAACTAAAAATGTAAAAGAAGGTTGATTAACGAGATGCCACCAATTTAATGGCCCTCTCCCACTTGAAAGTAAATCTTGTCACCACACTCCATGCACACACCATAAACATTAAATAAAATCCATGTACCGTTTGCATCTCCACTACACTATGGACCCTTAGCATCTTAAATATCTATACACTTTGCACCTATATCCATCCAATATTATATGCATCAGAAATATAAAAAACAAGTACCACCCCTTCCATTTATCCCTATTGATCTTCTTGGATTTTTGGAAAAATTATCTCTTTCTTGATTATACTTTTCTTGTAGGATTTCTCAAAGGAGAAATAGGATCACTTGGACAACCTGAAGCTTATAACACAACCAAATTTTAGAATTTCAACATAGGTTTCATTTGTAAGCGCATCATCGACTTATGAATTTCTGTATAATTTATTTACAATCATAGTTGAGGACCGAGATATGACTAGTGACAACATACGATTGGTAAACAAACTATCAACAATAATTAATATGCCAACAATAAATCATACACCATGGCTTGGTCACCTTAGGCCCCCAAAGACATATACCATTTCATTTTAGTTATTTATTTTGTCATTACATGTCTTGTCATGTTATTTTATCAATCTATAAAAGGGCTAGGGATCCAACTCGAGGTAGGTTTCTTAACCTAAAAAATAAACTAACATTTTCCCTATCTTTGTTATTATATATCTAGATTTAGGAGTTAGCATAATTTATTTATGGAAATAACCCCATGGTTCCCTCACACATAAAATGGTGACATAATCCCATCTTAATTCGTAGCATGATTTATTTTATCTCTCTAACACTCTCCAAAGTGTATCTCATATCTTTGTGTACAACATGACTCGCATCCATAAGTAATGATGCCACACACCACTTCATCCTTATACATCCCACTATAGAACTTAAACATGCATTACTCAAAAGTAAATAACAATTTATGTCCTTTATGTAACCATGATACCTTATAGGGGTTTAGAAGCTTTATCCTCTTCAACCCCGATTTATCTAATGTATCCTATAAAACCAAATTATTAGTTCTCGACTATCTAAAATCAAGTTGTAGACTTTACCTCCGATTTACATTTTTAATGAAAAAATTCTTATTCTTCCCAAGACCAAATTATTCCTTTTTGGTTTCAATAATATAAAATTTAACATTAATTCCTATCCAATCTCTTGGTTTTCTCCAAAACTTAATATATCCTCTCCACCACCTTGCATAATGTGTGCACCTACGTCACTCTTTTTCCCTTCACTCTCATTGTTTGGGAACTCAAAAATCTATGCCATATTTCTCCACACCTATAACATGTTTCACTGAATCCACGGCCTCTTACACATCCAAAATATCCTCTTACCTTTGATGCAATTCATGTTCTTCTAGGTGTTCACTCACTATACCATATTGAACTCAAATTTTATTCATGATTTGTATATTTTACTCTCCCACCACCACCTTGTCTAATTTTTTTAATGGATGTGCCCTTTTCAAGGAAAATACTATGCTTCTTTCATAGAAACCTATCCTCTACATTGATAGAATATTGAAAGGATTTCTCAATTAAATTCACTTGGATCATTCCAAACTCATATTGGATACGATGTGTAACTCATCCATATACTTAGAGATATTTTCCATCTCATCCTCTACAATTCCCACTCTAATAATGAGTTGGTAATAATTTTTAGTGTATTCCTTCACATTGATCTCTCAATCACATGTTTTATAACTTCTTAAATAAACTTAGGTTGTTGTCTATGGGAATTAATGTTTCCTTTAACTTTTCCACTAGCCTATACCATGCCTTTATATTCTATTTACCTCATTTGATTTCGTTTGTCTATATATAACCCATCAAAGAGACTCCTAACCCTTCAAATTCATGCAAGAAATATGAATTTCTTGGGATTATATAAATTCATACTCAAAATAATTCTTAAGTTTTATCATCTAATCGATGAGCTCTGTTGGTTCCAAAATATCTAGGATTACTCCTCATCCTACCAATTGCATGTGATAGTTTGTCCTATGACCCATTAGCTTGTGCATCTTGTTCTAGATTCATATTCATAGAATATATCTAGGATTACTCCTCATCCTACTAATTGGATGTAATAGTTTGTCCTATGGGCCATTATTTTTTCATCCTCTTCTTCATTCATATTCATAGCTTTGTTTTTTTTTTTTAATAATTTTCTGCCCACCTTTTGTAAAGTGGAAAAGCTGTCATAATTTAATTTTTAATATCTAAACATTTTACCAAAGAGTTTCCTATTAGAATATGTTTAAAATGAATATTTACCCACACTTTACATCGTGGAAAGATACAAGATATCATTGTTTCACGTTCAAACCTTATTTCTAATAGTTACCCTTTATAATATGTTTGCAATTATTCTCAACCCATGCTCACAAATGTGGAAATCCTTAAATATCCATTGTGCTACTACACACAAGGAAAGAAATACTTTATTTGATAATATTTAACATATAAATTTTTAGGGATCCCAATAAAGAGTCAAATTTGACCACGTAACCCTCATAATACGTGTGAAAATAACCTAAATAGAAGGACCAAATGAACACATATTTGAAACACTAAATAGAAACAAGATTTCAATTCATAAACCGAGAGAAATAAAAAAACATGCACCAATCTCCAATGATATATTCAATAATTCATATAATCATTCCCTTGCCAAATACAAATTTCTCTAAGCCTTATGCTTGCATCCATAAATCTAATCTAAATCATACTTAGCTATGAAATCCTAACTTAAAACTAAGTCTCTAAAGAAATTGGGATTTGTTTATACAGAATAAAAGCCACCCACTCGGACTCACGATGTTATGGGAAAATATGAATTTAAGGCCCAAAGGACCTATTAGAGACTCAATTGACGTTTTTGAAATTTTCATGGTTTAAAACATTATATTTGTATTTTTATAGATTTTAATATCTTTGTAGTATTTTGCAATTTTATTGTATTGCATCGAACTTTATTTTTAGTATTTCACAACTTCCCTTAGGATTGTAAATCTTGCTTAGTGTTTTATATCTCCCACATATTCTTGTGAAAATTTTAAATACTTTTGTGTCTTATAAAAATACTTCATAAATTTGTGTGGCTTACACAATACCCTATACATTACTTAATATACTTTTACATAGCACTAACATTGCATAATTTTCTTATGTACAACACATAATGCAATATTAACACTCGTGTCTTGGAAACAAAAATATTTCCTTTAGAATGTGTCATGTCAACAACACATAAATAAAGAATTTAATACAACATAATGACTCTAGTTGTTAAGAGTATTTTTATTGATATAAGATTACATGTGAACTGGATGCTTCTATATCAATTATATTGATTGTGTGTTTCTTCTCTCTAATTGATTGTGCACTTATTGGTGCACTTTGCATGTATATTTAGAAAATTCTTCTATTTCTACATCATTATGTAATTTCACACAATTTTGTAATGATTTAAAGACTACACACATAAATAACTAGTAATAGTATTTAGGAATTCTAAATTTCACATTACAAGTGTAAGGGTGTGTCCTTCAGAAACATGCACCACCTACTTATAATATTCTTCCCTGCACATACAAGTATAAAGTGTATCACCATCATTAAATGCTCTTTTCTACCCAATCGTCCCATAATACATTTCTAGAATAAAATAGAATATCACTATATTTTATCTCTCATATGCTTAGGAAAATGCATTATTTATTTTTATAATACAATAGAATATTGCTAAATGTTCATCACTTTCATATTATAAAAAGGAGGATATTTTTTTACCTCATTAAAAATGTGGGTATTGTAAAGTTTTGATCTGCTATAGTTTTGTGAAGGAAATAGAAAGAAAATTTATTGTTTATTATCCTTCAATTACGGTGCATATCATAAATGTTTGAAATTAAGTTTTATTTTCTTAAAATTTAAAATTTTTAGCATGCTCAAAGGTTAGTAAAACTTAAGAGAGAATAAGTATCATTTTAGGCCTTAAGAAAATATAAGTGCAAACCCATAGAAATTAATGAGACTAATTGTAAAGTGTTATCCCAAATTTACCCCCCCAGGTTAATTTGGATAACACAATAAAATGGACTTATCCATTTCAAATTCCCTTTTCCAAATTATTTGGTCATTGGAATTCAAAAACCCATGGGTGACTAGGTTGTAGAGTATTGGAAATTTCCTATCATAAAGTTGCAATAAAAAGAAAATGGAAGGCCGCAAAACAAAGGTCGAAGGGTTAGTATTGTGCAAAAAAGATTAAAATACACAATACAAAGGAAAGCATAAGGACATGCGGAACAGATAAAAGGCATCAAAGAGACCACATGGAAGCATTCCAAAAGTCTCCTAGACAGATCTATTCCACAGACCTCAAGTCATGGAATAAACCTAAGTCCATATTTCGTCGGGTCCAAGCAAGGTCGGCGAGGTCAGGGGAAAAATGACAATAATACAAAGACAAACAGTTTCTAAGTTCCCTAGACTTAGAAATTGCAATGCGAAGAGCTACATGGAGCCATTTAATTAACCCTCCTTTTCATAGTGTGAAAAATGTGACGGATTAAAGAATCTCTGATAGGTTTTGATACTGCAGAGATGTGGAACTTTGTCATTGGCTCACATTTCGTAGTTGTTAGTAGAGATCAAAGAAAAGACTAACATGAAAAGTATGTGGAGCCTTATCATTAGATCACACTTCACAATTGTTATATAAGACCATTAAAACTTTGGAAATGCATACGGGCATGGAATTATCTAATTGGTCAATGGTTTGTAGATGTCAAAGGAAAAAATCAAAAGGATTGACATGCGAAAGGGCATGGGACTCTCTCATTGGTCCATATTTTACAATGGTTAGTCAAGGGGATTTGAAAAGGTGAATTTCAAAAAAATGTGGAGCCTTCTCATTGGTTGACATTTTTAAAGGAGCTAACAAGGTCACGGGATAGTATGACATTTGTGAAGAAACGTGGCAAGGTCTTATTGGTCCGTTTTTAATAAAGGAAGGGAATGAGTGATAAAGGAAAGGAAGAAGAGCCCGAATCCAAGAACCAATGGGAGGTAGACACTTGGAAAAATGAAAAACAAGCACATATTGGCATAGGAAAATTCTTGAACCAATCGAGAGGATGCCACGTGTCAAATTCTTGTGCCTCTTGACAAGAAAATATTCAAAAGGCCATATCTTTTGATTTTGAGCTCCAAATTAGACAAAATTTATATTATTGGAAATCTCTCCTTGATCCCTTCAACTTGGAATCATCAAAATATTATTTTAGTGCAATTTTTTGGGTTAAAATGGAAAACATGTCATATAAGGGAGAAAAGAGCATTATGGGCATGCAAATGATCAAATTAGGTAGCTCAACCACCAAAATTGATGAAGCATGGCTTCATTTCCTTCTGTAGGATGAAATAGACACAATAATGGCATTACAAAATTCCCATATGCTTTGTAGAGGAATTTAATACAGATTGTTGGTGATAGAAAGTCTGAAAAGTTGTCCATTCTCTCTTTCCTCTCTTCTCTTTCTTATCTCTCTCTCATTCGAGATATATATTGTAAAATATTTCATTTGAAAGAGGATGGACATTCTTAACTACAAAGGAACCATGTCAAAATGGTCTCCCAAGAAACTATGAACTTTGATCCTTCATTTTGGCCTCTGTAAATGCATTCTTTCCTTTGTTTGAGCTGTAATAGACTGTGCATATCTTAAGTAATAAAATATAGTGTTTGTGGCTCTTTTTACGCCTATACTTGTGTTTTATCTATGTTCTTTCCTCTCTCTTACTCTTGTTATGGTTGTGCATATCTTTCTCATTTGTAGGATCCATTTTGACTGTGTTTAATGTTTTCACCCTTTTCTTGGTGCTATCACCACTTTTTAGCTTAGGATTTCCCTTTCTCCATATTTATAACCATCTCTCTCTCTCTCTCTCTCTCTCTCTCTCTCTCTCTCCATGTTCCTTGGCATGGTTAGTTTAGGATTAGTTAGTTGAATTTTCCCTTATAGGAGTAGCTTTATCATTATATTAGGTAGAGGAAGCTAGCCTTCTCCGAGAAGCCAATCTTAAGTAGCAAGTCCACAACTTGAGAAATGGTCGCATGTTAGCAAAAAGTAGGGATCTATATCATATAATCCTAGGGTGCTACTTTTTTGACATAACATAAAGTTATGGTTTGAAAGAAATGAATGTTTATATTTTAATTCCTAAAATTTTATAAGGGGGATTAAGGAATTAGTTCATTTTTCTTATAGTCAATTCATAAAATTTATAAAGAGTTTGGACTTAAAAATAATTTTACTACATAGGTCATAGGAAAATGAGCATATGAGTATTTTGTGACAACAATGTGCATGCCTATTGGGATAAAAAAATTAATTACACTTTGAAGGATAAGTAAGGTAAGAAGTGGACCTATACTTTATTAAAGAAAATATATAGTTTGTTAAATAGTATATATGTCCTTTATGTATTAATTTAATAAATAAATAAATAAATAATCTATTTTATTAGAGCCCATAACCATATGGTGTGGTTACATGGGGTTCAAACCAAATGAAGCTAGGATATGTTAGAGGTCTTAGTTATTAGTCCTAATATAGGGTCACATGATCTAATGGACAATATTGTTACCTTCCCAAGGTGTTAATGTGAATGACATATGAGTTAGATAGAATGTTAGAGGTAGAGGGTTATGTAGTGGTGTCCATTGAATATAGATTAATGGTAACACTTGTTAAAATAGAGGAAGGGTGGTGCTAACACCCATGTGAGCTATTTTTGGTGGTTTGGGATGACATAATTTTAATCCTTGACCAAAATATAATATTAGGTAGTTGTTGGTGTGGAACCTTGGGGATGGAACAAAAATTCAATTATGGGAAAACCCATGGATCAAGGATAAGGCCCTAAAGATTGAAGATCCATGGAGTCACTTAAGACATTTCTATAAGTGATAGAATGGGGAGATGGTTTACAACTATTAGAATGAGGAGAGATCTTGGGCTCAGATTTATCCACCCCAAACTACTTGGGTGCTCTACAGCCCTTTGATGATCTTAACTAGATCCTTAAGGATTTTCACTTACCCTAAAATAGGGCTTTGGATGAATTAATTTGAAGGAATACCGATTTTGGGGAGTGTGAGGTTAAATCTGCTACTTGTTGAATTTTTAGCAAATCAAACCAAGTAGTTACTAGAAGAAGATATGGAACAAGAACCTTATATCCAAAATAAATTTTTCCTTTTGGGAGGTTTTTAAAAAATATTCTTACTATGGACATGTTAAGGAAAAGAGGCATGATCATCACAAAAAGATGTAGCTTGTGTAAAATGCTAGAAGAGACGATCCAACATCTTTTTCCGGAGTGCATCTTTTATTTTCAAGTTTTCTATACTATTTTGGGGTTTTTGGGATAAATATGGTTTTTCCTAAGGATGTTACCTTACTCCAAAAACAATGGAGTTTCAATTTCTAACAAGAACTGATAATAGAGATATAGAAACTATCTCTGTCGCACACCTTGTGGAGAATATGGATTAAGAGAAATAATCAGATATTCAAGAACATATCTTCAAGTATGAATAAAGTCACTGAAATATTAGGACATTCCCTTAAAGACAATGCTCATATTATTAATATCAGATTTTTCAAGGCCTATCTGGGTAGGGAAAGCCGCATTCTTAACAACATGAATGTGATTCCATTAAGCCTTGTGATTAGTAAGGACACTCATAAAAATAGAGTTAGGTGGTCTAGACCACCCGAAGGCTATTTCCAATTCAATTTCAATGGTTTGGATAAATAGAGGGAGGGGTCTTATGGGGGGTGGCCTTATTCATGACCATCATGGTAGATGTCTGAGTGCTTTTATGGGACCCTTTGGAAATCAATCCAACAATCAAGTAGAGAGACAGAGCTATGCTTTGGGGATTAAAGTAGTGCATTTCCTTGAATATAAAATCCCTTATCATTGAGGGTGATTCGCTATGTGTCATCAATGCCCTCAAAGATCAGAGAAAAAGTGGGTGGATACTTAACAACTTAATCAGGGAGGCCAAGACAATGATGGAATCATTTGATAGAGTGGAAATACAGCATACCTATAGGTATGGAAATAAACCTACCGATGGGCTTGCCAATCATGGTAATAAAATGAATTATTTCATGACATGGATAGGGGAGCTCATACCTTGGAAGAATATATTAAAGTTGATAAATGATGATAACATATTGGAGGCAGTGCAATGATGGTACCGAGTTTCTCATGCTCGATATCAATACAAGTATTTTCTTTTTTTGGGAAAGGATAATCACCATGTTTCTTTTCTTCTAAACTTTTGGTATGACTTGAATGGATCTTTTTAGCTATTTCTAAATTTTGATAGGGTTTTTGTCTTAGGATGGGTGGTGACAAGTTCAAGACCAAGTTTTTGCCAGCGTACCTTCACCACAAAAACAAATCTTTCTTTTGGAAAATGTTGCCTGAGAGGAGGGCTCACCAAGTTCATTTGGTGATTAAAAGGTAAGGATCCTCAGCTCTCTGTGGATTTTGGAAATGCATGGGATGAAGGGGGTTTTAATTTGAGGGGGTTTGAAATAAGGGTTTCAGAGGATTCGATTTTTGAGGCAACTAGTTTAAAAATGGAGGGCCTCAAAATTTTCAAAGATAAAACTAGGAAGAAACACAAACTTGCTACTTTTTTTGGTCCTGGTGAATGTATTGTGTCGTATGATGATGGAATTGCATGCAAGTTTCTTCCTAAACATTGGGCAGATGTTTTCCTTATGGTGATGAAGTATTTGACCTTGGAGGGAAAATTCAGGAAGATATTCTCTTATCACATCTCTATCATGAATTATCTTGAAGGGATAAAAAAATGAGTCTGGATTTCTTCTTTTTAGATCTCTGACTTCCTCCATAAACAACTTTAAGAACAAGAAAATTGACATTCCCTTCACCAGGGTCTGATTATTTTACTTGTTTAGAATGGTAAACTTATTATTCCTACCCAACTGGAGGATACTAGGGATACTGAGTCAGATAATGAAACTCTGGCCTCTGCCATGAAATGTCTCAAGAAAGAGAGTGGGAAAGACAATTTGGAAGGGATTTTGATGTCCTTGTAACTTAAAAAAATGGGTCCGGGGAAAAGGGTGAGGGTCTAGAATAAACAAAGAGAGAGAGAGAAGAATTTGGCGGATTGGGAAGCAAGGTTAATGCATGCTGAGTTAACTACCGACACTATCCTCATTGTTAACAAGAATTTGGTTCAAGAGGTTAGAGATTTCCATCATAAAATTGAGGTCCAAATTAAGAGGATCAAAGGTATTTATGTAGAATTTTTTTATGCAAGAGCAAAGGATATCCATCCTGCAGGATCAAGTGGCCAAGGCGAAGGGAAGTAAGTAGAAGATGAAGCTTGTTCTTAATAGTAACGCAGTGAATATTCCATGGACATTGACATTGGGGATAGAGTTGGAAAATGGCCTAAGAGGGTTATCATAAAGGTTGTGGGGTTGAAGGATAGAGGGAAAAGGGCCGGAACTTGTAGCAAGGAAAATGTGAACTAATGGCGGACCTTTGGTTGACCTTTCAGTCTCTTTTTGTGTTGTTGTAGTTTTTCTTCATCCTTTGTTTCAGCTCTATTGTATCTCTATTTTAAAAAAAAATGGTGTAATATTATAGACTGTTGGTAGTCAAGCTCTGCTTGTTAGGGGCGACCCTCATGTCAAGAATTTTTAACCTTCTTTTTGGGTTCCCTTGTCTCTTTTTTGGTCGTTTTGGAAGACTTGGCTTACTTTTTTATGAAGGGTTTTTGGTCCCTTCAAAACCAATTTTTTACCTTATCTAAAAAAACACAAGGAATTGTGTATTTTTAAATTAGGAAAGGTGTTAAGGTCCATGGGGACCCTAAAGGGATTTTTTATTGTGAGTCATGTAATAAGTAGGGTATTTTAGATCTCAACATAGGTGGTAAAGGCCAACAGGGCCAAATGAGTTTGTAATGAAGGGGAATCATAGTTTGCTGATAACAATGGCCCTCAACTAGTGTAATGTATTTTGGTAGAGGTGGATTGATGGAACATTAGTGTTGGATTCCCCTTTCTCCTTTAACAACATAAAAATTGAGAATTCCCAGTTATAACTCTTAAATTCTAGTTTCCTTCCTTACAACTTATGGTTTTATATTAGTAGTTGTGTTTTCCTCTAAAACTTTTTTATACTAGTTAGCTTAGCAAAGTTATACATGTTATTTGAATCCAAAACAAGTAAATTATAAACTTATACCAACCACTATAGTCGATATACTATAGTTTTAAAAAAGAAAAGAATATTAATTTTATTAAAACTAATGTATTAATAAATAATTTCAAAGCATGGGTCCTAGAGACCTTCACAATAATTTAAGGGGATTCTAGTGGCTATGGGCTAGGGTGACCCTTAATGCAACCTCCTCAATTGTTAATCCTCTTCTACGTGGAAGAATAAAAACCCTTGAAATAAAATATAATATCAAATTAAATTGAAATATGGATAAATGTGAGGGTCATTAATGACCATTATGAGCTTGAATATCCTATCACCATTTTAATTTATACTATAGGTTAGTAATTCCTAGAGGGATAAAAGAGAATGATTACCTTTTTACATGTTTAAACATCTTTGAAACATTTTAGAACAAAAAATAATATCAAATAAATAATTGATAACATCTTAAAGGTCTTCATTAATGGAGGTAGTTGTTTTGCATCTAGTTTCACCACTTTATCATGCTACAATGTGTGTAAAATTTTACCACTCTAATGTGCATTAAATAATATTATCACCTCATGCCATCCTATCACACTAAGGTAGAAACCTTAGAACACTCACATGAGGCATGAGAGAGTTTTTTTATTAAGGGAAAATAATTTTGAAGGGACTATACCCTGTATACAAAAGGGCTCAAAAGCCAGATAGCGAAGATGAGAGAAACAACCCAGAGAAGGGCAAAACAGTCAACCAAGAAGGGCTCAACAGCCAAATATTACAATATAAGTGAAAAAGGATCTAAACATACAAAGATCCAAAAGAAAGAAGGAAAGATAAAAAAGAAACCAAAGGAGAAACAACATATAGAGCTCTGCCAAAAAATAGCTCCAGAACCGCCAGATGATAGCTACATCGTAGCCAAAAAATAACATCACAACAACCCATTACTTGATGGCTCTGTCAATCTTGGTCTTGATAGCCTGCAGCAACATGAAGAAGGAAATGACAGTAGCCTGAGAGGAGTCTTGCATATCTACTTGGGCAATTGCAATATCCCTTTTCTCTTTAGGACCCCAAATGTCCTCATTAACCCCACTTAAACTGTAGACACTATGGACATGTTGTTCAATGAAATTATAAATGCTTTTGAGGGCAGACAATATGCAGTCATTGTGGCTTTTAGCATTCCCCAATCTACCATCTAAGGACTGAAGCTTCTTGTAGACCTCAGCAATAACCCCCTCTTCCTCCTCAGTTTGAAGGATTCTTTTACCCTTAGCTCTTTCCATGTTTTTTATAGCCCCTTTGAGCTCTTGTATCTCCTTTTCTAATCTTTCCACCCTATCCAAGCAATTCCTTCTCCTTGGGCTCCTCCACCAGCTTGCTAATATGCAGGAGGTTTTCAGCAAGTTCCAAGTCTTTGTGGCTCCTTAGGACCCGTTGGGAAGTAGGGATTTTAGCTTTAAGGCTCTTGCTTTTCTTGCTGGAAACAATATCTTCATTTTTTCTTTTAAAGGGGGAATGGAAGCAGTGTAGGCAGGTGGAGGTATGGAGGAGGGAGGTGGGGTAGGATTCACGGGAGGGTAGCTGGAGCAGTGGCGGTGGATCAAGAGGATAAGTCCTTGGTGCAAAGGGACAGCCCTAGAGTGGCTCTGAACTTCCCTTATAGATTTCTCCAGAGAGTTAATCAAATAGTGAGGAAAGCTGATAATGTTATTTCTACGAAAGTGATTTAGAAAAATCAGATGCTTTTGAGGTATAGTCACAAATCTTCCTTCAAGGGTAACGTACCTAACCACCATTTTGGCCAGCTCAGCAAAAGGTTCAGGAATCGATGCCACCTTGATGCCGCCACGAACTCAAGATTTTCCCCCTCTTCCAGAAATTTCTTGGTCTCCACCTCCCTATCCACCTTCTTATTGAAGAATTTGGTGCCTTCCAGGCTGAGGCCCGTGATCTGAGCGATGAGCTCTTCCGTGATTTCCATCTCCATGTTACTATACTTGACAATCCTATTCTTCCAACCCTGGGTGAATTTGATAGAAATGTCTTGGTCGAAGCCTTGGATCCTTTCAATGAAATTAGACAGGCCCCCGATTTGCAGGTAATCCCAAAGCTCTATGTTCTCTTTCCACCTCGTGGTTGTGGTTCGGTTCGATTTTTTGCATGGCGAACCCCCATGTTTCCTCTACTTCTTTTTCTCGTTCTCAACTGGTAGAAAAGCTCCCAATGTGCGGGATAGTCGAGGCATGAGAGAGTTATGATCCCCACCATGTTTGACATTTGATATGAAGTGTTATGTACTAATAATAGAATAAAAATAAAAACATTTAAACTATAACAATATAATCATAAGTAATATATAGTTTTATTAGTGAAATAATTTTTCGCTAGGAAAAATTAATTGATTTTCACCAACACTTTGGGATAATGTTCCTCCTTGTAAATGGAGGCTCCTTATTATATGTAAATAAAAAAACTTTTGGTTGGCTAATAGGTCGAGGATATAACAAGAACATTCCATCGCACCTACGAAAAATTCTTATAATTTTTTTCAAGGGAGGAATTTGCAAGGGGGTGAAGTATGGGGAGTGGGAACATGAGAGAGTGTGTTAATATTGCAGGTAGGATAAATCATATGCTTACAATTATCAACATATAATTAGAAATAAATCACAACTCTACTAATTATATCAAGACAAAATAAAATATGAGCATAAAATCTCATTTATTCGTTCATCTAGGAAAGTTGAAACACCTCTCTTAACTAACATGTTTAAAAAGTTATGTAATGAGAGAGAGAGGAAACATATAAAAATTAAAATAGAAGAAAAATGTTATCTTTTACTTATTCTTGGTAGCTATCTACTCATGAACTCAAAAAATTAACAACCCTTTTAATTGAGGAAGTCACTACAACATATATTTTTCAAAAGAGACTCTTCACATCCTCCCCACATGTATTTTCAATTGTATTTTACAACTTGTGACTCTTTGCATTCCTAGGAAAGAAATTAAGTCCCTTTTTATTAATTGAGAAAAACTTATTACAATTTTCAAATATAGTCACATCTTAATGAATAAGACAAAAGTGAATAAGATGAAAATGAAAATTACAACCCCTAATGAAGAAATAGAATGTGTAAGAAGAGAGGAAGGGGGTGGAGAAGAGAGAAAATAAAGAATATAACTACTCAGATGAATACAATACCACATCTGTTGATGGAGATTCATATAATGATGGAATCTTGGAAAGTTCCTCTAGAGAGATCTCAATCCCTTTAAATTATTTACTATATCATGTTGTTACAGGTGCAACTTTATCAACCCAAGGAATGTGCATGAAACTCAAATACTTGACCCAATTTTTAGAGAGATTATTGATGTTCTTGCATTCCATGAAACAAGAGTGATGATCCATCATGGTGTTTTATATGATGGCCCTTATCTCATCCAAGGAATCTAGGATGTCTTTGTTGAAGGAAAATGGATCTTTGGCTTCCTTCTTGACAAGATCTTCAAATAGATTCGACCGATCATACACTAAAGTTTTCTCACCCACCGCCGACATTCCAAGTTTTCGTATCTTGACATTGATTTCCTCTTTCATCTTTGAAATTTTTTTCCTCATATGAATCTAATTTACCAAGATCATGGTTTATCATTTCGTAATGAGAAACCAAAGTTCTATCCTAGATTTGAGACAATTTATCGATCCCGAATTAAATACCCCCTTACCCACCAAGTAGTGGAGAGTTAACTATTCCCATCTTGATGAATAATGGAAACACTTGGTCCCGATACTCTTTTTATTTCTCAATCTATTATCTATTCATCCCTTCTTTTTGGTCATTTCATTCATGTACTTGAACAATGACAGATTTCAGAAGCAACATTTTACCCTTTTATAGAATCTTATTAACCCATTTATCATTTTCTCATCATTGTATGGTAAAACCTTGTGCCTTTTGATGGATTCTAGCTCGAATCTGCTGATGGGAGTAACTTCCTTGTCTAGGATAGATGAAGAAACATTTGGATTCGTGAATTTTTCCACATATGATGCAAGGTTCCTTATATGGTATTCTAATTCATCAATTCTTTTTTTATGCTCATGGTTTCTCATGATAAGGTGAGTGGAAGACTCCTTGAATAGATGAGAATATCCCTCATGTTTTTATGGTCCAAGAGGAATGGTGTTGATATTATAATTAGATAGGGCCATCTCTCTAATATGCTTGATGAATTTAGGCCAAGCTACCTCCACATACTTGTTTTTTTAAGTGTTAAGTGGGAGGAAATTTAGGATTTCTTCCCTTTCTTTTCTTTCAACATTATAGATATAGCCTATAAATGCGGGATCACCCCTGTTAAACCATACATACATCCCCTCTAATAATATCATGTACCCATGAGAATGTTTCATCTACTTCAGGTTCAATGTTGGCATGATGGCGGTTTTTGCTCTCGGTTGAGGAGGCACATCTGAGTCATTTTAATAGGTCCAGCTACGAGAAGAAGAAATAATTTGAGTTGTTTGAAGAATCATTGGCCGAGGTAGATCAATTTCACCTTATTCCTCACCATCTAAAGGATTTTGATTTCTCTTTCCTTCTTTTGTGTCCTCTTGTAGTGAGTTGGCTCATATTCCATTGATTTAATTTTTGGTATTCTTTCGATTAAGTGGAACTTGAAGCTTTCTCAAAGCTACCTTAAAAGTGAAGAGAGCAGATGAATAGTTCTTTGAGAATGAATGCCTCCTAAATCGATGAATTCAGATATCTTATTTTTAAACCACTCTCTATATCTTTGATTCACTTTGCCTCAGTCCTTTCATAGATATCCCCCATTCTTGGATTCTCCAAAAACTTGCGGAAGAGTTGAAGCTTTCATGATTGATACTCGAGGTTGTTTTATAAATCTGGAACATTAAGAGGGGGTGAATTAGTGTTAAATTTAACCGTAAATCAAAACCAATCATAGTGTTCACTTAAGAATTAATACACATCAAAATAAAAATGGAATCAACACACACAAGAGACAAGAATTTTTAAGTGGGAAACCCAAATTGGGAGAAAACCCACTAAACCACAGAAATATAGCCCAAATTTTACAAAGGTGTTGAGATAAAACTAAATTGATGAAGCTACAACTTCAATTCAAGTAACTACTTGATAATATGCAAGCCAAAAATTTCCAAAAAGTAACCAATTCCAGATTAGACTGAGCTATAACTCAATAAGTACATAAAAATCTGACCACACTTCAATTTGGATTCCAATACACCTGATAGTGATCCTAAATTAGAAATATATTCTTCTTGAAATACCTATAATTTTATCAAGATTTCATTTCTCTGTCCACCTTCTATCTTACCAATTGATGCACTCATCTATTATTTTTGAATTGTTAGTTTAAGGATAGGTTTGATCTTTAATATTCAACAATCACACCTATTGAAATATCTATATTTCTTATTATCTATTATCACTTACCACTATGTATCAGATGTCACAATACTCTATCACTATCACAACACTATATCTCTATTTTCAATGTACTTCTAAGGATCGATTTGAAAGGAAACCTAGACTTCTACCTCATTACAATAAAGGATGATACAAATAATCGGTTCATCATAGTTATAAATAAATTTGATTCTCAAGGCAATGAAAAGGATATTTTAGACCTATTGGACCATGAATGATCCGAACGAAATATTTGAAGGAGCTTCTATTTCAAGTTTGAATAAGAAATTACACCCAAATATTCAAGCATAGATCTTGCATTAATTGTCTCCATGAGATTAAAAAAATTGTCAACAAATACTCACTTGATTCTTAATGAAAATTGAAAATTATTTTTGCAAATGACTCACGTGACAAAAATAGAGTTATCCCCCTAAAATTAGGACTTTTCACTAGTTACTTTGAGAGAATTGAATTTTTTTTTTTTCTAACCATAGAATCAGTGGTATTGCCATGAGATGACTTGAGAGCATAAAAAAATTTATATCTTTGTCAATTTTGAATTAATTTACAAAAAAATTTACTTTCTACGGATAGTAGAGATCCTTTTCTATCTTCTTTAACCTTTTACTGAACTTGAAACATGACAAGCCATTCCCATATAAAGAAAAAATAGTACAATAAGTCTAAGAAAAAGCAAGAAAGACATGTTTGAGCTCAACAAAAACACTTTAGGGTATAAGATGAGTTTTTATTTATAGGTAAGACCACTTAAACTCTATTTCCCTCTTGAGAGCACTTAACACCACACTTGTACCTCCAACAACCATCTTTGTGTGAAATTTCAACCTTGCATAATGGAATTTCCTTAAATTAACACAATCATCAATGTATGTACAACTTACACTCATTATGATTTGGCTTCCACATTGAAGACACTCTATATTTTCTAGCAATAGTTCAAGAGCAACTAGATGAATCTATTCAGGGTTTTTAGAGTGAGTCTTCAGGGAGAAAAGACTTCAGACATGCTCTTGTACCCAGTATTCTTGGAAAAGTGGCTTAGGACAGGATGAAGGAAATAATTTTTTTCTCTTAATATCATTATAAGGATAAACCATGAAATTCATTAACTTCAACAATGTCCATTAGGGGGGATCAAGACAAATTTTCAATTATAAACAACCAGGTTGAGCATTGAACCCTGATTGTGCCTTTAAGTCCCATGAATGAATAAGATTGTCCTTGCAAGGATTGAGATAAATTTTCTTGAAGAAATGATCTTTTTATTTCTAATAAGTCGAATAATTCACCAATTTTTCAAGAAACAAGAATAACTCATATCAAATTAATACTTCAAGAAATAGATCTCGAGAGGAGAAATAACATGTCAGTAAAATTATCATATCTTCTTTGATACTCATCCATTTTGCCTCAAATTTTTGCCACACTTCAAGATTGGATTCCTATTAAAAAAATTCTTCTATGATTTATCTGAAGGGGTGTTCATATTTTTCTTGGGTGCTAATAAGACAGACATCTCACTATGCACTTTTAAAGACACCTCATTATGCACTTTTCAAAAAGTCTATTTTAGAAAACTAGCATAACTTTCACATACCATCTCAAAACTTGATGAAATTTGGCATGAAGCACAAAAAATATCCCCTATAAATGATACATGAGCTAATTTTTCATAAATATGCATGTACTATTATATCCTATCTCATTTTTCATCAAGTATACACCGTTAGTTCTTAAAGCCAACATATGTGAACTTTTGACTTTTGCCTCCTAGAACAAAAATAAACCTTGTTATTACTCACACATGCCCTAGAAAAAATTCCTAGGCTGCTAAAATTCCTACATGACCTTTCCACAACCTATATAAACTTATCATAGCTTATTAGGCTCTAGAAACAAGCCTAAAAGTACTAGTTTCAACTATGCAAATCCACACAGATGACCCGATACACCCTCTCCGAGATCTCTTGACCATGCTTGCAACATCATTACTAACCTATAGACCATATGAAACCAGAAAGCCAACTTGTAATCTACCTTTATTGATCAACCACCTCACTATTTGAGCTTGAAGCACCTTGAAACCAACCGAAACTTCCTAAAACTATCTTAAACCATGAACACCATTGAAAACCACATAACATATATGCTCTTTCACTCCTCCTTTGCCATCAATGTAATATGACACCAATGACAATAACCACTAATGCAACAAGGTAAAATAGGTCGTACATCTCAGTTTCACCATCATCAATTCCTTCCTCAAACTAGTCAAATCCAAATCTCTTCATTTTCCTTATTGTCATCTTCATATTGTCTCTTTCCCTAACTTTAATATCATTAGAAAAATTTACCCAATAATCTATTTTCAGAACATGGTGCAAGTCGGGGATATGAAACATATCAAGAGTACTTCAAATGTCAAAGCGGCTCTTGGAGTGTAGGAGTAGAGATTCAACTGTGAGAAAGAGGCTTCCAAATTTGATATATCAAAAAGGGATTTGCAAGATAATATTCCCAAAGAGATAGGGAAAGATAAAAATTTCTTCTTCCTTCTCTTGAGTTTTCTATTGATATGATAAAGTTGTTTGCAAAGATAAAACATGGTGATCTTATTCTTTGAGGTACCTTGGAATTTTTCACAAAGCGAGGTCAAATCCATATACCCTTATGTACGAGAAAGTCAATAAAGCGTGTGAAGAAGGACTCGCATCTTTGGATCAATGCAGAATCTTGTGAGGATAGTCTTGGTTCAGGATTTCATCTGAGAAATCTTACGACATACGTGAAGAATGCATCATTCACCCTTGTAAAGTGGTGATTACTCTCCTTGAGGGTCAACCCCTGGCGGAGGTTAGTTAATCATTTTCTTTCCCTCGATGATGGTAAATATGAACAATGCTATCCAATCTTGAAAATATTTGGTGGTTTCCTCTCCCATCACCCTACTCAATAGGATGATAGCATCTGAGAATCCTACATGAAATTCATGTCGAGACCAATAATTTGGTACATGAGAAGGATTTCTCACCTAGTTCAACCATGACCCCAATGCAAGGCCCTAGAGGTGTGAATATGTCTTTGATCATTCTCCTGATGTAAACTCCTTTCGATGATTACCATGTTGCTCTAAATTGGGATTTACATGCATTTTGATATTCCTTTTGGAGTGAGTATGACCAAAATTGAATTTTCATCCACACTGATGATTTGAGTATCTAGTTAATAATGTTGAGAAAAATACATCACCAATTTTATGCTTTTGAAGGATAATGGGTGACCACTTGTGGAAAACAAACTACTTGTCTATATTCTTTCTTCTACTGAGTTCGTTGGGGTTGTGAAGCATCCAGCTTTTCAAATCCTCCAAGTCCATGTGAGTGACATAGATGTCCCCCACCTATGGATGCTTTGATGTAAGGGTCTAAACAAGTTCCAAACCAAAAATTTGAACTTTATTATTGCAAAAATCCACTACGTGGTAAAAAGTGAGAAAGACAACAACTTTCTACACCTAAAATGGACAATTTCTATTTTCAGTAAATAGGAACTAGGGACTAATTTTTTCTTTTTTCTTTTTTATTTTTTAAATATCCTAAAGCTCCTAACATACTACATACACTTTCATTGATGTTTCTTTGATGGTTTTTGATATTTACTATTTTTAGAAAGTGCTTTTTCTTTTTTGCTTTTTTGATTTTTCGACCAAATTTGCCTAGTTTGTATTCTCTATTGATATTTGAGTGCACTGATTAGAGAGGGTTTTAGTTTTTAGAATATTTCTATTTATAGTAATTTTAAATACCTAATACTTACTATATTTAGAAATAACACTTCTTCATGTCAGTTTTGAAGAAAATAGCTTCTTTGGAATAGGCTCACTCCTGGGATCCCATGCTCAAACATTTGTTTCAATCCACTCATCAGAATGCTTGGAAACTGAAAATCATGATCTAGGGAATGGAACTAAGGTTTTCTGACATAAATAATTTAGAGCATCATCTATTTTTTAATCACTATCTTCTCGAAGGTGCCTATATTATAGAGCAACTGTGAAAATTTTGTTTGAATCCTGGCCCACCGGTTTGGGAGATATGAATTTTTTTTCGTTTTAGTACTCATGGCTATTACAGATGAATTTTTAGGTATGTCGATGAATTTTCAGGTTTATTTATATTTTTGGCATCAACAACTGGGTCGAATTGGTGAAGGAATGAGGTGAAACAAACTTGTAAAACTCTTTAAAAGCTTAAAACAATGTTATTTTTAAGTTGTGAAAGAAAGCTTTAAAACTTAGGTTTGAAATAAAGATGGGTTTAGGTGAATTTTATTGTCCCAAATATCCCCACTATCTCTAGGATAGTGTGCGCTGATCATGGCAAAAAAATGTTTCCCCTTCCCGAGCTTGACAAGTGGTGGAACTTTATTGGAGAGCTTGGAAGATGAGAGAGAAGGATTTAAGCACTTAGGTAGTCAAAACATTTGGTCGCATGATGAACCTGATAAGGGGTTAGGGGTGGGGAATTTTTTTTCCCAACTTTCACCACTATCTTAGGACATTTGGGACAGTAAAATGCACCCAAGGGTTGAGGATAAAAACTTAGCCAAATTCCAATGCACAATCACTTAGCACCACATGGGAAAAACATGGTCATGCAATGAACAAAGAGGTATCACTGAGGGATGGGGTATGTTTTATTTCCCAAACTATTCCCAATGTCTTCAATGTCCTTGGGACACCAAAATGTGCTACCCACCCAACTCGAAAATGACTAACTCCCAAAACCCGAAATCACTTTTCTCGGAGTTCCAAGAACTATTTTTAGGAAAAACTTTATATCATTTTGACTCCCAAGATCATTTCAAGATCAATGGGATGGTTTTAAATACCTGATGCTATCTCCTTATCCAAAAATTATACAATTTCATTCGGGACCTCCAAGTGATTCTCCTAAAATTGAGATGCCCTTAGAAACACATGGTTCTTGTGAAGAATTTGAAAAATCTATCATGTAGAGGATTATTTAATATTTCTTATGGTATATTATTTTCCTCTTAACTCATCCTAGAGATTTATGAATCCTCCATTAAATTACATGTACCTTTTTCCACTACAAGATCCTTAAGGCTCCAAAACCCGCTTTTATTGTTCTTGTTCCAAAACCTCTAAAACTTTCCTAAGTCTTCATAAACCTATTACATTTCATTTAAAACTCTTCAATAAATCCCCCATATGGTTTTAGTCTTCTTGATCAACCATATAGGATGCAAACCTATCCCAAAATGGCCAAAGGATAGCTTTTTTATGTTTATTAGAGATTTCATCTTTTGACAACGCCAACTAAATGGATTGAATGACCTCAAGACCACATTTTAAACATTTGGAAAGTTTTTTCATGACATTATGAAGTTTTTCAAGCATGGTATTGTTATGACACGTAAGGTAGAATGATCCAAAGGATGCTTTAGGAGGCGCTTCATAAAAATTTTTTTGTTACTTGGTTAAAGTTGTCATGTTTTCAACTTGAATTTTGATCTTGCAAAAACACATGAAAACAAGTTTTTCACACATAATAATTAATTAGTGACTCCATAATACTTTTTTTTGTTTGTACTCAAATCATAGCTCTAAAAATATATTAGTCAAGATTTTTCTCAATCTCTTAATGGTTTCTTGATCCATTAGTGTATCTTTATCATGATACCTCTAGGGGTATATATACTAGTGGGGACTTGACATTCACTAGTCGAACATGAATTATAAATATCCCTTGGGTTTTATATTTACTAATTAAATATTACATTGAGGTAAAATTTATTCCATATGTTACTAAATCTTATTTTATCATCTTTCATGGAAGCCTTTTAAGTGTTACATGGTAGTATTCCTTTGTTGCATGGAATTTCTTCCACTTTAGATGAATGCTCCTTTTTATTTTATTTTCTAGTTATTCTAGGAAAATCTATTTATATACTCAAGTAATTTTACATGGGCCACTTACCCCACCTTATCATGCATGTGTTTCACCACATAGGAGTACCATATGAAAAAATGATTTAAAAGGTAAAGGTAAGGTATGTGAGGAATACCTGGAGGTCGTGAAGAGGTTATGCACCATTGTTGAAGACCAAGCTGATTGTAGAGCACTCCTTTTTTTCTAGGAAGGACTACCTGAGAAGCAAAGCAAGACCACAAAATAGAGTTAATAACATAGGTTAGTGGATTGCCTAGCATGAGCTAGATCTAGGAAGTAGGGTGCTTCTTAGAAGGTTGTCAATCCACGTCTTAATACAAATTAATGTTGATAAATATCATGAAATGGAAAGTCCTACTGTAGTTATATGATTTGGGTATCTCACACAACACAATAGTCTAAATATAATCTAAATGAAAAATATAAGATTAAATCTAGAAGAATGGTCAGTTTTCAAGGTCTATAGGTATGATAGAGGGAAGAAAGAAGGTTTGGGTGAAGTCTTGGGAGGTTTTGGAGAGTTCAGGTGGAGGAATGAGCTCATTGGTCTGAGGAAAATTCCATACACGAGAGACTAATGTCGGTTGGGGAACCAATTCAGTCACTTGGTTATAGTCGGGATTAGTTGGGTAATTGATCACGGTAGGGGAACTTGGGTTTTAAAGGTAGAAAGGAGGTTGATTTGTGATATCTTTGATTACACAAATTATTGGGAGGTCTTAGATAGGGTGTAATAATTTAGGTGAAGAATCAACAGGGGTAAAAAGGCTAGTTAAAATGGAAGAGTGTTTCGGGTTAGAGTTAGGTGAATGGGCTACGAAAGGTGTGCGGGAGAGGAAAGCGGTGATTAGATGAAGAAAAATATCTAAAACCAAAGCTAATGAAATCAATAACTTGGTTAAGAATAATTATCAGAGATCCGGAGGTTGGTAGAAGGTGGTGATTGGTGGGTGTACATAGGAGAAGTGAGCCAAGATCTAGTGCCACGGTAATAAAGGTTGTGTGCTTATCCATGTAAATAGTTCGAGCCTATGAAGCTGAAGATTGGTTTCTAGTGTAGAGTTTGATGCTCTAGTGCTTAGGTGATCATTAGGATGTTGATTAAATTCCCAAGATGCAAGATCAAAGAATTTCTACCAAAATAAGAACCTAAGAAAAGAGTTGAAAATGCTTATTTTAAGGAACGGATTGCAGTTCTTTGATCGGGTGCCAACCAAGGAGTACCCAAGATTGGTCAAGGAGAAATAGTCTTATTTTCTAAAAATAACCTTTTCTCTCCCTTTTTAGCATGAGTCAAGAATAGTTATGGGTTAGGAGTCTTGATTCTTGTTAAATCACATGGGAAATTAGTGGGAGAGGTAGTTGGCAATTAATATTAGGTTTAGAAGAATTCTTAGTTGGTTAGGGGAGTGATGAATCAGTATTAGTTATTAAATAGGCTTGGAATGGGTCTAAGGTGAGGTGGAGGGGTGAGGTAATAATTAATCTAATATAGGTAATTAGATTAATAAAAATATGTGAAAGGGGTCATGACAAGGGGTATGTAATAAAAGGGGACCTAGAGGGTGTCATCCCAATTTTGGGTGTCTACATTTTCCCCTTTTTGTTGCGTAGCTTGTACTAATGAGCGATGATGAAAAAAACAAGAAGTGGATGCCCCAAATATGGGTGGAGGTTATCCCCCTCAAACTAGGATTTTAGGTATTAGAAGACAAAATCGGTGATGGGTTTGATAAGGTGGTAGGTGATGAAAAATGGGGTTATGGGAAGGTATGGGAAATAGTGAGAATAGTGTGAGTGAAAGGATCTAGAAGAAAAAGACACACACACACTTAGAATGCAACAAAGCATAAGGTTGAAGAGCACACAAATGTTTATTCATCAATGGTCGATAGTTTATCCAAACAAGGGTAATGTGGTCTAGGTATCCAAAGTAAAGGATATGATCCTAGAAATGCATTAGGGCTAGGTGCAAGAACGGGTATAGGTGTATTCCAAAGCACCAAAAGGTTTTTTCTATTTTAGATAAATGTCAAAAATAAGGTGAGGTAAGGTTGGTAGGCTAAACAACATAGGTAGCATTATCACACAGAGAGCGAGGAAATGAGGTTGATTTCCATAAAGGTGAGGTCAGTGACGAAGTTTATATAGGTAAGGTCATGGGTAAGGCCTAGGTGGAAGGAAAACATGCTCGAAGTATCCAGAGGATGGTTGTGAGGTGGTGAGGCTGTGAGGTGAGCTGCGGGGAGGTTATAGGGCTATGTCAACTAGAAAAGGTAAGTGAGAGAAAAAATTAGGGCTAATGAAGAATATTGAGTGATATGCAAGGTGATGGATGCCAATTTAGAGGGAATTGATGTTGGTAGGGTGAACGATGCGGTCACCTAGGGAACAACCCAACGATGTTGATCACCAAAATGGAGAGATAAAAATGGAACCCCACACAAATTTTTCTTATTTGAGCATTGGTTGTGTTGGAAAATGACTATTGGAGATATTATTTGCAAGGAATATGACAAATAGTTCTAGAAGGCCCGAGTTAGTGAGAGATAAGTGGGTGGAGGAGGTGATTTTGTGGCCCCATGAGTAGTGAGCTGATTTTTGGGGAGCTAGGAGATTTTGACATGGTAGAGGTAGGGGAAGCATCGGGGGTGCTCCGGTTTAGGTTCCAACCATCCCAACATGGAGATGCATGTGAGCGAGAGGTAGGATTTTGCTTTATAGACTTGGTTTTGTAGAATTATAGGTACGGAAATGAAAATGTTATTATTGTTATTTTTCTTTGAAATTGGGGTAAAATTGGGGTATGGGAGGGTAGAATTAGATTAATTAGGTGTGAAATTGAACTTAGGGCCGAGTTAGAAGTAATTTGGGTGGGTATTTGGGTGTTTTTGTGAGTTTTTTAGCAATGAGGGGTGTGGGGTTTGACTTTGGGGCTGAAATAGTAACTAAAGTTGGTTAGTTATCATTCAACATCAGTAAACTAACTAACTCCGATTAGTTGAAGGGGAATGGCATCGGTAGGGGAACCGATGTTGGGTTCTCGATTATAGAACAAAGGTGAAGAAAATGTTGATGTTAGGCCATCTAAGGGAATGTGAGGTTGGGTAGGGTGGCAAAGAGAAGTCTTAGGGAAGGGTTGGAGTAAAAATGATGTTATAGGATTATTTCGAGGGGTATGGGGTTAGTTAGGTCAATAAGTGAACTAGTGAGAGGGATTTTGTTGGGTAGGTCAATAGGTGAACTAGTGAGAGAGATGTTGTTGGTTATGTCAATAGGTGAACTAGTGGGAGGACGAATATGTAAGATTGGAAAAAGGGGGAAATAGTGGAATGAAGGGGAAAATAATGGCTGAGATATCCTTTGAAGACCCCATGAATTCGGAGTATTTCCTACATAGCCCTTGAAAAAGGGGCCTCAGGCCGATGTAGTTCTCCCATAGGATAAGAAAGAATATAATTTTGGTAAGTAGGTCGGGTGAAGGTGAATGGTCTAAGTAATGCATGGTAAATATTAGGTGTAGTCACATTTTGAATAGAAAGTTGAAAAGGAAAATGATTAACTTATGTGGGTGTTGATGATGTAGGCTAGGTAGTAGATGACTATGAGGGACCGACTTCCAACCCTTCTAATACAGATGATACCCACCATTTTGGATGAGGAGTGGGATCACATGTGGGTAGTTGGGCTTGTTTCACTCGGAATGTTTCATTCCTTTTAGAAACAGATAAGGGTTGGGGCTAGGAGGAATACCTATAGAATGTCGAGATGGTGTGCGCGTACCGTAGAGAAAGATCAGGCTGACTGCGAAGAACTCCTTTTTGTCTTGGAAGGACTACTGCGCAAATAAGAACACAAGACCACAAGATTTTGATTAGACAATAAATGAGGGAACTGCCTTGGGCCCAGGAAATATAAAACTTCCTTTCGAAGGTGGTCAGTTCCCCTGCTAATATGAATTAACACAAAAGACTGTAAGATATCAATTAAATTGCTTCGTTGAACTGGGTAGGGGAAAGGCTGGTTTTTGGTTATAGTCAGGATAACCGATACCGGTTGCTGATAACCGATATCGGTATGGTCTAGGATCTGAAGGTTGGTTGTTTTGTGGGGTGGTTGTGTTGTTTGGTAGTTGTGTTATTTGTAAGGCTGTATATAGGTGATATTAGGAAATAAGGTGATGAGAGGTAGATGAATGATAGTTAGATGCAATAGCACGCTGGGTAGTGGATCTAGGAATGGATTTGTGAGGATTGTGCTTCAAAAAGTCTAAGAAATGTTATTAAAGAGGACATGCAAGATGTAACTTACTGGTTATTGACGAAGATGCAGGTCCAAGAACTCTGATGACAAAGGCAGAACTCTAGGTAGGATGGCTTGACACACAGAAGATGAGAGATCTCCCTCCCGATGATCAGCTGAGTATCACAGGTTTCTGGCTATTCCGTCGCAGTTCTGGGCTTGATCTCCTTTTGCTGCAACTCTCCTTGTCTCTTCACTCATCTCTGCTCGGCCAAGTGAAGATTCGAATGCTCTTGATCGCTCCCAATGATCTCCCTTGATTCAAAAATCCTTCGACCTTTGTTTTTGGTTTGGGGAGCCCATTTTACAGGGAACCGATGGCGGTTACGTAACCGACGGCGGTCGAGTAGGAACCGGCATCGGTAAGGAAAAAGTAGGCTATTTTTAGTAAAATAGCCCACCTTCCCTGCTTTTCTCCCGAGGGATTAGTTGCGGGCTTGGTCAAGTGACTAGAATGTCGGTTTTGGGTGCGAGAAAGGGGTCCTTAATCATGGGTGTAGGTGTAGACCAAGTTATAGGTCTTAATTAGGTTAGTTTAGGGTTAGGGCTAGGTCATGATGAGGTGGCAAAATGAGGTGGCAGGTGAGGTGATGGGGATTTATCAATTACAAGGTAATTAATAAATAATTGTGTAAGGTTTAGGTGATGAGGTTAGGTTGCGAAATGGGATGCGGGTCACAAGGGGTCATAAGACATGAATTTGGTGTCTACATTAGCCCCTTATTGTCGTGTGGCTTGTTTTGTAAAGCTGCACGGACAATAATATGAAGTGGTTTCTCCTGTTAAGGGTATAGGTAATCCCCCTCAAATCTATCACAGATTGAGGTAGCGTGAAATCAGGGATAGGGTTGATAAAGGGTAAATGGGGTATAGATAATGGTGAGAGGGTGGGGTAGGTCCAAGCGAAAAGCAGTACGTTGAAATGCAATAGTGCGACTAGGGTACATGATTTGACGATCAAACCAGCAATGCATAGCAAAGGTCGATAGTTTATCCAAACAAGGGGTGATATAATCCTCGGTATCCAAGGCATATGAAGTAGCCCGTGGTATATAACGGGTAAGGTACAGGAATGTTTAGGCATGTTCGGCAAAGACAAAATGGTTGGTTTGGTTGAGATAAACGTCACGGTCTAGGTCTAGGCAAAGTTGGTCGACAGATCAAGTCAAGGACCCTAGTCATGCTAAAACATGAACAGGTGAGCTCGATTGAACAAAAATCTACGTGATGGGTGGATAAAAGTGTATGTTGTTGATGTTGGGCAAGGTAGTTAAGTGGTACGGCCTTGGGTAGGGCTGATTGATGAGTGAGGGCCGTGGGTCGGGCCAAGTTGTTGGGTTGCGGCCTTGGGTCGGGCCAAATGGTTGGGGTGAGGCCTTGGGTCGGGCCAAATTGTTGGGTTGCGGCCTTAGGTTGGGCCAAATGGTTGGGGTGAGGCCTTGGGTCGGGCCAAATGGGTGGTGTGAGGCCTTGGGTCGGGCCAAATGGTTGGGGTGAGGCCTTGGGTCGGGCCAAATAGGTTGGTTGCGGCCTCGGGTCGGGCCAAATGGTTGGGTGCGGCCTTGGGTCGGGCCAAATAGGTTGGTTGCGGCCTTGGGTCGGGCCAAATAGGTTGGTTGCGGCCTTGGGTCGGGCCAAGTGGTTGGGTGCGGCCTTGGGTCGGGCAAGTGGTTGGGTGCGGCCTTAGGTCGGGCCAAATGGTTAACAAGGGTTTGCGGCAAGGAGTAGATATTTACGATGTTTGTGAGTCACGAGTGGAGGGACTAGAGGCTAGATACCTCCATGCGAGAGAGCGTATTCACATGTTACAGGAGAGATTGGTAGATTAGTGGGCGGTACCAATAGCCGTGGTACCTTTGAGGATAGGGAGGCCCGGCGAGAGGCGTCGACGATCACGATCATCACCTGGTTCGGGATGAGGCGTGAGGGTCTAAGTAAATGTTATCGAGGTATAAGAATAAATAAGGATGCCGACCTGCGTGTCGATGATAGAGAAGATGTATTTGTTTAACATCTAAATAAAACTGAATATGTATGTTGATTTGAGTTATGATAATAATAAGAATGTTTTCGTTTTGTTTTGAAAAAAGGATAAAGAGGAATGTGATTAAATAGAAATACACCAAAAATATTTATATTTACCACACATGATAGGTTATGGTAGGGGATGGTCGAGCTAACCTTGGGAGACGCCATGTCTCCGAAGTGCTACCTACATAGCCCATTGCACAAAGCAAGGAGGGGCCTCAGACCGATGTAGTTCTCCCTTAGGATCAGGGAGAGGTGAATTCAGGCAATTTGGTACGGTTTAGGCAATTGGTTGGTTGGTAAAAATATTGATATTAATATTGGTAAGGGAAGGTTGTTGGTGTTGGTAATGAATTGGTGATGTTGTAAAAGGTATAAGGGAAGCGAAAGTTAGCCTACCCAAGTCGAGGGGAACCATGTCCTGATTAAGATCAACACACAATCCTAGATGCGAGGCAAAAAGGAAAGAGTGCTCCGTAGGTGAAAAGAGCTAAACAAACCACACAACGTAGAACGAGCTTGAAGCCCTAGTACCGCAGTGCAGACGAGAAGTCAATAGGTGAAAAGAGTTGTATGATCACAATATATCGGGTGTACGTTACGTCCCTTGAGTTGAAACAAATGGTGAGGTGAGGTGGATGATATAGCTGAGGTACAGAGAACTTGTTACAAAGTGAGTGTTCTGACGAAAGAGAACCTACCCTAAATAGACAAGTCCATGACCCAAAAGTTCTTTTGAATGAGGCTTTTATTTTACTGAATATAGACTGATCGATGCGGGAAGTCTACAAGGGATATTGATTGTACTATTCTTGAGGTCTTCACAAAGCTGATCCATGTGAGAAGCTTCTGATAAAGGCTAACTGTGTATAGCTGTCCTTCGAGGGAGTAGTCTATTTATAGTAGCAGATATGATTTTAGTGCATAGCTGTCCTTCGGGGGAGCAGTCTATATATAATAGCAGCAATAATTTGGCATATAGCTGTCCTTCGAGGGAGCAGTCTATATATAATTTAGATAGCTAGATGTTCTTTTGGCGTGAAGCATCTAGTTTGGTAGGAAGTTTGACTCAAGAAAATCCCATAAGAAGGTGTTATTTTAATACTTTGAAGTCATGGACTAGACTAAAAAGGGGAAGGCATCGTTGAGGGGAGGTGAGAAGTGAGCTTGATTTTATTTGGAGATGTAGGAAACAAAGTGTATGTAGTGGTAAATGAGCTCAAGGGACGAGCAGTAGGTAGATAAGAAGTGATATAACACTAAATTCAATAGTAGAATGGTCGAAGATGCAAGGCATTAAGGGGTTCAGGCTCAGGTTTACCATTAAGCGAAGCTAAACGATAAGTGCCTGATCCATAAGTGTGAGTGATTATATAAGGCCCAATCCAATTAGGAGCAAATTTTCCACATTTTCTCTTTTCTAGTTTGGTTACATGTTGATTCTCTTTGAGGACAAGATCACCAACCTTAAAGGTATGCTCATGAAGTCGCTTATCATAAGCACGCTTGATGCGTTTTTGATAGATTTGAAGGTGATTGAGAGCGTAAGACGACGTTTGTCAAGAAGCTCCAATTGGGCTAACCGCTCTTGGCGAAATCATCGTTGGTGAGAATATCCTAAAGAGATATCCTGAGGGAGGGTATTTGTATTTCAAGAGGCAAGACGGCCTCGGTACCATATACCAAAGAAAAAGGTGTAGCACTAGTGGAGGTACGAATGCTAGTACGATAAGCCCAAAGGGCAAAGGGAATGTGTTCGTGCCAATTTCTTCCGGACTCATTGACAACTTTCATGAGGATTTTGGTTAGGGTTTTATTAGAAGATTCAGCCTGACCATTGGCCTGCGGATAGTAAGGCGATGAGAAACTAAGTTTGATACCAAAGTTGTCACAAAGGTCTTGTAACAACTTGTTTTTAAAAGATTTACCATTATCTGTTATTAGGCGATGAGGAATACCAAAACGACAGATAATGTGATGGTTAATGAATTCGACAATTTTTTCTTTTTTGATTGAAATGAGTGGAATGGCCTCCACCCATTTTGTGTAATATTCGGTCGCTGTGATTATCCATCGGTGACGTTGTGAAGAGGACGGGTGAATCTCACCAATAAGGTCTAAACCCCATTGTGAGAAAGGCCAAAGATCTCGGGCGACCTGTAGGGGGTGGCTAGGAGTATGTTGAAGGTTGGCGTGTTGTTGACACATAACACAACGCTTAACATATTCGTAGCAGTCGTTATTGAGAGTAGGCCAATAATAACCTAGGCGAAGGATTCGTTTAGCCACGGCAAGGCCACTAAAATGTCCACCACAAATCCCATCGTGTACTTGTTGGATGGTATAGGTGACCTCCGCGCCGGTTAGACAGCGAAGGAGGATGCCATCAAAGCCACGTTTATAGAGGAGTCCCCCCATGACAACATAACGTGAAACACTTTTAAGAAAAGCACGTTTGCCATTACTAGTAAGGTCAGGTGGGAGAACAGAGATTGTAAGGTAGTCGTGAAATTGGTGGTACCAGGTATCCTGCGAATTAGTAGACACAGTATTTATCATACAAACTACCGGGGTTGAGTAGGATGGGGCAAAAATTTGTTGGACCAAGACGAATAATTCAGAGTCAGTTGATGAAGCTGGAATTTGCGAGGCTAAGCAAGCCATAGTATCCACAAATTTGTTAGTGGAGCGGGGAATGGTTTGGATAGAATAGTGAGTAAATAAGGCTAGAAGTGAATCCACGTAGTGTTTGTACTTTTGAAGTTCCTCATTTTTACATTGGTAGATGCCCATAACTTGATTGACTACCAATTGAGAGTCGCCAAAAATATTGATAGATTTGATACCTAAGTGTATCGCAACTTGGAGACCCAGAACAAGGGCCTCGTATTCCGTTGTATTATTAGTGCAGGGGAAATCAAGCCGGAATGAAAGAGGCATAGGTTCAGTGTCAAGAGGGATGAGAACAATGCCGGCTCCTCCGCCGCGCTGGCATTTAGATCCATCGAAGAAGAGGGTCATTTGATACGACTCTTCCCCGAGTGAAAGAGTGGCAATGAGTTCGTCAGGGAAATTAAAATTGGTGAATTGTTCCCCAGGTAAAGGGGCCTCCGCAAGTTGGTCTGCAAGAGTTTGTCCTTTGATTGACTTCTGTTGTATAAACTCAAGGTCGAGGTCGGCGAGGAGCATAAGCCATCGAGCGATGCGTTGGTTTAGATGTGGTTTAGTGTACATATAATGAATGGGGTCCGTGTTGGTGATGACAAAAGTTTTGTGATTCAGGAGGTAATGTCGGAGTTTGGTGGCTACGAATGATAGGGCTAGGCACAATTTTTCTACATGTGTATACCTAGTCTCGTAATCCACGAGGGTACGACTTATATAATAAACGGCCTGTTCTCGACGTGCCGAGTCCCGATGTGCGAGCATAGCTCCTATAGCATGGTCAGTGGCGGAAAGATAAAGGTAGAAAGGGCGGTCGTCCTGGGGTGGGATAAGCACGGGTGGCTGCAAGAGATAGGATTTGAGAGCTTCAAAGGCTTGGTGACACTCTTCACTCCATTGAAAGGCAATATCTTTTTAAGAAGGTGATGGAAAGGGTGACATCGATCCGAGAGTTGGGAGATGAAACGCCGGATGGATTGAAGTTTACCCTGCAAACTACGCAATTGTTTGAGGTTTTTGGGTGGGGGCATTTCTAGGATAGCTTTTACTTTAGATGGATCGACCTCAATGCCACGCAAAGAGACGATAAAGCCAAGAATTTTTCCCAAAAGAACACCAAAGACACATTTCTTTGGTTGAAGCCGGACTGAATATTGCAACAGGCGATCGAAAATAATGGTTAAAACATCGAGATGTTCACTGCGATGTTTAGACTTGCCTTAAGATCATCGACATAATCCTCAAGGATAGTGTGCATAATGTCATGAAAATGTAAGTCATAGCCTCACGATAGGTAGCACCAAAGATTCTTAAGGCCAAACGGCATGACACGATAACAGAAGGTTCCCCAAGGAGTTATGAAAGCGGTTTTATGTTGATCGGGGGGTGCAACCAAAATTTGGTTGTATCCTGAAAAGCCATCCATGAGAGAAAGCATTTCATGGCCCGCAATGAGATCAACAAGTTGATCAATACCGGGAGGGGGAAGTCATCCTTGGGGCAAGTGAGGTTAAGGTCTCGGAAATCTGCAGCATATCCAAAGTCTCCCCGTCGCTTTAGTGACAGTACGATGTTAGAAATCCATTGAGGATAGTCAATAGGCAAGATGAAGGAAACAAAGAAGTCATCAAGCTCTTCTTTGACCAAGAGGGCAATGCGTGGATGCATTTTTCTCGCTTTTGTTTGACTGGTTTGGAATCGGGGCTTAGAGTGATGTTATGGACGGCAATGGTAGGATCAATTCCTGGCATGTCAACGTAGGACCAAGTGAAAGCTTGGTTGCGGGTATGGAGAAAGGTAGTAAAGGCGGCTTGTTCTGATGTGTTAAGGGATTGTCCGATCTTCACAATGTGAGGATCCTCCTCCGTGTGGATGTTGATTTCTATAGTCGATTCATTCAACATGGTTTGAGTTTCAGATGGTAAGGTGCGTTGAATATAGGAGTCGTCCGCCCCAAGGTAAGTGAGGATGGAGTCATCATCCTGGCACTCAACAACATTAATCGAAGGTGAATCCTCTTCGATCATGTCTAGATATAGAAGGGGCAGAGAAGATGGGTCCTCATTATCACGTTGATAAGTGAGAGGACCTATGAAGATAGCATTTATGAAAAAAAAAAGTTAGGAGGGATAGATTCAGGGTCCATTGATTCTGTGGGTGATGATGGCAAAGTGGGTGATGATGGTTTGGTAGGGGTGACGTCGTCTTCTTCCAGGATACAGCTGACACGAGGTGTCTCCTATGTAGGTGTTTCAGGAAAACCGAGACCACTGCGATCATTGTGTTTGCGGGTAGTCACGGGAATGAGTGTATGTCGGCCTTGTTTGTAAAGACCAAAACCAAAGCCTTTCCAAGCACAGCGAGTCAAGAAGGTGAGGGCAAAATGACGATTTGTCAAATATTGAAAATTGGATTGGAAGGGAACCACACCAAGAGGAGGTTTAGGGGTAATGGAAGATGCGTCAACACCCCCATACGTTAGGTTGGTGCGGCAATGGGGTGGTCCGTAAGAGATTACCTCCCCCACGCGACGGTCATAGGTGGGATGTGCATGTAATTGTCCATACTCTCCCGGGTAGGGAAAGAACTAACGTTATATAGGTGGTATTCCCCAAAGCGTAAGGCATTGAAAAACATCTACTAAGGGGTCGAAGGTTGGGATGTTATCTCAAGGGAAAAGAAGTAATATTTGTATGAATAAATGCGGTTTCATTGGTCAAGGTGTAGGTGTGTCGGAAGTAGATGGTGGGTTGGATGAATGGGTGTCTTGGTGGTACAAGTACATCATTAGGCGATCAACATATTGCAAGTTTTGAAGGGGGAGGATCAGCTTTTACGGTGTAGGACTTCCCTCGTACTCAAATTTTATGCATCTATGTAAGGTGGAGGAACGCATCCCATAGCCCGGATCCAAGGACGGCCTAACAACATATTGTATTGGAACTCTCCTCAAGGACATAGAAGAGTTTGGGTAAAGTACGTGGTCCTACACGAATGTTAAGGATCACGGTGCCTAAAGTAAAGTAATAGCATCATTGAATGATCGCAACATGATGGGATTGGCACACATGCAACTAGAAGGGATATTCATTTGTTGGAAGGCTTTTGAAGAGATGATGTTTAGTGGCGCCCCATCAATCATAACACGACGCACGGATATCCCAAACGACGCCGAGATGAAAAGAGCAGTGGTCAGGATATTCGGTACCAAAGTTGATAATTTCATCTTCGGAGCCACTGTGAGCGGCTTGTTGTACAAAGCCCAAAGTGGTTGGGGAGATAGGTTGTTTAGTGAGCGAAGCAACATGATTGGGCGTTAGAATAGAGGTAACAGGCAAGGTTTCATTAGGTAAAACCTCTATCCCTTGAAGGATCTCAACGAGAGCTTGTCGATGAGATTCAGAAGTCTGAATGAGATCATACAAAGTGTCATTTTTACGGGCGATTGGTGAAGTTGTTTGATCATAGTTCGGTGGGCAATGCCATTAGAGACGGGATAGGCGGGTCCGCGAATAACCACTTTAGGTGGTGGTGCAATCGGGATGGTTGACGGAGAAAGAGATGCCGCAGGTGTGTTTTCTTTCGTTTTCCCATTGTTTTTCTGCCCTCGAGTAGCAACACTAATCATATTGATTTCATGAATACGAGAGGAGGAAGATGGTAGGGATAGGTCATGGTCTTCGAGAGGTGGGGCTGTAATAATGATAGATCTTGGTGAGGCGGGGAAAGGTGGTATAGGAGAGGGAATTGAAGCTAAAGGTCTCTCTCTTCGTAAGTTGTCTTTCTTAGCTTTTCTGTCTGAGAGAGGTGACGGATGAAGTATGGCTTTCAATGCTTTGCATCCCTCTACGTCATGTCCTGGTGTGTGGTGGTAAGTGCAGATTTTAGACTCATCGTAACCTATAGGTCGAGGTTTAGATGGATCATAAGGTCTAAGTGGGGGTAGGGAAATGGTCGCATTCTCCACCAACATAGCAAGGATTTTGGCGTAAGACCCTTTGAGTGGGTCAAAGTCAGAGGAAAATGAGGCTATTGACTGGGTCGATCTTGGTGATGACGTGGTGTGGTTGGTTTGTAGAGGGGGTTGTTTAGCCAAGGAGTTTTGATAATGGGTTTTCCCTAACCGTGGCTTCTTTGACGTAGAAGCTATGTTGGATGATGAGGCCACGATGATGTGGTATCGAGAAAATAACCATGGGGAAATAGGAGTGACCGAAAACAAATCTTTTGATGCTGGAATTTGTTTAGGGTTGATAGGTGGACAGGATATGCGGGGTGACGGTGTTGTTATACCCTGGGATTTCTGTATGGGTGCAGAAGGCGTAGGTTTCTTTAAAGAAAATGCAGGAGGTATGATATATTGATGTAAGGTAAAGGGATGGGGTCCCAATATGGAAGGTAGGTGTGACGATGATGGTTTTAGTTGTGATAGAGGCATAGGTTGAGGAGATTGAGTCTGTCTCCTAATGGGGTGGACGGCTTTATTTTTAGATAAATCAAGCCGCTTAGGTGGGTGTGTTAGACTAGGTATGGGTGAGGTCCCAAGCGTAGGGGAAGATTTGGTTAAGTTAATAGAAGTGGACGGGGCATTTGGTAGAGGTGAGGGGGGTGAAGGTGAGAACATGGGCATTTTAAGCTTCTGTAAACACTTCGGGTATATGGTGGAGGCATCAGGATCGGTCATTTGCATTTGAGTAGAATACGGCGTACTCAAACGTTCCCATAGGACCTATCTATCTTCTGTGGAATGACAGTCCTCACGTGTGAATAGGAACTTTTGTATGGAAGAAAGGTGGGTTGTGATTCCAGTCCACTGTGGGTGTGATACAGGGGGTAGATGAGGCACTGTATCAATAGATGTTAAGAGGTCGACTGGTCGTTGAAAAGATTTAGGTGATGAAGGACTAATAGGTAGGAGGGCGTGTTTGAGGGGATCTGTCATGTTTAAAGAATGTGGTGATGTCGGTTCAAGAGGTTGCTCGCCTAAGGATGACAAAGAAGTGGCGAGCCTTCCTATTGACAAACAAGAATGGTAGAAGGAGATGTCTGGGAAATAGATAAATTAGATAACATCCACTCACAGTCTTGCAAGGATGTGGTATAAGAAGGCTCATTTGTGAGAAGGGAACTCTGGGCAGCTAATTCCTTGATGGGTAAAGGAACGGAAAGGATTTCAGTTTGTCTTGATGGCGAGGAAGGGGATTCGGTTTCCTACGTTAGTGAAGAGGCTTGATTGAGAATTTGTTCGATAGAGGTCTTTGGCTGGGAATCGAAGACTGCATGGATCTCATGAACACTCTCCTTGGCTAAGATATCTTGATTTAGATTACTGTTAGAAGAATGATTCGGGAATGGTTTGTTGAATATTTTTAAATTTCGGTTAGCAGGGGCGTTAGGATTATCGAGGGCTATATCCCCGCATCAACCATTTCCTGCACTATGTTTTTCAACATCTTGCAGTTCTCATGACTGTGTCCCTTCATGCGGTGGAAGTTACAGAAGTCATTTTCTTTGTACCAGGAAGGTATGGCGCGAGTGGAATCAAACCCGGAATGAGGTTTAACAGGAGGTAAGGTAATGGCTCCTGCTTTGAGCAATTTTTCCAATATCACACCATATGTTTCTCCCAAGGGAGTGTAGTTGATGGGTTCTACTTTATACTTATAAGTGGTTTTTGGCGGGGTATTAGACGGTGGTTGGGATTTGACCATCACGTGCGTGCACGGCCCCTTTGATTTCAAGTGGTCGATGGGTGAGGATTGGTGGTGTTAGGTTTGTTGGTGGAATCTGAAGTTCGGAAATTGGGGTTTTGTTACGCAACCGCAATTTCTCTTCCTCTAAGGCTCGAATCTCTAGTTTTCGAGCCATAGTAAAGGCCTCGTCGAATGTACGGAAAGTTTGAATTTGGAGGGTAGGGGAGATGTGCTTAGCGCAGGCCCGCGTAAACAGTTCGATAAGTTTGGTTTGAGGCAAGGCATACGTAAGTTGGTTGATAAGGCCCCGCCATCGTCCAACGAAATCTGTGATAGATTCGTCCTCAAATTGTCGGATGGCATAGAGGTCGCAATGATAGATACTTTCTTGGCAATGTTAATGGAGAAATGATCCAAGAAAGATTGGGCTACTGGTTAAAAGAGAAGATCGAGTTTGGGTTAAAGCACTGTACCACTCCAAGGTAGGTCCTGATAAGGACATGGGAAAGGTGCGGAGTAACAAGGCATCATCATGAGCAATCAAATAACAAGCATGTCTAAATGATCGCAAGTGTTGTTGAGGATCCTCTTTACTATTAAAACGAGTAAATTTCAGCAACTCCCATTGAGGAGGATATGAATGAAGGGGGACAGACGGGTGAATAGGCTCCGACAAACTTGCTCGTATGTCAAGGTGCTATGACTTCCTGAAATAGAAGCCTCCAGGTTTTGCATTTTGTCCATCATTTGTTTAATTAAATCAGTAGTTGGATGAGATGATGGTGTGGTTGTGGTAAACGGAGGCAAATTGGGCCAAGGACCACCACTAGACACTGGTGGGGTTAAGTGTTGATAAGGTGTGGAGGATGAATATGTTGAGGCGACCGAATAAGGATGTCCCATATAGGATGTTGAGGTCACTGGATATGTGTATGGGAATGAAAAGGTAGGCGGAGCTTGAGAAGGAAAGCTCGTGTGGATAGGTGGCAGAGAGCAAGTCATGAACGGAGCGGTCTGCAAGAGAGATGAGGTAGGGGCAGTCGGTGGTAGTGATATGTGGGGTCCAAGATTAACCAAAGGGAAGCTAATTTGTGTCGTATGAACCTCTGAAGTCATCGGGTTGGGAGACGGGGCTAAAGATGCGGGAAGCAAGGCGGTGTCATCAGGTGGAGTGGGAGCTAAATGAGCAGCTATACTAATAGGCATACCAACAAGGAGCTGACCATTGGGCGTATGGTCAGGGGCATGAGACAAATAGTATTGTACAGCACTAGGATTAGCATCCAGAAACTTGGGAAAGTCTTTATCTCCCACAGGAATTTTAGGAAACTCGCTGGTATCCATAGGATTCCCCACGCAGAATGTGAATGGGGTGATTCAGAAAAGAAACAAAGCAAGCATGTGAAACCATGGCGGTGGCTTGCTTTGAGTGATAACAACCATGGACAGGAGTTCACAATAGGGTTTCAATCTGTCAGAATAGAAACAAACTCTGCACTGTAAAATTGGTAGGTTTTGGTTTGTTAGGAATTGAAAAACGAAGAACCGATATCGGCCCAAGAACCGATGTCGGTTATACTATAGCCGACGCCGATCGTAACCGATGTCGTGTAAGAAGTCCTCCGGCTAACAAGATATAAAAGGCTGCTAATTTGATTTTTGACAACGTTTAGTATACTTGTCAATTATTGATCACAAGAAAGCGCAGTATGAGAAAGAAAATGTAACTAAAAACAAGCAAGATGCACACGCAAATCCAGAGATTAACCCTAGGGTTAATTTTAATTATTGTGGGCTTATGCCTTTAGACGTAGAATGATGTCAGAATCCTAAACAAAAGACTTAGGGGAAATGTCAAGTTTGTTTTGGCTTATAAGGTTACCTCAATCGGGCGGAGGAATACCGCGGAAAAGGGGGGATGTTTGAGCTGTTGTGTTAATTGTGAAGTGATTCGGTATGTGTTGTGCAGTGAAAGTAAGATTAATTTCTTGTCAATACCATGGATATCACCCCCACGTGTACAACCTGTTACTTAATCTATGTTCACTAGAATTGAAAACAACAAGCAAGAATGCGATGCACGTGTTTTAAACCCAAATCGAAAATGATATTCGATGAAGCAAAAGAGATGACTTTCACTAATGCGAGATGTAAAAGCAAAGCAAGTTCTTTTATCAAAATAATACAAAACCTTGTGAATATCTTTTAGAAGAAGAAAACAGCAAGTATACTCCCTATATGAAAGCAAGCAAGAAAGAAAGAAACATAAAATGGGTCCCACTGTAAAGTGCTAAAAATGTTTCACTCGTAATGTTTCATTCCTTTTAGAAACAGATAAGGGTTGGGGCTAGGAGGAATACCTGTAGAATGTCGAGATGGTGTGCGTGTACCGTAGAGAAAGATCAGCCGACCTGCGAAGAAATCCTTTTGTCTTGGAAGGACTACCTACAAATAAGAACACAAGACCACAAGATTTTGATTAGACAATAAATGAGGAACTGCGCTTGGGCCTGTGAAATATAAAACTTCCTTTCGAAGGTGGTGGTTCCTCTGCTAATATGAATTAACACAAAAGATTGTAAGATATCAATTAAATTGCTTCGTTGAACTGGGTAGGGGAAAGGCTGGTTTTTGGTTATAGTCAGGATAACCGATACCGGTTGCTGATAACCGATATCGGTATGGTCTAGGATCTGAAGGTTGGTTGTTTTGTGGGGTGGTGGTGTTGTTTGGTAGTTGTGTTATTTGTAGGGTGTATATAGGTGATATTAGGAAATAAGGTGATGAGAGGTAGATGAATGATAGTTAGATGCAACAAAGCACGCTGGGTAGTGGATCTAGGAATGGATTCGTGAGGATTGTGCTTCAAAAAGTCTAAGAAATGTTATTAAAGAGGACATGCAAGATGTAACTTACTGGTTATTGACGAAGATGCAGGTCCAAGAACTCTGATGACAAAGGCAGAACTCTAGGTAGGATGGCTTGACACACAGAAGATGAGAGATCTCCTCCCGATGATCGGTGAGTATCACAAGTTTCTGGCTATTCCGTCGCAGTTCTGGGCTTGATCTCCTTTTGCTGCAACTCTCCTTGTCTCTTCACTCGTCTCTGCTCGGCCAAGTGAAGATTCGAATGCTCTTGATCGCTCCCAATGATCTCCCTTGATTCAAAAATCCTTCGACCTTTGTTTTTGGTTTGGGGAGCCCATTTTACAGGGAACCGATGGCGGTTACGTAACCGACGGGATCGAGTAGGAACCGGCATCGGTAAGGAAAAAGTAGGCTATTTTTAGTAAAATAGCCCACCTTCCCTGCTTTTCTCCCGAGGGATTAGTTGCGGGCTTGGTCAAGTGACTAGAATGTCGGTTTTGGGTGCGAGAAAGGGGTCCTTAATCATGGGTGTAGGTGTAGACCAAGTTATAGGTCTTAATTAGGTTAGTTTAGGGTTAGGGCTAGGTCATGATGAGGTGGCAAAATGAGGTGGCAGGTGAGGTGATGGGGATTTATCAATTACAAGGTAATTAATAAATAATTGTGTAAGGTTTAGGTGATGAGGTTAGGTTGCGAAATGGGATGCGGGTCACAAGGGGTCGTAAGACACGAATTTGGTGTCTACAGTGGCTAGGTGTGGTGAGGAGCTACGGGAGGATTTCATGAGACCATAGTATGATCGTATCCCTCATTGATAGATGGGACCAGATACTAACACATTTCACCTTCACAGGAGAGATGACCATCACATTATAGGATATATATAGGATTTTGTGGCTTCCGATCATTGGGGAAACATTATATCGGTGTCATCTTAAATGCGATGGGTCATATGGCTATGCTATTTGGGTTGGCCATAGATGAGCTTACATATCACATTATGAGTATCATTTATGGTGTGATGTGTGCAACGCATGCACATGACACTCATCTATCATTGTTGATGATGGTTGGCGTTGATTGCTTTTCCCTTCCAGACTCAGAGTGTGGGAATTTTCCATGAGACTTGATGGGAGTCTTAGAGGAAATGGTGTTTGAAAAGGTTTATTTTTCATGGGCACTAATGTACTTGGTTTAGTTATACAGGGAGTTATGCACTTATAGGAGGATATGGCGATACGGTCTTGGTTATACCTATCTATTACATTGTTGGGAATATGAGCACATTATGTGCCTTCATCTTCTTGGTCTGCCATGATAGGGGTGGGATGTGGGTATATATAATATAGGATATAGGTAGTGGCTACGAATTCAAGAGAAGACGAGGGTGGATGGGTTGACTAGGAACATATTATTGGAGGGTAATAGAGAGCATGTCATCGATAGAGATTCTATGGAGACCATACCTCATGTATCCAAAGTTCACAAACATAGAGAAGGAGATAAAGGGTCTACAAATTTTGGGATGGATATAGGGGCAAAATGCTAATGAGCATGAGTGCATACCCATAGATCGGGTCGACAACGGTTCAGCTTATAGTAGGGTGTGCCCCGTCTTTCCCACAGCAGTACCATCGAGATGATGTTTAGAGGCCATTACCTCTTCCACAACCAACACTAACTGTAGAAGTGGAGGAGTAGGTAGCGGATGTGACTATATTCAATGATGGGTGCATGAATGGGTATAGGTAGTGGTGGAGAACACAGTTATAGGCAACACCAACTAGGCAAGGACAACCCAATTTTTCTTGTTATTAGTGAGAGAGGCATGATACGGTACAAGTTACGAGACTACATGCATTGGTTATTGCTTTACAAGCATAGGTAGCCACATTAAGGACATAGTTAGCAGGGGCACATGCATAGGCCAGCTGATGAGTGCATTCTTTAAATTGTTTATATCTACTATGTAATTATTGATTTTTCATTTAACCTGATTAATTAGTGTATAGGGATGTTTTATATAATTATATCCTAGTAAGTTCAATGTATTTCTCTTGTTTTGTTTCATGCAACTTATTAACCATATAACCTCCCAATAATCACATCAGTGAGTGAAATGTGGTGACATGTGCAGGATAATAGTGGAAATTTACTGCTGATTTTGGGAATTGTAATCAAGGAGTCTCGAGTCAAGAGTCGTCGTGCGGTCATGGAAGACTTTTTCCATCGACAACCTATAAACATGGATCTTGTTTTTAATGCTTTATAGGATTTAATTAAATTTAATAGGGTTGTTAGTGGAAGAAATCAATGCCTACAATTTTGGCATGATGTTTAAGCGACTATGTCTATATATACATCTCCTTGAAAAATAATTTAGTAGTTAGTTGATGTTGGCAATCTGTAATACATTATATACCGATTAGTATTTATTTTCCAGCTTATGCATCTTGAGTATGTTATGGAACTTTTCTCGAATCAATATATTAGATGTTGTTTTGAATATCCCATGGTGTTGAGATTACCTCCATTATGAGGAAGAGAAAGGGCCCACTCGACCAAGGTGACTAGATGGTTTTACGTTTATGTGTTCTCATGGTTTTCGATAAGTTACAGTATAAATGCAATTGCTTATTTCCTTTTCTTGTAAATTATGATCAATGTGTGTTATTTCCTTTCATGTAATTTCAATTATGAGTTTTTCATTTCAATTCTACAATTTCAATCCATAGTGTGTGTTATTTGAATTCGTTATATTTATTTGGTGTGTGCATTCTCGATAATTATTTCCATTAAATGCATTTCATTACAATAATTTTGTTTTAGTAGTTTAGCATTACATTTCCATAGATTAGCAGACGGTGAGAAACATGACCAAAACCCCCAAAAGGAACTATCTGAACAATTGAGTCGCATAAAGCTTCATTACATACAACCTTGGACACACAACCCTATTTTTATAATGACACTAGTAGAAGAATCTGTTATTTAAATGATTGGAGAATACGGCGAACCTTCATTTTTGACGTCGTTTCTAGGGGCACCATAAGCACAACATACCATTTTATTCACTTTACATGCTATGGGTGTTAATGAAGTTAATTTATGCAACCAGTAGAAGTCCTAGGACTTGTTTACATAGCTAACCTGGATGCATAGGCCATGAGAAATTCAAGGGATATTTATACCACGTAATATCCAAATAATATATCCAAACAAAATATAAGTAGGAACACCTGAAAGTGACATTGAATCTAATACAATGCCTAGAATCCCTTCCGAGAATTTTGCATTATCCTATTTAGAACCATAACAACCTTAAAAAATGGGAGACAATGGGAATAATGTGAATGACCCTTGGGTAGAACCTTTACTATCCCATTGTCTTAGATGAAGATGAGGATGCACCTATGAAAAATATCTCACCATCCATCCTCCCTATCTTCTAAGAAATATCTACAGAAGACCCATATCAGTTCCTAATTGAATTCAAAGTTCTTTTCCAAACATATGACTACAAAACAGAGAATCAAAACTCAAACTATTTCCTTCCCCCTCAAAGACTCTCACATGAGGTGGTTCATGGATTGTTTCCTAAACCCATTTGTTGTTGGGAGAACATGGAGACAAATTTTTGGAAAAATATCAAAACTACTACAGGGAAGAGATAGGAAAGAATATTTCTTCCAGATAAATCAAAAGGAAGATGAAAATATAGAGGATTATTTGGATAGATTTCTCTTTCTCCATCGGAGGAGTGGTTATGAGTTACATGCAAAAATCACTAAGACAATTTTCCTTAAAGGACTTGATGAGGAAAACAAGGATTCCATCTATCTTATGGGAGGAGGTTATGTGTAAAAACTTGGCATGGTAGATATCACCGAGCTATACGAAGTTACTCTAGAACACGAGGAGGTATAAGGAAAATAAAAACATCCAAGACTGCCCTAGGTACCTCAGAACTTCTGGAGGAAATGGATAACATGAAAATAGACATATTTTCACAATTAACATCAACCATAGATGGGCTGAAAGCCAAGACCAAAGTGTTGCAAAATAACCTCTAGACATATATATACTACCCTAAATGCAGAAGAGATATCCTTTTAGAGAGTGTCATTTGGATGTCACATACATGTGTTTGATCTGTTATGTCATTGATCATGATACTAACCATTGCACTTTCTTACTTCAGTTGAAAGAAAGATTGAATGTTGTGTCTTAAGCAAATGGAGAGGTAATTTTTTTAAAGGACAAATAATGAGGTTGTTTATACCCTAGGCCTACTCGTAACCCATGGATGATGTCATGGCCTAGTCGTAATCCTCGGCCTACTTGGGGACAACCTAAATGGACATAACCAAACTAGATGGTTTACCCACATCCACCACCATGGATTACTTCCTACAATCAGAAGGTTGGACACCACTAGCCAATGCAAATCCATGGTAAAACCAATAATGGACACCTCAATAGAATTATAATCAAAAGAGGATGTTCTAGAAACCACAACAAGATTTAATGGCCCCACCAAAAAACTATCAACAACATAGGAAAGAAGCATAAACTCAACTTCTAGCACAGCCTATAGTGAACCCTAAACATCAACAGATAACTTCAATTAATGAAGCAAGACATAGTGATACAATGCAGGTTAATACCATCAATAATATGTGACCTAATGTCTGGAAGAACAATGAATCATCCTCCTATTGTTATCATAGAAATACCTGAGGAAAATGAGAAAGAAGAGACACTTGAGGAAAATGAAGAAACAAAACATGTTCCACAAATGTAAGCCACTAGGAATGGTCAAGGAAATGATAAGAATGCACATGCAACTCCTTTTCTAGAATGATTACAGGAAACTCAAATTGTAGAAGAAACAACACTAGTTCAAGAGTTAAAAAGATGAACATTGAGGTCCCACTTTTTAGAGCAATAAGGGACATTCCCGAATTAAACCAAATCATTAGAGTTTAGTGTATAAATACATTGGGAAGAATAAAGAAATACCCAAAAATGGTCAAAGTGGAAGGGAATCTAGATGATCTTGTTGTTAGAAAGCTTATTTACGAAAAATATGGGGATCCCGGGAGTCCAGTCATTAATATTTTTGTAAATGGTCAGTCAATATCTAACATTTTGGTGGATCTTGGTGCTGCTATCAATGTTATAACAACAGATATGTTCAATCTATTGTCTTTAACAAGATTGTAGCTAACCAATATCGTTCTTCAATTGGTAGATCAATCTATTACTATACCAGATGGAGTGATTGAGGATGTAATGGTCATGGTTTAATCTTGGGAGTATCCCATTGATTTTATGGTCTTATAGCCTAAAGCTTGAAAGTTGGGACATCTAGTCATCTTAGGAAGGCCTGGTTGGTTACGGTTATTGCATTTATTGATTGTAGGTTGAGAAAATGTACCATTTTAAATGGGAAAAAATGAAAGAATATTTCATTGTATCCCCCTGTCCAACCATATGTGGATGTTTGTGAACATGTATGGGTAGATTATTTAGATACTAATCATTTGAGTTCTTTTTATCTAGCCACCATTTCAGTGAAACATCACATGGATGAAATTGTTGAGTCATACATAATGTCTGATGAAGAGGACACTATGGCTATGAAAATCGTAATGAGGCTACGAAAATTGGAATTGAGGCTACAAAACTATCTCTGCTCGAATACAACAAATAATATTACCTTTGTAAGTGACATTTCCAATGAAAATTTTAATTAAACCTATGCTTATCATGAGGAATGTGCACTCACTGATTTCTATTGTCCTTTAACCAAGGTTATGTCTCTTGAAAATATGACTATTTTGCACATGCTTCAGCCTCATGTTTTTCCCTTGAATTCTTTAATTATTGATGCAGAGCTCACTATTTTGAAAGATACCAAGTAAGTGAATGTTGACATAGGAAAATATCTGACCATTGGAAATAACTTAGAGGCCAGCCAATAGATTAGGGTGATGGAAATATTGAGGAATCATTCTCAAGATTTTTCTTGGGATTATATTGATATGAAAGGGATCCATCCAAGTATCTACACTCACCATATCTACACTGAGGATGTTAAACCTGTGAGATAACCACAATACGTAATTAATCCAAAGCACTTAGAGACATAGTCAAAATGAGATAGAAAAATTTCTAAAGCAGGATTTGTCTATCCTATATCTCGATAGTCAAAGTGGGTATCACCACTAGTTATAGTTCCCAAGAAAAATGGTAAATGGATAATCTGCTGTAGACTATAGAGAACTTAATAAAGCCACCAATAAAGAATACTTTCCCTACCCTTTATTGATCGGGTTTTGGACAATCTTGCGAGATAAGAAATATTTCTCCTTCTTGGATGGGTTTAGTGGGTATGACAAAATTAGTATTGCACCTTATGATCGGGATAAAACCACCTTCAATTTTCCCAGGGTAAATTTGCATATAGAGTCCTATCATTTGGGATTTTAAATGTACCTGCTACTTTCTAAAGAGAAGTTTTTTCCATTTTTGTATATCCTACAAATGACTATGTTGAAGTTTACATGGGACGAATTCACTATCCATGATTCTACTTTTGCTGAATCTCTAAAAATATTGAAAAATTATTAACTAGATGTGAGTAGCACTAACTTTCCTCGAGTCCTAAAAAATGTTTGATTATAGTTGATCAAGGAATTGTCTTAGGTCATCATATTTCTGCCAAAGGAATACAAGTCAACCCCAAAAATATTGAAGTAATTACAAACTACCTACACCAAAAAATCATAATGAGATCAAGATTTTCCTTGGACATGTAGGGTATTATAGGAAATTCATCAAATACTTTAGTAAAATTATCACACCTATGTTTTCTTTTTCGACAAAATATTGTGTTTTTTGAATGGTCTTCTCAATGTTAACAGATTTCAAGATTATCAAAGAGAAGCTAACCATAGCTCCAATTTTGAGAGGACTCGACTGGGAAACCTTTTGATATTCATGTTGTCAATTTTTTTTGTCTTGGATAAAAATTGGACAATTACCTGAGGGCCCACTTCCTATGAACAATGGCAAAAATGATCGAATTAATAAATAATGTCTGAAGGGGCCTTTTTGTGTTTCTATACCTAACAATCAAGGGCTCTAGCAAGTCGAATCTCGTTACATCGAGTTCTATTTTGATGGCCTGTGTTGATAGCTAATAGCTCACATTCAATATTAGCTATGAATTTAAATGAGTACTAAGTTCTATTATAGTTTATTTGAGCTAAAAAGGTGAGCTATGTCTAAGGAGCTCGACCAATGGAAAAGCGTATCGTAGGTCGAAGTAACTAGGATCACCGAGTTGAAACCATGAGCTCATTGAATTGAGCTAGTCAAGAATAGTTTGTAGAGTGAAATGTGATGAGAAGCTAGACTCAAAGGTGCTAAAATCAATGTGTGGACTCGTTGAATAGCCCTCACAGGGATCCCATGAAGAATACAATGTGGTAACACTACGTGCAAGGAAAGATCAGATATGGCTCAGAGAGGCTCAAGGATACAACATTGGTAAGGTCAAAATGTTTGTCTAAGTTCTCATAGATTAGTTTTTAGAGAATGAAAGTGAGCGGGTTGTGCTTGTTTTTATAGGAGTAGAGCTCCATCAAAAATTCAAGGACAAAGATGAATTTAGAACCGATCTCAATAGGGAGTCAAGTGGTGGCTCAAGGATATTGTGATGACTCGTTAAGGGCCAAGTCGGTGTTTATGCTTGGTGAAATGGATCAAATCGAACTCAAGTTGGCTCGTTGAGTTCAATGTTGTGGCAAGGGTGGAGCAGGTCATGTCATTGAAAAATGAAAATGCTATATGAAGAATCTCAAGTATAAGAAAGTGGGCTTGGTATATGGAATAGGAGAAATGGAGATGAGAAAAAATGAGCACATAAGAAATGGAAGAGCTTGGTATGTAAAGCTTATGACATTAAAATACTCCTAGAGGCATAGAGTTTGGAGCTTAAAGAAATGGTAGACAAAATTAGATCGAGCACAAGGATGATAGTTTCAAAAATCATTGGATAACATAGGAAATCTTGGAGCAAAAAAAAAAGAGCGTGTAGACTCACAAGGAAGTGGAAAGAACTCGACACAAGTTAGGAAGGACTTGGATCGAGCTTAGGAACGAGTCAGGATCATAAGGAAATGACATAATATACAAGGCGATGAGTTGATTGCATTACATGCATGGTAAATATAACTAGAAGCTTGATTAAGGCTAGGTATGCACAGAAATGGAAGCCAACAAACTTATGAGAGAATAGGACAGAGAAGCATGATGCACAATTAGATGAGCCAACTCAAGCAATGAAGGGATATGTAGTGATATCGTGGTCGAGTTTCATTATAGTTGTAACCTAAATCAAGGTATTTCTTTGGGATAAGGAATAACTCGAGTTCTTAGTGGAAGATGGATCTGGCTACATAGGGCACTTCACAAGATAATAAAATAGCTTGGGGTTGTCATTACACAAGAAGCTCAAAGGATGGCTTGCCAAGTAGAACCGAGGTAATACTGAATTCCGAGATCATAAGTAACATGGAGGGAATCAACTCAGGATGGGAGGAAGAACTCAAGAAGCAAACCCAAGATACACAAAACGAGCTTAATCACGATAGTGGAGATGAAGTCAATCAAGATTGCCAAGCTTATGGCTCATTTTGGGCTCATAGGGGTCATTCGAACTCCTGAGCGTAGGTTTAATAGAAGCTCGGTCGATTGAGTGGGAAAGTCAGGGAAAAATAATATGAATGATCTCATTTTGAAGGATGATTGGATAGTTTATAGAGGTTCTTTCCATGGAGATCTATAACAGAAAGGAAATCTCAGGTCAAGCTGAGTTGACACTTACATGATGGGAGCCCACCCGGTCGAGTTGTGCTTGAGGCTCACTGTGATCGAACTCAGTAGGAGATGCATAGAGCATGAATTAAAATATCATTTAAAATATCAAGTCAAGCTTCATTCTCGGGAGATTCATGTGGCTTGGAAATGCACAACTCGGCATGTAACTCAGAATTCATCGGCGGGATAGATTTGGAAGAGTTTGGGAACTTGGAATGGACCAAGGAACGAGTCAAGGAAATAATGTGGAACTGGGTTTGAAGCATTACTCAACAAAGTGTGGCCATGACAAGCTTAGGAGCCACTAAGCAGGTGAAGGAATTACTTGTGATCGAGCCAACACGTAGAGAATTGGCTGAGTTAGGGCACTAATCGAGATGTCTTGACAAAATTTGGGCTCGTCCATTTTTAGGATTCGGAAGAGGGTGGCTTCGGAATTCGAGGTGATTGTTTTTAGGGGTTTCCTTCGGGTTTGAGCGGTGATTCATCTCTAAAATTGAGTGCTCGAGAACTCCAAAGCAGATAGTTACGAGACCCCAAAGCATACACTCTAGTCACAATATTCAAAATGGCCATTTATTGGCACATTGAAGGTTGAGATAGCAACATGGAGTGTTAGTTGTGGAGGTGGACATCAAGAAGCAGTATAATTCCAAGTTTACTAGTGACAAGATGGGGCAGAGTATTGAACAATAAGTTTGAGTCATCCATTAGCAGAACTCACCAATAATACATCAAGGCTGTTGAGAAATACGTGGAGGTTTCCAGGTGGGCCCTCCTAGCTAGGCATGGTAGTTTAAATGTATAAACGATTGCGAGTTAAATGTGAAAGCCCCAATGTTATATGTTAAAACATGGAGCCGAGTCACTTGGCAGGTAAATCGATAATGGAAACATGTCATCGGATGGATACATAGCTCGGTGTGAGGAGTGGTTTACATGAGCGTGTCAAAATATCGACTAAGAAAGCCATGTTAATTTTGTCGGTCTCAATGTAAGGAAGATGGGCATGTTTGGTGGTTGTCGATAGAGGCATGTAGCTCACCAAGTGAGCTAAGTGGGTTTGATATAAGGTAGGTTAGCTTAGTGTGTGATGTTTAATGGGTAATCGTGAATTTACCATGTGATGAAGATAAAGAGCCAACCGAGCCAATAATGGTTCAGCACATGTTATGGCGAGCCATTTTCATAAACCTCCTAAAACTCCTCTACATGCAATAAATAATCCAAGTGGGTTTCATCAAGGGCATAAGGTGCTACGAGAAAATATATTAAAATATTATTTTTTATTAAATGGAGGAGAAAATTTAACATTTTAATTTATGCAAGCATCTTTCGGAGAATTGAGCACAATGCTAAGACATTAAAAATGAGTGACTTTCACTTAGGAGGTCATAACATTTTCCCCGGTTGCCTTTTTTTCACAAAATTACAGTCGTTAGAACTGGGAGAAAGAGAGATACACCATAAAGCCATGGGAAGATGAATTTTTGGAAGTTTTTCATTCCAAAATTTCAGGTTTTCCTCATTCCCTGAATATTTCCTAGAAATGGGGAGTTGTAATTAATGAGGCAAACATGGTCAACAATACTGATGAATTGTTCCCTACATTCTAGCCTAGATTCTAGGGTTTCTTCCTTATTTCTCTCAACCAGTCAGGGTTTTCTATAAATGTAAAATGGGAGCTTATTCCAAAGGGGAGATCCTTTCCAAGCTTCCCCTCTCTTCACAAGTTGAAACATTGTGAATTTTCTAGGCTCTCAAGCCTTTCTTCTCAAATTGTAATGGAAGCCTATGCATTTTCCTGATGTAATGATGCATTGTGCAAGTGCTTGAAGTAATGGAAATTATGTTTTGTGATCAGTTATATGTCCTTTCATGATTTTTTTTCTTCTATTTTCCTCTCTCATGTTTGCAGGTGAACTGTGCAACCAGGGTTTCTTTTGCAAGTTTTGGAGGTCATTGTGCTTATCAAGGAGTGAAGTACTATATGTAAATTGGGTTTGTAATGCATGTTCATTCTTCCTCATGATCATCTCTCTTCATTGGAAAGCCATAATTTTGTCTAGCAAAACCCTTTCTTGGTGCATCACCACTTCTAGTATAGGTTTTATTTCCTTACAAATCTCTCTCCCTAATCCCTTGAAATGTTAACATAGGTCTAGTTAGCCATTTTATATTGCATTAGGAGTAGTGTAGTGCTTAGTTTAGGAAGAGGAATATGACCTTCTCTATAGGTTCACCTCGACCCAAAGTCCCAATCACACCGAATGTCATGTTCACTTTCAGGCCATTTGGGGGGGTACATTGATTTGGCGACAACAATTCACACCGATGCGTCTAATAAAGTGATGGGAGTTGTTCTTGGAAAAAAGGATGAAGAATATCAAACGTATTCCATTTATTTTATCAACAAAAATCTGACCCCTAGAGAGAGAAACTACACAACCGTGGAAAATGAATTTTTAGTTGTTGTTTACTCTCTGAATAGATTCAAACATTATATTATTGGGTACAAAATCTTTGTTTATACTGGCCATTCAGCCATAAAGTATTTGATGAATAAACCAGTAGTGAGGGGTAGAATTATCGATGGTTACTCTGTTATAAGAATTTAACTTAACAATTATTGATAAGCTAGGAAATACTAACATTGTTGCTAATTTCCTTTCAAGATTGAAAGTTTTAGGAGAAGAAGAAGCAATCCAGGATCATTTTCCAGATGAACACTTGTTTGCAATATCAACTCAACCTCCATGGTTTTCTGATCTTGTGAATTACCTAACTATAGGGAAGTTTCCAACTTACTTTACTAATAAGGAATGAAAGAGATTAGTTAAAAATATCTAAACATATAAATGGTGTAACATAATTTTATTTAAATGTTTTCCTGATATGGTTCTTCACATGTGTGTTCGTGAGGATGAAGTATATGACATACTGAGATATTTTCATGATGAGCTTGGAGGAGGACATTACTCAGTGAAGAGGACAATTCACAAGGTCCTTGGAGCTAGGTATTACTAGCCTTCTCTTCAAAATTCTATCAAGAAGTACGTGTGGCAATGTGATGCATGTCAAAGAATGGGAAAACCCACATCATCCATGGAAATGCCTCTAAATCCTCAGCTGATCTTAGGACCATTTGAGAAGTGGGGTATTGATTTTGTTAGACCTTTTGATCCCCCATCCTTTGGAAAAGAGTACATGTTGGTGTGCACTGATTATGTCAAAAAGTGGGTTTTGCTTTGAGATTTGGCACCCCTAGAGCTATTGTATCGATTAGGGACCTCATTTTTTATCTAACATGATTGAGGCTTTCATGGAAATCTACTGAAACAAGCATCAAAATTCATCACCATATAACCCCCAATCCAATGGGTAGGTAGAAGTTACAAACAGAGAGTTGGAGAATATTTTTACCAAAGTTGTCAATGCAGACAAAAAAATTGTGTACCAAAACTCCCATAAGTGGTGTGGGTCTACAATACAGTGCTGAAAGACCACTACTGTTTTCTCCCCATATGAACCGGTGTATGTGAAGAAGCTACTTTTACTCATTGAGTTTGAATTGCAGACTGGAGGACAACAATGGAAGTTGGCATCAATTTTGACAAAGCACAATGTGAGAGAGTAATGCAATTGAATGAGTTGAATGAAATGAGGATAGAGGCATGTAAACAAACCGAGATTATTCAACATCAAATAAAATATTGACATGATGCTCATATCAAATATAGAAAGTTCAATGAGGTATATTGGGTCTTACTTTTTGACTCAGAGTATCAACAGTTCAAAGGCAAGTTGAGGACAAGATGGTTGGGACCATACTAGATCAAACAAGTGTTTGATAACAACTCTATGAGATTGTTTCTAATTGATGGAGACATAATAATGCTTCGGTGAATAGATATAGATTAAGGATGTATCAGCATCCTCTAGGTAAAGAAACCTTTAACAAAGATATGTTGTTATGCAAGGAAATGGATTCGAGTGGAGGAGCTTGGCTCTTCCCGTCATGAGAAGTTGGTTTTAAATTTAAATAAAGAAAGATGATCATGCTTTTGATTTTCTTTCCCTTAGATTGTAGTTATTTTTTTTGCTTCATGTTTTCAATAATGGTGGGCATGTCTATTGTTAGAATGTACACTACTCACATTTTCCCTATGAGCGCAGGATGTGGAAATCTATGGATATCGGGAAGTTGAGCTGGAAAGGGTAAGTGCATTTTACTTCAATACAGATATTAAATTTTGAAGCACTTCCCCATCACATTTAATTATCATGATTAAATCAATACACAATTTTTAATGCATATATTTGGAATATCATTCAAAATATTGTGACTTTGAGTGGGGTGTCATGAATCATAATGAATCATAATTAGCAATGATACCACATGTGTTGAATTTCTAAAAAAGGAAGAGATGTTTTATAAGAAGGAAAAGTGGCATTATTATTCAATATGATAGGGTGTGTGTTGTACCATGCATTAAAACTTCCCACGCATACTTGGTCTTGTCAACTTTTCACGCCACCAATTTTGCACCAACCTAAGGAAATTATAAGATTGTAGTATATTTCAAATTGTCACTCACCAAACACTTCATGCCATTTCTCTGTGAGTTCGAACAATTTTTTTTTCTTTTACACGACTTTCTAAATTTGTTTATACTATGGGGCAGAAGAAGAAATATAAACCAGACTCTCCATACCTACTACTTCGGAATACTGCAATTTCCCATGTATTTTATGATGCTAGATGGCTAGAATTTATTAGGAAATTCAAGGGCTTTGATGAAAAATTAGTTGATGAGTTTTTGATAAATTTTGAAGCCACCTACTCATGAATTGGGGGAAAAAGACTAGAAATAATTAATCAAGTTGTTTCTGACCTATCGGGTTTACTAGAATTAGGTCTCAAGGTTATGAAAAATGCTCCTCTTAAAGACATAATTCTCATGTTTACATGAGGATGGTAAAGTTCTTCTAGAATTAATGCTCACTTCATATGGTACTCAGAAGGGGATTAAGTGGGAAATTTTTCTTGGTATTTGGAAGGAAGTTAATTCGTGTCAACAGGTACTTTATTTGTGATGGATAACCATCGTGGCTTGGTGGGGATTCAATGAAGAATTTAATTCATTTAGAGAAAGGCTGCATAAACCATGCGGTTAGGGTAAATTTACTGAATATTTATGACGCAGTCATTAGAGTGGGACAAAGATATAAAAATGGAGGTTGTAGAGTTGCATTAAAACACCCGAGGGCTTATTCAATTGATCTGTTCACATCAAGTTTTCTACAAACCCAAGAGAAGGATCGAAAAAAATAAGTGCAGGAAGAGTTCCAAAAAAAAATAAAGTCAAGAAGGGACCATCTCCCATTATTCGACCTAAGCTTGATTCAGATCTTCACCCTTCACATGAGACTATGGAAGAACCTAGTAGTCGAATATTCCATCTTCTATGCTAAAAACTTCTAAGGGTAAAAGAAATTTCCCAGTTCCTTATTTTATTTCATTGATGCAAGAAGGTCTTGTACTTTGCATAGACTTGAAGTTTTTGACTTGAAGTTTTTCATAAATATTCTACTCCCATTGTGGAGGAGAAGGAAGAGGCTGGTACCTCATTGTCCTTGATGAAAAATATAAGGATGATATATTCAAAACAAATATCCCTACAAAAAGAGTCTAGATATTTCTACAAAGGTGTCGGAAACCGAGTCAGAGCTCTAAAAATGCCTTCAAACACCAAATATACTGATCGCAAAGCACTAGAATATGTTTAAATGGAGATTGGCAACTAGGAATCACATTGAGATGATGTACTAAGGTATTATCTGGACAAAATTTCCTTCCTGAAGGAAAATTTAAAAGGTATGCAAGAAACCAACTTATCTTTGCAAACCACATTTACATAGAGAACTGTAGAAAAAGTGAGGTAAATTATTGCTTTGAAGGTAGAGGTTAGCAGTCTCAAGAGACAAAGATATAGGAATTAAAGTATGGGTTGATTTAAATCTGTTATCTCTTCAGAATAAAGCATTAAAAAGGGAAAATAAAAATTTAAAAGAGGAGATTGAAGCAAGTGCAAATGAGAAGAAGAAGTTAGAATCTATTTATATTTTGTTTGTCTCTGTTGGCTTCTAAGCTTTTGGCCTATAGGAAACCTTCTTGTCTATAAAATGTTTGTCCAAGAGTAATTCTATTCTTGCAAATTAATGATAATGTGTAGTCAAGAACCTCATGAGGCTCTTGATGGCAAGACATTTTTGTCAATTTATCAAAATAGTACCCCTAGAATACAAAATCAACTATTTGAATTTTACCTCCACAACATCTTTGGTCACCAATGTGCCTAATTTATTTCTTAATCTATTTGTGGGAGATTTTTAATTAAAGTGCTTTCATTCCTTTCTTAGGAACCAAATTACATGGGGTGAACAAACAGACATTTTCACTCAAACAACTCATACCATAGATTTCTACATTAGGTCTACCCATTACAATGATGTGGCCATGAAGAAATTTTTTTGATCTCTTTATTATCAGGTTGGTGTCAGGGAAAATACTTCAAAGATTCTATTGAAATGTGTGGAGGATTTTGAGGCCTATAGTCAACAATATTTTGGTGAAGCAAGACATGCTTGTGATAGAAGATGGGATACCTTAAAATTTCCATTAAAAAGGAGGGAAGTTATCTCCCCTCATAATCTCAGTTGGTGTATGCAAAGGGGTGATGCATTGGTTACAATAATTTGGAAGTTGTTTGAGAAATTGAAATGTGTGGAGGATTTTGAGGTCTATAGTCAACAATATTTTGGTGAAGCAAGAAATTCTTGTGATAGAAGATGGGATACCTTAAAATTTCCATTAAAAAGGAGGGAATTTATCTCCCCTCATAATCTCAATTGGTGTATGCGAAGGGGTGATGCATTGGTTACAATAATTTGGAAGTTGTCTGAGAAAAATGACAAGGAATAAAGTGATGAGTGGGTAGGAACATAGGTGAGGCCACCTCTTCTCCTAAATCTGATTACTATTTGGTAGAATAATGTTTCCCAGTCACATGATAGTTTCACACTTGGGTGGAAGTTATTTCAAACAATTAGGGATGTAAAGGAACCAGGAAACAATATGTAGATCAGTTTGAGGAATATGATATGGCACAACATCTTGGCCTTAGGGAAGGGAAAAGATGAGTTCAGATAGGAAATGAAATAGGTAAAGTGTAGGGGAGATGATGAGTGCATTATTTGACTTATTTATATCATCTATGTGATTATTTATTTTTCATTTATCATGATTAATTAGTGCATGGGGATGCTTTATATAGTTATATCCTAGTAATTTCAATGCATTTCTCTTATTTTGTTTCATGAAACTTGTTAACCGTAGAACCTCCCACTAATCGCCTATGTGAGTGAAATGTGGTGACATGTGCAAGATAATAGTGGACATTTATTACCAATTTTGGGAATTGTAATCAAGGAGTCTCGACTGAGCCATCATGCAATCATGGAAGACTTTATCCATTGACAACCTATAAACATAGATCTTGTTTTTAGCAGTTCCGTAGGATTTAAAGAAATTTAATAGGGTTGTTAGTGGATGAACTCAGTGCCTACAATTTTAGCATCTTCGTGTAACCAACTATGTCTATATAGATATCTCTTTGAAAAATAATTTAGTAGTTAGTTTATTTTGGTAATTTGTAATACAATTTATAACAGTTAGTATCTATTTTCCAGTTATGTACTGAGTATGTTATGGAAATTTTCTAAATCAATATATTAGATGTTATTTTTAATATCTCATGGTGTTGAGATTACCTCCATCCCGAGGAAGAGCAATGTCCCACTCGACCAAGGTGACTAGAGGCTTTTATGTTTATGTGTCCTCTTGGTTTCGATAAGTTATAGTTTGAAAGCAATTGCTTATTTCCTTTACTACAAATTCTATTTAGTGTGTGTTATTTACTTTCATGCAATTTCAATTCTGAGTGTGTCATTTCAATTCTACAATTTCAATTCAAAGTGTGCATTATTTGAATTTTATTATATTGATTTGGTGTGTGCATTCCAATTCCAACAAAGTATTTCCATTAAATGCATTTCATTATAGTAATGTTGTTTCGTAGTTTAGTATTACATTTCTATAGATTAATATAGATAGAAAGAAACATAACAACCATAACCCCCAAAAGGAACCACCGAACAATTGAGTTGCATAAATCTTCATTGTATACAGCCTTGGACACACAACCCTAGTTTTATAATGACACTAGCAGAAGAATCTATTAGTTAAATGATTGGAGAATACAACAATCCATCACCGGTGGACGGGGACACGTGGCTACCCCTCCTTCACCTCTGAGTGGACATGATGGAACACAAATATAGGGATAGATCCACCCTCATAGGTACATGATCTAATGCCACATGTACATGTATAGGACCACTACCACATGTATAAGGATAAAGACCACTACCATAGGGACATGGCCCACGCCTCGGGGCAGGGTCCACTACCACAAGGATAGGGACATATAGGTATTAGAGTGATGTCACCACCACATGTAATATCAATGCACTAATAAAGAGAGGTTGTGGCTGAGGATAGATATTATGAGGATCAGATTGCAGATTTTGGTCTCCTTGTTTTCAACTATGTGACCTACAGAGCACAATAAGAAATTATTCAAAGTTCCAACGATGAACCCATAGTGTTAGTAGTTTAGGGAGCCACCGTATTCATAGGCGGGGGCCAACAAAAGGTTACTAGTGCAAAAAGACAGAGGCTAGGAGAGGGCCGGAGAGAGTAGTAGAGGCATCAAGACCTCTCTAGGATGATGAGATGATGGAAATTGTTTTTGATTTTTGATTTATGACTTATATGTGTAGACACCTGTAGTTTGATCAATACACTATTATTTCTAATGGTGCACTAACGCTTCTTCCCTTTACAAATTAATGGCACACCACTAGTTAGACCTATCTAACTCCCTTCTCATGACACCTTTTTGGTCATTTTTCCTCTTATAAACCATTTAAACAGGCTGTTATAGCCTCATTCTAACTACATTAGCTTCTTATTCCCTTCTAGCTTGCTTCTATTAGCTCCTTGGAATATCAATCCACTTCATTGGATTGATTAAGCCCTTTAGAAACCCTTCCAGAACCCTAATTACTCTCTAAGAGAGATTAATTAGTCTAACCTAGGTTAAATACCTAAACATAGTCAAATCACACTTTGACTTACTAAAAGTGCTTTTTGGACTTTAGCATTTGTCCCACATGCACCCAAATCTCCCATTTTCTTACAAACCAAAAACTATAAATAAGGCTATACCCCTCCCTCATTTCCTAAGAATTCTCTCTTCTTTCTAAAGCATAGATTATAAAAATTTGTTTAGGCTTTAGATTGTATTTCATCATCTTCCATTTGAGCTAAAAGCATTTGATTTTGTATTTCATAGCATTAACATGGAGTAAAAGGGAAGATCCATAGGTCTTGAAGCCATTAATGGGGAGATCTCTTAAACACATAACTAAATGCTTAGATCCTTTTAGGTTCATTATCTCAAGTTTTCAAAGAATAGAGGTTAACTTCATTTGCTTAGTTTGCATGTTTATTTCAAATTAATGTATGTAAAGAAGAAAACCTTGCTCATTTCTTATCACATGGTCCATTGATTAGTTTTCCAAAATCCTTTAGGGACTCTTTAGAGGTTCTTACCCCAAATCCATGACTTTTGTAACTTTTCATTGAACACATTTGGCATGCCTAGTGGGATGCTTATGTCCATCCTCCATTAATGGAGGTCTTTTAGGTTTTTCAAAGTTCATTTTCAAGTTTTTAGGTCAAATCACTTGTTATTTCCTCATTTTTGTTTCTAACCCTAGATAAATGACCTTCATTTACATGCATTTTGTGGGTTTGATATAGAAATAGGACACTTTGACTAACAACTAACCTATTTGCTCTTGAAATTTTGAAAATCCATGTTTTTGTAGGTTTTTCACAGGGTGTGCATAGGTGTAAAACAAGGGGCACATACATATTGTTGAAACCCTAGTGTACCCATTAGATCAGGCGTGTACCTGTCAAGAGGACTTCATCATTTACACATTTTCTCTCTACAAAGATGTACATGCGTCTCTGTCATCTGTGGCATGTATCTACCTCTCTGGCCACGCATGCGTAAATGGTCTGACTATGTAAAAATTTGATAATTTTTTGTTTCAGGCTTGGGCGCATACATGTCAAAAACCTGAGCATCCATGTCAATATGGGTGCGTCTCTATCATGTTGTGAGCGTCTGTGTTTCTTGCATTAGGTTTCATTAATTTTTGACTACATGTGTACTCGTTAAGTAGGGTGCATATCCGTCGGTTGGGAAGTGCATGTGTTAGTATAGGCACACAGGTGTTTGTATTAAAAATTGGAAATTTTTATAGTCTGCAAAATATTTTTCTCGATCCATTACTGCAGGTTTCTAGGACTAACAATTTAAGAAAAATAGTGTTTTTCCTTAAACATTTTAGTTTGCATAGTTAAAAGTGTTTTGTTCTTGGCTTAGAATTAGCTTTGTAGAAGTGTGTATGCTCTCTCCTCGCGTCTTCCAAGGTGATCTTGGAGATCAAAAACACTTATACAAAACTCATATAAATTGTTCAAAGAAACACTTGTTTTATAAAGGTTGAAGTAAAACTTTCATGTGATTTCAGTAGGATTTTTCACGTTGCATATGCTCTTCCTTCGCGCCTTTTAGCGATCTTAGGAATCAAAAGCAAAGTGAAAAATATCTTTCTTGACATCAACCTACAAATTGGAAAATTACTAAAAACTTGTTGTCTACAGGACCTAATGATTGTCAAAGAAAGGTGTCGAAAAAAACACAAAACTTCTAATACACGTGTTCTTGTAGGTTGCCAAACGATGTGCTACTTAAAACCACATTAAGTTAAGCAAGATAAAAACACACCATATTCAAAACATTGTATTGTAGGTTTTAGAAAAGGGTACGTCCCTATCCACTCAACTGGAACATAACCCCTTTGGCATAACGCCTTAAGCTAAAATAATGGGCGTGGTTCCAGGAACCCTAAAGTAGTCCACCACAGTGTAACCTTGTGGATGAAACAGAAGTGCCTCACTTACCCACTTGATTAGTTTTCCTTGTGAGTTAGAGTTAAAAATTTGTTCATATCGCGACCCTATAAAGAGTACATGATGGATGGATTTAGTGCCTTTGTACTTGAAGGGGGAAAAGCTGAGATACTCTCAAATTAGTCAGTGTGACTTTTTGGGTAAATCGTGATCGCTCTTAGATGGCTTTGTAACACCTAGTTGAGAGATCTTTTAAGGAGGCCATTTTGTCTTGAGGCCCACTTTACTAGTCCTTTGTTGCGTCAAGCCATCACAAAGTGACAACTCATTTGGAATCTAAACCTTGTTTATCAAACAAGGCAAAGAACCCTTGTGAGATTGATCTAAGTGTCTTTCATCATGAAACTAAACTACGTCCCACTTTTGCTTAGTTTTATTCTTGTCTTTAGATGAGGTGAAGCTCTACCTAATTGGCACTTTGTTTGTTTCCATCTTTTGTTCAATACCCTTACATTCTCATTGCCCATTGTTCGGGGTGAGAAAGGTGCATATATTGCACGTTTTTGTCAGAGATAGTTCTCATCACTTTTTTGTCTATTTATGCCCATCCATGTTTGCGGCTGGGTTGTTAAACATCTAAAGTGTACAAGTACAATTTTTGTATCTTTGATAAATGTCCATCCATCTTGATTTCAAGATCATCTTCACCACTTTGAGTCCGATTCATCTTTTTTCTCTTCTTGGGTTGATAATTTTGTTCGCATCCTAGATGCACAATCTTGGTACTTACATTGTATTCTCATTTTGTGAGAAGATGGTATAAGTCCCCTTATTACACGGTTATGTTTCTCACATGATTAAAAATCCTTGTCATACTTATCAATTGGTTTTAATTTCGACATCATCGAGTCTTCTTAAAAGTGTCGATAACACCTTATGTATATCATAATAAAGTTGTCATGGTACTAATACCTTGCTTTCTCATTTAATGTATGACGATGATGTTATTATGCTATATTTATTCGCAACTTTATTTTTTTAGAAGGTTTGGTTTTTATCGGCATTCAAACTAGTTTTAGGTATACCTTGTCAAGGGATTGCAACAGACATCACATCAGTGCTTAGACATTGTTGAGGTTCTAACTTGACTTACATATTGATACATCATTATCGCTATCTATTTTTAAGGCATAGGATTTGTAACAATGAATTGAGTGATCATAACATTTAGGTGTGCATATGAGTGTTTCTTGATAAAGACGATTGCATAACACTACATCTAGGATACATTGTAGTATAGTTCCAACATCACCTTGAACGGCTTACAGAAAACCATACACTTAGGGGTTACGCTAGCTACATATAAACATCTTCTAGTAATGCCTAAAATCATAAAAATGGCAGCCAAATCAAATGAGCATGATATAGGAGAAAACCCTTTCGACACCTTCCCATTCAGTGGCCATAATTTAGGACCGCTCTTTTCTCAATTCAAAGATACAAAGATGTTAATTGATCATAGTGGAGAAGAGTCAGACTCTTCCGGAGAACAACAAAGGTTAGACCTAAGTAGATTTGATGAACTCATTTATTATAATAAAGATCAAGTACTTGCAAGAGTCTTAGCATTAGGAGCTAAACTACCACATGAGCATGAAGAAGAAATAAAATTCGTAAAACCTAACCTAGGATAATGAAGATTCATCTTAGACATAGATAATCCTTTCGATGTGGGGTACGCTTCCACTTCTGGGAAACATAAGGCCGTTGTCGAAGGTGAACCATCACGGAAACCTCACTATAAAGCTTCACGTAAAGTGAAAACTAAATGGAAGGCTTCCCCTCCTCTAAAATTTGATGAAGAAGAGGACCCCCTGGTTGAGGAGGAGATCCTCCAAAAATAGATCTTGAAGTTGAGTCAGAAACTAGAAAACCTAGGCTCTTCAAGAAAAAACATATACAAAGACAAAGACAAAAACAAACTTAACAAGTTTCAATTTGATCCACATATAGACTATACCTTTAAGGCAACTTAGGCTCAAAGGTCAATATTACCTACTAAAGTGCAACTCATTCAGAGACTTTGAAATCTATGAAAGATACGCTTACTACATTACAACAGGGAAATGTAGGCCAAAATAGAAAATATTCATATGAAGAACTATGTCCTTACCCCTTTGATAAGGACATGTTACAACAGCCTTTCCCAAAACACTTTACCATTCCCAAGTTTGATAAATATAAGTGCAAAAGTGATCCTCATGATCATATAAAAGATTTTTACATGGCTTTCCAAGAGATCACGTATAACGATAATTTATTAATATGACTTTTTCCTCATAGCCTAGGGGCCGTGGGATTGGAATGGTTCTATAAAGCATACCCAAGGGCTAATGGAACAGCTACATATTTGCACAGTACGAACCCAAAATATATTATTAATTTTCTATATTCAATTCATACCAGATCCTTACATACTGAACAAGCTGCCAATATATAGGGAGATAGTTTCCTATTAAGTAGGAAACAACTCAACCATAAATATCTCCTATTTAGTTGTGATTGTTACTCACGTAACAATACACAACTCAAATCATATGAGTTGTTAAAACAACTCCAACCAACATATTATTGTTAATATAACAATAATATAATTACTAACATTTGTATTTAATGAATACATAAATAATGTAAACATTAATATTTAATTTCCTAACATTCCCCCCCTTAATGTTTACATGGTAACATTAGAACTTTCACACTTCCTTTGCAGCCTGCCGCCTCTGCGCGCTCATGATCTTGGCACACACTCGAACTGAAGGTAGAAGAAGGAACACATCAACTTCTTATCGACCAAGCACTGTCGGGAACACATCTGACCGACGAGGATGGGAACACGCTCAGGAATCATCTGCTTATCAACCAGTCACTCTAGGGAACACATCTGACCTAACAGTGTGGGAACTCAAGCAGGAACACATCTGAACAAGCCTTCAATGGTTTTCAAGAGGCTAACCATAAACCTAGGTACGAACAGGAACACATCTGACTGTTCTACCTCATCAAGCCTCATGATGTTGCGTTTCACTGTGTTATTTGTTCTGTACTATTTTTTTTTCATTTGGGGAAATAGGAAAAACCACATACTCAACTGAAAAAACTGAAAATGGAACATTGGATCATGCTGATCATGTTCCCCCCTCAATGTGAACATTTCACTTATTCAACACACAACATGAACTCTGAAAAAGAATCACACCAAGCTGAAATTCACACCACACAACTGAATCTGGAACACTGCAAAACTCAAAAACAAGTACTCACACTGCACACCTGTGCCACCAAATCATTCTGTGTGGCCCCGTCGTTGGTGACTGACGAGAGGTCGTTGTCTGACCTCCAGCCTCCGATGCCTCCATCCTCCATTATCATGCTGCTAACTCAGCAAGATGTGAACATGAAGCACATTTGTTTCCACATTGAGTTTATTCTTTTCTTCCCTCCCGCAATGTGAAACACTTTATTTTTCCGGACGTCGGGTAACACCGAAAATGCGTCCGTAAGGCAATTTTTTTTTTTTTTTGGACTTTTTACAATTATACGACATTTGACGACAACTCACAGATTTGACAAAGACTATTTTGAATCGGACAAGAAGACTCGACTATCTTTTAAAAAGTAATAAAACGAGATTACTTTTTAAATAAAAATGAGAATTAAAAAAACCTAAAATCACCTATTTGACATGACTTTGACAAAACATCAAGGACTACATAACAAAAGATGACTTTACAATTTGACTAACCATATGACACAAAATAAAAATGAAACAATAGACTCAACTAAAGAATCGACTATGAGATAATAAAATACTCACGATGACTTATATAGCTTACAAGCAACAAAATGACAATGGCAACGGAAAATTTTTCTTTTCCTTGACTCTAATAAAACAATACTTGACTCTAACTTTTACAAGAGTTTTAATGACCAATCATTAATAAATAGCAATCTATTCACAACGCATTTACTCATACTTTCATTATAAATTCCACATAGACCGTAAGATTTTGACACTCTAAATTATACATATATTTGACTTGAATCAACATTAAAAACTAAACAAAAACATACTAATAATGCGGGAAACTGTAGCACGACATGCCTGATATCAATATGATTACAAGTCTTCGTATGATAACCTGTTGAACTCTGTAAACTGCCTTCGCATTCAGGCTTAAAGACCAATGGCAAACGAAATACTAATTGTTGTGGACCATCTTAATAGAATCAATATACGTATTAGGTTTTTCTTCCACTATGTAACACCTCGAACTGTCATTGTTACTTTCTCCTAAGCATTCAAGTGTTGATATGTGATTTCTTGTAAAAGGATGTGTTCCTCGATTCAGAAATCATGCTTGATATGTACTGAATTTCTTGCAGATTGCAGATCTTGACTGAGTCAGAATATGATTAGACTCTTTTATTTATTTCATTTTGTGTCTAAATATTAATCTGATCACGGAATGAATTATAGAGATATTCATCTATAATATCTAGACTTGGATCAGTGGAATTGATCCAAGTAATGCTTTAAATCTGTTTGTGATAAATTAGATCATAGACCTTGAACAGGTTGTAAGGTATGGAAGCATTTATTAAGCTGGTCGAGTATGACTCAGGCTGATCTTGAGAAATGAATTGGTTCCCGATATGGAGGTATATCTGGAAGGTCTCGGACGTGGACCAAGTAATAATTCTGTCATGTATATTCCTGTAGCCTAACGGCTGTAGAGTAAATCCTGTTCGGAGATGCATGATTTTAGGTCTTTTCTTGGCATATAAAATGTTATACCTAACTGGAATTATTAATGGTTAGTAACCTAAAACTAAAACCTAACCTAGGGGTTAGATTATTGTTAAGCTAACCTAGACCTAGGCTATGTGTTAATATCCTAAGTTAGTATCTATGTGTAAATTGGTTAGTATGGGTATTACCCTAAATTCTAACCTAAGATACTAACCTAACTATGAGGAGGATGTAAAGGGGCCTATGGAGGGGTGCGAACCATGGGCGGCGTTTTCTATGGCAATTAATGCTGGGGATAAGGATGAGGGACAGGTCATGGCGGAGGCTTAAGCGGCGGCTAACCTGTGCAGACGTGGCAATTTGCTAAGTTTGGAAATGAGCATGAGTTGTAGTTGGACTGTCGCCAATTCTGGCGGTCGGTGGAAGTTGAGTTTAAGCGGGAAAGTTGGTTTAATGGCATTCAATGTTCTAGGGAGATGAGCTCGGAACTCGCGAGAAGGCATGCAAACGGGAAGTTGAAGGTTTGTTTGGTTTGTCGCGATTTTCGGTCTTCTCTCTCTCGCTTGTTTACTGGTTCTTCGCACCAGTTCTCCTTGAGTTGCATGGCAAGAATGAATTTCTCTAGCTCTTTTCTCTGTCATGGAAGATATATATGTGATGGAGACAGCAAAATTTTGTTGGTCGCTTTATCTTGGAAAAAGAAAAGGAAGTTTGAGCTCTTCCAGTGGTCTGCTTCGGAAATTTGATCAAAAATACAGGCATGTTAGGCCCTAACCTTTAAATATCTTGCTGTCTTTCAAGTGATTTCATTAGAACAACTCTGTTCAAATGTTTTGAGAAAATAAAGGATTTTCTATGGAGATCTTGTTTAAATTTTGGTATCTCTTCGGTTCGATTTTTCAATTTCCTCTTGATGGGTGTTTGTTAAAATCGAATTGTGGCTCTATTCCTTTGTGTATTCTTTCTGGTTTAAATATATGAGATATTTATATGTAAAGAGCATGAAAGCTCGGCCTGTTTGGCGTGAGCCCAAAGAATATACTTGTGTTGAGAATAGACCACTGTATGTTGTTGATTTGTGGTCGCTGTTTCTTGTTGTGGAAACTGTATGGAATGATTTTGATGGATACTGTAAGATTGATCAGTATTATTGCTTCTTTGGAAACTCTGTCGTGGTTTTTGTTGACAGTGTATAATGATACTTTTTGGGTTTTAATTTGTCTTCTAATTTTTGCTAGGATCAGGTAACTGTTGTGTTACCGTAGTCTATACGACCTAGCGGAAGTTGTTTTCCTTGTTATTGTGGTAACGGGATTACTTGTTGACTGTGTATAATATAGATACATCTGTACTTTATTTTATCGACTCAGTGGAGTCCATGATTGAATCGTATATTGCTATCTATTGCTGAGAATGTAGATTCATCCATAAGTTTTGTGAATTGATTTTCGTGGAAGCCTGGTAAGAAGAAAAACAGGTCTTTTGATCACCGTTATTTGAATGAATAAAGGATATAGACTTCCTAGGTATGCATTTGCATTTCTTTGTGTAAACTGTTCGAAAGTTTCGAAGCGGCTCAGTTGATTTCTTTGCTTTGAAAGGGGTATTCGATTTGCTTACACTTGTTTTTATTCTGAATGTTTGCCATAGCTGGCATAGAAGGATTCATCACCAATTTCATAGTACGCTGCTGTAGGGTTCAGCGGTTATGGGTATAAACCCGTTAAAAGTGATAAGTGTGTGCATATATATGTATATATTTACAATCGTTGTAATCGAACGACTATGAGGAGTCGATTGTATGTTTTATATTTGAATCTTATTCAAGTTGAATATATTTAAATAGTTGGTGATTGTTGAACCTGCGACTTGAAGGAATAACACGTAATAGACCTCTGTTATTTTCGGGAATTACTCTTGTGTTGCATGGGTTTTGTGGTACAGAATCTTAGGTGAACATTTACGTCTTCAACCTGTACAAATTTGTGTAAAAAGATTGGCAGAGTTCAGTCGGGTTCTTGGTGTGAAATCAGAGATTAATTTGTTTGTCTGATTCTTATTATGCTTCGTTGATGAATATCAGTATGAATTCATATGCATTTGCTTGAATTGTTACCTCCGCTTGAATCATTTGGAATTCTGGAAAGGTAGTGGTACTTTTGTCTCTTTCGAACTTGACATTGGACACTGTCTTTGTCACTATTTGAGATCCTTGAGTATGGATGACTGTTTCGTGTTCTGACCTTGTTTGGGTAAGTCGCGAATACCACACTAAGACTTGCATGCGCCAAGGTAAGGATCGATTGGTTGTATTCCCTTCTTTTACTTCAGTCCGATTTTGACTGAGCAAGAATAAGTATGCTATGTTCTTTTCCATTTAATCAGTCCGATTTGACTGAGCATGATTTGGAAATACTGTGTGGTCAACATAGCATAGTCTCTAGAAACCTTAAATTGCTTGATGCAATAAGGTTGTTGTTTTCAGCGATACGCTTGTAGTTTCTTGTTTTCAACTTGTGTCAAAGCCTTACTGTGTAAAAGGAACTAGCATTGGGCTTAGGGTTGATACATGAATTGTTGATGTGTTAGTTGCTGTACAGGAGTTTTGCTGTGTTTCTATTTCTTGATTTAGAACAGCGATCTTGCTTGCGGCTTGTCTAACTTGTTCATTTATATACTGGATAAATGTTTTCATAGGAGAAGACGGTATGGTGATGAATTTATGTGAAAGGAAGTATGAATGGATTGGTTCTTTCTCTTCCTTTATTTAATATTTGTTGATATTTGTCTAACAGTGGGAAATTGTTTTGTAACATATTGGTGGAATCCCGAATTGTTATGTTATTTCCTTTTTTGGAAGAATGAAACAATCTGACCAATGTTGTGATTTTGGATTCAATGATTGTTTGTGTACATTCGTTCCTTGTTTCTTAATATTTGATGAAATATTAGAAAGTGATTAAGACTATTTTGTAACAATGATAGAGTTACATATTTGTAATCATTTTGTATTACAAGGGCATAGTCTGATTATGTTTACTTATGTGAATATTTGATCTCATTTAAACAGGGTGTTTAATGAAAACAATTGATGGATTGCAATTGTTTTAAAAGTTAGTGCTTATCATGCTCGGCCATGAATCGACTCATGTTGACTATTTTTGCAGATGGTTGCCGTAAGAGGTAAAAAGCAATGCAATCGAAGTTCGATCGATTGTTTATTTGATTTATAATGAATTACAGCTTGATTTTATAGATGTACTATATGAGAAAAGATGTTTCTTTTCCGTTAGCATTGTATCAAGTATGCTGTTGCATAAAATGTAATTGTATAGTTTTGAAAGGAATGGAAATAAGTGTTTGATACTTATGTGTTGTATTCTATTTCTGAAAGTTGACCTTCTTCGGTTTATGTAACGAAGGGGCATTGTTATTATCATTGATAATATGGATGCTTTTGTGATCGACAATGAAAGCTTGCAAGAAAATGAGATTGAATTCTTATGAGTGTTTAGTAGTTCTAATTTGTTCTAGCAAAAGCAATATTGGATTTAAATAATTGTCTTTCTAGAAGATAGGTTAAAAATGAGCCTAAAAGAGAACGCTAAACAAGCTGGATTAAATTACTAATCCCTAGTCCTAAGTATGACAGGACAATATTAAATTGGATTCTTAATCATTTATATCTTTATACTAAAAAGTATGATATAAATTCAGTTAAGAGAACTGATATACAATCAAATGGAGTTCAGATGGCAATCTCAAGCAAAGGTTATGAGATATTGTCCCATTCTGTTGCTTTAGAATCAGGTGTATTCTAATGACTCCTTGATGAGAACTGACCGTAATACCTCTACCATGTAATGGGTTTTATAGAGGAGGGTCGTCTTAAGACGAAGAATCCAGGGATTTGGAAAGGCTAACCTTAGGGAAAAGTCTTTAAAAGTAATTTAAACTCAAGTGCGTAACGCTTGTTACTGAGTAGATCTTTTCGAGGCGGATTTAAAGGTTGACGACATAAGTCAACTGCAGAGTTGTACCTCCGAGAAGATTAGGATCTTCTTGAAGTTACAATAATGCAGATGACTTATGGCGACACCCTTTGCATTGATCGCTAAGATTTACACTTGATTTCACACGAGTTACCCTGGGACCGATTAAGAACGTGGTCATGTTATAAGGCTGCCTAGGAGATTCGGGGTATCATGACACACTGGTTGAACTGCAAGGTTGAACCAGTATGTCATCATATCCCTAATCCTCGTGGTCATCCATATAACATTATCACCTTGTTAATCTGCCTCCGAGTGATTCAGTTGTGAAAGGAAGGACTGACAGTAGTCAGTATAAGACATTCTATATAACATATGAATGGGGTGAAGGACGTATTCCAGATTGACGAGTATGCCGTTAAGGAATACGAGACATGAACAGTATGTTTCAAATCTTTGGCCAAAGTATCGCAAAGCTGATGCGCGTTGTCCTAATTCACCTAGTCTAATGGATGAGATGCCGATGAATAATAGTAACAATTATTCAGATTAGATTCCTCGACAGAGCATCTCAATCCCAGTTTAGGGAAGAGAACCGCAAGAGTAATGTGTTAAATAAAAACACCGACTCTTATTACTCATGAATAGATCGGTAGATTACCGAGTCATGGAATGAATAGATCGGAGGTACTCCGAGTCATTACAGCTGCATATGGTTGTCTGTTATATGAATGGTTATTGAATTGTGAGTTCTAAATTATGTATTTAGAACCAGTATGCAATTATCAAAAAAAAAAAAATTTGACTTGTTCTAAAGTATAAAATGAGGATGTTACATCTTGGTATCAGAGCTGAAGGTTGCAGCTCTTGGACCTACTGAGTCCATAATCTGATAAAAACCTGAATTTTCTTGTAACAGAAAATGGTTAGAACAAGGGGGAATGTTGCGAGTAATGCTCCACCTGAAGGAGGAGCGGCAACAACCCAGAAACTTGATGAGATCCTTGCTGCCCTGTTGGACACAAGAGATCGCTTAGCTGTACTTGAACAGCAGGTGATGGGAAATGAGGAGGATGAAGAAGCTGATAATAATAATCAGCAACCTCCTGAGGACAACCCCGAAATGGTGTTGATGTTAATGTTGTGAATGCACCTGTCCAACCAGAAAACAAAAAGGCCAGATTGGCAGCAGAACTCACTAATGATATAAAAAGGATAAGTCCACCTAAGTATGATGGCACCACATTAGGAGATGGAGCTGAGAACTGGCTCAGTGAAATGGAGAAGTACTTTGCTATAAGGAACTTCTCAGAGGAAACCAAAGCTATTTGGGGAGCCTATCAGCTTTCTCACGAAGCATCTTCATGGTGGGATAGCCGAAAAGCTGAGCTAAACATTGATGAGACCAATATTACTTGGGATCAATTTAAAGGCTATTTTAGGCAACGGTGGCTGCCACAACTTTTCTATGATCAGAAAATGACAGAATTCCAGAACTTAGCTCAAGGGAAGCTAACGGTAACTGAATACTGGGAGCGGTTTACAAAACTCCTCAAGTATGTACCACAGTATCAAACTGACGAAAAGTTCAGGATACGGAAATTCATCATGGGATTGAATCCTGTGATAGGGGGAGAGGTCGATGTTCACAGTCCAACCACTATGGAAGGAGTTGTTGAAAAGGCCATAAGGCAAGAACAGAAATTAAAGGCTATTTCTGCTCATAAGGAGGAAGTGCGGAAGAAGACTGCAAACCCTTCTTCAACCTCTCTTGCACCAGAAAAGGACCATGGAAAAAGTTTGGAAACAAGAGTAAGTTTCAGGAGATAACATAAGAAAGCAAAGCAGTAAATAAGCTCATTGAAATGTAAGGGATAATTTTGTTAAAAATTATAACAATGGGCGAAGCCCTATGGAGGACAGCCGGTGACAATTTCAAGGTGGAGGTAATGCTGAGCCTAAGAAGGGACCTGTAGGAGGCTGCTACAATTGTGGCAAGGACCACTATGCGAATCAATGTCCTTTCAAGAAGGATGATGTAATCAGAAAGATAAGATACATGCCGCAAGAGCAAGCAAGCAAGAAAAGCAAGCAACACCTATAGAAGTTTGGGTAAGTTATTCGGCATACCTATCACTATTCTTTTTGATACAGAGCTACCTTGAATGTTTTATTTCTAATAAACTTGCTTCTAAACTTAAAAGAAAAGCTGGGAAAATGGATAAATCTTGGACTGTAGAGTATGGTAATAATTCTGTTCATACAGTGAGTATGTGTCTCTTTGGAGCAGTCCTTGATTTACCTAATTTCTCCACGGAAGTTGATCTCTATGTTACACCTTTGGGATCGTATGACATTATTATTGGTGTCAATTGGTTAGCTGACCATAAAGCAAAGGTAGATTGCTATGAAAAGAACATAAAATGTTTAGATGATCAGCTGGAATCAGCAGAGATTCAAGGTGTGAAACGGGAAATTTCAGTTAGAAAACTGTCAGCTATGCAGCTTAAAAAGGCTAAGAATAAAGGATGTACTCTTTATGCAGTAAAGATATCTGAATCTTCAGAAGAAGATGGTGATTACATGAAGCAAATTCCACTGTTACAAAGTTTCAGGGATGTTTTTCCTGAGGAATTACCAGGGTTACCACCCAAGAGAGAATTTGACTTCACCATTGAAATCAAACCAGGAACTGAACCTATTTCCAAAGCGCCTTATAGGATGACTACTACAGAGTTAGTCGAGCTTAAGGCACAGTTGCATGAACTTTTGACAAAAGGTTTGATTAGACCAAGTGTTTCACCTTGGGGTGCGCCTGTAATATTTGTGAAAAAGAAGGATGGAACACTAAGGCTGTGTATTGATTATCGGATGTTGAACAAAGCAACAATCAAGAACCGATATCCACTTCCTAGGATCGATGATCTGTTTGATCAAATGCGTGGAGCAGCGGTTTATTCTAAGATAGACCTTCGATCTGGTTATCATCAGTTAAGGATTAAAGAGGAAGATATTCATAAAACAACTTTCCGAACAAGGTACGGACATTATGAATTTACAGTTCTACCCTTTGGGTTAACTAATGCACCCGCAGCCTTTATGAATTTAATGAACAATATTTTTCAAGAATACCTGGACAAGTTTGTACTTGTATTCTTGGACGATATTCTCATTTATTCTAAAAGTGTTGAGGAGCACAATGAGCATTTGAAGATAGTTTTGGGAATTTTGAGAAAGAGGAAGTTGTATGGTAAGTTATCCAAATGTTCTTTCTTTGATTCAGAAGTTCACTATTTGGGTCATGTCATAAGTAAAGAAGGAATCGCTGTAGATCCTTCAAAAATAGTGGCAATAACTGAGTGGCCTGCACCAAAGAATGTGCATGAAGTAAGAAGCTTCATGGGTCTTGCTGGTTACTATAGAAAATTTGTAAAGGATTTTTCTAAGGTAGCTGCACCAATAACTTCATTGCAAAAGAAGGATAAGAAATTCATGTGGAATGACAAGTGCGAAGCGGCTTTCAAAAGTCTGAAAGACCAGTTGACTTCTGCACCTATATTGGCTGTACCAGACCCTAATGGGAATTTTACTGTTGTAACGGATGCTTCTGGGGAAGGCCTTGGAGGTGTTTTGTTACAAAATGATCAGGTCATAGCTTATGAAAGTAGAAAACTTAAGTTACATGAGCTGAATTATGCCCCTCATGATTTGGAACTTGCTGCCATTGTTCATGCGCTTCAAGTCTGGAGACACTATTTACTTGGGAAACCTTTTGAGTTGAAAACTGATCACTTGGGACTGAAATATATTTTTACTCAGCCCAATCTGAATGCCAGACAAAGAAGGTGGTTAGAATTTTTATCACAATATGACTTTGATATTAGCTATATCAAAGGGAAGGAGAATAGAGTAGCTGATGCTCTAAGTCGTAGGAGGCACATTTCTGCTCTTATAACATTGAGAACTCAGTTTAAAGATGAGGTAAAAAGTGCCTCGTAATCGATGCATATTTTCAAAGAAGTAAAAGCAAGTAACTGCTGCAGAACCTAAAGATAAAAGGTATGAAGGTTTTCATTTTGATAATGAAGGAATCTTGCGTTATGAAAATAGGGTATATGTACCTGTGCTGAATGATTTGAGAAAGAAGTTGTTAGTTGAATTTCATAATTCACCTTTCTCTGGACACCCAGGTATCACAAAAATGCTAGCTGATTTGAAACAAGCAATACTTCTGGAAAGGTATGAAAAAGGATGTGATAAATTTTGTGACTCATTGCCGGAATGTCAGCGGGTGAAGGTAGAACATATGCACCCTGCTGGACTGTTATATCCTCATAGCATACCGCAGTACAAATGGCAAGTAATAACCATGGATTTTGTACAAGGACTACCTATGTCCAGGAATAAACATGATGTTATCCTGGTAGTTGTAGATAAACTGACTAAGGTAGCTCATTTCATCGCTGGAAATCTAAAGGATGATTCACCAGTGCTAGCCAAGAGGTTCGTACACGAAATTTTCAGATTGCATGGTGTACCAGAATTGATTATATCTGACAGGGATCCTAGAATGACGTCAAGGTTTTGGCAAACGCTTAACGCAGCCCTAGGAACAAAACTAAACTTCAGTTCTGCATATCATCCAGAAACGGATGGGCAAACTGAGAGGGTAAATCAAGTGTTGGAGGACATGTTGCGAATGTATTGCATGGATCAACAGTATAAATGGGAAGAGTATCTTCCATTAGTTGAGTTCGCATACAACAACACTTATCACTCATCTCTTAAGATGGCACCATTTGAAGCACTTTATGGAAGAAAGTGCAGAACCCCTGTAAGTTGGGACAGTGTTGAGGATAGAGTGGTAATTGGACCAGAGATTCTCACAGAAATGGAACAGCAAGTTAAGCTGATTCGTGAACGATTAAAGGAAGTAGCGGATAGACAGAAGAGCTATGCTGACCTTAAGCGGGTTGATAGAAAGTTTGAGCTTGGTGATAAGGTTTTTCTTCGTGTTAAACCCAGAAAGAGTTCTATAACTTTTGGCAAGGCTGCCAAGTTGTCACCACGATTTGTGGGACCTTTCGAAATTGTCGAAATAATCAATCCTGTAGCTTATCGTTTAGCATTGCCACCTGCTTTATCTCGCATGCATGATGTTTTCCATATTTCTTTGCTTAAGAAATACGTTTCAGATCTGTCACATGTTTTAAATTGGAATTCCTTGCAGGTCCAAGACCCAGGAATAATCGTGGTTAAACCCACACGAGTGCTGGAAACTCGCCAATTGCATTTAAGAAATCGTGATATACAGCAATGTAAGGTCCAGTGGGACCAGTTTAGCGAAGAAAGTGCAACTTGGGAAAATCTGGAAGAGATGAAAATTGCTTTTCCTTCTCTTTTTGCAACAGAATGAAAACTGTTGACAAAGATATACTTTTATGAACTGATTGTTTTTAAGTATTTATGAAAGCCAGATTAAGGCAGACTTTATTCAGGTTGAATAAATGTGTTGTGACATTGATTTCTGAAACTATTTAATATGGAAGTAGTCACATTGTTTGTGTACTAATAAATTGATTGACCTGAAGGTTAATTTAATATGTAATTCATCGGGACGATGAATCTTTTTAGGAGGGAAGCATGTAACACCCTGAACTGTTGTTACTTTCTCCTAAGCATTCAAGTGTTGATATGTGATTTCTTGTAAAAGGATGTGTTCCTCGATTCAGAAATCATGCTTGATATGTACTGAATTTCTTGCAGATTGCAGATCTTGACTGAGTCAGAATATGATTAGACTCTTTTATTTATTTCATTTTGTGTCTGAATATTAATCTGATCACGGAATGAATTATAGAGATATTCATCTATAATATCTAGACTTGGATCAGTGGAATTGATCCAAGTAATGCTTTAAATCTGTTTGTGATAAATTAGATCACAGACCTTGAACAGGTTGCAAGGTATGGAAGCATTTATTAAGCTGGTCAGGAGTATGACTCAGGCTGATCTTGAGAAATGAATTGGTTCCCGATATGGAGGTATATCTGGAAGGTCTCGGACGTGGACCAAGTAATAATTCTGTCATGTATATTCCTGTAGCCTAACGGCCTGATAGAGTAAATCCTGTTCGGAGATGCATGATTTTAGGTCTTTTCTTGGCATATAAAATGTTATACCTAACTGGAATTATTAATGGTTAGTAACCTAAAACTAAAACCTAACCTAGGGGTTAGATTATTGTTAAGCTAACCTAGACCTAGGCTATGTGTTAATATCCTAAGTTAGTATCTATGTGTAAATTGGTTAGTATGGGTATTACCCTAAATTCTAACCTAAGATACTAACCTAACTATTGAGGAGGATGTAAAGGGGCCTATGGAGGGTGTGAACCATGGGCGGGTGTTTTCTATGGAAATTAATGCTGGGGATAAGGATGAGGGACAGGTCATGGCGGAGGCTTAAGCGGCTAACCTGTGCAGACGTGGCAATTTGCTAAGTTTGGAAATGAGCATGAGTTGTAGTTGGACTGTCGCCAATTCTGGCGGTCGGTGGAAGTTGAGTTTAAGCGGGAAAGTTGGTTTAATGGCATTCAATGTTCTAGGGAGACGAGCTCGGAACTCGCGAGAAGGCATGCAAACGGGAAGTTGAAGGTTTGTTTGGTTTGTCGCGATTTTCGGTCTTCTCTCTCTCTCTGCTTGTTTACTGGTTCTTCGCACCAGTTCTCCTTGAGTTGCATGGCAAGAATGAATTTCTCTGGCTCTTTTCTCTGTCATGGAAGATATATATGTGATGGAGACAGCGAAATTTTGTTGGTCGCTTTATCTTGGAAAAAGAAAAGGAAGTTTGAGCTCTTCCAGTGGTCTGCTTCGGAAATTTGATCAAAAATACAGGCATGTTAGGCCCTAACCTTTAAATTTCTTGCTGTCTTTCAAGTGATTTCATTAGAACAACTCTGTTCAAATGTTTTGAGAAAATAAAGGATTTTCTATGGAGATCTTGTTTAAATTTTGGTACTGTATCTCTTCTGGTTCGATTTTTCAATTTCCTCTAGATGGGTGTTTGTTAAAATCGAATTGTGGCTCTATTCCTTTGTGTATTCTTTCTGGTTTAAATATATGAGATATTTATATGTAAAGAGCATGAATGCTCGGCCTGTTTGGCGTGAGCCCAAAGAATATACTTGTGTTGAGAATAGACCACTGTATGTTGTTGATTTGTGGTCGCTGTTTCTTGCTGTGGAAACTGTATGGAATGATTTTGATGGATACTGTAAGATTGATCAGTATTATTGCTTCTTTGGGAACTCTGTCGTGGTTTTTGTTGACAGTGTATAATGATACTTTTTGGGTTTTAATTTGTCTTCTAATTTTTTCTAGGATCAGGTAACTGTTGTGTTACCGTAGTCTATACGACCTAGCGGAAGTTGTTTTCCTTGTTATTGTGGTAACGGGATTACTTGTTGACTGTGTATAATATAGATACATCTGTACTTTATTTTATCGACTCAGTGGAGTCCATGATTGAATCGTATATTGCTATCTATTGCTGAGAATGTAGATTCATCCATAAGTTTTGTGAATTGATTTTCGTGGAAGCCTGGTAAGAAGAAACAGGTCTTTTGATCACCGTTATTTGAATGAATAAAGGATATAGACTTCCTAGGTATGCATTTGCATTTCTTTGTGTAAACTGTTCGAAAGTTTCGAAGCGGCTCAGTTGATTTCTTTGCTTTGAAAGGGGTATTCGATTTGCTTACACTTGTTTTTATTCTGAATGTTTGCCATAGCTGGCATAGAAGGATTCATCACCAATTTCATAGTACGCTGCTGTAGGGTTCAGCGGTTATGGGTATAAACCCGTTAACAGTATACAGCGTGTGCATATATATGTATATATTTACAATCGTTGTAATCTGAACGACTATGAGGAGTCGATTGTATGTTTTATATTTGAATCTTATTCAAGTTGAATATATTTAAATAGTTGGTGATTGTTGAACCTGCGACTTGAAGGAATAACACGTAATAGACCTCTGTTATTTTCGGGAATTACTCTTGTGTTGCATGGGTTTTGTGGTACAGAATCTTAGGTGAACATTTACGTCTTCGACCTGTACAAATTTGTGTAAAAAGGTTGGCAGAGTTCAGTCGGGTTCTTGGTGTGAAATCAGAGATTAATTTGTTTGTCTGATTCTTGTTATGCTTCGTTGATGAATATCAGTATGAATTCATATGCATTTGCTTGAATTGTTACCTCCGTTTGAATCATTTGGAATTCTGGAAAGGTAGCTGGTACTTCTGTCTCTTTCTGAACTTGACATTGGACACTGTCTTTGTCACTATTTGAGATCCTTGAGTATGGATGACTGTTTCGTGTTCTGACCTTGTTTGGGTAAGTCGCGAATACCACACTAAGACTTGCATGCGCCAAGGTAAGGATCGATTGGTTGTATTCCCTTCTTTTACTTCAGTCCGATTTTGACTGAGCAAGAATAAGTATGCTATGTTCTTTTCCATTTAATCAGTCCGATTTGACTGAGCATGATTTGGAAATACTGTGTGGTCAACATAGCATAGTCTCTAGGAAACCTCAAATTGCTTGATGCAATAAGGTTGTTGTTTACAGCGATACGCTTGTAGTTTCTTGTTTTCAACTTGTGTCAAAGCCTTACTGTGTAAAAGGAACTAGCATTGGGCTTAGGGTTGATACATGAATTGTTGATGTGTTAGTTGCTGTACAGGAGTTTTGCTGTGTTTCTATTTCTTGATTTAGAACAGCGATCTTGCTTGCGGCTTGTCTAACTTGTTCATTTATATACTGGATAAATGTTTTCATAGGAGAAGACGGTACAGTGATGAATTTATGTGAAAGGAAGTATGAATGGATTGGTTCTTTCTCTTCCTTTATTTAATATTTGTTGATATTTGTCTAACAGTGGGAAATTGTTTTGTAACATATTGGTGGAATCCCGAATTGTTATGTTATTTCCTTTTTTGGAAGAATGAAACAATCTGACCAATGTTGTGATTTTGGATTCAATGATTGTTTGTGTACATTCGTTCCTTGTTTCTTAATATTTGATGAAATATTAGAAAGTGATTAAGACTATTTTGTAACAATGATAGAGTTACATATTTGTAATCATTTTGTATTACAAGGACATAGTCTGAATATGTTTACTTATTTGGATATTTGATCTCATTTAAACAGGGTGTTTAATGAAAACAATTGATGGATTGCAATTGTTTTAAAAGTTAGTGCTTATCATGCTCAGTTCATTGAACTGACTCATGTTGACTATTTTTGCAGATGGTTGCCGTAAGAGGTAAAAGCAATGCAGATCTGACAAGCTGATCAGATTGTTTATTTGATTTATAATGAATTACAGCTTGATTTTATAGATGTACTATATGAGAAAAGATGTTTCTTTTCCGTTAGCATTATATCAAGTATGCTGTTGCATAAAATGTAATTGTATAGTTTTGAAAGGAATGGAAATAAGTGTTTGATACTTATGTGTTGTATTCTATTTCTGAAAGTTGACCTTCTTCGGTTTATGTAACGAAGGGGCATTGTTATCATTGTATAATATGGATGCTTTTGTGATTGACAATGAAAGCTTGCAAGTAAATGAGATTGAATTCTTATGAGTGTTTAGTAGTTCTAATTTGTTCTAGCAAAAGCAATATTGGATTTAAATAATTGTCTTTCTAGAAGATAGGTTAAAAATGAGCCTAAAAGAGAACGCTAAACAAGCTGGATTAAATTACTAATCCCTAGTCCTAAGTATGACAGGACAATATTAAATTGGATTCTTAATCATTTATATCTTTATACTAAAAAGTATGATATAAATTCAGTTAAGAGAACTGATATACAATCAAATGGAGTTCAGACGGCAATCTCTAGCAAAGGTTATGAGATATTGTCCCATTCTGTTGTTTTAGAATCAGGTGTATTCTAATGACTCCTTGATGAGAACTGACCGTAATACCTCTACCATGTAATGGGTTTTATAGAGGAGGGTCGTCTTAAGACGAAGAATCCAGGGATCGGAAAGGCTAACCTTAGGGTAAGGTCTTTAAAGTAATTTAAACTCAAGTGCGTAACGCTTGTTACTGAGTAGATCTTTTCGAGGCGGATTTAAAGGTTGACGACATAAGTCAACTGCAGAGTTGTACCTCCGAGAAGATTAGGATCTTCTTGAAGTTACAATAATGCAGATGACTTATGGCGACACCCTTTGCATTGATCGCTAAGATTTACACTTGTGTTCACACGAGTTACCTGGGACCGATTAAGAACGTGGTCATGTTATAAGGCTACCTAGGAGATTCGGGGTATCATGACACACTGGTTGAACTGCAAGGTTGAACCAGTATGTCATCATATCCCTAATCCTCGTGGTCATCCATATAACATTATCACCTTGTTAATCTGCCTCCGAGTGATTCAGTTGTGAAAGGAAGGACTGACAGTAGTCAGTATAAGACATTCTATATAACATATGAATGGGGTGAAGGACGTATTCCAGATTGACGAGTATGCCGTTAAGGAATACGAGACATGAACAGTATGTTTCAAATCTTTGGCCAAAGTATCGCAAGCTGCTGATTGCGTTGTCCTAATTCACCTAGTCTAAGGGATGAGATGCCGATGAATAATAGTAACAATTATTCAGTTAGATTCCTTGGACAGAGCATTCTGAATCCCAGATTAGGGAAGAGAACCGCAAGAGTAATGTGTTAAATAAAAACACCGACTCTTATTACTCATGAATAGATCGGTAGATTACCGAGTCATGGAATGAATAGATCGGAGGTACTCCGAGTCATTACAGCTGCATATGGTTGTCTGTTATATGAATGGTTATTTGAATTGTGAGTTCTAAATTATGTATTTAGAACCAGGATGCAATTATCAAAAAAAAAAAAAAATTGACTTGTTCTAAAGTATAAAATGAGGATGTTACACACTAATCGATCAGAACCATTGCAATCTACAACAGGTTCAGTGTCAGAACGATTGACCAGTCTCTAGACACCTCCACGCCTAATACTAACTTCTATTAACAAATCTGGCTTATTCAAAAATACCGTGGGTACCAATATAAAAGCAATACTGTGCATTCGGAACCGAGCTCATACTCGTCATTGCAACATGTAGGGACGAGTCACTATATAGTGGAAGGGATCAATGTGGAGATCTGTGGATGCTGAGATAGGGTTCGACCCAAACAATGCGGTTGAGTTAGGCCAAAACGAAATTCTTTGAAGAGATAATGCAATGTGTGGCCAAGATGCACAAAAACACAAATTTCTACGCTTATCTGTAAAATGATACCGCACAAACTGTCAAAGGTATACATGGGTATCTACCAATTGCAGAGAATCTCTCGACATGCACACAGGTGATGAATCAAGCCAAATGAAGCCGCATGCATAAAAATGTTGAATCCACATAATGCCAACTATAAGTTTCAAATATTAAAACTATACTTGCACAGGAGTCTATCTGCAGATATAGTCGATTGGTCTTTGATCTGCAATATTGAAATCCATAAGGATTATGCACCACCTGATAGGTCTGTAACTCCCCTATATTTATTTTTCATTCTTCCATTATAACCAAACCACTCTGATACCAAATAATGGAACAATACATATTTGCACAGTACGAACCCAGAATATATTATTAATTTTCTATATTCAATTCATACCAGATCCTTACATACTGAACAAACTGCCAATATATAGGGAGATAGTTTCCTATTAATTAGGAAACAACTCAACCATAAATATCTCCTATTTAGTTGTGATTGTTACTCACGTAACAATACAAAACTCAAATCATATGAGTTGTTAAAACAACTCCAACCAACATATTATTGTTAATATAACAATAATATAATTACTAACATTTGTATTTAATGAATACATAAATAATGTAAACATTAATACTTAATTTCCTAACAAGGGCTCCATTACAACTTGGCCCACACTAGCGAGATAAATTTGTAAGGAATTACTCCTAAAATATGGAGAGTGAAATCACAATGAATGATCTATGCAATACAAAACAAAAACCCAATGAGACATTTGTAGGATTTTTACAATGATGGCATGGGTTAGCTAGTCGCTTTCCTTGTGCCTTACCAGAAAAATAGTTAGTGAGCATATATGCTCCTAACTTAAACACATAAATAGCCTTTCACTTGCAAATGCATTGTCACTCAAACTTTGAAGAATTCATAGAGAAAGGCATTCAAGTTGAGAAAGCTCACATTGCCAAGGGAACACTTAAATGTATTACCAAAAACAAACATGAAGCCAAATCCACGAGACAAACCTAAATTCATCAATAATAGTAAACATGTTGTTGGTGATGGCATTATGGACTCCAAGAGAGTCCAAGCCGTACAGACATGCCCACTCTTAAAGCTTTCGCAAGGACCTCGTCCCAAAGTGCCTACAAAACGTACGTTCACATCCTTGACAGAATACTTATCTACCATCCTAAAACAATTAGATGGTGCAAAAATGGTAGAATATCCAACTGCAATAGTACCATATCTGGAAGATGCTCCAAAACTAGTTTGGTTCAAAGACCATGAATATTGTGACTTCCACCATGTTAAAGGACACAAAATGGATAGATGTTTGAGATTGCGCCATTATATCCAAGACCTCATAGAGGAAGGGAAGATTGCTATGGAGTCTCCCCCTGAGACCGGTAAAAGTTCAAATGAAAAAATGGGTATTTACAAAGAACCTTTTCTTGACCATGCAAATAAGAAGAAAGAAAACCAAATCAAGGGAAAACTACCAAAAACTATAGAACTGTTTCCTATGTGTACCCTATAAATGATAGTCCTTATGATTCCCTCATTGGATGTATTAACTCATCTAATGAACAGATCAACACCATTCAAATTTTAGAAAAGAGTTGCATAGTCAGGACAAGACGTTCCTACTTAATCATACCAGATCTTGTGCCTATCCCTCAGGAAGGTCAGTATAATTTAATAGAGTATTTAGACAAAACACCCGCTAAGATATCTATTCTCGATATCCTCAAGATCTCTAATGCCCATAAGAACATACTATACAAAACTTTACAAAATTCAGGGGTTTCCACAGAGATAGACCCCACGAACCTTCAAGCCATGATTACACGCTTAGACACCAGCAATCATATTACTTTTGATCATACCGCAACCCCACATAACAACCTAGAGTGTAAAATACCATTATATCTCAAAGAGGTGGTTACCCATCGCAAAATCAAAAGAGCACTTGTAGATGGGGGATCTAGTCTGAATATTTGCACCTTGAAGTTGGTAAAATAGCTAGGCCATTCAGAAATGGGTGCAAGACTATCACAATCACAACATATGACAATGAAGAAAGAGATTCGGCGGGGACTATATTCATTCTTATGGAGGTAGGACTAACATGTCATGACACAACGTTTCATGTCCTTGACTTGGACCTTCTGTACAACATGCTTTTGGGATGCCCATGGATCCATGCCATACAAGCTATTCCATCAAATTTTCATCAATGCATCAAGTTATGTCATAAAGGGCAGGTGGTTACCATCTTAGGTGACCCAGAACCATTCACACATTGTAGAGCATTGCGTAGTTTTTCTTTTATCGCTTATGAATGTCCTTCTATGGATGTTGTTGTCCCTCTACAAATGGAGGATATAAAAAAATGAATAGATTCAGAGTCCCTCACACCTTTCAATCAAGATTTTCCCTCATTGGTCAATCCATTTGCTTCATGGGAGGCCACATCAGCAAAATATGGCCTAGGTAAGCCATTCACTCTTAAGCGAGGCTCTGTTGATATCACACTTATCAAGTATCCCCAGACAAGGGTAAGCCTTATTTTCAGTTCAAGAGCACCCGTGAGCAATGTCCTAAACCATTGGAAAAATTTATCCATAGTGGTCTCCTATCTAAGGAGAAAATGTTAGAAGACCCTACCAACAGAGTGCCAGAAGGCACCATGGCTTCATGTAATCAAGCACCTCAGTACATCAAAGGTCCCCACATGATGTTTTTCATGGGCTATAGTGGGTTTGGATGTGGCATTAATGCACAAGGCCGGTTAGATCCTATCCCTATCCCTCATTTTAAAGCTGATAAACATGGCCTTGGAATAAGGCCCCATAATGCTCTACCTTCTGAGAATGATGCCACCTCTTATGAACGTGAGGACATTTCATCTCATTTTGATAGTGACGTAGATTCCCAATGTAGCCTTTACGAGGATCTTTCCTCCACAAACCTATTCCCAGATTCATCGGTCCTTACCTTATCCGAATCCATCCCCCTAGATAAATATCCAAAGCCCTTATATATCCTAAACTTATAGATTGGGATCAACAACTTCACATGCCCCTAGATTTCTTTGAAAAAGATGAGGCATTTACAGAGTTCATGGGGCTCAAAGACTTTATTCTGGCTAGAGACCATAAGAAAGGATTTAAGATTAAACTAGATGTTTGCGCCTACTTCGGGAAGAAGTAGAGATGTGTCAATGGAAAAATAAAAAGGCTGTAAATAAAAGTACACCCGCTCGGGAAACCAAGCAAGAAGGCTCAACGGAGATCCCATAGTGATAGACTCTTTGATAAACTCATAGAAAAATAGAATGAAGAGTCTAAAGATGAAGTGATTTATCCATTCAAAGATGATCATGAACTACCACAGGAGGTCAATCTTACTCTTCCCCCTGATCCTACATAGATGGAAGATGCTTCTAAAATGCTTATTGAGGAAACAATCAACATCAAAATTAGCTCAGAGGAGCAACCTAGAATAGTCAAGTTGGGAGCTTCACTCTCAGCTCAGAACAAAAGACCTTTGTAGAGATCTTAAAAGAATATGTGGACATATTCACGTGGACATATGTAGATATGCTTGGTTTGGACCTAGAGCTAGTTGTGCACCCTGATGCCAAACCAATCAAACAAAAGTTGAGAAAGATGCATCCTAAGGTGGTGCTCTTAGTCAAAGAAGAATTAGAAAAGTTGTTAGTTGTTGATTTCATTAAACCTATTGACTATTCAGAATGGATCTCTAACATAGTCCCAATATAGAAAAAACCTATTGGCATAAGGATTTACATAGATTTCCATGACATCAACAAAGCATGTCCAAAAGATGATTTTCCCCTACCTAACATTGACATGATAGTCGATTCAATAGCTGGCTATGAAATGTTGTCCTTGATGGATGGTTTTTAGGTTATAACCAGATATGAATTGCAGAAGAAGATCAACATAAGACAACATTCATCACCCCTTGGGGAACATTTTTCTACAAATTCATGCCCTTTGGGCTCAAGAATGTTGGGGCTACTTATCAACGGGCCATGATAGTTATTTTCCATGATATGATAAGTGACATCATGGAGGACTATGTTGATGATATCCTAGAAAAATCCAAAAGTAGAAAAGAACACCCTAAAGTGTTGAGGTGTATCTTTTAGTGTCTAAGAGACTATAAGGTTCGTTTGAACCCTAAGAAATGTGTCTTTGGTGTTTTATCAGGAAAACTCCTAGGGTTCATTGTCTCACAAAGAGGGATTGAAGTGGATCCTACAAAGGTTACGACTATCATAGAAATGCCACCACCTACCACTCTCAAGCAGCTAAGGAGTCTACAAGGAAAAATTTAGGCAATCTATCACTTTATTTCACAACTTATAGATAAGTGCCACCCCTTTACTCATTTTCTCAAGAAAGATGTCACATTCAATTGGGGACCTGACTGTCAGAAAGCCTTTGCGCTACTCAAATAGTACTTGTCCAGCCCACCTGTACTAATGCCACCTACCCCTGGTGAACCTCTCCTCTTATACATTTCCACTACCTAGTTTTCCATTGGTGCATTACTTGCCCAATATGACTTAGCCCATAAAGAGAGAGTAGTTTACTATCTTAGCCGCACCTTGATCACATACAAGTTGAATTATCCCCAAATAGAAAAGGCCTACTTAGCGAGTTGTCTTCACATTTCAAAATCTTCGCCATTATCTCTGAATAATAAAACCAAGCTCATATCCAAAGTTGACCCTCTCAAGTACCTTTTATCCAAACCCACCCTCATAGGCTGAATGGCTAATTGGATCATTCTCCTGAGTGAATTTGATATCAATTTTGTGAATCAAAACTCTTTAAAAGGATAGGTATTGGCTGATCAGTTAGCAAAATCTCCTCTCCTAGGAATGGAACCTTTATGCTTGATTTACCAGATGCATCTATGATGTATATTGAGGAATCCATGGAATGGCAGGTTCATTTTGATGGATCTTTTACCTTCCATGGATCCGGAGTAGGAGTGGTGCTCATCACTCCATCATATGATGTCATACCATGAGCATTCTAGTTGGGATTCCTGTGTACAAATAACATTGCAAAGTATGAAGCACTCATCGTTGGCCTCAAGCTAGCTATTACATGGAACATCAGACAACTGCGAGTCATTAGGGACTCTCAACTTATCATAAAATAGGTTAATGATGAGTACAAGGTTAAAGATGAGAAGCTTATTCCATATAAGAAAATGGTTGAAAATTTGAAGGAATATTTCACACAAGTCATATTTGAAAAAAAACCAAGGTTGCATAATAGATCTGTGGATGCTATGGCTACTATTGGGTCTCTCTTACACATAGCACCTAAAGAAAGAAAGATTCCTTTCTTCATGGAACATTTACAGGTACCTACATATGATATGCCGAGTCATGTTTGGCATGTGAAGTTGTTGGTCCTTTATCCCCTTGGTATGACCCTATCTTCCAATACCTACAAGATGGAACTCTTCCCCCTGACATCACCCATTTTGAAAAGAAATCCTTATTCACCACATAGCCTATTATACCCTCCTAGGAGGCACCCTTTATCATCGTGGCTATGATGAGAATCTGATTCACTATTTGGATGTTGTTGATTCTATCCATGCAATTAAAGAAGTACATAGTGGTATTTGTGGAGCACACACTAGTGACATAGTCTTAGCTAAAAATCTATTGAGAGTAGGCTATTATTGGCCTACCATGGAATCTGATTGTTGTAACTTCATAAAGAAGTGTGAACTATGCCAAAAATATGGAAATTTAATACATGTGCCAACACAAGCCTTACAACCTATTGCAACACCTTGGCCATTCTCTAAATGGGGCCTGGATCTCATAGGGAAGCTCCATCCTTCTTCATCAGATGGTCATACTCACATCATCACTGCCACCAAATACTTTACCAAATGGGTAGAGGTTGTCCCTCTTACCTATGTCACTAGTGCGCAAATTTCAAAATTCATCATGAACCATCTCATATGCCGTTACAGGATCCCTCGGCCATTGTCACTGATAATGGTAAATCCTTCAAAAATAAAATGGTTAAAACATTGTGTCAATGCTTCCATATCCAACTTAAGTGGTCTACCCCTTATTACCCTCAAGGTAATGGATAGGAAGAAGCCACCAATAAGACCCTTGTATGGATTATGGAGAAAATGGTCAGTAAAACCGGCCGTAATTGGCATCTAGAGATACATCCCGCCCTCTGGGCCTATTATACCTCCATCCACACTCCTACTAGTGTGACCCCATATTCACTTGTCTATGGCACTGAAGCCATCATACCTTTGGAAGTGGAGCTTCCCTCCCGAGAATATCTCTCAAAGACTATCTTGATAAAGATGAAGACTACAGAGTTGCTCGCCTAGTAGAGTTAGAACTATTAGATGAAAGGCGTATCAGAGTGCTCAATCACCTAAAAGTCTATCAGAACAAAGTTTCCAAAGGATATAAAAAATGCATCATTCATCGGGAATTTGATGTAGGAGATCTAGTTCTCAAAGAAAATCAGAAGAACACCGTCAAAGACAGAGAAAAGAAAGGAAAGTTTGAGGCTAACTAGTTAGGTCCTTATGTTGTAATTACAAAATATGGATCAGGAGCCTACAAAATTGCATATTTAGATGGTGAAGAGCTTCTAAAACCTATGAACGCCATGCACTTGAAAGCGATTCTACGCTTAGGCATGACGAGAATATCAAATAAGAACTAAAAATTGGAAAATAAAGAAAAAACAACCAAAAAATGGAAAAATGAGAAAATAGTAAAGAAAAAGCAGGTCATCCTCATGTGAAAACCACACAATTGTGGCACAAGTGGGAAAGTATTTGAGTGAAAAATAGTTTTTGGTACTCAAGGAAGATTCACCAGACACAAGTTACTCTTACGGAAGGACGGGTGATTGTTACCACTTTTTAGATATGACTTTTTCTACTAGGTCTAGGAACCTTACTAGGACCACCTTTGCCCTGCCATGATCTAGCTTGTTTACTCTTATATCTACATTGAGGACATTACCTTTGTATTCTCCCATCTAATGCTGAGCATGAAATGCACTTGTTGCCACCTTCTCTCACATACATGCGTGGCATTCTACCTTTTGTATATTCCCACATCATGTTGGGGCATCCACGCTTCTTTGTTCTTATACATTGCTTTCAAAACATGACCTTGGAAAATACAAAAACAATTGGAAAATGATACACAAAAATATAAACATCTGGAAAATTTCCCTTTTCAAGGATAAAGATACATTCATCTCACAATGTTATCTTAGGGAAACCTAGACAACAATGAAAAATGTAGCTATGAAAACTTATCTTTTTAGATAAACCCAAAAACATTAGAAAATATGTCAATGTTGTCCCACAAAAACAAAGTAGTGCTTTAATTACTTTTAGTTGTTGGTTTGTATAGTTTTGATGTACTTAGTCTATTGAATTGTTGGTTCTTTAAATGGATCGTTTGCTTATCTGATTTTGAATCTTGTTTGATTTAAATTATGTATTGCATTACATACATTTAGGAACTCTCATGCTTGTAAACAATTGTTGTAGGATTCTTTATTTGTTATGTGCGTCTATTTGAAGTTCATTTTTACTTGCTTAGATTAGATCTCATTTTAATCTATTGTTAACTTTTGCATGTGTTTGTTTAGTTGTAGTTTGTTGTGTTGTTTGTATGTGTATATTTGTTTAGTTTTGTTAACTTTTTCTTGTGTGTTTTACACAGTTTTTGTTATCATATCTATCATCTATCATTTCATCACATTTCTAACATCATTCACTACATCATATATATACAAAAAAACTAAGTATTACATCATGCATGTATGCTAAGCTAATCATCACATATCGTATCATCAATGGGGGCAAGAGGGGTTGTGCATAATCACAAATCTATCCCCCCCACACCAATATCATCTAGTATCATCCCAAGTGCTAGAATACAAACTTAGAAACAAATCATGAATCCAAAACATGTGGTGCTATCTATAGATATATCATCAATATGAAAGCATGAAATATACACATTTCTGAATCTAAGGTATGCCACATACATAAAGGAAAGAACAATCATACATCATAAATCCATCATAGTATGATACATCAAAATGTCCATATATACATGTATAACTATCCAGGTCAGTACTCAAAATAATACATCATCGATACAATATGCCATCAAAAAGGGGCATGCATAAAAATAATCGAGCCTTCATCACGAGGCATCATCAAAATAATGGTATACACAACTATACATCAAAATCAGCCTTCATAAGAGGCATGTATACAAGATATCTATACAAAAAGAATGTAGAGCTCAACCATAGCTCTCGCCCTCACCGGGGCTCCTGGTCTGTCACCTGGTCGATGAAATAATGGTGGTTGTGATGGACCTGCACCAAGGGTACCACCAAACTATCTAGATGGCCCCTGTCTAGTTGGCTGCTCTGGTATAGGCTGCCTAACTAATCTCACTGAATGACCTGATCTCCATGACCTAGAGCCTGTCGCACTCGCATCTAACTAGCTGGAATGATACTACTTGTTGATCTACCGAAACTACCTTGAAGTAGGCAGTCCTATAGTACAAGGCCTCACCACCGGATCTCATCGCATCTCGTATCAAATCCACATCTCTAGAAGTGAGAGCTACCTGTAGGGTGGCATCTCGCTGGCCTGTCAACCTACCAATATCAGCCTGAGCCTATCTTAAGGCAGCATCCTCTCAATCTCTGTCTATGGTAATAACTCACACTGGGCTTGTGCCTGATCCCTCTATGTAATATAACCCTGATGAATGTGCTTGTGCATGGTCCCTCTAGGCCAAACAACATCCACACCTGAGTCTGGGACTAGTGTAGGAGGCTCAATATCTGAGCACCCTGTGTAGCCATCTCTCACATCTGACTCTGCCATGAAGCACTATCATCATTGCAGCCCTGGGTGTGCCATGCCTAACCGATCCTCTCTCTGCTAAAAAAATTGCACTGGGTGAGTACGATCTCTCTCTACTTTGTGAGAGGATGTGCCATGCCCTAGTTACGTCTCTCTCACCAGCCACATGTAACTATACTGTAATAGCCACCTGTAACTACTGACTGAAGAGCAGCTTGCTACCCACTAACAATGCTACTCTCTGGAATATCAAGTGGTGGGCCCTACTCTAGAAGTACCTGCTGAAGAGGGGTATATATCCCACTGAATGCCCACTAGGGGAAACTCTATATCCACTACCCTATATACATGTCTTGGCCTAGGCTTAAGGCCTATCCCTATGGTTGTTGTGGTATGGGACCCTGTCCCCTACCTCTAACATATTGGTGTGCATCGGGCCCACCCTCATCATCATCATCATCATCACTCACTATCAGCTCCACCCTTGCCACCGCTAGGAGGCCCCACTGGAGGAGGTCTCACGCTGATGTCATACACCACTGGGAATACTCAAACGACATGAGAGCACACCGTGATACCATGGCCCATACTCGCGTAGTGCCCGGATCTCTAATCTGTCCGCAGTGGTACCCACATAACAGGTACCACTATCAAAAAAACTGGCCGAGTGCTCGTCACAAGAATATCTATGGACCCATATCAAAATGCTATCTCGCCCGTGAGCATACCATCTCATCGGCCCGCCCAGAACATCTTGGGTAAGGCAAAACTACCTCTAGCACCGATCTACTCTATATAGCTCCTGCATATAGCTGAGGCTGCCAAAGATAAAATGTTCAATGGTAGTAGTGTGAGCTTAAGCTCTAAATCATCTTTGGCCCCTTTGGAAATGTTTATAAGGCCTCCATATAATGGAAGCTCCGCCGCAACTCATCCAAATTACACTTTGGTAGTGGTGGTATGTAACTCCCATAAACGGTCACACATCGTCCCCTACCGGGACCCAACCCATCGTAGAAGGCTCGTAAGAGCCCAAACTCTCAGAACACCTAAGGGGTGACCAATAGCAATGTGGTCCCATGCCCAAATCTGTAGCAAAATGGGCTGGCCCTACCATCTTCTGATGGTAGTAAGTGATCAAATGAAGGTCCCAGTATAAGTGCGCTAAAATGCACGACCCCCTAAGAGTAGGTCTCTCCCTCCACCAAGCCGTATCACTCCAAGGAGGCCGAGTGGAAATGAAGCACCAGTCTTGTTAGGGAGAAAAACTCCACTAACAAAGGCCATCATATAGACCACTACTCGGTCTAACTCTGGATCATCAATACATCATGATAATCTGATAGACATCCCGTTGTGGTATTGTGGGGATGCCAAATAACTCTACAATATATTGCTGAATGTCACAATCAGTAGCTCATAGTCTCGATAAGCTATCCCTGAATCGGGACCCGCATGATGTGCCATACATCCTCCAAGGTAATGGTAATCTCCCGGTCGGGAGGTGAAAGCACTGACTCTCGTTGTGCCATCGCTCTACTATGGCTATCAAAAGGCCATGGTCTAATGTAATCTGTGGCATCTCGGCCACATGAGTTAGTCCCATCACATATAAGAGGCTCTCTAGGGTCACTCTATCATCATCATCAAATTGCACTCTATCACAGCTAACCGACCGTAGTAGTGCTCACAAGTCTGAAGAACGGGTAACATACGCTATAAAATCAATGCAAGTGTTAGGCACTTACCTATTTCTATATATTTTTCTAAGGAAAAATAATTCTTTAAATCATCTAACTTACTAATTATTCCTTTCTTCTAATCTACTCTAGTCTAAATTTTTCTATACTTGGCTATTTTTTAGCTAGCCAAGATTTGTTCACGCCTCTTTTGACACCTACGCGCCCCTTTCTACGCATACGCGTCCCTACCAATGCATGCACACCCCAGTCTATTTTCCTCTTGGCCGCAAGCCACACAAGATGCCTACGCACCCAGTATGATGCTTACGTGCCTAACATTATGCACACACGTGTGCATATTTGTTTTTCCTTCATCCGATGCATACGCGCCCCTAGGGTACTAATCTCCTTTTCGATGGATATGTGTGCATGAATCTACCTTTTCGATGGATGGTATGCGTGCACGTATTCAGATTTTCATAGTGTACGGGTATGCATACCTATCCTCCCTATCTAGTATGAGATGTGCATGAGTGTCCATGTTTTTTTTGACGCATGTGCGTGCGTGTGCACGTAAAACCGATGCATACGCCCCACGCGCATGTGTCAAATTACATCCTACCTACCCTAGAAAAACCCTAAAAAGGCAATAAATGTGTAATTAATAGGGGGATTAGGCCACTCACGAAAGGTCCATCCACTGGGTCCCGCATGTACTCTTAGATGTGATCCTGCACATCTCATCCTCCTTGGTATTCTCACCATCTCACTCCAGGGCTATCACTTTCACTCACGGTAAAAATTTGTAAAGGCTCTAGTAGAAATGATTGGTCGTGATTGTTTTACCAACCCCGGTGGGTATATTAACCCGTCGCGATGCCCCTAGGGCATGTTTTCTCCACCGTGATCATTCTAACCTTCTTTTATCTGCTATGATAATTATTTTTGTATTAAAATAATTATTTTTACTAATTTTCACATGTTGGGGCACTTCATGCCATCCAACGGTCACTTCTCTTCATCACACAAGGATAATTTACGAACCTTTCAAGTGCCCTTTTCTTGCCTTTTCCTCTCTTTTTCATCTATTTTCCCCGTCGTGATAATTACTTATTAATTTATTTTAAATAAATTATTCTCGACCCATTTTTCTTCTTGTGGGAATATATTCTGGCTTTCTGATAGCTTTTCCTTCCCACTATCACCCTTGCACGTATTTTTAGAAGATCTTAGATCTTTTGAAATTCTTCTAACCGATCAAAATTTTAAAAATTAAAAAAATTCAAAAAATTCAAAAAGTCAAAAACATTAAAAAACTTCAAAAATGGCTCAAAATTGGTTAAGCTAATCATCTACGGCTGAAATCTATGTCTCTCGCATGGCACTCATCCCAGATCTTGCTGAAATTTTCAAATTGTTTGAAATAATGACTCATGCATCACCAAAATCTTCAATCACCTACACAAGCTATGTTGCTTACTTTATCTGTACTCTGGGGCACTATCAATTTCCTGGTACTATTTTCATCACACATTACTTTTTTGTAGGACCCAAGTGTCCTTCATCTTTTCCCTTGCATAAAACACTTTTCTTGGGGCATCATTCTTCACCCTTGTCGTTTAGCAGAACATTTGGGACTACATCTTGATAACAAAATATTTGTGTAACTATCTTGAACGTTGTTGGTTTAAGTGTGTGTGATTGTACTTATTTCCTTGTTACATGATTTTGTTTATTTCTCGTATTGCATTACATTTGTGTATGTTGCATGGAGTTGGTCATTTTTAGCACAGGATGGTTGTTTGTATATTGGCTTTTCATGTCATTTTACGCTTCCATCGCATGCTCACATTTTAATAAGGACCAATGAGGAGGATCCTAAGCATTATGATGATAAAATATTAATAGCAATTGATTTGTGGACAACTCAATATCCTTTTTCTTCTTGTTTCCCACCTTCTCCGTACACTTTCCTTTCTGTTGTTTCCTTTTTTGATCGTCGATCAAGTTTCTTCGTCACCCCATCGACACTCGAGGGGGCATCCTTCATCCTTCATCCTGTTCATTTTTCTTCTACCCCTTTAAAAAAATTTCTACTCGTTTGTGTTTGTCTACTTTCTTTGAAGTGACGTAACTTACGTCACCCCAAAGAGGGGCAAATGTAGACACTTGTAGTTTGATCAATACACTATTACTTCTAATGGTGCACTAATGCTTCTTCCCTTTGCAAATTGATGACACACCACCAATTAGACCTATCTAACTCCCTTCTCATGACACCTTTTTGGTCATTTTTTCCTCTTATAAACCATTTAAACAAGCCATTATAGCCTCGTTCTAACTACATTAGCTTCTTATTCCCTTCTAGATTGCTTCTATTAGCTCCTGGAATATCAATCCACTTCATTGGATTGATTAAGCCCTTCAGAAACCCTTCCAGAACCCTAATTACTCTCTAAGAGAGATTAATTAGTCTAACCTAGGTTAAATACCCTAAACATTGTCAAATCACACTTTGACTTGCTAAAAGTGCTTTTTGGACTTTAGCATTTGTCCCACATGCACCCAAATCTCCCATTTTCTTCCAAACCAAAAACTATAAATAGGGCTATACCCCCTCCCTCATTTCCTAAGAATTCTCTCTTCTTCCTAGCATAGATTATAACAATTTGTTTAGGCTTTAGATTGTATTTCATCTTCTTCCATTTGAGCTAAAAGCATTTGATTTTGTATTTCATAACATTAACATGGAGTAAAAGGGAAGATCCATTGGCCTTGAAGCCATTAATGGGGAGATCTCTTTCTCTTAAACACATAACTGAATGCTTAGATCCTCTTAGGTTCATTATTTCAAGCTTTCAAAGAATAGAGGTTAACTTCATTTGCTTAGTTTGCATGTTTATTTCAAATTAATGTATGCAAAGAAGAAAACCTTGCTCATTTCTTATCACATGGTCCATTGGGGATCAGATTGTTAAAAGACTTTGGGGTTTCTTTAGAGATTCTTACCCCAAATCCATGGCACTTGTTTTATAAAGGTTGAAGTAAAAATTTCATGTGATTTTTTTCATTGAACACATTTGGCATGCCCGGTAGATGCTCTTCCATGCGTCTTCCAAGGTAATCTTGAGATCAAAACACTTATACAAAACTCATATAAATTGTTCAAAGAAACACTTGTTTTATAAAGGTTGAAGTAAAAATTTCATGTGATTTTAGTAGGATTTTTCAAATGCTCAAAGTGATCTTAGGAATCAAAAGCAAAGTGAAAAACTCTCTTTCTTGACATCAACCTACGAACTAGAAAATTACTAAAAACTTGTTGTCTACAGGACCTAACAATTTTCAGAGAAAGGTGTCAAAAACAAAACACAAAACTTCTAATACACGTGTTCTTGCAGGTTGCCAAACAGTGTGCTACTTAAAACCACATTAAGTTAAGCAAGATAAAAAACACACCATATTCAAAACATTGTATTGCAGGTTTCGGAAAAGGGTACGTCCCTATCCGCTCAACTAGAACATAACCCCTTTGGCATAACGCCTTAAGCTACAACAATGGGGGTGGTTCCAGGAACCCTAAAGTAGTCCACCGCTATGTAACCTTGTGGATGAAATAGGAAGTTCTCGCTTACCCACTTGACTAGTTTTCCTTGTGAGTTAGAGTTACAAAGTTGTCTTGTATCGTGACCTAGCAAGAGTACATGATGGATGCATTTAGTGCCCATTGTACTTGAAGGGGGAAAAAGTCGAGATACTCCCAAATTAGTCAATGTAACTTTTGGGTAAATCATGTTTGCTCTTAGATGGCTTTGTAACACCTAGTTGAGAGATCTTTTTAAGGAGGCCATTTTGTCTTGAAGCCCACTTTACTAGTCCTTTGTTACATCAAGCCATCACAAAGTGACAACTTATGTAGAATCTAAACCTTGTTTATCGAACAAGGCAAAGAACCCTTGTGAGATTTATCTGAGTGTCTTTCATCACAAAACTAAAATACGTCCCACTTTTTCTTAGTTTTATTCTTGTCTTCGAGATGAGGTGAAGCTCTACCTAAGTGGTGCTTGGTTTGTTTCCATATTTTGATCAATACCCTTGCATTCTCACTACCCATTGTTCGGGGTGAGAAAGGTGCATACATTGCACGTTTTTATTAGAGATAGTGCTCATCACTTTTTATCCGTTTACACCCATCCATTTTTGTGGCTAGGTTGTTAAACATCTAAAGTGTACTGTGTATGCTTTTTTATCTTTGATAAAAGTCCATCCATCTTGATTTCAAGATCATCTTCACCACTGTGAGTCCGGTTCATCTTTTGTCTCTTCTTGGGTTGATAATTTTGTTCACATCCTAGACACACAATCTCAGTACTTACATCGTATTCTCATTTTGTGAGAAGATGGTATAAGTCCCCTTATTACATGGTTACACTGCTCACATGATTAAAAACTCCTTGTTATACTTATCACTTGGTTTCAGTTTTGACGTCATCTGAGTCTTCTTGAAAAGTGTCGATAACGCCTTATGTATATCATAATAAATTTTTCATGGTACTAACACCTTGCTTGCTCGGTTAATGTATCACGGTGATGTTATTACACTATATTTATTCACAACTTAATTTTTTAGAAGGTTTGGCTTTCATTGACATTCAAACTAGTTTTAGGTATACCTTATCAAGGGACTCATGACAAAGACATCACATATGCTTAGACCTTGTTGGGGTTCTAACTTGACTTACATATTGATACATCATTGTCACTATCTATTTTTAAGGCATAGGCTTGGTAACAACGAATTGAGTGATCATAACATTTAGGTGTGCATATGAGTGTTTCTTGATAAAGATGATTGCATAACACTACATCTAGGATACACTGTAGTATAATTCCAACATCACCTTGAATGGCTTACAGAAAACCATACACTTAGGGGTTACGCTAGCTACATACAAATGTCCGCTAGTAATGCCTAAAATCATAAAAATGGCAGCCAAATCAAATGAGCATGATATAGGAGAAAACCCTTTCAACACCTTCCCATTCAAGTGGCCATAATTTAGGACCACTCTTTTCTCAAGTCAAAGATACAAAGAGGTTAATTAATCATAGTGGAGAAGAGTCAAACTCTTAGGAGAACAACAAAGGTTATACCTCGGTAGATTTTATGAACTGATATATTATAATAAAGATCAAGTCCTCACAAGAGTCTTAGCATTAGGAGCTAAAATTCCACACGAGTGCAAAGAAGAAACAAAGGTCATAAACCCTAACCTAGGAGAATGAAGATTCATCTTAGACACAGATAATCCTTTTGATGTGGGGTGTGCTTCCACTTTTGGGCAACATAAGGCCACTTTGTTGAAGGTGAACCATCACGGAAACATCACTATAAAGCTTCACGTAAAGTGAAAACTATAAATAGAAGGGTCACCCCTCCCTTTAAAAAACACAACTTTACATAACATAAATCCAAAACAAGCCTAAGAAAGCTTGGATCTCATTTGTATTAGCTTCAAGCTAATTAGACATTTGATCTAAAGATTTCCTTCATTTTTGAAGCTCCTCCATCTTGCATCCATAACTTCATAGTAGGTTAGTAGGAGGGTATCTAATTTGGTCTTATATCCATTTTAGAGAGACCTCTTCACCTCCATTGAATAAAACAACACAGATAATTTAATTGCTTAGAATCTATCTAGGTTCACTTTCATTAAGCTTTCATGGAGTAGAGAGTAGTATATATGCTAGGGTTTGAATGTTAGTTTCAAATTTATATATGCATAGATAGTTTCTTGTTTAGATCTAATCTTATGGTGCATGGTTGAGTTCAGTCAAGCTTGAGGTTCTCTAACCTCATCCCATAGCTTTGCAAACCTTTCCATTGCACACATTTTTCCTTCGTCCTTCATCTTGTTCATTTTTCTTTACCACTTCAAAACATTTCTACTCGTTTGTGTTTGTCTACTTTCTTTGAAGTGACGTAACTTACATCACCCCAAAGAGGGGAAAATGTAGACACCGTATTTTGATCAATACACTATTATTTCTAATGGTGCACTAATGCTTCTTCCCTTCACAAATTTACGACACATTTGCCAGTTAGACCTATCTAACTCCCTTCTCATGACACCTTTTTGGTCATTTTTTCCTCTTATAAACCATTTAAACATGTCATTATAGCCTCATTCTAACTACATTAGCTTCTTATTCCCTTTTAGCTTGCTTCGTAAGCTCCTGAAATATCAATCCACTTTGTTGGATTGATTAAACCCTTCGTAAATCGTTTTAACCCTAATTACTCTCTAAGAGAGTTTAACTAGTCTAACCCAAGTTAAATACCCTAAACATATTAAAATCACACTTTGACTTGCTAAAAGTGATTTTGGACTTTAGCCTTTGTCCCACATGCACCCAAATCTCCCATTTTCTTCAAAACTAAAAACTATAAATAGGGCTATATACCCCCTCCCTCATTTCCTAAGAATTATCTCTTCTTCTAAAGATAGATTATAGCAATTTGTTTAGGCTTTAGATTGTATTTCATCTTATTACATTTGAGCTAAAAGCATTTGATTTTGTATTTCATAGCATTAACATGGAGTAAAAGGGAAGATCCATTGGCCTTGAAGCCATTAATGGGGAGATCTCTTAAACACATAATTGAATGCTTAGATTCTCTTAGGTTCATTAGCTCAAGCTTTCAAATCATAGAGGTTAACTTAATTTTCTTAGTTTGCAAGTTTATTTCAAATTAATGTATGCAAAGAAGAAAAACTTGCTCATTTCTTATCACATGGTCCATTGATCAGTTTGCTAAAAGCCTTTAGGGATTCTTTAGAGATTCTTACCCCAAATCCATGGCTTTTGAAACTTTTCATTGAACACAATATATCTTGATCTCCGCATGCCAAAGAGGTGAGTTATACATGATATTTTTTGAGATACTTATTTATATATGTGTATACAATGTATTGACACATGGAATTTTCAGTATATAGATGATGGTATTTATATCTGTTGTGTTTGGTTTCATTTCCATTGTATTGTTATCATGGAAATTAGATGTAGGTATGATTGATAATGTTGTGTTTTAGTTTAATTTCCAATGTATTGATATTATGGAAATTATATGTGTAGACATGGTGATGATGTATGGTTTAGTTTGGGTTTAATTTCCAATGTATTGATATTATGGAAACTAGATGTAGGCATGGTTGATGATGTTTTGGTTTTTTTGGGTTTAATTTCTAATGTATTAATATTATGGAAACTAGATGTGTAGATATGGTTGATGATGTTTGGTTTGAGATTAATTTCCAATGTATTGATATTATGGAAACTATATGTAGGCATGGTTTTGTATGGTTTGGTTTGGGTTTAATTTCCAATGTATTGATATGATGGAAACTATAGATAGGCATGGTTGTTGTATGGTTTAGTTTGGTTTAAATTTCCAATGTATTGATGTTATGGAAATTAGATGTAGGTATGGTTGATGATGTTTTGGTTTTTTTTGGTTTAAATTTCCAATGTATTGATGTTATGGAAATTAGATGTAGGAATGGTTGATGATGTTTTGTTTTGGTTTGATTTAAATTTCCAATGCATTAATGTGATGGAAGTTAGATGTAGGCATGGTTGATGATGTTTTGGTTTGTTTAAATTTCAATGTATTGATATTATGGAAACTAGATGATGGGTATAGGTGTGGGTGAGATGATAATAGAACCAAGATATCTGATGTCGATGGTCTCATCTTGTTTGAAGAAGAAATAAGTAGACAGAGGGGAACTAAAAAGAAGTGAAATGCTCCATAGTTGGAAAGGACCATAACAACCATACCAAATAGGCTTATGAATATAAACCCCTTAATACATTGCATGATTGATAGGTCTATGGTTGAAATAATTTACATGATCATAAAGTGTTACATGAGTGCCACGTCCCTTGAGTGGATAGGAGTAAATAAATGAAGGTAGGGTGGAGTGGTTTTTTTAGCATAACCTTATTATGAGAAAGCATGACCCTTCTGCAAGATACCTAAAACCAACATAGATAAGTCCATGGCTAAAATTTTGTATTTTTCTTGACTTTTTGCTTTTACATTTTTCTTTTAGCATTCATAGATTGATCGATGTAGGAATTCTATACTAGGATGAATAGTAGTGTCTCCTTAAGGTCTTTGTGAAGTTGGTTGATGAGGGAAGCTCCAAGATAAATTTTATTTTAAAAAATATAGATTAGTCTTTGTTTGTTTGGATAGATGAAGTACAACATGTGGCTAGATTTTTATAGTTGTCCTTGAGGAGACATCTAATTATAGTATAAATAGTGAAACATAGATGTTAATTTGGGGGAATCATCGATTTGCAAGAATTTCGACTCAAGCAAGTAGAGTTTTTGCTATCCCAAAATTTTTGCATTATTTTGGAATTGTAGTCATGTACAAGACTAAAAAGGAGTATAGGCCTCTTTTATGAAGGAAAAAACATAGCACGAAAAAGGTTAGCTATGAAATAGGGGTTTCAAGTGACGAAAAACCATGGGATTCCATCTCGAAAAGGACAAAAATTATCCATGAGAATCATGCCATTAGTAGAGCCATGGTACTCATATATAAGATAAGGTTGAATGGTGATAGATAATCACGTAATTTTTTTAAGTCGTTGGTTCGAAAAAGTGTTAGGTGGAAGGAGAGGTTCACTCAATGGATGAGCATATATGATAAATAAAGTGATGTGAAAGTCTGTATTCAACAATAGAATGGTCAGAGATACCATTCATTAAGGGGCTTAGGTTTAGGTTTACCCTCAAGATAAGATAAATGATAAGTTCCTGATCCATAGGTATGAGTGACAATATAAGGTCCAAGCCAATTAGGAGAAAACTTGCCTCATTTACTTTTCTCCATTTTGGTTACATGTTGATTTTCCTTTAGGACAAGATCATTGATATTGAATGTTCGTTCTCAAATGTGTTTTTCATATAAACACTTAATGCACTTTTGGTAGATTTGGAGGTGGTCTAGAGAATTTAAATGACATCCATCTAGTAGGTCAAGTTATGTTAAATGTCCCCTGACAAAACTCATCATCAAAGATAATATCTTTAAGAGATATAAAAAGAGATGGAATTTGGATTTCAAGAGGTAGAATGACCTTTGTACCATAGACCAAAGAGAAAGGTGTTTCAATAGTAGAGGTGTGAATGCTAGTACAATAAGGCCATTAAGTAAAAGGAATATGTGTGTTCCAATCCTTACGAGTGTTGTCAACCACTTTCATATGAATTTTATTTAGATTTTTGTTAGAAGATTTGGCTTGACCATTTGCTTGTGGGTAATAAGGTGAAGATAAATTGAGTTGAATACCAAATTTTTCAAATGATGAGGGTTTTGTTTTTGAATTGTTTTCCATTGTCAGTGATGAGGTGATGAGGAACACCAAAGAGAAAAATGATATGGTGGTTGATAAATTTGACTATTTTCTTGGCTTTGGTAGAAATGAGAGGGATGGCTTCCACCCACTTCATACAATATTTAGTCACCGTGATGATCCAATGATGATGTTGCGAGGAATTAGGGTTAATCTCCCCAACGAGATCCAAACCCCATTGAGAAAAGGGCCAAAAGTATCTTGTGACTTGTAAGGAATGACTAGGAATATAACAAAGGTTAGCATGTTGTTGAAACTTCACACAACATTGAAAATAGTCACAATAGTCATGGTTAAGGGTTGGAAAGTAGTAGCAGAGTCGAAGGATACATTTGGTAAGAACGAGGCCACTAAAATGTCCCCCACAAATCCCATCATGAATCTCTTTAACGATGTATGGGATTTTATAACTGGTGAGGCAATGCAAGAGGATACCATCAAAGATGTGTTTGTAGAGAATACATCCCATGGTGATGTAACAAGACACACTTTTTAGGAAGGTTCGTTGTCCATTGTGAGTGAGATTCTAGAGGAAGGATTGAAAGTGAGAGATAGTCAATAAACTGCTTATACCAAATGTCACATGGGTCAATATCGATGTTACCCACAAAATTAAGGCTGAGAATAATATAAGAAGGTGACTATAACCATTAGATTGTGACAAATATTTTTGAGTTCGAAGGTGAGGCAGGTATTTGAGAAGTAAGACAAGCCATGGTATCCACAAATTTTTTAGTGGATCGCGGAGTGGCTTGAATGAGGTAGTGATCAAACGTGGTCAAAAGTAGGTGGACATGGTGTTTATACTTTCTAAGCTCATCATTATGACATTGGTATGAACCATTGACTTGGTTCACAACCAGTTGAGATTCACCAAATATGTTAATGGATTTAACATCTAGGGCAATGGAAGTTTGAAGACCTAACAAAAGAGCTTCATACTCGGCTATGTTATTTATGCATTCAAAGTCTAGTTTAAGGGAGTGGCATAGGATCTCCATCAAGAGGAATGAGGATGACCCCCACAACTCCCCCTTGCGATATTTGGATCCATCAAAGAATAATGTCATTTGATAAACCATATCATCAGTGAAGAGGGTGACGATAGATTCGTCAAGAAAATTGAAGTTTGAGGATTTATTCCCAAAAAGAGGAGCCTCTGCAAGTTGGTCTCTGCAATGGTTTTCCTTTGACATACTTTTGATGAATGAAATCCAACTCCAAGTCTATAAGAAGCATGAGCCAACAAGTGGTGCGTTGGTGTTAGTAAGGTTTGGCGTACATGTAATGAAGAGGGTCGATATTAGTAACGACAAATGTTTTGTGATTAAGAAGGTAGTGGTGAAGTTTGGTGGCCACAAATACTAGGGCTAAGCAAATATTTTCAGCATGAGTGTACCAAGTTTCATATTCTAGAAGAGTATGGCTTATATAATAAATTTCTTTTTCCTATGTTTATCATCATGATGAGTGAGCATGACACCCAAGGAATGATCAGTACCATAAATGTATAGGTAAAATGGTTGATCATCTTTAGGTGGAATGAGAAGAGGTGGGGTGAAGAAGGTAGTTATTCAATGCTTCAAAGGATTTGTGACACTCATCATTCCAATGGAAATAAACATAATTTTTAAGGAGGTGGTGAAACAGTTGGCATCATTCTGAAAGTTGAGAAATAAAGTATCGGATGGATTTGATTTTCCTTGTAAGCTATGAAGTTGCCAAAGTTAGTAGGTGGAGGCATGCCAATAATTTCCTTGATCTTAGTGGGATCAACCCGATACCCCACAAAGAGATGATGAAACCAAGAAGATTACCCGAGAGAATAGTAAAAACACACTTCTTTGGTTTAATGAAAACACAATATTAGATAATTCAGTCAAAGATAACTTTAAGAATGGTCACGTGTTCGGCACGACGCTTGGACTTACCAAGAAGCTCATCGACATTGTTTTCCAATATGTCATGCATGATGTCATGGAAGATGTAAGTCATAAAGTGTTGATAGGTAGCACCAATTTTTTTCAAGCTGAAGGGCATGACACGATAGTAGAAGGTCCCCCAAGGGGTGATGAAGGCAATTTTGTGTTGATCTTCCGGAGCAAGTAATATCTGATTATAACCTAAAAACTCATCCATAAGAGATAACCTCTCATGGCTAACTGTAAGGTCAATTAGTTGGTCAATTATTGGTAGAGGAAAGTTGTATTTTGGACATGAAAGGTTAATATTGTGAAATTTGGTGTAGATAAGAAGTCCCCGGTCACGTTCGTGACATGAACAATGTTAGAGATCCAATGGGACGATCAATAGGTAAGATGAAGGAAATAGAGAGAAGGCATTGAAGTTCTTATTTCACAAGAAGAGTAATGCGAGGATGAATTTTATGCAACTTTTGTTTCATGGGTTTGGCATCAAGGTTAGTTATGATATTGTGAAGCATGATATTAGGGTCAATACCTAGCATATTGCTATAAGACCAAGAAAATGCATTGCTTATGATCATGAAGAAAAGAGGTGAAATATTCTTGTTCCGTGGAGTCTAAAGATTGGCCTATCTTTAGAATTCATGGGTCATCTTGAGTGTGAATGTTTATTTCTATGGTAGATTCATTTAACATGGTTTATATGTGTCAGAAGGTAACAACCTTTGAATATAAGAATCCTTTGCACCTAAATAGGTCATAATAGAATCATCATCCTAGCATTGAAAGACATTTATAGAAGGCATATCATCATCCAACATATTAGGATAAAGAAGAGGAAGGGAAGAGGGAACCTTACCATCACATTGATAGGTCAAAGGTCCCAAGGAGATGGTGTTCACAAAAAAAAATTTAGACAAAATGAATTTGGGATCCATCGACTCCATGGGTGAAGGAGGCATGATAGGTGAGGAATGTGGAGAAGGATTTTATTCCTCTATGATGGTGATTCAGGCCTTCTTAGGAGTATGTTTCCTAGTAAATTCAAGACCATGACAGTCGTTGTGTTTCTAGTGGTGCACAAAACGAAGATGTGATGACCTTGTTCATAATAACCAAATCCAAAGCCTTTCCAAGCACAATGGTGAAGAAAAGTGAGTGCAAAGATGCATTTGGTGAGGTAGGAGAAGTCAAATGAAAAAGGTTTTGTTTGGAAGGGAGGTTCAATAGAATAATAGGAAGTGTCAAGCCCCCATAGGTTAGGTTAGTGTGAAGGTGGGGAGGGCCATATGGTATGACCTCTCCTATATGATGATCGTAACATGGGTGTTGGTGTAGTTTTCCATACTCCTAAGGAGTAAGGAATGTGTCAATGTTGAGGAGGCGGTATTCTCCAAGTGAAAGGTGTTGAAAAATTCTACCAAGGGGTCTGTGGTTGGTACTTGGGTAACATGTATAGATGAGCTATTTGAAGCTTGAGAAGATGGGGCATCGAAAAGGGAAGATTAGGAGGGTAGGTAGGTGGGCTAGATGAGGAAAGTGAAGTGGTAGAAGTGGTATATGTCTTAATTTGGATTAGGATGTCATTTGGACGGTAAGTCATATTAAAGTTTTTAAAGGGGAGGGATCTTCCTGAATGGTATAAGGTTCCCCTTCATATTAAAATTTGAGGTGATGGTTGATCGGGGATCATTTTTGAAATTTCCCTAAACATCCCTAAATGGTGTCAATGTAGAAGATCAGCTCGAGACCTTTCCAATGACTATGAGAATGCGGAAAATGGACATCGGGAGCTATAGATATGTTTGGTCAAAATTGGACGTCGGAAAGTAAAACTATGGTCAACTGGTCAATATTGGACCAATTGCGCTGTGACACGTGGCTTGCCACCACTCATAGAATTCACTCGATTTGCCTATCGGGAGATGGCAAGTGGATTACATGCTATGGACCGAGTTAATTATTTCTATACCACATTATATGGGTCGAAATTATATTTACTTGGTAAGTCCACTTTCCAAATGGCACGCATATATGCCAAACCACTATATATATTAATGTTTATACATTAGTATAAACCACCACATGCTATTGCCAAACTTCCATGCACATGGAGGAGGTGGTGAAGCGGTGTTGTGGGAGGAAAATGCCATACATGGAAGCTTCCACGTGGAGGAGGAAATGAAGCGGTGGTAGGGGGGCTAGGCCCATGCGTGGAATGTTCCACGTGAAAAATGGTGAGAGTAAGGGTTATTAAAACCTTACCCAAATTTAATGGCGCCAAATGTGGGATATCCCACTTAAATGAGAAAACCGCCCCACTTCTCCTTAGCCGCTCATTTGGGATATTATCCCTTATCAAATGCAAATCGGCTAAAATGGGAATTAATCCCTTTTCATACGTAAATCCACCCAAATGGGAATTTTTATCCCAAAATTCATGTACGGGTTTAGGCTAATATTAGCCTAGGATTATATGCAAATGCATTATTCAAGGACCCTAAAAATGTATAAATAGGGTACCTATTTCCTTATTGGACACACACACACACACACACACACACACACACACACACACACACACATCCCAAGCTTATTATTTGTTAAGCTTATTGTCGGGGACACACACATTAGTCCAACGAGCTTATTATTTGTTAAGCTTATTTGTGGGATGTGTCCACAAGTATTGTCTATTGGCCTATTATTTTAGGCAATAGTAGATGAAATATTTGTGATTGGGAGTAAATTATAAACTACCCAATAGGCCCATTGAGCCACACCAATTACTTGCAAATCTGGATTTTATTTGGAGTGCTAGCTTCGCATTGATGATAGCATCGGGAAGGCTGATCGAAGCCAAAGGAGATTGTGGCATCAGGAAGGTGAAGAAAAATTTGACTGATTATCTCGAAGTTTTTTGAAGAACTGGTGTACTGATAGGCAAGTAAAATTCCATTAGGTTTTCTTGTGAAAGTACTATTGTAACTTACAAGTTTTGACTAGTGGAACGGTTCGACCACGAACCCGGAGACGTAGGCAATTTCCAAACTCCGTAATCAATCTGTGTGCAATTGTCATTACTATCTTGCATTATTTTAAATTGATTACTTAAAAGGAGTAAATTATCGGCAAATAATTAAAGCCTATAAGGGTCCGAGATTAGGTAATAATAATCTGATTATTTTCGATCAATGGTGAAGGGTAAAAGGTACACAAGCCATGTCATGAATCCAAGGATGGCCTAGCAAGAAGTTATATTGGAACTCTTCTTCAAGAACATAGAAGAGTTCGGGAATAGTTCGGGGACCCATGCAGATGTGGAGGAAAATGGTTCCAAGGGTAGTGGTCATGGAATCATTAAAAGATCAAAGCATGAAGGGTTTTCTAGACATACAATTAGTTGGTATGCCTATTTTTTCATAGGCATGAGAAGAGATGATGTTAATGCTATCGCCCCATCAATCATACGCGCGTTTAACATGAATATCATTAATGCAAGTAGAGATTAAAAGAGCGGGGTCAAAATCATCACATTGTAAAGGGGAAATATTTGATTTGGATAAATTAATGGAAGTGATATGATGAGGGGTAATGATGGCTGTGATAGGTGAATTTTCATTGGGTGGAACCTTGATTGATTGTAGGACCTTAATGAGGGCTTGACGATGAGAGTCAGAGTTTTGAACCAAGTCATATAAAGACATTTTCAACAAGGACTGGTGAAGTTCTTTGATCATTGAATGATGTGTAACCCCAGAAGAAGTAGGTGGTGCCGACCCAAGGATGGTTATCTTGGGGGAGGTGCAAGTGTAATGGTAGGTGAAGGTAAACTAGAAGGGTTACCAAATTTTTCCTTTCCTTTGTATTTCACATGTTGTGACTAAGTGGCTACACACACCATGTTAATTTCAAAGATAAGAGGAGGAAATGTGAGTTGTTTAGCTACCTTTATCCCTACTTGGATGTGAAGGAAAATATTGTAGAATGATTTTAGAGCTACATTGTGTGGTGATGGGTAAAGAAAGAATGAAATCCTCCTCCAACATATAATCTTATTTTAAGAGACCATCGGAATCACAAATTTGAAGGAGAATAGTTTTAAGAGACTTACTGACTCTCGAATATCATGCCACAGTGAGTGATGATAAGTGTAAGTTTTGAATCATTAAACCCTATTGGTTTAGGTTTGAGAGGATCATAAGGCTTGATAGGTGGAAGTGATATATCAAATGTATCTTAAAATTAAGAAAGAATGTTTGAGTAGGATCCTACTATAGGATCACAATGAGAGGTCAAGGTTATTTTGGGAAAAGGGTGGGCGACCTTCATGAAGGAGGAGGTGAGGCTAGAGATCAATGCTGGTGTAACTAATTTTTTATAGGTAGTGAAGGTTTGGGTTTAGGCTACACCTTCTTAGGTAAATGTAGAGGAATATTGTGTAAGGGTGAATCATAAGGTGTAGGTATTTGAGTAAGCTAAGGTGAAAGTGTTGGTGTTGGTAAGAGTGAGGGTAAAGGTAGTGAAGAAGGTGTGGGAAAAATGGGAGGTGAAGGAAAGGGTATAGGTTGTCACACTTTGGGTTTTCCTTGGTAAAGGGGTAGGTTAACCAAGGTTGAAGGATGTGGGCCCAATATTGACAAAAAGGTGAAGGTGAGTGAGAAGGTGTGGGGGATACTAAGGTGCAAGCCCTAAGAGGTTGGGTCTTCCTTTTAGGTGCTGGAGTAGATTTTGTGATTGGTGGTGAAGAATTTAACAAGTCTAGCTTCATAGGGGGTGTAACAGACTTGGTACCAATAAAACCCCTAAGGTGGTAGTAGGTTTTTGAGTAGATGGAGGCTTGAGTGGAGGGGGTGTTGATGAAGAAGGGGCTAATACCACTGGTTCAGGCATAATATCCTTAGTTGCTTTGAAGATATTTAGATATATGGTTGAGGTATCAGGGGAGGACATCTACATTTGTGTGGAAATGGGGATTCTAAGGCATCCCCAAAGGGTAGTGTAATCGATGTACTCCAAGTGGTCAACCAAATGAGAGAAGGGTTTTGGAGTAGATGAAGAGGATGATGACTTGGTGTTAAATCCCGTGAAGAGCTCTGAGGCCCGCGAGATAGGGAAGGTCTTAGCCTCTGACTCGGTGGGTAAGAGTGAGGTAAGAAGAGTGATGGGATCTTTGAAGACCTTCGAAGAGGTATCACCAATAGGAAGAGTAGATAAAATTGGCTCCTTTATGGGTTGAGGAGAAGGAAAATTGGGTAATGTAGACTCCTCTATAGGTAGAGAGGATGATAAGGTGGCTCCTCTATGGGTAGAAGAATAGGTAAGGTGGGTTCCTCTATGGGTAAATTAATATGTGTGGTGGGCTCCTCTAGAAGTGAAGGAACAAGTAAGGTGGGTTCCTCTATGGGTAAAGGAATAGGTGAGGTGGGCTCCTTTATGGGTAGAGGAGTTTGTGTAAATATTTCCTTAATAGATGTTATAGGAGGAGACTAGATAGAAGGATCAAACGTTGTATTGAAGACTGCATGAACCACATGTACATTGGTTTCTTCTTTAGATGTCTCACTAGCATGAGTTGATGAAGGGGCATGGTTAGGAAAAGGTTTTCTGAAAATGTCCAAGTTTTCATTAGCATGTGCGTTAGGGTTTTCAAGGACAAGATCACCACTATCTAACATTCCTTGCATAATGTTTTTAAAGGTTTTTCAATTTGTGTCACTATGTCCTCTTATGTGGTGGTAATTATAGAATTCATTTTCTTTATACCAAGCTGGTGTGGGGTGAGAAGGATCAAAACTAGTATGTGGTTTGATGGGAGGAAGAGTGATGGCTCTAGCCTTCAACAAATTTTCCAATACGGAAGAATAAGGCTCCCCAATGGGAGTGTAACTCTTTTGTTCATACCAATATTGAAAATTTTGCACCAGCAAGAGATTGGAAGGAGGTTTAGGTTGATTGGCTAGATGAGAAGGGTTGGCTTTTAGAACTACCACATTAGTGGATCCTTTTGGCTTGGGATGGTTGTTGGGTGGTTTGGAAGAAGACTCATTTGATTTGAAGGTGGCATTTTTGTTATGCAGTTTTAGTTTGTCTTCTTTGAGGGCATGGATCTCAAGCTTCCTAGCCATGGTAAAATCCTTGTCAAATGTATAAAAAAATTTGAACTGAAGAGTTGAGGAAATGTGTTTGGAACACACCCTTGTAAAAAAATCTATGAGCTCAGGATGCAAGAGAGAGAAGGAAAGCTGATTGATTAAGCTTTACCGTGCGTGAAATCAATAATAGACTCATCATTGTATTGATGAATAGAATATAAATATGTGATAGATACCTTTTTATAAATTTTTATCAAAAGTGATCAAGAAAGGTCTATGCCAATTGATTAAAGGAAAATATTGAGTGCTTAGGCAAAGCATTATACCAATCTAAGGTAGGTCCCGATAGGGACATGGGAAAGGTATGAAGGAACAGGCATCATCATCACCTATTAAGTAATAACCATGCCTAAATTAATGAAAATGTTATTGTGGGTCATCCTTACTCTTAAAGTGGTTGAATTTAGGTAGCTACCATTGCGCGAGATATGGATGAATGACATGGAAAATTTTAGTGGTGAATATTCATTAATTCATGAATATTTTGGTTTTTAAAATTTGAAATTGGCTAATGTTTAGCGTACAAGTTAATACTAGGTCCCCAAAATTATTTAGGTAAAATTTAATTTTAGGGGTCAATTCACCATTCCCATGAAATAGAAATTTGCAAAAATCACTTGAATATCGTTAGCTGGTAATATATTTTTATGCTACTCACCAGTAACAACATATGGTATGTTGTTAATTGGTAGCATAAAAATGTTTTCGGAAAATGTTATTAGCCAACAACACAATATATTTTTAGGTCGGTAACATATAAAAAGATACCATCTAGTAGCATTTGATAATGATGTCATGATGTCTTGATATTTTCCATTCGTGCGAAAGGATATTTTCCTAGATTTGATATTTTCTAAGGCTTATTTTTAGAGGGACACTTAAGATTTTCTATGATGAATGGTTATAGAGGGATGGATGGGTTTGTTATAAATATCATCATATGTTAAGATGTTATGGGACCTAAAAACGAGGCCTCAAGTTTTGGATTTTATCCATCATCATTTTAATGAGATCCGTTGTGGGGTTTGATTGAGGGATGCCCCCTGAGGTATAAGGGGCTTGATAAGATGAATGGGTCATAAAAGGCATACCAGTATGTGGTGGTTCTAAGTACGTGAATTGAGACATAGGTATGTAGGAAGTAGTGGACAAGGAGGGCATATACCCCGAATATACCATTGAGGTTATGGGTTACATTTAAGGTAAGGTGGAAATAGGAGGAGCTTGTGGAAAGATCCTCGTGGCGATGGGTGGAAGATTTTGGGGAATAGAGACCACCAAATTTTGAAATGGAGTAGAAGAGGTTGATGTAACTAGTGGTTGTGTAGGAATAGGTACATAAGATACGATGATGATATAATAGGGAAGTGGATATGGGTACTGTAGATGTTGGTGGGAGAGAATATGTCAAGGATGTAAAGGTTACGTGAGAAGTAGGTTGTTGTGAAACGGGAGTAGGAAATGCTAGAGTAGTTTGGGTGGCCACATTAGCATTCCTGACAGGCGGAGATGGTAGAAATGATGTGCATGGAAGTGGGTAGGTAAAGTTGTAAAGCCTTGGTGTTATGATAAAGAAATCTAGTTAATTTCTCATCACCTTTGGGTAAATTTGTAGAAGAATTATGATCCATTGAAGATGAAATGGAAGGTGACGAAGGGCTAGAAGGAAAAGGTATATAACTTGCATGGAAAGAAAGATCTCATGCACATTAGCGAATACAAATCATATGAAAGGATGGAAAACAGGTACTTTGTGCTCCCTAAAGATGATAAAAACTCAAAAAAAGACTTTTGGAAAATGTATAGAAAGTGAAATAAGTTAATTATTTTTTATAGAAAATCAAAAACACAAAGACCAATACCAGATTACTAAAAGCGATGCTGTAGCTAGAATAAGCGATGTTGGTTGCTAAACCGACACCGAGGGAAGATTAGATCTAAATTTTTTATAAAAAAAAATTCTACGCAAGATTTTGGTCAAAAGAAGATGAGAATTGGGATGTGTATATCAATTCTAATCTAACACACTCAGAGAACCAAAATTAACTAATTGTGATGGTTGAGTGTGAAAAATAAATAAAAGTGATGAAATATGATCTCACACCTCAAATAGTAGAAGACAAGAAAGAAATTCACAAATCCAACAAGAAAAATCTAACAAACATGTTATCCTAGGAATAAGATTTTAGTGTTTTGATGGCTTAATCCTTAGGACTGACTGTGAATATATAGAAAGGAGTGGATATAAGGTACCTAGAAGCCAACTATGGATGGTTTCAAGAATGTTTTGGTAGAGGCATCCTCGATATACCTTTCAGTACATGAGGTTTGAGCTCGATATGACAATCCGGCCAGAACACTAGTTGGGGCCCACTATCAATAGGTGTTTAAATCCTTGATAGATTCTTCCTAGGATTTGGGGAATGTTTAAGAAATGTGTTGTTTGTTTGAGTGATTTGGAAAAGTGTGTAAAAAAGTGAACTACACTTAATTACCCAATCATCAACTGGTCATGACCTCCATTATATTTGATTGCTAATTAGACTATGTGAGCTAAATGCAAGAATACACAGGATGTAATGCAACAATTTTAAACCCAAATCAAAATATTGAGATTGGATGAAAGCAATAGTGAATAGGAATAGAGTATGAATTTCACTAATGCAAGCAAGAAAGAAGAAAGAATGATTTGTTTTAATTTGCACCAAATGAAATGTGACTTTTAGAGAAAATAGAAGAAATAATGTTACCAAGGAGAGATTTAGTGAAGATTTTAGAAAGGAAACAACCAAAAATGCAATCCTAAATGAATATAAGGAACCCAAAATGATGAGGGTCCCACTGGGTGTGCCAAAATGTTTCACCACATAGGAGTACCATATGAAAAAATGATTTAAAAGGTAAAGGTAAGGTACGTGAGGAATACCTAGAGGTCATGAAGAGGTTACACAACCAAGACAATTGTAGAGCACTCCTTTTTTTCTAAGAAGGACTACCTGAGAAGCAAAAAAAGACCAAAAAATAGATTTAATAGCATAGGTCGGTGGATTGCCTAACGTGAGCTAGATCGGAGAAGTAGGGTGTTTCTAGAAGGTTTTCAATACACGTCTTAATATAAATCAATGATGATAAATACAATGAAATGGAAATTCCTACTATAGTTATATGATCCTCGGCTATCTCACACAACACAATAGTCTAAATCTAATATAAATGATAAATATGAGATTAAATCTACAACAATGGTTAGTTATCATGGTTTATAGGTATGCTAGAGGGTAGAAAGAAGGTCTGGGTGAAGTCTTGGGAGGTTTTGGAGAGTTATGGGTAGAGGAATGAGCTCGCTAGTCTTAGGGGAAATACAGAGATAGAGATTGATGCATTTGGGGAAATGATGCGATCCTTTGGTCATAATTGGCATCGATTGGGTAACCGATCATGGTAGGGGTAATACGGTTTCAAAGGTGGAAAGGAGGTTGATTTGGGATTTCTGTGATTGCATAACGTATTGGGAGGTATTACATAGGGTGTAGGAATTTAGGTGAAGACTCAACAGGGGTAAAAAGGGTAGTTAAAAGGGCAGAGTGGTTCCAGTTGGTGTCGGGTGAATGGGCTATGGAAAGGTATCTGGGAGAGAAACATGGTGATTAGAAGAAGATAAAATATCTAAAACCAAAGCTAATGAAATCAATAACCTGGTTAAAAATACTTATCAAAGATCCAGAGGTTTGTAGAAGGTGGATTAATGGGTGTGCATCAAAGAAATGAGTCAAGATCCGGTGTTACAGCGGTGAAGGTTATGTGATTCTATGTGTAAATGGTTCAAACCTTTGAAGTTGTAGATTGGTTACTAGTGTAGAGTTTTATGCTATAGTGATAATTTGATCGTCGGGATGTCAATTTAATTCCCAAGATGTGAGATCAAAGAATGCCCACCAAAATAAGAACCCGGGAAAAGATTTGAAAATGCTTATTTAAAAGAACTGATGACGGTTCCTTGATGACCGATCGGTCGAGGAATAATCAGGCGTTGGTTAGGGATAAATAGTCTTATTTGCTAAAAATAACCCTTTCTATCCATTTTTGGTGTAAATCAAGAATGGTTTTGGGTTAGGAGTCTTGATTCTCATTAAATCACATGGGAAATTGGTGGGAGAGGTAGTTGGAAATTAATATTAGGTTTAGAAGAAGTCTCAGTTGGTTAGGGGGAGTGATGACTCAGTCTTAGTTATTAAATAGGTTTTGAATGGATCCCAATTTTAGGTGTCTACAATATATGATAATACTATAATTACTTTTCTATTCTTATTCCAACTATTCTATAAGTACATCAAGCTTCCTTTCCCATGCAAATAGCTTTTGAGTCTAACTATTTGCATATGTCTCCTTTTACCATTATATCCACGCATGTCTAAATTTTTGTGTAACTTTTAATTATTCTTCCACCAAATGTGTGTGCTTCAAATAATTGGAAAGTATACAAAATAATAATGGTTTCCCAATATGAGAATTATCTAATAAAGGAATAAGAATTTAGCAAATTAACACCACCCCACATTAAACTGGTTGCTTGCCCTTGGGTTGTAGATACTCAAATTTCAAAATTTACTATTAAACATGGTTTTTACAATGCATTCTTCCTAATACAAACACCCTCTTTCTATCTGCACTCAATACATCATGAGGTCTCTTATATAGCTTGTTTAGTGATAATTAAATTCATGTAATCCATAAATAAATTCAAATTAACAAGATGTAACCTTTAGTTCTCATATTTCTCATCCCTATGAAAAATTGTTCACTTTTGTTGGCTTGTGGAATCCATTCCTAGACAAGTTGTATGGTTTTGAACTAACATTTGCCTCCACTTGATCCTTCAATTTCATATTCTTCATTGGGTCATTGATTCCCTCCCGATTGTCCGTTATATAATAATTCACCTTCAAATCCCTATTTAAGAAAATTAAAATCACCTCATTTGATAACTTCACATAACCTAGCATTCTCATGAACACCTATTAACAAAAGATATCACAAAAATTAACCAATGCTCCCTAAATCTAGCCAAAGATCATGCACAATAATTAGGAAAGCAATCAATATATTTCTAAAGCATCATATGCAGTCAAGGAATCATATTCTCTCATTTTCAAGTACTCAAACATCCCCACTTCAATTATTATCAAGAGAAAACTTAACTCAAACATTGTTAAGGAGTTCTGAATTTCCAAATCTAGTTGCATTCATTCAGATATCACATGCTAGGTGGAGAACAACATGTGGTTTGAGGCATATTTTGAGTAGTGTCGAGATTGATAGTATAGGGATTGTACTCTAAACCAAATAATTTTTATTTTGTAGGGTCTTCCACACATAGCTAGGGTTTGCAAGCTCACTTAGTATGTTTAGAGGGATTCATAACATGATCTATGACTAGGATTTGACAATGGAAAAAAATTCCAGGCAAGTGACAACCTCAAGAAGTTACAAAGCCATATTCAAAGTAGGTAAAATACTATATAGTAGGTGCAAAACTTTATTTATAGTCCTATAATTTTTGTTCATCCAACACTAGGTTATTTTCTAGCTATAGTTCCAAGAATAAAGCATTCTTAGTCTCGGATATCCTAGTTTCAATAGTATACACACTTAGAACTTCCTATATTGATTTATAATCAACTAAGTACACTCATCCTCTTGTGTTTTTAAGTTCATATCATATTGTGTACATTAGTTGCAATAATTAATGCATTATTATGATATTGCATAATTAATGTTGGAATTTAATTAATTATAATAACCTTCTGTAGCTCCCCTTTACATCCTTTTAGTGTATTTAACTCACTAATCTATTATAATCTAATAAGGGTGTAAAAACATTTGGTGAAACTGCCAATTCTACATTGAAAATTTTGGCTCAAACCCTATTTTCACTAGGGTTTCATATATTCATTTTATATTCATATCCACACCTGATTTTAATTTACTATCTACCCTAAGTCTAGTTTACACAAATTTCCCAAGTGTCTCATGGCGACCCTACCCTTTCGTTCTCTTTATAGGGCTCCTAATTGTTGAATTGCCTTTTATTGCATATCTCAAGTGCAACTGATCTATTTTACATTTCTTTTGACTTTATTATATATTTATATATACTAAATGAAAAACTCTTTTGTTTTCCCTAATTTTTAGCACACTATTTGGAAATTCAAAACTACTATTTTTAACAATTAGGGCATAGTAAAAATATATACACTTTGGGAAAATTCCTTGGAGGTTTTTCTTCTATATAATGAGATTCAAAAATACATGTTTTTCATTAAATGAAATGATTATTTTCATTTATGGTCATTTTATTAATTTTACGGAAGTCATTTTTTCTCAACATCTCTTTTGTGTCTTATCATCTATAATCTCTCAAATGGTGTCCCTCCTTGTAGAGTTTTTTTATTATTCGCCACCTAAATAGAGTTTCTTATATCATTTTCTCATCCATCATGACCCGTGGTAAAAATTCCCAAGTTTCATTATATGATTTTCTTCAACATCATCACACATGTAGAGACACTCTCACAAAACTAGTGCAATAAAAAATGCTCCTTGATAATACGAAAACTTTCCATGTAGATTCAATCTTGAGTCATATTTCAGATCCTTCTATTAGTAATGATGACATAGTTCATAAGGTTGTCTTAGATTCTATTCAAGTTTTACACCATAATAATTTTCAAGCTCAATTTGAATATATCACTATTAAGAGCACATCTCTTAAGGATGAATAATGCATCTAAAGAACTCTTCTAATGCCCATGTCAATCTATCTCTATGTATTATGATCAACATAGATATAAGGATAAAAAAATTAATGTTATACATTTTTTTGCATAATACACGTGTTCATATAAGTAAATTAAAATTCATACATAAAGGTAACAATGTGTATGTTCCACAAGATCCATCTTGATTACGAAGGCAACCATAAAATAAGTCACCTATTTGGTTTGCAAAGAATTCTAAACAACATGATAAATTATCTAAGTTACCAGATAAGGAGTTAATCAATTTTTTACCTACTCATCACTATCCCTACTATCGGCTTGACAAAATCAAATATCAACCATTTTTTAATTATCATGGAATTAACTTACATCGTGAAAATGATTTCTATGATTTACAATGCCAAATCAAACAACTTGAGCATAAGGGTTTTATATCCTTCAATATACTAAATTATACTATGCCATCATCTCAATTTCCAAACTCTCGATGGGTAAAAAAATTATAACACCTATATTTAATAAACATACTGAAATATTGAATGATACACCTTTGGACATACCAAAAGATTCATCTAATCATAAAGAGGATAAGAGTGTAAGACCAATTATTATGAAACCATTAATTAAAAAAATACTAATTGAGAAATAACAATTACACACCACCTCCGTGCTCTTAGAGAATACAAAAGCCTAATCATGGGGTAACAAAACAATGGATTCTACAAATATCTCTAATCATCTGCAAAAAAAAAAAAGATACATTGTGATTCGAGATGATGATAGCAATGGATATGATTTTGATGAACTATTTGATATGTCATATGAATATTTATGCACATTAGATTTCAATCTTATTGGGTTATTTGAATATGATATTGATATCAATGATCATGAATGAATTAATGCCCCAAGAGATCCTTCTATAGTTATCTCTACTTATCCATGACATAAAAAATGTAACTTATGTATCTTCCTTATGCTCCACAAATTAGCTTCAACAATTACTTGCATGTAATCTCATATCTCTCCCTCCACCACTTGAGGTTGATATAAGAAAGTATTATAGTTAGATATTTGATGTTAATTCTTACCGTGACTATCAAATCTACATTAGTCACCGCAATGATCAATGTGTCAATCTTTTAAATATTATACAAGATATTTTTGACACAAATGTAATTGAATAGTATAATCCCATTGAATCTTCATCATGATTAACTTCCTAATCTTAACACTAACAAGTATTTTTTGAAGTGCCCAACGATCATAAATCTATACCACCTACATCATATTACAATCACCCTACTATGGATAAGATATATAATTTCAAGATACTTCAAACACTACTCATGGATCTACTTTACTTAGTTCTTATCTGAAGCATTCTTTGGTATACATCACTAATGTTTCACTACTTACATTAGAGTCACATTCTTTGGCACAATTGAGATCTGATCCTACATCTCTTGTAATAGTTTCTTTCCCTCTTAGGGAGGTTTTTATTGGGTATATCTTGTTCTAATTGTCTCTCTGTACATAGATAAACATTCAAAAATACCAAAACATTGACATAGTTTCAAAATACAAAAACATTCATATATTTGTGATAATTTAAAATCAAGACCTATGTACTCAGCTTGGGGTATTAACACTTTACATTATAGATATTGTTTGTCACTTTGGTATGATAGAAATCATATCTCTTTCTGTTTATAGACATGTGTTCATGTGGTATATTCGACTAGATGTAGGATATACACAAAGTGGTACAAGATGATAGGTGATTCGACCCTTTACCCTGATTTCCTATACATCTAAGGGCATCTATTATACAATACACATAAGTGATATTGTTTCATTATAGTTCATTTCTAATTCCACATTACGTGTGATTATATATATTTTGTACATGTTATCTTTTGATATAATAGGAATAAAACATGTGCTTCATGCAAAATTTACACCTCTTTCTTCACATATTTATATCTATATAAGTCATATTATTTCATCATATCCCAACACTCTTATTTTTATACATGATTTCTAGTTATGTGTGTGTGTGTGTTACCACTTACTTGTTTCACTTATTGTGGCCCAATATCCTTTATTTTTCTTGTGATATCATGTGTGTCTCATGTTTTTGGCTCTACACTTTTTTGTGACAATGTTTGTATACTATTGAATCTAAATTTACTATTTCTATATCTATGTATAATTTCTCTTATACATGTGTTATTATTAATTTTCCCATTATTTCTACTGTTACTATTATTTCTCTTTTCACACACCATGGTTTTTACCATGCATGTCCTCTTTACGAGTTTGAGATCCTACCATCTATGGCCACAACTACATCCTTCTATTTATTTTCGTGAACACTATCGATTCATCTGATATGGTTATACATTTATTATTTTGAGTCACATTCTCAAATACTTAAAAATGTTCCTCAAAAGATGGGGAATTCATCTAGTTATATTATACACCTAAAATCGACATAATAAAACTTATATCCTTAGACATAGATATACACATGGTAATGGTACTCATAAAATATCAAATATAGAAATACATAAAATCTTGCACATGTTAAAAAATTTATAGCTTGGTCAAACCATATGGATGGTTTTGACCTCTCCACACAAATTTTCTCAAGCTAGATTACAACAAATTTATCAGAAATTTCAAAATTTCACCAATAGGAACATGTTCTTGACACAATTTTAGACCCATTTCAATAATTTTAGATCAATTATAGGGGACAAATTACTTCACTCCTTAACCATAACACTTAGTTAAGGGATCTTGGGGCATGAGTTTCCTTTCCTCATTTACATTTTAGGACATTCTTGTTATTATTCAAGATCTATTTAGTTGTGCAACACATATAAAGGGCATGAGATCACTCATTTTATTTTATACTATGTGTCCTTATTTACGAAATTAGGTCTATATGCATTTGAAATGGCGTGGTATGCGGGGTTACAAAAGGTATCAAAGTGGGTTATTTCTTTGTAGGCATCCTCTTACATTCAAAGGGAAAGATATTAGAGTTATTAAATGATACATGGTCCTCTTCCTTCATGGGGTGCTTCAGTATATTACTCTTCTTCTCTCTCTCTCATTCGTTTTCATTTTTGGTTGCATACACCTAACACTCGATTTATCCTCAACACAATTGGATATTGATCACCCCAATTCTTCAAAGCAAGCTCAATAATTCACATTTATAAGTGTTAGAAAAGACCGATAAATTATTATTTTATAAAATAAACATGTATATTTCATCCATGTTTTGCATCTATATCAATTTATGCAAAAAAAAATTTGCATATTACATATTACATTCGATTTTAAGTTCAATTATTTATTATGGAAATTGACTACACTTTGTGTTGTACGTTTCATCATAGAGCATGTTACCACCAACAAAATGAGACTCTTCAAAATAAACTCTAAGTTGAGACAATGTACATGGCTACACACTCATGTATATTTTCCTTTAAGCATGTAATTTTCATTTCATACTTAAAAAGGGGAAAATGTAGACACTCAAATTCATAAATTTACTATTTAACACTACTAATTTTGACAATGCACTCTTTCTAAGATAAAAACACTCTTTCTATCCCCACTTAGTACATCTCAAGGTCTCTTGTATAACTTTTTTATTCATACACATTGATATATTGACAAATTATGAGAATTAAATGCATAAAATCCATAGACAAACTCAACTTAATAGGATGTAAGCTTCAATTCTTATATGACTTATACGAATCCATTCCTATATGACTTATATGGTTTTGAACTAGCATATCCTCCAAATAATCCTTCAATTTCATATTATTCATTTGGTAATTTACTCCTTTGCGTTGTCCTAATAATTCACCTTCATAACCCTATATAATAAACTTAAACTCGCCTCATTTGAGAACTTGGCACAACCTATCGTTCTCATGAACTCCTATTGCTAAATATAACACCAAAGGTACCTAAGGATCACTAAATATCACCAAATTTCATACAAAATTATTAGGTAAGAAATCACTATAAGTCTAAAAGATCATAAAAATCAAGAAATCATCTTCCCTCATTTGCAAGAACTCGAAAAACTCCACTTCAAGCATTAACCAAGATCAACTCAAACATTGTCATTGATTTATCAATTTTAGAAATCTAGTTACATTCATTCAAATATCACATGATAGATCGAGAATGATGTGTGGTTTGAGGCCTCTTTAGAGTAGTGTTGATATCAAAGGTGTAAAGATTGTACTTCAATCCAACTAAAGGTTTTTTGTAGGGTCTATGTACGTACCCAAAATTACATGTGCTAAATTGTCGGAAAATGGTTAAAAAATTTCCCAAAGATGATTCAGGTCCTTTCAATAAGGTGTTCAAGCTCCAAAACACATTTTCAGTGTATATTTGCTTCCTAGACATCTTTACTTAGCCTTCTCACTCTTTTCCAGTTACCCAGTTCTTTTTGTGCACGTTTTGGCCTTTAGTGCTAGGACCGCCGCCCGCCTGGGTGGCAATTTTGAAACCACTGCCTAGGTAGGGTGGAAGTCCTAAAACTACCTCCCTATATAGGGAAGTGGTCCTGCCCACTTTTTCTAGATTCTATCATGTGTGTTTCTAATATGCAACGCTTTACTTAATTTCACTTTTAACATGCATCCGTGAGCCAAATTGTCTAAAAATAGATTTGATTGCTTAGTTCTCCTTCCTCCTATTTTTAAATATATTTAATTAGTTGGAACTACTTCTTCTTACCTTGTGCATGAAGTCACATCCTAGTCCCAATTATTATATATTCCATGTTTGTATTCAAGCAAAATGGCACGAGAATTTTGTGTATCTTGCATTGTATTATTGCCACAATCTTGATAGGAATTACATATCCAAGATCAAATGTCTTGTGTTATCCCTCTTCTACTTGCATTGCAACTAGCGCCTTCAAGCTACCATTTCTCAAGTGCCATCCTCCTGATATTGTTCTTGCATTCCCAATCCCTTAGACTCATATGAACACTCGAAGAAAGAAAGGAACAACCGAGGGGACATATATAGATACAACTACATTTTACAAAGCTCTTATTTATCTAGGTTGGAGTTGTGTTTTGTTTGCTTTATTTGTTAAATTTCCAATTTTGAATTATTATTTTCAATTGCATATCAAATAGAGTAGAAATCAATTTCCTTTCATTTACAAGTAATTAGTTCACTTCAAGAGGGTTTGAATCTTTCATAGCAACTCCCAGTGACCGATCCTCTTCTTCCTATCCCTGTGGATCTGAATATCTATAGGAGGTTGTCTACACATCATAGATCATTTGGAAAATTTATTATTTTAAGTTAGTTTAGTTTCAATACACCGAGCACGGGTGAATAACCACATCGGGTTATCTCACTTGTTTAGTTTTAGCATAGAAATATTTTAATTATTTAGAATAGAAGCGAGGTTGTTGTTTGTGATTGTAATATTTCAGTTTTGTGATTTTTTTAGATTATTTTCCTTTCAATAGTAACATAGATTGTTAATTTTATTTAGTTTACATGGACACTTCAAACTAGATCAACACTTAGATCCAAGTTAGGTAAACAAACCATAGGGAATTTATGCTACCCATTCATAGCCTCTAAATCTCCCCTTTTTCAACTCAACTACCAGGAGATCACACTACCAAATATTAGTCATTGATCCTCCTATAGTTAGCCACACATATTCAACATCGGCTGCTTCGACACAACCTCAGGGGGTCAAGTGTGGTTGAAGGTTGCATGTCAATTTTCATCCGTATAATCTCCCACCCATAACTAGGGTTTGAGAATTCACTAATAATGTTTAGAGGGATTCACAACATGAGAAAAATTAGGGTTTGATAGCAATAGACATTTCCAAGCACATGATAATCTTAGGAATTTATAAGGATAAATTCATAGTAGGTCCAAAATTGTACAGTGGTGGAAAACCATAAAAGGCAGCTCTCGGAGATTTGTATGGTCCTACACAAGGTCATTTTCTAGCTAAAATTTCTAGAACAAATCATTATTAGTCTCATATTTCCTAGTTCCAATAGTCTGCACACTTATAACTTCCAAGATTCATCTATAATTATATAAGTGCACTCATCCTCTTGTGTTTTCAGAGGTTCATGTCATATTGTAAACATTATTCTGATAATAATAATGCATTAATATGATACTACATAATTAATGTTGGAAGTTAAATCATTAGAATAACCTCTTATAGATCCCCTTTACATTATTTTAAGGTATTTAACTCAATAATATATTATAATCTAATAATGGTGTAAAAACATGGGTAACCATTTATCCACATGTTCAAACACTTCAGTAGCTCCTTAAGATATCTTTATGCATATTCCATTGATTTAAAGAAAACTAAAGGAGAGTCCCATATATTTGGCACGCATGGTGAGGTCATTTAAATATTTAACAACATTGTGAGGTTTTTTTCCATAGATTGAATTTTTGCAATGTTTTCCCTACTATTGTATTTTTACATCAATTGGGATTCTATCCTTAAAAGTTAGCTTTTTCATATCACCTTACCGTTTCTTGATTTAATCCCTTTCCACATTGATTTATTCCTCTAGAATCTAAATGTCTTGTAATAATTTACCTTAGATACCCTTATTTTCATCATTTTTATAACCTTACATATCCAAATCACTCTAATTTTGTACCTTTGGGAGCATACATGCATTAATAATCTTAGATTGTTTGAGAAATCTTATGACTATATTATCCGCATACGAGGCCTTCTCTTTAGTCTTGGTGGCCAAGTTCACACAAGTCTTTAATTTCTCAAGTACAAATATATCTTCATTTTTCCATCTCTTATTTACTCTGTTGTGCATCAATATCTCCCTCTACTTCCATCTTCTTAGCAAGCACACTAAACCAAGGTTTCTAGCTTCTCAACACCTCCCCTTATTCTAACAATATTCCATTTTCAATATGGGTCCCATCAATAATGATCCATTTGCAAAAATGCAATGCCTATAAATCATCATGCATATACTTCTATAATAATTCTTTGTGCCCTTTATAAATCTTGTATAGATTTTTATTTTTCTCAAGGAGCTACTTGGTCAATTCTTATGCCTTTACTCTTCGTAAGTGACTGTCATGCTGCGGTTACATTGTAAAACCTCTATGATAATCCTTAGAATTTCATCCCCAACCTCAATTCCTAATATTTGTCAAGTGTCCATAAATTAAAATACCAATCCTTCTATGACTTCATATAGAACATCATATAGAATAGAATATGGTATTTTGAATTTTGGCTCATCTATGTAAGCATCCAAGGTTAAGGATAATGATTTATTTGTTATTTATGTCACAAATGTATCCTTACAATAATTTCAATAGAAGAGTTGTTCATTTATTTTCATTTCTAAAATCCTAAGAACAAAGAATTCAAGGGATATTTTTTTATTATACTCCATCTGTTCATCTTATTTGTCTTCTTCTTCTTCTTGGACACACTTTAATTTTTATGGATGTCGTTGTTCATCGTATTATTCATTCTTGACACACATATCTTATATTTTTTCTTCTTATTATTATTCACTATGAATTTCTTTCTCTTCCTCCCAATAATTTTCTATCTCACCCTCTTCTTTAACATTGATGATTTTGGAGGTGTCCTTGGAAAGGTAGTTGTTCTAGTGTAGGATTCCTTCAAATTTTGTCTACTTTTGGGACTGAATTTTGTGCATACGAGACTTGTTATAGGGGAAGGTTCCCACAGAGGATTAACGATTATAGGTATGTTGAGAATATAATTTAACCATTCATGTGCATGGAAATTTTACCATGCTAACGCATGCCAATATCATTATATACATGCATCGACCTATCATGTTAATGCAAGAAATCTTAGTATGCTTATATGAACCATGAGATATTCTAAGCTCCCATGTATTTTAGCATCTCGACAATGAAGTGTTTAAATAAAAATAATTGAAGAGCATTCAAAATTACAATAGAAAAAAATAAGCCATGTGTGAAAAATCATACACCTTGTGGTTCCATAACACATTATTTCATCTTAATCAATTAACTACAATTCCATGCATTGAACATTAATCAAAACACAACAATATTTGTCAAAATTTATTGAAGGTTCTCTCTTTGTCTTAAATATTAACTAGCGACATCGTATATCTCTTTTGATAGGGTTCTCAATGGGTGTTTATACTAGTTAGTAATTTCCCTTCACTACTTTGAGAAAGACTATTATTAGCATTGAATCTTAAAGATAGATTGTACTTATTACATTGGGTGGTGTTTATGCCACTTGTCTTCATCTCCTTGCTTCTTGTCCTAGACGAAACTTCACCACTTTATTTTCTAATTTTCATTTTGTAATCACCTATCTTTGGAGTGGCTATATTTATCCCATCCACATTTTCATGTACAATCCCTTCCCTTTATATCCTTATCTTTTATATTTGTAGTACACTAACTCTCTTTCTTGTGCACTCTTATACTTTCTTTCCTTTTACTTTTTCCTCTAAAGTTACACCTAAAAATAGATTTCATGCTTTATTATACTTTTCCCAATCTTTACATGTAGTTACTTACCACAATCCTCATGTAGTGTTAATAACCTTTTCTAAAATTCACACGTGAAACACTTCCAAAATTCTTGTAAACTTAAAAAGAATGAAAACAATAAATAATTGGACCCAAATGTGAAACTTAACTAATCAAAGAAGAGAATAATTTTTGGGTCCAACATCACCCCACACTATCTCTATTTCCCGTCATTAGGTTAAATTTTATTTATCTCTACAAATAAATATGGGACCTCTTACCTGATAAGATATTCATGCACCTTCCATTCATCCAAGGCATTTTAGAAGATGGGGCTCAATTGATCAATTAGTGTGGCGAGATCAGCCAAACATTTGGAACCTTTCCTACCATCATTTGCCTTAACTTACATTGATTGTAATTTATCACCATCTTGGGTGGTTGTATTTTCCATCTTAGTCTCCTTATTGGAATTTAAATTTATTAATTCACTCAACCATTAATTTATCTTCCCTCTTTTTTTGTTGGCCTCCTACCTTAATTTTTCATATTCTTTAGGAGTTAGTTGTGAGTTAGTTCTACAAGGTGAAACTTTTTCAAAATGTTTCAGACACCCCATGAATAGTTAGGATACTTAAAAATATCAAATGAGGGTATTTTCAATTCTCTTCATGACCAATAATTTTTTTTAGCTCGGTTTCATAGAAAACTCTTCTTGCCACTTAGATCATCAATGCACCCGTTTAGGAAAATTTGAAGGTACAGTAAAATTTTCTCGAATAACAAATTTTCATGCCTCATAAATAGTATCATTGGATTCATTTTCCTATTTCTATGTAAATTCCTATATAATTTGGCCAAATTTCATTAATTTTTGACTCTAGGGTGAAGAAAACATTCCAAGAAGAAAGTAAGAGGTGCAAACCATGCTTTGATGCAACACTTCAAAACTTGGGCACACTTTTGGTGTCCCTTTGCAACCTTGGCACACTTTTGAGGTGAAATTTCACCCCATAAGTGTGCCTCACTCCTATTGGTTGAAATTCTCAACTTAAAAACATAACATGAAGCCAAAAAGTGCATATGAAGGACTTAAAGTGATGATTTTTAGTTATGGTCGGCCCCATTTGAGATATTATTCTATGAGGATCAAAATATCAACCCATGTACATCAACAAGGTTACACTCCAATGGTGCAAAAAAATCCAATTAATCAACAAGTAAAATGAAACAATAGAGAATCATTCATAAAAATAATATGTCTACTCATTCTCATATATCAAAAAAGAGGGTACATATAGGAGTGATGTGTAACTCCGATTCTTAGATAAAACATTCTCTCCAAGAGAGAAAATAGTGGAGTTAATATTAAAAAGATGGAAAGTAAATTGTATGACTCTAAGACACAAATGATAATGACATTTTATGATAAAATATGTCATATATCATATGACCTATGACCTATGGTCTCATCAAAGTGAGATGACTCACCATGTGTGGTGGAAAAGGCCTTGAGTGATGATGAGGCAAGTCACATATACTAACACACCCTTCATCAAAGTTGAGGTAAAGGTCATGGAAAGTTAGAAAAGAAAGATAACTCCCCTAGACAACTAAGAAATATATGTCATATGGACCCTGAAAACTAAATGCCTAATAAGGTACCCATGTATAAACAACATATTTCTTGAAAAGAAGAAAAGGAGAAAAGGAATAGAAAGCTTGAAGAAGATGGGAAGATGTAGAATACCTCACCCCAAGAAGAGATTGCAAGTGAAGGAACTTTGAAAAGACCCAAAACCTAATCATAAGTTTGATAATACTACAAGTCGATGATGTATTCATGTATCAAATATCTATGAAGTGCATATGTGTTAGAGTAGTTATTTACCTTAGCTCATGTTCAACTAGGTACTTTATTTACCTTTATTGTATTTATCCTCACCCATTTATGTTTTTGGATATTTGTTTTTATTTATTTATATATTAGGGAGATATTATGTAGTTGTTAGGTATAGTTATTTCCTTGATCTATGTTATTGACTAGTTCTTTCCTTGATCTATGGTATTAACTAGATCCTTGATATCTAGATCTTTCCTAAATCTATGGTCTTGACTAGTTCTTTCCATAATTTATGGCTTGATCTATGACCTTGACCAGTTATTAGATTGTTATTCCTTTCATATGTAATCAAGGCTCGTTCTCATTGTATTTCATTGAGTTCCATAATAATATATGATATTTTTGTTCATTTGTTTGCAAAGGTTTATGTAAAGTTATTACGGCAAATTGCTTTCATCGTATTGATCGTGGTGTTTGATTAGCATATGTATTTTTGGCTTATTACGATCTGGTTATTATTCCTTTTATGGTATGAGCAATAGATTGTTGTTGACATCCATCCTGTAAGTTTCATTTTGCATTTTTTTATATTCATATATTCGATATTTTTCCGTATTTTGTTGTTGCGTGCATTATTATGCAAAACAGAGCATTCCATTAGATCTAGAAGGCGGGAAATCCCTAAGATTGATTTGTAAACTCGACCATTTCTAGAGGTAGTACTTTTTTTTTTTTTGTTGTCATAGAGACACGCACGAGTCTACCTTGGAATCCACATCGGGAAGAGCAAAAACTAGAAAATCAATCTCTAGGTTTTTCAAGATCTAGACGGGGTATTTTTGTTTTTGATGCAACATTTTTAGGAGACGTGAAGCAAGTTGTTTTGGAATGGTGTGTCATTCCTTTTTGGTAGGGGTAGGCTATTATTTTGGTAGTGTAAGTCATTATCTACCTAGTCCCGAAATAGAAATTTTTACTAGAAGGAGCCGTTAGATATGACTTTCTCAAAAACAAGTGACACACCCCAAAATAGTAATTTGTGTAAATACCCATTGAAATATTTAGCCCCTATTCATATGGTATGGTCATATGAGGGCTTAATATTGTGATTGCTACTAGTAGGTGCTTAACTCCAGCCCCTTCATTCTATTTGTGTGATGAAGTTAAGAGAATTTTATTTTGTTTTAGTGGTAACTAGAATAAATAGCAGAACATAAACTTGTAAAGCTTGTATCTTTTGATCGAAACTTGGTTTTTGCAAAAGTGATTTTTTTTTGTGTTATTTCCATTGGAAATATTTATTTTGAGAATCACACTATAAATTTAAATCTCCATAATGTAACACGCACTCATTATAAAGTGTCAAATGTGGAGGGGTGTTGTAATCACTTGTGGACACAATTTCGGTTGAGTCGATATCCTAAACTTTTGGGAGTTGCATTATTGTATCTATCATGGATTCTAAGAACAATATTATTTTCTTTGAACTTGAATGCAAAATTTAGGAGGATATTGTAAAATTTGTATAAGAAAATAGATCACTCAAGAATCAAAATTCTCTTCTACAAGAGCTCCTTCACAATAAGGATACACTAATACACTCCCTAAAACAAAAACTTACTAGCCTATAACATCACCATCATATTGTGGACAATAATATCCATGATCTTAGTCCACTTTCTAACTATTTATCTTGTACCCATGACCTTAATGCGCCAGTTTTTAGCCTGTTCTTTCTCTTGACACTTCTAAGACTATTAGGTTTGTTATTGCATGTTCTTCCGTGTTTGTGCCTATTGTAGTTACACATGCTATGTATCCTATTTTTTTCTCACATGCATGACTCTTTTAAGAAGAATACCACAACATTCAATTCTCGCATGCTCCATTGTATGGGTTTCACTAGAGGAGTTATTAGCGAGATATTCATAGGGAATTGTTTCCCTATTCCACATGTTAATTGGAATTCTCACCATGGGATTGTTTTTCGAGAAGGTATTTCATTGGGATCACACATTAACAAAGCTCCTATTTTTTGTTCACTTGACTCTTTCTGAGGATCATGAGAAACACATGAGTTATGAACCTTCACTCAAGCTTGATAAACCTGAGATTGCAGCTGTTAGACATGATCAACTTGACATAAATTCTAATGTTCCTTTGCATGCACCCATTGTGCATTTTGCACCAAGTCATATGCAAGAATCTTCTTCATCCATCCATGTTGATTTGGGGTGGATATCTAATCACTCATGGCAGCGACATAGGAATTAATTGAGAGGAATTTACATGCATGGCTCCTCCACCATTTGGCCTCTTGCTCCACTTTCTATACCTTTTGCATTGTAATTCTCCTTGTTTTGAGCATTTTTCTTTAGTAGGTGTAGTGTATCTCTCTTGTTTGTTGAAAGATTTTGTATCTGTATTTTCAACACTTTTGGCATGTTCACAGTCTCTCTTATGGGGAGCTATTCTCATAAATTCCAATGTTATGTTTTCAATGTTTGAGTAGTTGTTTTGACAACTCATACATATTTGTAGTGTCACTCCACCCATTCAATAGTATCGAGAGGGTGTGGTGTTAATCCTAATTCTTCGGGTTTTTGTCCTTGCCTTGTTACCTTGGCTTTTCTTGGATCGTAAAAATCTATATATTGTGTCCTTGCCTTGTTTCTTTGGTTATTATTCTTGGATCGTGGCATACTGTTTGTAGTAGTTGATCAAATTATATTTGTCTTTAGGTTTTGTGTCCTTACCTTGTTACCTTGGTTAGTCTTAGATTGTGACACTCTTGATTTTGTGTCCTTTCCTTGTTTCTTTGGTTATTGTTATTTTTAATACGGATCTTGATGTGCTTCATTTGCTGATGTTGAACCATAATTTGGAAAATCAATATGGTGCTCATGTTGTCACAGTAAGTGATAGTATGCCACCAGAAAGGAATACCAAACTCTATCAATATTCCCTACAAGAAAACAACTTTTGTTGTAGCGTTAACTACTCCTCTATACTCTGTCTCTATAGATGATATCATAATTACATTATACTTCTTGTTAGACAACCTAAAAGGACTAGAACCAAGAGATAAATTGTAACATGAGGTATATTTTCTATTATCCAAATTATCATCCTAATAAGAGTCATAAAACCAATCAAATCAATATTTTTCCACCTAAATAGTGAATATCGTTTGTATGAGTGTCATGGACATAGTAAAGGATCCTCTTTTCTACTCTCTAGTGCAACTTTTGGGACTTTTTCATAAATATGGACATGATCCTAACAACATAAAAAATATCTGGATGAGTTTGAATCGGAGTAAATCAAGCTCCACACCAGGCCGATAAAGAGTACCATTAATTATGGGAGTATAGAAATCAGAAACTAACTTACCCTCATAAAGGAAAGGAGTAGGAGAAGGATTACAATCAGTCATGTGAAACCAAGCGAGAAAGTCAAGAGCATACTTAGGTTGTGAAAGCACAATTCTCAAGTCATATTGGGAACTCTAAATCCCAACAAAGTACTGAAGCAAAACTAATTTTGACAGAGAGAACTTGTTTGTTAAGGAAATATTCATAGAATCAATGATCAAGGAAGAGATGCCCATAATAAAAAATTCATCAAAATACGAGAATGAGAAGCGAGCATGGAGTCATCCTACCATAAAATGTATACATTAGGTCGAGTGACACTTAATGAACCCACGATGAAAAAGAAAGGAGTCCATCTTGGCATACCAAGCCTGAGGGGCTTGTTGAAGGCCATTAAGAGACTTCTTTAACTTATAAATGAGGGAGGAATAATAAACATAACCCGGGATTGTTCTATATAGATCTCTTTCTCTAATTCCCGTGAAGGAAAGCACTCTTAATGTCCATCGGTGGACTTCCCACCTTTGTATGATAGTGATGAAGAGGGTCAATCATATGGAATTCATCTTCACAATGGGAGCAAAGGTCTCTAAATAATCAACCCTAGATACATGGGAGAAACCCTTAGCTACAAGTTTTGTTTTATACTTCTCAATTTTTCTATTTGTTCCATACTTTTTTGGTAAACCCACTTACACCAAAAAAATTTCCTTCCTTTTGGAATAGGGGTGAGATCCCAAGTATCATTCTTCATGAATGAGGAATACTCCTCATCCATGGAAGAATCCCACTTAGGAATCCCATAAGCCTCTTAGAAAGACTGAGGGTTGGAAGTGGAGGTGAAGAATGCGTGATGTCCAAAGTGAACTCTATGAGTCATTCTATCATCCAAAGGATCCCTAATCCATTCTCCGAGTGCTCTGCAGAGTCTACCTAGACCATCAAGGACCAAGAGGAGAGTCGGGATTAGGATCTATAAATTCTTTAGGATCAAAATCTATAGATTCTTCACTCAAGTGAGATGGGACAAATTCCTCATCATAACTACTATTATAAGTAGAAGAATCCACAACATGAGAAGCAGATGGAGGATGTCCGGGAGGATTGAGCAGAGAAGGAGGATATATGAGCATGTGTAAATTAGAAAAGCTATAGAAATGAGGCTAGAACACTAAAGAAACTTCAGATATTTACTAACTCAACTACGAACCATCAAGATAAGAGATAAACAAGAGCTACTCCTATACATGCATTATAACTTTGACAAAACATAAAACCAACATGTATATACTACTCTCTACTCTTTGAATGCTACAAAACATGAACCTATGAAGATCCTAGAAATCAAATCGATTGCATGATGCAAGGAAAATTTTAGTGGCGAATATTCGTAATATGGTGAATATTCTATTTTGAAAATTTTGAAAAGGCAAATTTTTTGGCAGGGTCGAGTGACATTCACCTAAAAATTACACTTTAATTTTCATTAAGGGTGGCTTCACTTCACCTACCCTTGAAAAATATCCCCTATATAAACCTAGATTATTCGCGGGTAGAACACTTCTACTTCACATTTTTCAACAATATGATATATCCCGTATTATAGACATGTGACAAGGGGGCAAGTTATTGACATGTGACAATGAGGGTTTGCAGACAAGGAGATCTTTGTAGATATTGACGCATAGTAGACGCATGACAAAGAGTTTTTTGATGAGTGACATGGAGATTTTTTCGATGAGCAAGAAGAGGGCAAAGGCTGTAGACGAGCGACAGGATATTTGTTGTCGCACGTCAAAAAAATGCATTGACGCATGTCAACAGACCTCAGTGACACGCGTCAACAACCGTAATGACGTTCGTCGCGAGGTGCGGTGACACGCGTTTCACCGAGGAGTGCTGATTGATGTGTGTCAATGAGGGTTATTTATTGACTCGCGACCTTGACGGATAGTTGACACGCGTGGAGGTACAATGAGATATTGATACATAGCAGACGCATGATAAAGAGTTTGTTGATGTGTGACAAGGAGATTTTTTGATGAGAAAGCAGAGAGTCGAGGTCGGACACGCATGACGGGAGATTTTCGCATCACACGCGTCAAAAAAAAGCATTGACGCGCGTTAAAGCTTTTTTTGATGTGCGATAGTAAAATCTCCATGCGCATCTGCGAGTGTTCATCTGTCGTAGCACTTGACAATCAGGCAAAAAAATTTCATACAACCCCCAAAAAATTTGCCTTCCCGCGAAACCGGTTCTGGGGATATTCGCCAGGTATTCTCCACCTCCAATTTCCAAGAGGTCTCTTAAAATGAACCCTGGCGCATGACGTTCAAGGTTTTGAGAGTGAAGGCTCACCATTAATGGCTACAAGACCATATGGTTCTCCTCATTTAATCAAGCTTGAGTTTGAAATATGCTGATGGAAGGTAATGGATTAACAACAATGGAAGAAATACTCAAATCCTATTTGCCTATAATTTATGTTAGAGGAGGAGAAGTGTTCTTAGAAATAGGGAGGAGGAGGGGTCTATTTATAGTTTTCTGATTTCAAGAAAGGGATGTTTTGGATGCATGTGGGACAAAAAGGCCCAAAAGGTGAAATCCAAATGAAATGGACTTTGGAAAGTGAAATGCACTTTTAGAAAGGTAAGTGCCTTTTAGAAAGTGAAAGGGGATTAATTAACCCTAAGTGGCTTAATTAATAGGGATAGGCTTGTGGAAGCCATTTAGAGGGGTATTAGTGTGATTTAGGGGATTAGAGAGAGTTAGGTGGGTTATTTAACTAGCATAGTGTAGTTAATTAACAAGGATTAGAATAGTTAGTGCAAGTTTAGTAATAAAGTTTCTTTGATCAAACTATAGGTGTCTACATTTTCCCCTCTTTGGGGTGGTGTAAGCTATGTCACTTCAAAGATAGTAGACAAGTGTAAACAAGTAAATTTTTTGATAAGGGTAGAAGAAAAATTAGTAGAGTGAAGGATTACCTCTTGAGTGTCGATGGGGTGATGTAAGTACATTGATTGATCATCGAAAAGAAGAAGTAAATATATAGAAGAATAGAAAGGGAGAGAAAATGCCCCAAGTAAAAGGGTAGAATAATGTGAAGAGAAGAATGGAAGCCATATTAGTCTTGTGGAAACTAAGTACTAAGTACCCATGAAATCTAATTCTCTTACCTTCATTGGTGTTTCTCATCTTCCACGTACTCTTGAATAATCTAGTCGATGGGGAGCTTCCCACTTGAGCGAGGCACCAAACATTTGATATTTATATTGAGAGGAGTGTGCATAAATGTGGAGGAAGAATGGAAAAGCTGAGTGTGATGGAGAGAGAAGAAAAATTAGTATGAAGAAGGGGAGTGAACTAAAATCCATCCATTTCCTTGTAAACAACTTATTTTTCATCATATTGCTAGTGATCTTCATCATCGGTCCTTATTAAAAATGTAAGCATACGAAAGAAGTGTAGAATGAAATGAAAATCCATAGTATGAACAATTTTCCATTGCTAAAATTCCAACTCCATGAAACATACAAAATGCAATGAAATATGAGAAGTAAACAAGCTGATCTAATAGGGAAATAAGTACAAACACACATATTAAAACCAACAATGGTCAAGGTAGTTACACAAATGTTTTGTTTTGAGATTCGGTTCCCATATGTTCATGATAAACGATGAGGGTTAAAAGTGGTGCCCCATGTAAGGATATATGTGAGGAGAAATGATGAAGGACACATGGTCAATGAGAAAGCAGTGCACTACGATACATGCCAAGAAACTCGTTGTGCCCCAAAGTACAGACGAAGCAAGCAGTCTAGCTTTGTAAATGGTTGTAGATCTAGATGATCCGTAAGTCATTTGGTTCTAAAACATGTGAAAATATAAGAAAGATATGAGATGAATACCATGCGTGTGACACAAATTTCAGTTGCATATGATATTTTTACCAAATTTTGTCAATTTTTGTAGGGTTACATTTTTTTGGATTTTGTTATAATTCTTAGAGTTTTGATTGGTCAAAATAATTAATGGATTGGAAGATCACCTAAAAGCATGAAGAATTCCCTAGGGAGAAGAAACGGGCGTCGGGTAGAAAAGATATGCCCCGGGAGAAGAAGATGGGTCAAAAATAATTATTTAATAAAAATAATCATTACGGCGGTCAATAGAGGAAGTTAGAATGATCACGGTGGGTAAAACATGCCCTTGGCAAGCATGATGGGTGAAAGTAGTGCGATAAGGTAAAAATTATCCTATATACCCTCCCTGGGGGAATAAATCATAGTGAATGGTACATTTATTATCAAACCCCTACTGATTTTTACCATGAGATGCTTTGATCTTACAAGAGAGATGGAAAGAGTTTAGAGGCATACCGGGAAAGCATACATAGTCCGAGAGTATGCATGGGAGGAGAACATTGGACCCTTTGTGAGTACCTTATCCCTCTTTTTCAATTTCATCATTTTATTGTAATTAGGGTTAGTGAAAAAAATTGTGCATGCCTTAGGGGTGCATAGGCATCATCGAGCACACACATACGTGGAAAAAACATGTGTGCGTGCGAGGCATAGGTGTGTAAACATTTGGGAAAAAAATAGGTGTGTGTGGGAATATGTATCGAATCATGCACGTATGCGTCTTGAAGGAAGTGCATGTGCATGTCGAGAGGGGTTAAAAATTTTAGGGGCACACATGTCATGATTTGAGTGCATGCACTAGGAATAAGGTGCACACATTCAGGTGTACGAGATGTCTTCAAGGGCACGTAGGAGTCCTTAGGGGTGTGCATGCACCGAGAAAGTGTTTTAGCCAACACTTACAAGAAAATAGGAGTTTGTATAGAAGAAAATATGGTTTTAAGAAGAATTTTAGGGATAAAATAGAAGAAGATAGATAGAAGAAAAGAAAGTCTTAAAAGTCTTGTATTATCTTGTAGAGATGATGATAAACTTTACATACGAGAGAGCGACATGGTTTTCTGGATACCTTAGAGGCAAGCTTCTCTCGATGAGATACACATATTATGGATTTCTTATGAGAGGTCACAAGACCTGGTTTACATGGTGGGGATGCCATAAATCAATCTAGACCATGGCCTACTCACATCCTTAGCCAAGAGATGGCACAAAAAGAGCTAGTGCTTCCATCTCTCGAATGGGGAGATGACCATTATGTTGGAGGATATATGGCACATAATACATGTGCCTATCTAAGGGTAGTTGATAGAGTACATTAACAATAGAGATAAAATTACAAATTTTTTGATCGATCTATTTGGTTGTGACAAGATACCTCACCGAGGTATGATAGTGTAGATGCACCAGTGTATTGTAGATATGAGACTATCCTGAGTGGTAGTCTACCTTATGGCATTTTTCAGTGGCATCCTACTTACCGTCAAGACAGGGACATCATTTTCACTTGGCCTCATTGGTGTGATATGAGGATTGATTTGAGGTGAGAGATATTGTTGGGGCTAGTGTATGCTGGCACACTTGTATTGGGATTTGCATTTGATCACATACTATGGTCAGAAGACCATAGGTCTAGCTACTTTGTTATAGATATGGGCCTAGGACCATATAGTTGTTGGTCACCTTATAGGTGCATTACGAGTTCGGGATCATGATGATCCATCTTTGATGGGATGGGTCCTAGATGGTGATGATATACGGGGACATATGGGGGATACATACCACTATTATCGAGTTTTATATGATATATAATAGTACATGATAGTATGGAGGCCATACTAGTATATGTGGGAAAAGGATACACATGAGATGATTATATGTATGGTTGAGAAATTTTTGATTGGAATCGGAGGATATATTATAGATTTCTATAGAGTAGACCGATGTTAGTAGGATTTTGGTGTCATACAAGATTTCCCGGGGCCATAGATGTGGTATGTATGCATAACTTGAGATGTATTTGATACGGGGCCACAAATCTAGGTAGCCATGGCCTATGCTAGTTTTGATGAGATGGTACCACGGTATGGGATCCACAAGGTACCATTACAAAGCATATGTCTTCTTAGAGAGTAGCGCCACAAGGTCCTCTATAGTGAGGTACACAACATGGGCTGGTTGGTAGCCCACCACATAGTCTAGGAGGTGGTAGAAAAGGTGGAAGGTGGGGAAATGAAGCTAGGTGGTTTTACCAGGGAGTCGGTAGATGGAAACTCGAGATGTTGGAGGTTATAGGCTTACTACAATTGTCCATGGCCCAGTACAATAGTTAATTATAGATAGAGACTAGGCCGGGACATAGGTCTAGGTGATTATTATAGAGAGGAATCAACTTATAGCTGAGTGGATAGTGGAACATGCATATATTTCAGATCTGTCGGCCGAGGTCACCTAATTTTGGAAAAGCTGATGGAGTCATGGTGACAACACGTATGCACATGGATTTGGTGAGATCTAATGGGAGGGCTTCTTATTATAAATCATTATATTACAAGGATGTCCTAGAGGTCCATAGAGTGCTGGTTTCAATTAGTAGATGATGTCTACAAGATCATAGAGACCATTGGTGTCGGCTAGATCAGTTGAGCGATTGCTTGGGAAGTAAACAAGGCAACAAGGTCATGGGTTATGGGCCCTCCATCACCGTGGAGGCCAGCTAGTCCCCATGAGGGATCGAGTCAGACATGACTCATTTTTTATGTATACACAAATGTATGTACTTTGGATAGATGCCTCGATATGAAGGCTCATTTTTTATCGATGTACATGTATTATTTTGATTATGCCTCGTGATGAAGGCATATTTTTATTCATGTGATGGCATATTTTTGTATCCAGATGTATGTATCGAGACACATTGTATATGGACATTTGATTTTTATATGATGATGATGATTATGGACCTATTCATGATGTGTTTATGATTATATCACATGTTTCTTGATTTATGAGATAACATTGTAGATGATATCACATGTTTTGATGTTCTACTTCATGTTCTACTTATCATATGTTGTGTATGAGATAGCAATAGATGATATCATGTTATTTTGCATGTGATACTTATGATTATCCACATTTTTATTATGGTCTATGTTTGAGGGGGATAGAAGGCGGTCCATCTTTCCCCTCTTAGAGATGTTATACGATGGTGGCTTAGAATGCATTTTTATTTTCATGTTCATGATGATGTAGCTTATCTTTTATTGATATATGATGTATAGATGTGATGATAGATGTTATGATGACAACAAATTGTACAACACAAACAACAAATACAACTTAATCAAATCTAATTAACACAACACAATTATATACAAGTATGCAAGATAAAATGAACTCAATGCTTATGTACAATAGATTAAAGTAACACTTTAAACTAAGCAAATGAATCCAACTTTAAAGCACACAACATGGAAATATAATGCAATCAAAACTCTACAAACCGACAACTAAAAGTAAGCAAAACCACTACTTTGTTTTTGTGGGATAGTTTTGAATCATTTTCTACTATTTTTGGTGTTATCTTAAAGATAATTTTCAAGGCTATTATTCACATTATTTTTGTGGTTTTTTCCTTAAAAGGGGTTTTCATATGTTTAGATTTTTCTAACATATTTTAATGTTTTTGTGTTTTTCGAAAAAAAATTCGAAGCTATGTATAGCAAACAAAGAAATGTTGATGCCCCCAGTGATAGAGGGGATGTACAAGGGTAGAATGCCACATGTATATGTGTAAGAAGGTGCAGATGTGAAGGTGCCCCTAGTGTTAGATGGGAATATACAAAGGTGATTCCTTCACATATATACAAGAATAGATCAGCAGATCAAATCCTTAAAAGATAGGCGCACTAGGACCCCTAGATTTTAGGAAAACTAGGCTTAGATAGAAGTGATTGTTACTTATCAAAATGTGAGAGTTTGTTGTGAAAAATGAATTATCTTTAAGCATTGGAAGCTGTTTTTCACCTAAGGACTTTCCCAATGTGCCATAATTGCATGGTTTTCACAGTTGGATGACTTGTTTTCTTTTTACTATTTTTTTAAAAAAATTTGCTTGTTTTTCTTTCTTTTATGAGGAACCTCATACTCAAGCATAAAACCACTTGAGATGCATTGCATTCATTGGTTCCTTTAATTCCTCACCATCTAAGTGAGCCATTTTATATGCCCTTGAACCATACTTAGTGACCACAACATATGGTCCTAACCAATTGGGCTCAAACTTTCCTTTCTTTTCTTGATCCTTGACTATGTTAAACTAGTTTTATTTTAAAACAATATCTCCTACCTCAAATTGATGAGGTATGATCCATTTTTTGTATCCTCATGACACTCGGTTTTGATAAACCTTCAAATGATTGAGTTCTCTCATACGCTTCTCATCCAGTAGCTCTAACTCTACTAGTTGAGCTACCCTGTAGTCTTCGTATTTTTCTAGATAGTCCCAAGAGATATTATTAGGGAGGAAGCTTAATTTACAATGGTATAATGGCCTCAATGCCAAAGACTAATGAATAAGGAGTAGCACCAGTAGGGGTGTGAATGGAGGTTTGATAGGCCCAGAGGGCGGGATGGATTTGTAGGTGCTAATTATGACTAGTTTTGCTAACCATATTCTCCATGATATGAACAAGGGTTTTATTGGTGGCTTCAGCTTGTCCATTACCTTGAGGGTAATAGGGATTTGACCACTTGATTCGGATGTGGAAGTGTTGGCATAACACTTTGACCGTCTTGTTCTTAAAGGATTTACCATTGTCTGCTACAATGGTGGAGGGGATGTCATAATGGAAAATGAGATGATTCATTATGAACTTAGAGATGTGTGCACTAGTTACATAAGTGAGAGGTAAAAAATCTACCCTTTTAGTGAATTACTTGGTGGCGGTGTGTTTTTGTATAAATGTGCAACATGGAAATTGACAATTTCTAAGCATGACAACGATACCATTATACCAAAAGTTTGATGTTTTATCATTCCGAGGAACCCAAGGTCTACCTTATCAGTTTTGATGACCTCCCAGTTGAAGTTAACACATCCCCCTAGGTGAATTAGGAAATTCAATTCAACCACCCTAGGTGATTTTAGGAGTTCTTGAAAAATGTTATCTCTGGGCAGTGTTGGTAATCTCTATCAATGACCTTCCCAGGATCTGGAGTAACCTCCTAAAGTGTAACGAAGGAGAAAAATACAACATGGAGGAGAATTGAATGCTTGGAAACATCATGGAATTAATTTTGAAATATTCATGGAATATTTAGAGAGTTTGGAGCAATTTGTTCAAAAGCACGGTTCACATGCCTAGGTAGTGCATAGGTCAAAAAATTGGTTGAGATTTGAAGGTATTTACGGGAGCTCCAGATGTAGTTAGGAGAAAAAAAAATCTTTAGAAAGGTAATTCCAAGACCTAAAATATGGTGTAATTATTTTTTCACAACACTTTGGAGCATTGGAGTGCAGCAGCGCTTTTCTCATGCAGATGTGGAGTACCAAATCAAAAATCCTATTTTTTAATGAATCAAATGGAGGAATAAAGATAATATAACCAAACCATTGGATTCAAAAGGTCATTTCCAGTCAGTATCATATACAATTTCATTAAAAATTCCATCGGGAGCTCAAGTTATCGTCATTTCAAGTTGTCCTCTTGGAGCGAGTTCGAGAGTTAGTCAAATTTTTAGAGGACACGTGTCAAGTCTAGGATCCTAACAGAATTTTTGTCCCTCACATCCCTCAAGGTCAAGGAAATAACACATGTAAAAATTATCCTATCCCCTATAAGACCTCCAAACAATCATACGAGTTCCAAGATTGCCGATTCGGCCCCAGGGTGTAAAAGGAATGATAACCAGATCATGCCAAGCCAAGAACACAGATGCTAATCAAACATCATGATCAATAAGATGAAAGAAATTATCCAAAATAACTTTACATAAACCTTTGTAAACAAGTGAGCAGCAATATCATATATTATTATGGAACTCAATGAAATATAATGAGAATGGACCTTGCTTATATAGGCAAGGAATAACAATCTAAGAACCAGTTAAGGTCATAGATCAAGCCATAAATCATGGAAAGAACTAGTCATCAAAGAACTAGTCAAGTCCATATATTTATGAGAGAACTAGACATCAAGGATCTAGTCAATACCATATATCTAGGAAAGAACTAGTCAATACCATAGATCAAGGAAAGAACTATACCTAACAACTAGATAATATCTCCTAATATCTAAATAAAAAAGAAATATCCACACACATAAGTGGGTGAGGATAAATACAATAAAGGTAAATAATGTACCTAGGTGAACATGAGCTAAGGTAAATACCTACTCTAACACCCCCTCAAGTGAAGCTAGGGGCCAAAATAGAAGTGGCATGTCCATAATATGAGTCCCAACAACTAGGCCTGATGAGGTACTCATGTACAATATATCCATGAAGAAATCTTGAACCAAAAGAAGGAAAGAATCCTGCTATAAGGAAAGAGAAAGAAGAAGAAGAAGGAATATGTTCTCACGAACACCCCTAAGAACAACTTCTGAAACCCCAAGCATTCCACGCAACTCAAGGTAGCAAGGTGATGCAAAAGGCTTTGTAAAGATGTCAGAAACCTGCTGCTGAATCGGAAGGTACTCCAAGCAAAGAACTCCATCTTGAATGTGCTTCGAATGAAGTGGATGTGTATCTCGATATGCTTGGTCCATTGGTGCTCAACTGGGTTGCGAGAAATGTGAATTGCACTTTGGTTGTCACACAAAAGTACATTTGGTGAATCTGTGGGAATCCAAAATATTTCAATAACTAGAGAAGCCAAAGAATCTGCTAACTCGTTGTAACTGTTTCCCTGTACTCTACCTCTGAAGATGAAAGTGCAATAGCATATTACTTTTTGCATGCCCAAGAAACTGGAGAAGAACCAAGACAGAAAAGATAGCCAGAAGTAGAACGCTTGTCATCAATAGAACTCCGCCCAATCTAAATCTATATACCCAACCGAGTAGAGCACCTAGTGTAGTGTAGACCAAAGTGGGAAGTTCCATGAAAATAGCACAAAATCCTTTTAGTAAGCATGCCGTGACTACTATGAGGAGAATGTGTAAACCGAGATACAAGCCCTATTGTAAATGAAATATCAGGGCAAGTATGGGTCAATTACATGAGACTCCCAACCAACTACCTATATAACGTAGGATCACAAATTGGTGTGGTACATGTGGAAGTAAGAGTAACTCCAGACTGAAAAGGAGATGGACTTGGCTTGCAATCAGCCATATCAAGGTGCCTGAGAAGATCATGGGTGTAATTTTTCTAACTCAAATGAATCCCTGAATCTATCTGAGAAATCTACAAACCAAGGAAATAATGCTATAGCCCAAGATCTGTCATGTCAAATTATGTCGAAATATCCCTCTGAATACTATGAATGTGGGAAGAAGAGCTACCAGTAAGTAATAGATCATCAACATACAAGACAAGTATCACAATATCCTCACCGACATGCTGAGATACACTATGTATGATTGGAGTGGAAATGGACAAAACTAGTAGATAGAAGAAAAGAATCCATCTTCTCATACCAAGCCCGAGGGGCTTGTTTGAGACTGTAGAGAAACCTTTCGAGCTGAAAAACAAGAGAAGAATCCTGAACAAATCCAACCAGCTGCTCCATATATATATTTTCTCTTGTAGATCTCCATGTAAGAAGGCGTTGTTCACATCCATCTGGTATATGGGCCACCCCTATGATGCAGCAATAGTAAGTACAAGGCGTACAAAATCCATCTTGGCAACGGGTGCAAAAGTCTTAGAGTAATCAATACCTTCAACTTGTGGAAAACCCTTTGCAACAAGATGAGCCTTATACTTGTCAATGGACCCATTAGCTACGTATTTGGTTCGGTATACCCACTTACATATAACCATATTTCTTCCTTTAGGAAGAGATACCAAATCCCAAGTATGATTCTTCATCAAATAAGAATACTCATTTGTCATCGCATCATCCCACTCTTGTATCCCATGAGCCTTTGAAAAAAGACTGTGGATCCTCAAAACTTCCTAACACAAAAGTCTAGAACCTGTAGAATGTGCATGATGATGCCTAGTGGGTGGAAGATCCTCTATGAAAGGTGTTACCTCAAGAAACTGTAGTATGAGCCCACTTAGGCATAGTGACAACATCAGTGGGAATAGAATCCTCAATGGCATCTATAACCTCCTCATTAATATCCTCAAAGAAAGGATCCTCAAGATGAGATGAAGAAGACGAAGGAATGGAAGAAGATGAAGTATCATGAGGAGTGAAATGCTCATCAAACTGAATATGTGTTTGAAAAAGAACATCATGTGTATTAGATCTAAAAGACGATAAGCTCTCATGTCCTCACAATACCCTACAAAATCAAGGGTTTTACTCTTCTTATCCAAATTTTCCTTTTCTTCCTTGGCACAAAAGGCCCAAGCATGGCTCCCAAAGACTCGAAAAAATGATACATCTGGCTTAGTGTTGGACCAATCTTCCTCTGGAGTCAAATGCTCAAGTGCTCTGTGTGGTGTGTGATTTTGAATATAGTTAGCACAATTAACTACTTCTACCCAATATATAGGAGGTATATCTCTAGAATGCATCATACAATTAGCCATTTCCTTCAAAGTTCTATTCTTCCTTCTACTAATCCATTTTTTTGTGGAGTATGAGGAACAAAATGCTGGTGAATAATGCCTTGAGTTGCCAAAAATTTAGAAAATTCATTGCTGAAGTACTCCCCCCATTATCAGTACGAAGGTTCTTTATGCTACTAGAAGATTATTTCTCGACCAAAGCCTTGAAGACTTTAAAGTGTGAAAAACATCACATTTGTACTTAAGAAAATAAACTCAAGTACACCTCAAGAAATTATCAATAAATGTAAGTGCATACTTAGCTCTATTGAAAGATGGGGTAGGAAAACCATCAAATCACTATGCACAAGCTCAAGTGGTGAAGAAGCTCTCTTAGACAAATTCTTAGGAAAAGGATCTTGGTGTTGTTTCCCTAATGCACAACCATGACAAACTCCCTCAAGACAAGAAACTCTAGGAAGACCATCTACCATACCATGAGTGCTCAACTCCTTCAAATATCTGTAATTGAGATGTCCAAATCTTTCATGCCAAAGCTTACTCTCTGAATATGAATGAGAAACCAATCTGTCCCTATAGAAGAAGTGTCATCAAAACCATCAAAGTGATATAGTCTAGAACTATGATCAACAATACCCTAAGAAACAAGTGAATAAGGCTCAACAAATTTTTTACTTCTACCCCATGTGGTGTAAAAGTCATTATTTTCCCTTGACCAGAATGAAAAATTTGATATATAGAAAGCAAATTTGTAGTGATGTTAGGAACATATAGTGCATCTTGGATATTGCCACCATCAAGTTGTATATCACATTTTCCTCAACAGAAAGAAAGGAAGAATCTCCAACCTCAATTTTGGAAGTAGAACTCAAACCTAGAGAAACAAAAGACTCCTTGGAAGAAGTCATGTGATGAGAAGCACTAGAATCTATAACCCAATTATCTGTAAGTGGTGACTGAGATCTTCCAACAACATTAAGTGCTTTTCCATGATGATTAGAAGGAGGTGGAGTGGAGATAAAAATTTGTGTTTCTTGGCTGCATCCTCAAGGCTTGCATTTGCTTATAACACCTATTTTCTTCATGATTACTACCCCCCAAAAAGAGCATGAAAGACTAGACTTATTCTTGGATTTAGAAGATGCCTTGGGTTTTGAGTTGTTTTCTTTTGGTTTAGGAGAATTTTGAGATGGAAAAGGTGTGAATTTGGTTTTACTTTTTGTTTTTTCCTTTCCCTTAGGATTAGATGCAACTAATGCCTTTTGAGAGTTGGAAGACTCAAGGCTAGACAATTTGGATTCTTTCCTAGTAAGTCTTTCACAAAATGTTTCTAAGTCTTTCATTTTGAAGGTGTCACCTAAGGCATCCATGCTAGAGAAAAAGGTAGAAGCAAAAATTTGGAATGGTCCTCTCAACTTGGATAGAATCAAGTAAACACACTCTTCATATTTCTTATCTCTTCCACTCCCCTTCAACTGTGTCAACAAATGCTTGAACTTGGTAAGATAGTCTATAATTGTTCAAAAATCTTCAGGATTAAGAGAGGTGATCTCAATTTCAAGTTGCATGGCTCTCATATGATCCACCTTACCAAATAAATCCTCTAATTTCTCCCATATTTTTAAAGGAGAGTCACACTTTTCCAAATGAAATAAAAGACTATCACTTACATAAGTTCCTATCAAACCCATACACTCATAAAATTTGCACTAGTACTGAAATTTCTCATATTCTCTGTGAACACCGGTTGTTCTTTAAGTTAAAGCCCATAATCCTTTCTACTTAATTATTGTTTCCATTATTGGTTTCCATGTGTGGTAACTATGTGTTGTTAATGGCTCAACATGATCTAATGTAGAATTAGATGCCATCCTTAAAAAAATCACCAAAAGAAATGGAAGAACCAAGCAATGCAATAAGACCCCCAAGCAATGCAACAAAATCCCCCAGATTTTGACACTTTATAATGAGTGCGTGTTACAATATGGCACTTGATAATTATAGTGAAATTCTTAAAATAAATATTTCAAATGGAAAGATCATGGAAAAACAAGCACTTTTGTAAAAATGACACTCAAAACCGAGTTACCGATCAAAAATTACAAGCTTTTAATATTCTACTCTACTATTTATATTAGTTGCCACTAAAATAGAATAAAATACTTTTGCCTTCACCACACAAATAAAATGAAAGGGGGCTGGAGTTAAGCACCTACTAGTAGGAATCACAAGCTTTAAGCCCTCATATGACCATACCATATGACCAAGGGCTAAGAATTTCAATGGGTATGGAAGGAATTACTCAAAATGCGGACGTGGAATTTTGGAATAAGACCTAGATTTTAAAAACCTATTTTGTCACAATCTAACACTCGCATTGCACTTACTAAAATAGCATGCATTCCTACATAGGGGTTTGTTTCTTTTTGTAACCCACCATTTGAAGAGGCTACGAAGAAGAAAGTGAACAAAGAGGAAGTATCGCAGTGCAAATTCATGAAAAAAAGATCATCTTAGCTATCAGGCAATGACACTTACTAAAAATAGTAAGTGGTTCCAAAGCCCCTAGTCATCAAAGAACTATAAATAGCATAGATTGGTTCAAAATGTTAAAGGAACATAGTAAGAAGAAATAATTCAAGCTACATAATACCTGGTTAAGTTTGGGAAAAGATAACTATGACACTTACTAAAACTAGTAATTGCCCCATCTATACTCACTCAAAATAGCAGGTCATTATCAAAGGGCACATTTGGCACAATGGGACATAGAGGGTTGATCATTAGTCAACACCATCATTCTAGATCATCCATGGGAGTTTCTCATAGGGAATTCAAGGCTCATCTCAAGGAATTCAACAGTGTCTCCCGATACTCACATTGTGGCTTAAGTAGCAGGAGTATCATTAATGTAAAGTAGGGTGGAAGTTATTGTCATCAATGGAAAAAATCAGTGGTGTTTTTCAAAACTCATTCCAAATCATCTATACGCCAATTAGAAGGAGTTTCACATGAATTTTAATATTCAAATTTTCATCGCATTGATATTTCCATCAATGAGGATCAATGGAATTCATTAGGAATGACATCTCCTCTTCTTCTTCTCTCGCTCTTTCTTTCTCCTCTTCCCCCCACTTTCTCTCTCTTTTTAATGATATAATTTTGCATTGGGGTTGCACTTTTTCATATGTATTGATGTTCCTAATGTAACAAGTCACCTTTATGTTATAAAAATGGACTTGAAAGTTTCCTAGGAATTTGAAAAGTTTTAAGTTGTGTGAGGACATATGAAAAGGCATTGGGGGGTAGATGAAGAGTCATATCTCATTCTATAAATTGTAAATCCATTCCTATTTCAAAGGGTTGGTGATTGATTTTGTAAACTCGAGAGTGCATTGAGAAAACAAAGGAGATAGTCAAATTCTTCCATTCCCCCTCATTCTCAAATTTCCTCCATTTCCCCACTATGTGCAACTTTGGTTTAAGCAATCAATACAAGAAGAAGGAATTTCTAGCTTCTTTGACTAAGGGATTTCTTAATACTTTGTGCTCATCAAATTCCATTTTGTCTTGTTATTATTTCAAGAGTTATATCTTCTCATAAATGCATGTGTTGAAATTTCTAACTAGTGTGTGTAGGAATCTGATTTTTACCTGCAACATTATTTCTCCTATCTCATTTCTCACTCCCCTTTCCCACTTTACAGACAAAGTCCTCTCTAGCAAGAAATTTCTAGCTTTTCATAGGGTTAGTGGAGTGCCCCTATTAGATCCCGGTCATAAGGCCACAAGGAAAATCCACCTTTTACTCACACATGCATATAATGGAAGTGCATTAGTTAAGTAGAGGAACTTAACTCCCATGAGTGTTTGCAAAAATCCACCAATTTTCCTCCACAAAAAAATTATCGCCAACAATTTTTGGCACCCACTGTGGGGCAAATTTAACAGCTTTTGCACCCAAAATATGACCACAAGGTCTGAAAATCAAAATAAAATCAAATCAAATTTCAAAGGAAAATGATTTTTGAAGGTGACTCCATCAAGGAAAAATAATCCCTGTCATGTTTTTCCCACATCATGAAGAAATTTTTAGATTGGAGTGAAGTACCAATGAGTGAAAGTGAAGAAGAAGAAAAAGAAGAAGATGTATGTCTAGAAAAGAAGATCGTTGATTAGCCATGGTTCCGGACTAGTGTTGAAAAAGGAAAGAAGAAAGAACCTATCACCGATGAAGAGGAATGGATTCAAAGGAGACATAAGATAAGGTGTGAAGCTCGAGAATATGCCAAATTATTACATGAGATGAATGAGAAAATTGAAGCAGCCATAGCGAGGAAGAAGAAGAGGAGAGTTTTCCTATAGAGGAAGATCCTGAAGATCATTTGTACCATAGTTTTTCATACCTAAAAGGTTCTTAAATGATTTTGAAGAAAATCCTATCCTTGAGCCTTCCGATGAAGATAAAATCAGCATTCAAGAAGATGATGAAAGATAGGACGGTGCAAGATCCACTAAAGAAGATTTTGCAACCTCACACATCTCACTACAAAATTGAGAACATTATCTTTCTTCCACCACTCAATAGATGACTTCCTCACATACGGTGATGAAGAAATGAACATGTTGAAAAGAGAATATGTGGAAATAATTCAGAGCATAATAAAAGGAAATTTTGACCCCGAAGTCTTTGATGAAATTTGGAGGTATGCTTTAGCTCTATAGATAAGATATGAACATATTGAAGCACCACATCAAATGGAGGAAGAAGACAAGATGCACCCTATGGAGGAAGACCCTGATGGCTGCCCATATTATGAGGTTTTCATTCTTGGAAGATTCTTGGATGCTTCTGAAGAAGATATTATCATGGAACCTTCCAATGAAAGCCAAAAGCAAACATCATGGAGGAAGAAGTAGAAGAGATGAAGATAAAATCACCATTCAGCAATTCCATTTGGCTCGAGTCACAACCCATAGGGGGAATAATATATTCAATAAAGGAAGATCCTTGCTACATAATGGATGATCCAATGCTCTCTAAAGAATCCACCAATGATGAAGAAAGATGGCCAATTAAAAGTAAGCATGGATGATCTCTTTTCAAGTTTTGATTTTTCAATTAATGATGAAATGGAGAGATGTGAAGAAGTGCAATAAATTCACCAACATCATGGTATGAAGATGATGAATTCAAGATGGTCATAGATAATCTTCCCTCCTATTTTGATTCTTCAAGTGATGTAGAAAATGCATGAAGAAATGGAGGAAGTCAAAGAATCAAACTCTCTTCCCGATGCAATCATGAATGATCGAATGGAAGAAGCCCACTCTCTTTTCAAAGCCAAGGAGAATGAACAATTTAAACACAACCTCTACTCACTCAGGGAGAAAAATCATCATCATGGTGAAAAAAAATCCTTTCATATTTCACTTGAGAAAGAAGATTCAATAATGGATGGTCAAGATGTAGCTGAAAATTCTTCTCATACTTCTGCCCTAACATAGTTCTCTGCTTCTTACCAAGAAGAAGATGATATGGATTTTGAGCTTGAAGGAGTGCCCTTCCCATGAATCTTGGACATCTTCTCCTTGTCAATAGGTGTCATGAATCAAGTATGCCCATGTTTTCAAGAAAGTGAATCTTTGGCAACACAAAACATGGAAGAGGTGAATGAGAATGTTTCAAATGAATCATGGGCCCATATGGATCATATTTTTAACCATCTCCTAGAGGCACAACAATAAGATTCTTCCAATGAAGATAAAAATGAGCCTATGGAAATTTTAAAAGAACTATCATACAAGATATCTTGAAGGTTGTGGAAGAAACTGAAGATCCTCAACTCATCCTTGAACTCTTAACGGGATATGGAGATATAAGACAGGTATGAATCAATTTGTGCTTCCTATTTTGGTGGACCAATTTTTGATGTTGAGATGGAGCAATTGGATAATCTTGATGACTTCCTAATACTTTGGTTGATGAGAATGGACATGAAAGCATGTCTTTTTCTTCCACATCATGCGAAGAAGTTCATGAGTGCAAAATAAGAAAAGTTCATGAATCTCCTTTGGACATCTCCAGTTTTGAAGACAACACCTCCACCATGGAAGAAGATAATAGGGAAAACATTGAGCTGATTTTCATTAAAGAAAGTTGTTCAGAACATGGCAAAAATTTGCAGAAATGTTGGGAGTATATTCAAAACCAACTTGCTCCCACCATTTTGGAATGGTCCATCAATGCAAAACAAGATTTCATATGGAAAAATCCAATGAAGGGTGAAGAATGCTTACATGGCCAAACCAAAATCTGCAATTTTGAAAATAATATCAAGATGGACTCAAACGAATGCATATTGGTGACAATTTCTCTAGACAACAAAGTGGGAGTATGCATGATTCTTTCCAAATGATCCAAAATCAAACTGCACTCACCTTCCTCCAAGCTCGATTCATCTTGAACATGTTCCCATGTTGCAACAATCTCTTAAGGATGATGAATACCTCTGGCTCAATGATTTAACCTCCATGACCAAAAAACTTGGTTAGAGAAACAAAGCGGGATGTTCAGGGAAGTTCTTGAATGGGAAGAAAACCTAGTTTGTTCTCACTCCTTCCAAGTGTTTTTTGATATAAGAGACAATTTGAAGTTTAATTTAAAGAAGATGAATTTTTTCATGACAACAATTTTCCCACTCTCGAAGACATGGAGGGATGGTGTCTCATGATTGCGGGACATCAAGAGGAATCTTCAAAATGTAAAGTTTCAAGAGGTTAACCAAATTTTCAATGGATGAAGGAACATTCTCAATATAGTATGAGTACAAGGATGGAATCATGATCAGTATTATTCTTCTCAAGCCATGCAAGGCCATCACAAAAGCATGGTTTGATCAAATAATAGTTTTTGTGCTTCAAAGGTCAGGCTTATATCCGTTATCTCATGATGGCATGTACTTTTCTCAACCCATTTTGGGTATGTGTATATTATTTCCCACCTCTTTGTAGTCCCCCCCTTGTATATAATTTCCTTCTATGGTGTGTTTCTTTCCTTTCTATGTGTGTTGTGTGTTTCCTTTCTCCTTGTTTTGTGTGTGTTTCGTTCTTCTCTCTCTCTCTCTCTCTCATAAGTTGTACATGACTCCATAAGGCCCAATGGATAAGGCACTGGTATTTATTTTGAAAATTTGAGATTTTGGATTCTTCATGTCATGTCTTTGTTGCACTTATTCCATGTCATGTCCCCAAGCTAGAGCAATTTTTGTCATGCAAATGTGCAACAAGGAAATTGACAATTTCTAAGCATGACAATGATACCCATGTTACAAATTTTTCACGTTTTATCATTCCAAGGCACCCTAGGTCTACCCAGTTAGTTCCATGATGACCTCCCAGTTGATGTTAACACATCCCCCTAGGTGAATTAGGAAATTCAATTCAACCCCCTAGGTGATTTTAGGAGTTCTTTAAAAATGTTATCTCTAGAAGTGTTGGGAAGGGCTATCATTGGCCTTCTCAAGACTGGAGCAACCCCTTGAAGAGAATAGAAAAAATCCAACATGGAGGTGAATTAAAGGCCTAGAAACATCATGGAAAGTTATTTTGGAATATTCAAGAAGATTTGGAGAGTTGGGGTAGTTTCACCAAAATTAGGGTTCACATGCCTAGCCAGTGCATAGGTCAAAACAATTGTTGAGCTTCGAAGGTGATTCTGGGAGCTCCAAATGGAGTTAGGAGAAAAAAAACATCTTTAAAAATATAATTCCAATCCCTAAAATATGGTGAAATTATTTTTTCACAACACTTTAGCGCATTAGGTCTAAAATTTTTCTCATGCATAGGTGGAGTACCAAATAAAAATCCAATTTTAAGGGATCAAATGGAGGAATAAATACCTAATACCCCCACCATTGGATTAAAATGTCATTTCAGTCTGTAAATCATATAAATTTCATTAAAAAATCCATGAGCTCAAGTTATCATCATTTCAAGTTGTCCTCTTGGAGCGAGTTTGGGAGTTAATCAAATTTTGGGGACACATGTGTCACTCCAGGAGCCTCGGTGGGATTTTTTGTCCCTCATGTCCCTCAAGGTAAGAGACATCACACATGAAAAATTCACCTAGCCCCCATATGAAGACCCTCATACGACCTCAAGATCACTTTCAAAGCCCCAGGTGTTTTTTGGAGTTCAAAGCCTCAAATTCCTGTCATATCGGATGACATGTGTCATCACCAAGACCGTCATGGAATTTTATGTCCCTCATGTAACTCACATTTCAAGGACATAAAACATGGGAAAATGTTCCCAACCCCTAAGGGAGACTTTTGGTCACCCATATGACCAACTTCCAATTTCTTAGTGCTTTAAAGCTGATTTTTAGCCTTTATTCCTGTTTCGGATTCGCCACGTCATCACCTTTTTCTCATGTGTGAATTTGATGTCCCTCATGTAATTTTGAGGTGAGGGACATCAAGGACATGAAAATTCCCAACTCAAACTCAAAAATTTGAAAAAAAAATTTCTAATTTTTTTTTTCGCTTCTTTGTTGTTTTTCTCATTGCTTTAGAAGAAAAGTTACAGAGAACACCTCAGTCCACCATTCATTTCCAAACCAGATTACCCAGAAACCAAACCTTCCACTCCATGAATATGCATAGGTTTCAAAGAAAATATTGATTAAAATAGCTAGAGGAATGAAGAATGAAAGAGAAAGTGATGAAGGAATTCATTGAAAACCTCCTCATTGTTGTGAATGAAGATTGAAGATATCTTGCAAACCAGTGCACGAAATGAAGAACCATTTGTTTGAGTTCTTCACTCTCAAAGGCCATTAAAAATCACCTTCAAACCTCCCATTCACAAAAAGGAATTCTCATAGTGAATAAATTTCACTTCTGGCTCCATGAAGAACAAAGCTCAATTTCCCATCAAACCAACAACTGGATCGAAGAGAAATTTCACCAGTGAGACAAGAAGAAAACCTATCGCAATGGAGTTTATTTCATCACAAATGGAGAAAAAACAGACCTAAAAATTTCAAGCTCCATTAATGGCCACCATGACACAGTAGTGGAAAAAAAAAAGCAAAGTGACTACCTCTCCACTTCTTAGGGTTCTAGTTGGTGAAATCGCACAAAAATTGGAGGGAATGATCATTGAAAAATCTAGTTTCGCATGAACTAGTTTTTGCACCATGAAGTCCCTATTTTTAGGGATATGGAGGACTGATTTTTCATCATATTTCTACCCTATCACATGAATAAAATCTACAAAAAAAATAATGAGCTACCTCTTCACTTCTCAAAGGGTTCAGTGGGTGAAATCACATGAAAATTGGAGGGAATGATCGTTGAAAAATCTAGTTTCACGTAAACTAGTTTTTGTGCCATGAAGTCCCTATTTTTAGGGATATGGAGGGATGTTTTTTTTTTTATTATTCTACCCCAATGATGAAAATATCATTTTCCCACTTGTTCAGATGAAGGAATTACTCAAAATATGGAGCGTGGAATCCGAAATAAGACCTAGATTTTCAAACATGTTTTTTGTCACAATATGACATCCATGGTGCACTTACTAAAAATAGCATGCCTTCCTACATAGGGGTATATTACTTTGGGTAATCCACCATTTGAAGAGGCTATGAAGAAGGAAGTGAACACAGAGGGAGTATCGTAGGAAAAGTCATCAAAAAGGTCATCTCGGCTCACAATTAACACTTACTAAAAATAGTAAGTGGTTCACAAGCCCCTGTTATAAATAGCTAGTTGGTCCAAAAAGTGAGAGGAACATAGTAAGAAGAAATAATTCAAGCTACCATATCCGGTTGAGGTTGGGAAAAGCTAACTATGACACTTACTAAAAATAGTAAGTTGCCCCATCTGTACTTACTAAAAATAGCAAGTCATTCTCAAAGGGCAAGTTTGGCACAATGGGACATAGAGGGATGATCATTCAAGTCAACACCATCATTTTGGATCATCCATGGGAATTTCTCATAGGGAATTGAGACTCATCTCAGGGAATTCAATAGTGTCTCTCGACACTCACTTTGTGGCTTGAGTTGTAGGAGTATCTTGTGTAGGGTGGAAGTTACGGTCATTGGTAGAACCATTCACAGTGTTTTTAAACACTCATTCCAAAATCATATGTGAGCCAATTGGAAGGAGTTTCACATGATTTTGAAGATTCATAGTTTCATCACATTGAGCTTTCCATCAACGAGGATCAATGGACTTCATCAGAATGATCATCATCTCTCTTCTTCTTCTCTCACTCTTTCTCTCTCTCTCTTCCCCAACTTTTCTCTCTTCTCAATGTTCTAATTTTGCACGTTGGGGTTTCACTTTTTCATATGTATTAATGTTCCTAATGTAATAAGTCACCTTTATGTTATAAAAAGGGACTTAAAAGTTTCCTAGGAAGTTGAAAAGTTTTAAGTTGTGTGAGGACATATGAAAAGGCATTGGGGGTAGATGAAGATTCATATCTCATTCTATAAATTGTAAAGCCATTCCCATTTCAAAGGGTTGGTGATTGATTTTGTAAACTCAAGAGTGCATTGAGAGAAAAAGGAGATAGCCAAATTCTTTCCATTCCCCTCATTCTCAAATTTCCTCCATTTCCCCACTATGTACAACTTTGGTTTGAGAAATCAATAAGAAGAAGGAGTTTCTAGCTTTCTTTGACTAAGGGATTTCTTGATACTTTGTGCTCATCAAATTCTATTTGGTCTTGTTGCTATTTACGTAGTTGTTTCTTCTCATAAATGCATGTGTTGAAATTTCTAACTAGTGTGTGTGCAGGAATCTGATTTTCTACCTGCAACATTAGTTTTCCTATCTCATTTCTCACTCCCTTTCCACTCTTACAAAAAATTCCTCTCTAGAAATAAAATTGCTAGCTTTGCCAGGGTCAATGGAGTGCCCCTATTGGATCCCCAGACCACAAGGCCACCAAGAAAATCCACCTTTTTCACTCATGCATGCATATATATGAATTTACATATGGTTAAGTAGAGGGACTTAGACTCCCAAGAGCTTTGGAAAGAAATCCACAAATTTTCCTCAAAAATTTTTTTCTCACCAAATTTTTGGCACCCACCATGGGGTAGATTTAGCAGTGTTTACACCCAAAATATGACCAAGGTCTGAAAATCAAAAAAAAAAAAAGATTTCAAAGGAAAATCATTTTTTGAAGGTGAATCATCAAGGAATGAACCCTTGTCATGTTCATTTCCCACATCATGAAGAAATTTCTAGATTGGAGTGAAGTACCAATGAGTGATAGTGAAGAAGAAGAAGAAGATGTTTATCTGGAAAAGAAGATCGTTGATCAACCATGGTTCCAGACTAGTGTTGACAAAGGAAAGAAGAAAGAACCTGTCACCAATGAAGAGGAATGGATTCAAAGGAGACATAAGATAAGGTGTGAAGCTTGAGAATATGCCAAATTCTTACACGAGATGAATGAAACTTGAAGTAGCCCATATGAGGAAGAAGAAGAGGAGAGTTTTCCTATAGAGGAAGATCTGAAGATCATTCGTACCATAGGGTTTTCATACCCAAAAGGTTCTTGAATGCCACTAAAGAAAATCCTATCCTTGAGCCTTCTGATGAAGATAAAATCAGCATTCAAGAAGATGATGAAAGACAGGATGGTGCAAGATCCACTGAAGAATATTTTTGCAACCTCACGCATCTCACTACAAAATTGAGAACATTATCTTTCTTCCACCACTCAATAGATGACTTCCTCACATACGGTGATGAAGAAATGAACATGTTGAAAAGATAATATGTGGAAAGACTTAGAGCATAATAAAAGGAAATTTGACCCAAAGTCTTTGATGAAATTTGGAGGTATGCTTTAGCTCTACAGATAAGATATGAACATCTTGAAGCACCACATCAAATGGAGGAAGAAGACGAGATGCACCCTATGGAGGAAGACCCTGATGGCTGCCCATATTATGAGGTTTTCATTCCCATGAAAGATTCTTGGATGCTTCTGAAGAAGATCTTATCATGGAACCTTCCAATGAAATCCAAAGCAACGTCATGGAGGAAGAAGTAGAAGAGATGAAGATAGAATCACCATTCAGAAATTCCATTTGGCTCAAGTCATAACCCATAGGGGAATAATATATTCAATAAAGGAATATCCTTGCTGCATAATGGATGATCCAATTCTCTCCGAAGACTCCACCAATGATGAAGAAGATAGCCAATTCAAAGTAAGCATGGATGATCTCTTTTCAAGTTTTGATCTTTCAATTAATGATGAAATGGAGAGATGTGAAGAAGTGCAAGAAAGTCACCCGACATCATGGTCCAAAGATGATGAATTCAAGATGGTCATAGATAATCTTCCCTCCTATTTTGATTCTTCAAGTGATGTAGAAATGTCACATGAAGAAATGGAGGAAGTCAAAGAATCAAACTCTCTTCCCGATGCAATCATGAATGATTGAATGGAAGAAGCCCACTCTCTTTTCAAATATGAGGAGAAAAAAATTTAAACACAACCTCTACTCACTTGGGGAGAAAAATCATCATCATGGTGAAAAAAATCCTTTCATCTTTCACCTGAGATAAGAAGATTCAATAATGGATGGTCAAGATGTAGCTGAAAATTCTTCTCATATTGCTGCCCTAACATGGTTCTCTGCTTCTTACCAAGAAGAAGATGATATGGATTTTGAGCTTGAAGGAGTGCCCTTCCCATGAAGCTTGGACATCTTCTCCTTATCAGTAGGTGTCATGAATCAAGTATGCCCATGTTTGCAAGAAAGTGAATCTTTGGAAACAAAATCATGGAAGAGGTGAACGAGAATGTTTCAAATGAATCATGGGCCCATATGGATCATATTTTTAACCATCTCCTAGAGGCACAACAAGAAGATTCTTCCAATGAAGATAAAAATGAGCCTATGGAAATTTTAAAAGAACTATCTATACAAGATATCTTGAAGGTTGTGGAAGAAATTGAAGATCCTCAACTCATCCTTGAACTCTTAACCTGGGCTATGGAGATACAAGACATGTATGAATCAATTTGTGCTTCCTATTTTGGTGGACCAATTTTTGATGTTGAGATGGAGCAGTTGGATAATCTTGATGACTTCCTAATACTTTGGTTGATGAGAATGGACATGAAAGCATGTATTTTTCTTCCACATCGTGTGAAGAAGTTCATGAGTGCAAAAGAAGAAAAGTTTGTGAATCTCCTTTGGACATATCCAGTTTTGAAGACAACACCTCCACCATGGAAGAAGATAACAGGGAAAACATTGAGCTGATTTTCATTGAAGAAAGTTTTTGGAACATGGCAAAAATCTGTGCAGCAATGTTGGGAGTATATTCAAAACCAACTTGCTCCCACCATTTGGAATGGTCCATCAATGAAAAACAAGAGTTCATATGGAAAAATCCAATGAAGGTGAAGAATGCTTACATGGCCAAACCAAAAGCTGCAATTTTGAAAATAATATCAAGATGGACTCGAACGAATGCATATTGGTGACAATTTCTCTAGACAACAAAGTGGGAGTATGCATGATTCTTTCCAAATGATCCAAAATCAGACTACACTCACCTTCCTCCAAGCTCTGATTCATCTTGAACATGTTCCCATGCTGCAACAATCTCTTAAGGATGATGAAGACCTCTAGCTCAATGATTTAACCTCCATGACCAAAAACACTTGGTCAGAGAAACAAAGTGGGATGTTTAGGGAAGTTCTTGAATGGGAAGAAAACTAGTTTTTCTCACTCCTTCCAAGTGTTTTGCTGATATAAGAGATAATTTGAAGTTGACAATTCAAATAAGATGAATGTTTTCATGATAAGAAAAATTTTCCCACTCTCGAAGACATGGAGGGATGGTGTCTCATGATTGCGGGACATCAAGAGGAATCTTCAAAATGTAAAAGTTTCAAGAGGTTAACCAAATTTTCAATGGATGAAGGAACATTCTCAATATAGTATGAGTACAAGGATGGAATCATGATCAATATTATTCTTCTCAAGCCATGCAAGGCCATCAAAAAAGCATGGTTTGATCAAATAATAGTTTTTTTGCTGCTTCAAAGGTCAGGCTTCAATCCGCTATCTCATGATGGCATGTACTTTTCTCAACCCATTTCTGGGTATGTGTATATTCTTTCCCCACCTCTGTAGTCCCCCCTTGTATATAATTTCCTTTATGGTGTGTGTCTTTCCTTTACGTGTGTGTGTGTGTTTCCCTTTCTCCTTGTTTTGTGTGTGTTTCCTTTTCTTCTCTCTCTCTCTTGTAAGTTGTACATGACTCCACAAGGCCCAATGGATAAGGCATGGTAAATGGATTTTGAAAAGTTAAGATTCTATGGATTCATGTCATGTCTTTGCTATGCTCATTCCATGTCATGTCCCCAAGCTAGAGCTAGTTGTTGTTGTGCAAATGTGCAACAGGGAAATTGACAATTTCTAAGCATGACAACGATACCCCTGTGTTAATTTTTTCAAGTTTTATCATTCAAGGCACCCTGGGTCTACCAATCAGTCCAAGTGACCTCCCAATTAATGTTATCTCATCCCCTAGGTGATTTAGGAAATTCCATTCATTCCCCTAGGTGATTTTAGGAGTTCATTAAAAATGTTATCTTTAGGTAGGTGTTGGGAAGGGCTATCATTGGCCTTCCTAGGACTGGAGAAACCCCATGGAGTAGAAAAGAAAATAAAATCCAACATGGAGGTGAATTAAAAGGCCTTGGGACATCATGGAAGTGATTTAGGAATATTTTGGAAGGACTTGGAGAAGTTTGGGAGTAGTTTCACCAAAATTAGGGTTCACAGGCCTAGGAAAGTGCACATGCCAAAACAATCTGTTGAGCTTCCAAAGGTGATTTTGGGAGCTCAGATGGAGTTAGGAGAAAAAAAAACATCATTGGAAAGGTAATTCCAATCCCTATAAGATGGTGAAATTATTTTTTTCACAACACTTTGGCACATTAGGTCTGCAAGCAGTTTTTCTCATGCACAAGTGGAGTACCAAATAAAAATCTAATTTTTAAGGATAAAATGGATAATAAAGACCTGATACCCCACCATTGGATTAAAAAGGTCATTTCTAGTCATTATCATATAAAATTTCATTAAAAATTCCATCAAGAGCTCAAGTTATCATCGTTTCAAGTTGTCCTCTTAGAGCGAGTTGGGAGTTAGTCAAATTTTGGGAGGACACATGTCAGCTCCAGGAGCCTGGTGGGATTTTGTGTCCCTCACATCCCTTAAGTTAGGGAAATCAACACATGGAAAAATGTTCCTAGCCCCCATAATACCTCCAAACCCTCATATGACATCTAAGATCACTAGTTCGGCCCCAGTGTGTTTCACTGGAGCTCAAAGCCTCAACATCGATCATTTGCCATGTGTCATCACCTAGAGAGCTTCATGGAATTTGATGTCCCTTATGTCCCTCATAGGTTAGGGACATAAAACATGGAAAAATTCACCCATCCCCTAAGGAACTTTTGGTCACCCATATGACCAACTTAGCCCCTTAGTGCTTTAAAGCTGATTTTTTAGCCTTCATTCCTTGTCATCGGATCTCCGCCATGTGTCATCACCTTTCTTGCTCACCATGGAATTTGATGTCCCTCACATCCCTTTGAGGTGAGGGACATCAGGACATGAAAATTCACCCAACTCAAACTCAAAAATTTGAAAAAATTTCTAACTATTGCTTCTTGTTGCTTTCACTACTAGAAGAAAAGTTGTAGAAGAACACCTCAGTCCACCATTGTTGATGAACCTCTGAACTAGCTCAACCATAGAAAAAAACCTTCCAATCCATGAATATGCACAGGTTTCAAAGAAAATATTGATCAAAAGAGCCATAGGAATGAAGAATCAAAGAGAAGAAAGAAGGAATTCATTGAAAACCTCCATTGCCGTGAAACAAAGATTTGAACATATCTTCAAAATCTAGTGCATGAAACGAAGAACCATTTGTTGCTAAGTTATTCACTCTAAAAGGAGGCCATTAAAAATCACCTTCAAACCTCCCATTCATATAAAGGAATTCTCATAATGAATAAATTTCACTTCCGGCTCCATGAAGAACAAAGTTCAATTTCCCATCAAATCGGAATGAGATGAAGAGAAATTTCACTAGTGAGACAAGAAGCAAAAACCTATCACAATGGAGTTGATTTCATCACAAATGGAGACAAAAAACCAGACCTGAAAATTTCAAGCTCCATTAATGGCCTGCCATGACATAGTAGTGGAAAAAATCAGTGAGCTACCTCTCCACTTCTCAAGGTTCTAGTTGGCAAAATCATGTAAAATTGGAGGGAATGATCGTTGAAAAATCTAGTTTTGCGTGAACTAGTTTTTGCACCATGAAGTCCCTATTTTTAGGGATATGGAGGATGATTTTTCATCAGATTTCTTCCTATCACATGAAGAACATTTGTGAAAAAGGAAGTGAGCTACCTCTTCACTTCTCTTAGGGTTCCAAGTGGGTGAAATCACGTGAAAATTGGAGGGAATGATCGTTGAAAAATCTAGTTTCACGTAAACTAGTTTTCATGCCATGAAGTCCCTATTTTTAGGGATATGGAGGGATGTTTTTTTTTAGTATTCTTCCCCCCTAATGAAAATCTCATTTTCCCACTTGTTCAGATGAAGGAATTACTCAAAAAATGAGCGTGGAATCCTAGAATAAGACCTAGATTTTCAAAACTTGTTTTGTCATAATCTGACATCATGCAAAGTGCACTTACTAAAAATAGCATGCCTTCCTACATAGGATTATTTGCTTCAAGTAAGCCACCATTTGAAGAGGCTACAAAGAAGGCAGTGAACACAGAGGGAGTATCGTAGGAAAAGTCATCAAAAAGGTCATCTCGGCTCAATTGACACTTACTAAAAATAGTAAGTGGTTCCACAAGCCCCTGCTATAAATAGCTAGTTGGTCCAAAAAGTGAGAGGAACATAGTAAGAAGAAATAATTCAAGCTACCATAGCTGGTTGAGGTTGGGAAAAGCTAACTATGAAACTTACTAAAAATAGTAAGTTGCCCCATCTGTACTTACTAAAAATAAGGTCATTTCTCAAAGGGAAAGTTTGGCACAAATGGGACATAGAGGGATGATCATTCATGTCAACACCATCATTCTGGATCATCCATGGGCATTTCTCATAGGAATTCAAGACTCATCTAAGGAATTCAACAAAGTGTCTCCAACACTCACTTCATGGCTCAAGTTGCAGGAGTATCTTGTGCAGGGTGGAAGTTACGGTCATCAGCAGAACCATTCAGTAGTGTTTTTAAACACTCATTCCAAATCATTTGTGAGCCAATTGGAAGGAGTTTCACACAAGTTTTAAGATTCATAGTTTCATCGCATTGAGCTTTCCATCAATGAGGATCAATGGACTTCATTGGGAATGACATCTCCTCTTCTTCTCTCACTCTTTCTCTCTCCTCTTCCCCCAACTTTCTCTCTCTTCTCAATGTTCTAATTTTGCATTGGGGTTGCACAATTTTTCATATGTATTAATGTTCCTAATGTAATAAGTCACCTTTATGTTATAAAAAGGGACTTAAAAGTTTCTAGGAAGTTGAAAAGTTTTAAGTTGTGCGAGGACATATGAAAAGGCATTGGGGGGTAGATGAAGAGTCATATCTCATTCTATAAATTTTAAATCCATTCCCATTTCAAAGGGTTGGTGATTGATTTTGTAAACTCAAGAGTGCATTGAGAGAACAAAGGAGATATCCAAATTCTTCCATTCCCCTCATTCTCAAATTTCCTCCATTTCCCCACTATGTACAACTTTGGTTTGAGAAATCAATACAAGAAGAAGGAGTTTCTAGATTTCTTTGACTAAGGGTTTCTCACTCCCCTTTCCCGCTTTACGAGAAAAATTCATCTCTAGTAAGAAATTGCTAGCTTTTCTACAAGGTCAATGTAGTGCCCTTATTGGATTCCCAGCCACAAGTCCACCAAGAAAATCCACATTTTTACTCATGCATGCATATACAGTAGCTGCACTGGTTAAGTAGAGGGACTTAGACTCTCATAGCATTGGCGTAAATCCACCAATTTCTCCTCGAAAAATTTTCTCACCAACATAGTGATAATATGAGTGTGGCCATCTGAGGAAGTTAAGGAAAGATTTCCTATGAGATCAAGTCCCCATTTTGAAAATGGCCAAGGTGTTGTGATGGGCTACAAATCCTATGCTGGTGCATGTATCAAGTTTCCATACTTTTTAAAAAGTTCACATTTCTTGAAAAATTTGCAACAGTTTGCTTCCATGGTAGGCCAATAATAACCTACTCTTAATAGTTTCTTAGCAAGGACCATCCCACTTGTGTGTGCTCCATATAATTCTAAATGTAATTTTTTTATTGCTTGGGTGACTCGGTCACATCATGACAACGTAGTAGATTTCCATCATATCCAAAATGATAAAGGGTTCCTCTTAGGAGTGTATAATGAGTTATACGGTAGATAAGGACTATTTTCCCAAGTATGGGATATATTTAGGGAAAAGTTTCATCTTGTAAGTAGTTAAAAATGGGATCATACCAAATGGATAGAGGACCAATAACTTCACATGCTAGAAAAGATTCTAGCATGTCATATGCAGTAATCGCAAGTGTTCAACAAAGAAAGGCATCTTGTTTTCCTAAGGTGGAATGTGGAGTAAAGACCCAATTGTAGCCATGGTGTCTGTTGATCAATTATGTGATCTTGGCCTTTGTTCAAAGATAATCTATATAAAGTACTCCTTCAGAGTTTCAACCAATTTCTTGTATGGAATAATATTCTCATCTTTAACTTTGTATTCATCATTAACTTTCTTAATGATCAATTAGGAGTCACTAATGACTCGTAGCTATCTGATGTTCCATGTGATAGCTAGTTTCAAGCTTGATGATGAGTACCTCATATTCTGTAATATTATTCATGCAAGGGAATCCAAAATGAAATTATTGCGGAATGACTTCTCAATGGGAGTGATAAGTACCACTCCTGCTCCTAAACCATGAAAGGTGAATGACCCATCAAAGTGGAATTTCCACATGACGGATTCCTCAATGTACATCATAGATGCATCTGGTAGATCTAGACATAATGGTTCCATTCCTAGTAGGGGATCTTCAGCTAACTGATCGTAAGTACCTATCCTTTTAGGGATTTCTAGTTAACAAATTCAATGTCAAAATCACTGAGGAGGATGATCCAATTAGCCATCCATCCTATAAGGGCAGGTTTAGATAGGAGGTATTTGAGAGGGTCAACTTTAGATATCAGCTTGGTTTTATTATTAAGGAGATAGTGGCGAAGTTTTTAGAATGTAAATACCATAACTAGGTAAGCCTTCTTGATCTGAGGATAATTTATCTCATAGGAAATTAAGGTATGACTAAGGTAATAAACTACCCTTTCTTTGTGGCCAAGATCATATTGGGAAAGCAAAGTGCACCAATAGCAAATTATGTAGTTGAAATATACAATAGTAGGGGTTTTCTTAGGGTAGGCAGCATGAGAATAGGTGGATTTGTCGATATTGTTTAAGCAATTCAAAGGCCTTTTGACAGTCAAGTCCCCAATTAAAGGTGACATATTTCTTCAAAAGATGTGTGAAAGGATGACACTTATCTACAAGCTATGATATAAATCGATGGATTTCCTGAATCTTTCCTTATAAACTTCATAGTTGTTTAAGGTTTGTTAGTGGAGAAATCTCTATAATAGCTACAACCTTGGCAGATCTACCTATATCCCTCTTTATGAGACAATGAAACCCAATAACTTTCCTAATTTTACATTGAAGATGCACTTCTTTGGATTCAAGTGAACCTTGTAATCTCAAAGGCGTTGAAAGATATGCCTCAGTACTTCTGGGTGCTCTTCTCTAGTCTTATATTTTTCTAGGATATCATCCACGTAATCCTCCATGATTTCACTCATCATGTCATGGAAGATGACAATAATTTCTTGTTGATATGTAGCATCAAAATTCTTGAGTCCGAATTGATATAAAAATATTCCCCAAGGGGTGATGAAATTAGTCTTATGTTGGTATTCCTCTATGATCTTGATCTAGTTATAGCCTGAAAATCCATCCATTAAGGACAACATCTCATAACCAATAGTTGAATTGACAATCATGTCGATGTTAGGTAAGGGGAAGTCATCTTTGGGACATACTTTGTTTATGTCTCTGAAGTCGGTGCATATTTTGATGTTGACTAGCTTCTTCTAGACTGGGACTATGTTAGATATCCAATCTGAATAGTCAATAGGTTTGATAAAACATGTTGCTAATAGTTTCTCCAGCTCTTCTTTGACAAGTAGTGCAACTTTTGGGTGCATATTCCTTAGTTTTTGCTAATAGGTTTGGCATCTAGGTGTACAAAAAGGTTGTGCATGACCAATGCTGGGTCTAAACCTGGAATATCTACGTATGACCATGTAAATATGTCCACAAAATCTCATAATAATGTTACGAAGGATTTTTGTTCATGTGCTGAGAGTGAAGCTCCCAACTTTATCATTCTAGGATCCTCTTCTGACCTAATGTTGACATTGATTATCTCTTCAACTAACATATTTGACATTTCCTCCATTCATTTAGGATCAGGGATGAGAGTAATAAATTCTTCTACAAGTGGGTCAAAGAGAGTCTTTTTCTTTGATTCTTCTGTTTTCTCATCCACAAGTTCCTTAAAGAGGTTTTCACTATGGGACTTATGCTTATTATTTCTACAAGGATTTTTTGTAGTACTTTTTCCCTTGCTTACTATTTTTTTCTTAGGTGACCACACAATTCTACCTCTTCCCCAAAGTATGTGCATGTATCTAATTTAATGGAGAAACCCTTCTTATGATCACTTTTGGAATGGCATCTCTAAGTCCCATGAACTCTATGATGGCCTCATCATTTTCAAAGAAATCAACTGACACGTGAAGTTATTTATCCCAATCAATGAGGTTAGGATATAAAAGGGTGACTTGGAAATTGTCTTGGGAATTAGATCCAGAAAGGGTGAAGATAGCTAAATCTAGAAATATATTGGTAAAGGATAGGTTCTCATATAGAATACATTAGGAATCTACATAGTTATCTGAATGAGACAAGTTACCCTAACATTTAGAAGAAGTAGAATCTATCTCTGATGGTGGATATGAGGTTTGATACCCAAGAAATGTTTGTTTGACTTATAATGGGGAATAAGAACAAGCTCTAATTTGTCTTTTTGTTGGCACTACATCCAAATCCCTTATAACCCATGACATGCATCATTTAGGGACCCTTAATATATTGTGGATCCTAGTGACATGAAGCCATTGTTCCTTCAGGTATCCATCTGGTAGGTGTATCTAACATCTTCTCATCTGACAAGAGACCACTAGGAACAAACCTCTCAAAGGGTTTAGGGAAACTAGCTTGAGTGCTTTTGAACTAGAAGTATGGTCTACCATGTGTCTTAGGTGACATTGAAAGATTGGATATCAAAAGAGCCTATTGAAGATTGAATTCATCATTTGGGCCATATTTTCCAAACATTTCTTCCCATGAGGTAAATGGATGTGGAGGGTTGGGGATTCTCGCTTGCCCAAAATATGCATTTTGGTTTGCTTGAGCAAGTTCTAGCCCTCTAACCTTTTCAGCTAAGGCTGAAATGACCTCTATTGGTGAAGACATAGTGTTTTGCCTTAATTGTGTTTGTTGTATACCTTGAGGTTGTAAAGGGGTATGATACCCTACTATGAATTGATCGTTACCCTGCCAAGCTTCACCAAGGGCATTTCCCATAGGTGGAGGAATGGGGGTGTTTTCTTGGAATAGGGTATCAGATTGTATTTGTAAACTTCCCTATAGGTGGATACATGTTTTAGAAACATTGTTCACTTTTAGCATAGCATGCTAAGTACTCCTCATCCAAAAATGGGAGTGGATCTGATTGTCTACTGATTTGTGGTCTGAACAAGACCCAAGGAGATGAAGTGGATTCTCTAGTAAATGTCATATTATTAGAGCCTAAGGGCTTTGGTTGTTGTGTTTGTGCAAGTTGATCAAACTCCTCAATTCAGAATGAAGAACTAGAACTAGTTTTGTGAGGGGGAGTTTGAGATGACAAGTAATTACTTGAATAGTTATCAGCCCATGCAGAAAGTGAGGGTGATGGTTGTCTATTTGTTTGACTATAGTTTGCTTTAAGACCTGAGAGAGGTCTACCATATGCATCGTATCTTGACATATTCGGGGTATATGAATACCTACAGAATAACGGGAAAGAGTGAAGGTGGACAAAAGAAATGAAAACAAAAGGGGAATATCTATTTGTTCGCGTCGGGTTCACCAATTTTGTATGATGGAAAAGTGACATGTGAGCATGGGAATCTACAAGTACCTCTTCCTCATACCTAACCTCCTAAGGTCATGCCAAGACGGCCGGTGAATGTGGAATATAAAAGGATATAGACAAACTAATAATGTAATCTTATATCCTCGATATGCAATAATGGAATCTGTGAATCTAAGGCAAAGAAGGCCCTCCTAACCTGAATTGGTGTAATGGTTTGCTCGGATATAATAGCTGTTCGGAGGCTCCAATCAATGTCGAGCTCTACCGAGATCCTATTTATTGGTTGTTGGATACGTGGGAAGTGACCTATGGGAGCTTCAGTATATATCTCTAGACAAGGTCATGAAAATGGTGATAGGAGGTTTAGTGGATTTGTAGTGAACTATGGGTGGTTTTTTGGTCTAGTCCAGAAAATATTAGATTGATTGGCTTCTATATTTAATACGAGATAACTACATTATGATATTTGGTGGGAGTGGTGAGGATCTAAATACCAGCGTTCATAAACCGGTATCAATACTTATCTTTTGGCAGCACATTGGGGCCGTGGGACTTGGGGATCACAACCATGAGTTCGTGGTTGTTGTGGACCTGTTATGGTCATGTGAAGAATCAATCCCTTCTTCTCGACTATCCAGTAATCATACACCTTTTCAGCCTCTATGTTTAGAACTAGAAGTTGTATAATTTTCTCATAATACCTTACAGGTGTTCTAGCAACTTGAATGCGTAAGCTAGTATCTATGTCAATGAGGAGGTCTCCTGCGTTAGGTTATGGAACTAAAGGATCACAACCAAATAATTTTTCTCTTTCAAATCCTTGTACATTCATTCAAATATTTTATTAAGGCAGTCTATAGTTAGGATGATTTGACCAAAATGTGTATGTCTTATCATCTTTGATATTTAACCCTCTCAGTTGTTCACTAATTGCTTGTAGGTTTGTCGTTGCTCTAAAGACCTGTATCATAAGGTCTTGATCTATATCAACTAATGTTGTGGGTAGATTTGGTTATGGCACTATTGGTTCAAATATATATTCTCTAGGCTCTCTAGGTCATGTGATTGTTATACAAAATGATTCAACTTTTAACTAATATTAATAAACTAATTATGAAAGATGTATCTACACTATGCATGTATTCTTTTATTTTTGTATTTTCGATGAAGTATTTTAATGAAATCAAAGAGCAGCTACTCTAATATATTTAGAAAATGGACAACTAATCTAGTAACAAAATTAAAACAAACAAAGTAACCTGGTGTGGGTATTTTCTTGTGCAGTTGTGATTTTATCCTAAATATCTAAGAAAATAATTATTTTAAATTGAAAGACTCTCAATCCTACCTCAGAAGTGAGGAATGAATCACAATTTCTCAGAAACTATCAATCCCCACATCTTCCTTGGTGATATCGAGAGTGAGATTTTGATGGAAATAAAATAATTCACCACTCTATTTGATACATTGTAACTAGAACTTTGATAGCTCAAACCTAGTGTTTATAGAATAGTGGTAAATCTAGTTGTGTGTGAATTTGTCCCCTCAGTGTGATCTCCTCATTTCCTTCATGTTCTCTTGAATCCAGAAAAGCATGTATGTGATAGTATCAGCAGAATAAAGAACTTGAACAATGGCAGCTTTTGGACATAGACCGAATACAATGCGAGTAAGAGAGAGATAGTGCAAGTGAACAGAGCTTGACTATGCAATTCCTAGTGGGATTTATTACGGGAATACAACACAAATGTGCCAAGAGTTTTAGGAGCTATCTTTGTGACTAACAAAACCTGTAACTTTAAATGGATTCCAATCTAAGAATGAAACTGTCTTATTTTAAACTAGCTTGCATGGAACAGCAATGAGGCAAGAATGAAACAAGAAGATTGAATGACCTCTAAATAGCAAAGAAAGACCAATAATGGATGTAAAACATGAAACTAATAGAATTCTAAGAAATAAATTCAAATACTGAATGATTAAACAGAGAAGGAGAGGGGCCATTTGTTTGAAAACAAGCTATCTATTTATAACAAATGCAATCACAAGAAGGTAACTCGAATTGAACTCTTTTACCATTAAACAAAGTGAAAACACTATTCACATGGTGTCCAAAACATAAATGCAAAGCAACACACTGAAGAATGCTTTGGTAGAAATTGAAGATTTACATTTGATGCGATCAGCAGAACTTTTCGGAAAACGTGAAGCAGGATGCCACCCCGTGTGGCGACGGTTATGGGACCGCCACCCTATCCTGGGTGGTGGTCATGGGACCGCCACCCAAGAAGGGTGGCGGTCTCATCACTAAAGACCAAAATGCAAGAAAAAGGGGGAAAAGGGAAAAATAAAGCATGCGGAGGTCGAGCGAGGCATGCGGGATACAGACATATAGTTGGTGAGATTTTTTGGATTCCGAACACCTTGCAAGGAGACTTGTATCATCATTGGGGTATGTGTAACATCTTTCGGTGGTGCACTACCCTATAATTTTGGGTACGTACGGTGGCATCACAAATTTATTCTATACTAGGTTTTATCTAAGTGTAATCAAGGTATACCGAACCTAAGTGCAACGTGGTAAAATATTTCCAAAGTCTCAATGTTTCACCAATCAATGTTTTAACGAATAAAGGGTTGAAGAATCAAAAATCTAATGATTTTCCCTAGATATAAGTCTATGTAACTTATTTTTACATAGGAACAATCATGCAAGTTCATGTGTAAATCAGTTAATCAACCAAAAATTTACACCTTATGTTTCTCAATAGTGGTTCAACTTATAAATGATCAACTCGATGTTAATGCTTATGTTGAGTTCAAAATGAACAAGGCATAAGCACTAGCAAGGGGTTGATGTGATTCCCAATCAAAGGATACTATAAAAATTTAGAAACAAGAAATACCTAAGTCCTAAAAGGTAGAAATTGCATATGTAATCAACACAACAATACTACTAAGCTATGTGTTGTCGTGAAAATGTGTAACAGGGAAATTGGAAGTTTCCAAACATAACTATTTGATGTCAATTTGGTCCCCTAGGTGATTTAGGAAATTCTATTCATTCCACCTAGGTGATTTTAGGGAGTTCTAAAAAGACACTATCTTCTGGCAGTATAGGGAAGGGCTATTGCTAGCCTTCCCAGGACTGGATTCAACTCCCTAGAGTGGAATGGAAGGGAAAAATTCAACATGGAGATGAAATGAAGACCTTAAAACATAATAGAAATGATTTTTGAAGGTTTGGGAAGTTTTGCAAGACTTGGAGTAATCTGAGTAAAAAATAGGGTTCACAAGCCTAGGTGGTACACAGGCCTAAAACAGCTGCTAGGCTTTAGAAGAAGATTTTGGGAGCTCTAGATGGAGTTAGGAGAAAAAAAATATATCTAAAAATATGATTCCAAGAAACCTACATTATGGTGAAATAATATTTTTCACAACACTTTGAGCATCAGGTCTGCAGTAGTTTTTTCTCAGGCACGAGTGGAGTACAAAATAAAAAATCTGATTTTTAGGATAAAATGGAATAATAAAGACATTATACCCCCACCATTGGATTTAGAAGGCCATTTCAGTTAGGATCATATAAATTTTTCCAAAAAGTCCATCAAGAGCTCAAGTTATCACTGTTACAAGTTCAAGACTTAGCCAAATTTTTGGGAGGACACGTGTCAGCACCAGGAGCCTGGCGGGATTTTGTGTCCCTCACGTCCCCCAAGGTTAGGGACATCAAGGTTGGAAAATTGTTCCCAGCCCCCTTGAATCCCTCTCAGCCTCATATGACCTCTTGGACCCTCATGTGACCTCCAGACTGACATAGTTCAGCCCCCAGGTGCATTTTTGGAGCATCCATTCCCTATCGTTGGATCGGGCGCCACGTGTCACCTCCAGGACCACCATGGAATTTTATGTCCCTTATGCACCTAAGGTGGGGGACATAAGACCTTGAAAAATTTTCCCATCCCCCATAGGGATTCTTCTGGACACCCACGTGACCGCCACGTTTTAGCTCCAGGACCACCGTGGAATTTTGATGCTTTAAAGGTGGGGGAAATCAGCTCAGCTTTTTCCTCCTTCATTCCCCGTCGTTGGATTAAATGCCACATGTCGCCATCTTGCTCATTGTGGAAATTGATGTCCCTCACATCCCTGAGGTTAGGACATCAAACATGAAAAAATTGCCCCAACTCCAACTCAAAAATTTGAAAAATATTCTAACTTAGTGCCTTAGCTTTTCTAATTTTCTTAATGCTTCTAGTGTGCACTTCATTTCTCCATACTGAGAAGAAAGAAGAGAACACAAGTCCACCACTCCACCATTGCAAGAAACTCAGACCAGATCAGAAAAGGAACTGAAATACCTTTTCCATGGAGATATGTAGGTCTCAGAAGGAATTTTCATCAATCTAAGAAGGAGAAATGAAGAACAGAGAAGAAGAACAATGGAAATCCCCATAGCCATGAAAATGAAGATTCGAACATATCTTGCAAACCGGTGCTGACAACGAACCATTTGTTTCTGAGTTTTAATCTCTTGAAGGCCATTAAAAAATCATATTCAAACCTCCAATTTTCATCAAGGATTTCTCATCAGTGAAGAAACCCTCTTTCGGCTCTACGAAGGAAAAAGCTTGATTTCCAAACCGATTGTCGGATTGAAGTAAGATCACACGTGAAGCACCAGAAGAAAAAACCCACATCAAAAATATAATTTTCTTCACAAACAGAGGAGAAAACTAGACCTGCAATTTTGAGGTCCATTAATGGTTGTGGCGTACCTAGAAACCTTTAGTCAGTCGAAAATTAAAACTTTAAAATCTCCTGGATTATTAAGCAGGCGGGCCCAAAATTTTAGAGGGATGATATTGGGAAAAAACCCATATAAAAAAAAAAAACTTCATTCCACGTCAATCTGACTCCCAGAGGAAAACTTTCTAAAAATAGTAGGTCTACTACATAGGAACTACTATTTTGGGAAAGTCATCAACAAAAGAACTTGTGAAGGAGATGAAGACATTGGAGGTGCACTACAACTGAGAATTCACCAAAACGGAAATTTTTGGCACTTACTAAAAATAGTAAGTGGGCCCTCGAGCACCTGCTAAAAATAGAAATTTGATCCAAAGGAGTGAGGAACACAAGGAGAAAGGGGAATCAAGGTCACAACACTCATCAACAAAGGATCGAGGGAGTTGCTTTTTTCACACTTACTAAAAATAGTAAGTTACACTCAAAGAGAAGTTTTGGCACAATGGGATGTACAAGGATAATCATTCAAGGGGACATCATTGTTTGGGAGCATCCTAGTCATTTTTCACAGGGCATTCAAGATCCACCTTAGTTCATTCAACTTAGTGAGCATGTTTGTGAGCTAATTTGGAGGAGTTTCACAATGTGCAAGGAGTTGAAGATTCAGAGTTTCACTGCATTTGGAGCTTTCCATCAACGAGGATCAATGGACTTCATTAGGTGACATCTCCTCTTCTTCTTCTCTCTCTCTTTCTCTCTCCTCTTCCCCCAACTTTCTCTCACTTTCAAATGTTCTAATTCTTTGTTGGGGTTTGCACTTTTTGATATGCCTTTAAGTCACTTAAAAGTGACTTTAGAAACATAATGTAAATTAAGTCACCTTGCTATTATAAAAGGGACTTAAATATTTAAAGTGGAATATGAATAGTCTTAAGTCATATTAAGGCATATGGAGGGTCATGAGGAAGATGATAAGTCACCTCTCATTCTATAAATTGTAATGCCATTCCCATTGCAAAGGGTTGGTAATTGATCTTGTAAACTCAAGAGTGCATTGTACCTAGAGAAAGCAAAGGAGATAGCCATTTTCTTCTACTTCCCTCCATTCTCAAATTTCCTCCATTTCTCCACTATGTACAACTTTGGTTTGAGAAATCAATACAAGAAGAAGGAGTTTCTAGCTTTCTTTGACTAAGGGATTTCTTGATACTTTGTGTTCATCAAATTTCATTTGGTCTTAATGATGCTTACAAAGTTGTTTCTTCTCATAAATGCATGTGTTGAAGTTTCTAACTAGTGTGTGCAAGAATCTGATTTTCTACCTACAACATTAGTTCTCCTACCTCTTTTCTCACTCCCTTTCCCACTTTTCAGACAAAGTCTCTCTAGCAAGAGTATTGCAAGCTTTGCTATAGGCAGGTCAGTGGAGTGCCCCTGTTGGATCCCGTCGAAAGGCCACCACAAAATCCACCTTTTCATGTGCATGCACATATGGTAGCTGCACCGGTTAAGTAGAGGGACTTAGATTCCTAGAGCATTGGCAAGAAATCCACAAGTTTTTCCACCTAAAAATTTTCTCACCAATAGTTTTGGCACCCACCGTGGGGTAGATTTAGCAGCATCTGCACCCAATATACGACCGTAAGGTCTTAAAATAAAAAAAAAATCAGATTTCAAAGGAAAATCATTCTTTGAAGGTGACTCCATCAAGGAATGAACCCCTATCATGTTTGTTTCCCACATCATGAAGAAATTTCAGATTGGAGTGAAGTACCAATGAGTGTGATGAAGAAGAAGAAGAAGAAGATTTCTTCCCAGAAAAGAAGATCGTAGATCAGCCATGGTTCGGACTAGTGTTGAAAAAGGAAAGAAGAAAGAACTGTCATCGATGAAGAAGAATGGATTCAAAGGAGACATAAGATAAGGTGTGAAGTTTGAGAATATGCCAAATTCTTGCAAGAGATGAATGAGAAACTTGAAGCAGCCCATAGCGAGGAAGAAGAAGAGGAGAGTTTTCCTATAGAGGAAGATCCTTGAAGATCATTCGTACCATAGGGTTTTCATACCGAAAGGTTCTTGAATGCCGCTGAAGAAAATCCTATCCTTGAGCCTTCCGATGAAGATAAAATCAGCATTCAAGAAGATGATGAAAGACAAGATGGTGCAAGATCCATTGAAGAATATTTTTGCAATCTCGCACAATCACTACAAAATTGAGAACTTTTTCCTTCTTCCACCATTCTCTAGATGAATTCATTGCATATGGTGATGAAGAAATGAACATGTTGAAAAGAGAATATGTGGAAATACTTGAGAGCATAATAAAAGGAAATTTTGACCCCAAAGTCTTTGATGAAATTTGGAGGTATGCTTTAGCTCTACAGAGAAGATATGAACATCTTGAAGCTCCACATCAAATGGAGGAAGAAGATGAGATGCACCCTATGGAAGAAGACTGGATTTCTGCCCATACTATGAATTTTTCATTCCCGAGAGATTCTTAGATGCTTCTGAAGAAGATCTTTTCATGGAACCTCCCGATGAAAGAAAAAGCAACATCATGGAGGAAGAAGTAGAAGAGACAAAGATAGAATCACCATTCAGCAATTCCATTTGGCTCAAGTCACAGCCCATTGGGGGAATAATATATTCAATAAAAGAAGATCCTTGCTGCATAATGGATGATCCAATGCCCTCAAAGACTCCACCAATGATGAAGAAGATGACCAATTCAAAGTAAGCATGGATGATCTCTTTTCAAGTTTTGATCTTTCAATTGATGATGAAATGGGGAGATGTGAAGAAGTGCAAGAAATTCAGCTGACATTATGGTCTGAAAATGATGAATTCAAGATGGTCATAGATAATCCTCCTTCCTATTTTGATTCTTCAAGTGATGTAGAAATGTTGCATGAAGAAATTAAGGAAGTCAAAGAATCAAACTCTCGTCCTGATGCAATCATGGATGATCAAATGGAAGAAGCCCACTCTCTTTTCAAACCCGAGGAGAATGAACAATTTAAACACAACCTCTACTCACTGGGAGAATAATCATCATCATGGTGAAAACATAGCCTTTCATCTTTCACCTGAGAAAGAAGATTTAATAATGGATGATCAAGATGTAGCTGAAAATTCTTCTCATACTACTGTCCCAACATGGTTCTCTACTTCTTACCAAGGAGAAGATGATATGGATTTGAGCTTGAAGGAGCCCCATTCCCTCAAAGCTTGGACATCTTCTCCTTGTCAATAGGTGTCATGAATCAAGTATGCCCATGTATGCAAGAAAGTGAATCTTTGGCAACACAAATCATGAAAGAGATGAACGAGAATGTTTTAGATGAATCATGGGCCCGTATGGATCAGATTTTTAACCATCTCCTAGAGGCACAACAAGAAGATTCCTCCAATAAAGATAAAAAAGAGTCTATGGAAATTTAGAAGAACTATCCGTACAAGACATCTTGAAGGCCACAGAAGAAACTGAGGATCCTCAACTCGGTCTTGAACTCTTGACCCGGGCCATGGAGATACAAGAAAAGTATGAGTCAATTTGTGCTTCCTATTTTGGTGCACCAATTTTTGATGTTGAAATGGAGCAGTTGGATAAGCTTGATGACTTCTCTAATACTTTGGTTGATGAGAATAAACATGAAAACATGCCTTTTTCTTCCACATTGTGTGAAGAAGTTCATGAGTGCAAAAGAATAAAAGTTTGTGTATCTCCTTTAGACATCTCCATTTTTAAGACAACACCTCCACCATGGAAGAAGATAACAGGGAAAACATTGAGCTGACTTGCATTGAAGAAAGTTGTTAAGAACATGGAAAAAATAATTTTTGGGGCAATGATGAGATGATCGATGGAGAATAAGCTATATGGATAAACATGGAAGGCAACTGGCACTATGAAACCGACTTCAAAGAACATGAAGGCAGTGGAATTTCCAAGCAAGGACTCGAGCATCAAGAAGCTCACATGGAATCACTCCTACCAAATACATAGAAAATTGTGAAAGAACATGGCTTTCATAAGCAACTGAGGAGGGGAGGCTACTTTCTGGAACCCGTCAATGGCTTTTTGAGAACATCATCACTTAGTGTTGCCCGCTAGGGGTAACTCTTGAGGAAAGAAAAGTATTTAGTGAAAGTGGGTTGTCCCCGCCTTGTACCATAGGTGATTGATAGGTGTGTTTCCCTTTTTGTTGTGTGTGTTTCCCTTCTTGTTGTGTGTCGTGTGTTTCCTTTCCTTTGTTTTGTGTGTGTGTGTTTCCTTCTAATCTTCCTTTCTTGAAGTTGTACATGACTCGTACAAGGCCCAATGGATAAGGCACTGGTCAACAAATTATATGGTCTAAAATTGAGATTTTGGATTCCCATGTCATGTCTTCACTGCACTCATTCCATGTCATGTCCCCAAGCTAGAGCCATTTGTTGTCGTGAAAATGTGCAACAGGAAATTGGAAGTTTCAAGCACATGACAACTATACCCTATGCCAAAATTTTCATGTTTTATCATTCCTAGGCACCCCAAGTCAAATCTGTCAGTTTGATCACCCCTATTTGATGTCAATTTGGTCCCCTAGGTGATTTAGGAAATTCTATTCATTCCACCTAGGTGATTTTAGGGAGTTCTAAAAAGACACTATCTTTTGGTAGTATTGGGAAGGGCTATCGCTTGGCCTTCCCAGACTGGATTCAACCCCTGGAGTGGAACGGAAGGGAAAAATTCAACATGGAGATGAAATGAAGACCTTAAAACATAATGGAAATTATTTTTGAAGGTTTGGGGAAGTTTTGCAAGACTTGGAGTAGTCTGAGTAAAAAATAGGGTTCACAAGCCTAGGCGGTACACATGCCTAAAACAATTGTTGGGCTTCAAAAGAAGATTTTGGGAGCTCTAGATGGAGTTAGAAAAAAAAATATCATCCAAAATAGGATTCCAAGACCTACATGATGGTGAAATAATATTTTTCACAACACTTTGGTGCATTAGGTCTGCAAGTAGTTTTTCTCAAGCACAAGTGGAGTACAAAATCAAAAATCTGATTTTTCAAGGATCAAATGGAATAATAAAGACATGATACCCCACCATTGGATTCATAAGGCCATTTCTAGTCAAGATCATATAATTTTTTTCCAAAAAGTCCATCGGGAGCTCAAGTTATCATTGTTACAAGTTCAGGACTTAGCCAAATTTTTGGGAGGACACATGTGTCAGCACTAGGAGCCATAGCGGGATTTTGTGTCCCTCACGTCCCCCAAGGTCAGGGAAATCAAGGTTGGAAAAGTTCATAGCCCCCTTGAAGCCCTCTCAGCCCTCATATGACCTCTTGGACCCTCATGTGACCTCCAGACTGGAGCAGTTTAGCCCCCTGTGTGCATTTTTGGAGCATCCATTCCCTACTCGTTGGATCGGAGCCACATGTCACCTCCAGACCACCATGGAAATTTGATGTCCCTTATACACCTAAGGTGGGGGACAAAATGACCTTGAAAAATGTGCCCGACTTTCCCCCAGGTGCTTTTTGGAGTCATTTGGACACCCACGTGACAGGACCTTTTAGTCCCTGAACCCATAAACCTTGAAAAATGTGCCCTTTAAAACAATGTTTTTCCTCCTTCATTTCTCTCCTTCATTCGTTGGATTAAACGCCACATGTCGCCTCGTCTTGCTCATTGTGGAAATTGATGTCCCTCACATCCCTGAGGTTAGGGACATCAAACATGAAAAATTATCTTAACTCCAACTCAAAAAATCTAAAAAATATTCTAACTCCTATTTCTTTGTTGTTTCTAACTTCGTTTTGTGCAGTTGCTTTCTCCATTACTAGAAGAAAGAGAACACAAGTCCACCACTCCACCATCAAGAAAGAAACTCAGACTCAAATTAGAAAAGGAACTAAAATACCTTTTCCATGAAGATACGTAGGTATCAAAAAGAATTTTCATCAATCTAAGAAGGAGAAATGAAGAACAGAGAAGAAGAACAATGGAAATCCCATAGCCATGAAAACGAAGATTTGAACATATCTTGCAAACCGGTGCTCAGATTGATGAACCATTTGTTACTGAGTTTTAATCTCTTGAAGGCCATTAAAAAATCATATTCAAACCTCCAAATTTCATCAAGGATTTTTTGCAGTGAAGAAACCCTCTTTCCGGCTCTATGAAGGAAAAAGATTGATTTCCCATCAAACCGATCACCGGATTGAAGTAAGATCACACGTGAAGCACCAGAAGAAAAAACCCACATCAAAAATATAATTTTCTTTCAAAAATGGAGGAGAAAACTAGACCTGCAATTTTGAGGTCCATTAATGGTTGTCATACCCAGGAAGCACTGCTAGGTTCAAAATTAAAACTTTAAAATCTCCTGGATTATTAAGCGGGCGGGCCCAAAATTTTAGAGGGATGATATTGGGAAAAAACCCATATCAAAAAAATTCATTCCATGTCAATCTAACTCCCAGAGGCCAAATTTCTAAAAATAGTAGGTCTACTACATAGGAACTGCTATTTCGGGAAAGTCATCAACAAAAGAACCTATGAAGGAGATGAAGACATTGGAGGTGCACTACACTGAGAATTCACCAAAAAAATTTTGGCACTTACTAAAAATAGTAAGTGGGCCCTCGAGAACCTGCTAAAAATAGAAATTTGATCTAAAGGAGTGAGGAATGCAGGGAGAAAGGGGAATCAAGGTCACAACACTCAACAAAGGATCGAGGGAGTTACTTTTTTCACACTTACTAAAAATAGTAAGTTACACTCAAAGAGAAGTTTTGGCACAATGGGATGTACAAGGATAATCATTCAGGGGGACATCATTGTTCGGGAGCATCCTAGTCATTTTTCACAGGGAATTCAAGATCCACCTTAGTTCATTCAACTTAGCAAGTGTTCATGAGCTAATTTGGAGGAGTTTCACAGTGTGCAAGGAGTTCAAAGATTCAGAGTTTCATTGCATTTGGAACTTTCCATCAACGAGGATCAATGACTTCATTAGGTGACATATCCTCTTCTTCTTCTCTCTCTCTTTCTCTCTCCTCTTCCCCCAACTTTCTCTCACTTTCAAATGTTCTAATTCTTCGTTGGATTTTGCACTTTTTGATATGCCTTTAAGTCACTTAAAAGTGACTTTAGAAACATAATGTAAATTAAGTCACCTTGCTATTATAAAAGGGACTTAAATATTTAAAGTGGAATATGAATAGTCTTAAGTCATATTAAGGCATATGGAGGGTCATGAGGAAGATGATAAGTCACCTCTCATTTTATAAATTGTAACGCCATTCCCATTCAGCAAAGGGTTGCGATTGATCTTGTAAACTCAAGAGTCCATTGTACCTAGAGAAAGCAAAGGAGATAGCCATTTTCTTCTACTTCCCCCTTCTCAATTTCCTCCATTTCTCCATTATGTACAACTTTTGTTTGAGAAATTAATACAAGAAGAAGGAGTTTCTAGCTTTATTTGACTAAGATATTTCTTGATACTTTGTGTTCATCAAATTTCATTTGGTCTTAATGATGCTTACAAAGTTGTTTCTTATCTTAAATGCATGTGATGATACTTCTGACTAGTGTGTGTAGGAATCTGATTTCCTACCTACAGCATTAGTTCCCCTACCTCTTTTCTCACTCCCTTTCCCAAGGCCACCACAAAAATCCACCTTTTCATGTGCATACATATACGACAGCTGCATTGGTTAAGTAGAGGGACTTAGATTCCCAAAGTGTTGGCAAGAAATCCACAAGTTTGTCCACCCAAAAAATTTTCTCGCCAACAATGTATGTTAACCAAGTTTCAAGAGAAAGCAAGGTTTTAGCACCAAAATAATATGGATATGATACAAAAACAATGTAACCACCACTCTTCAATATTTGAGGTAATGTTTGAAACAAAACTAAGTGCAAGTATACTAAGGATTTGCTAATATGTAGGAAGTGTAATGCCACAATGTGGATACTTAGATCACGTTTACTAGAAACAAGATATAAGTATTGTAGTTGTGTCAATGCAATGCAGACAAAGTAACACATCTAAGGGAGATCAAAAGATTAATCAATCCTAAATATGTCAATAATGTGTGTCAATTTTAGTTTCAGACATAGGGCCTACTAGTACATGATGCTTACCATTCACACTTTCAATACTTGCATTCCAACAATGCATCCTAGTCATGCAAGCAGACTACAAAAGTGTTGGACACAATTATTTCTAGTGGTATCCACACGTGTTTTTTCTCTTTTATCCCAAATGGGAAATAAGATAACAAAGGTGTAGACTAAGTGATGACGAAACAAACTAAGTATAACTTTGGTAGAGTTTCTCCTTACCTTAGGGTAAGTAGAGAACTAAGACAAAGTAACACATCATAGGTACTTTGACGAATAACACTTAGTTTCAACTTAAGTGGACTCTCACCTTGTTCAAATAATAAGGATTTGACTCCAAGAAATTCGTCACTTCGTGAGAGCTCTATAGAATATGATGGCTTGATACAACAAAGTGGGCTCCAAGACGATAGATTTTTCCTAGGTGGTTCTCTCAACTAGGTACCACAAACACCCTCTACGAGCTTGATTTACCAATAAATTCACACTGAATAATCTTGGAGTATCTCAGATTTATTTTACCCCCTTCAAATACGATGATCAATGAATGTGTTCATGCATATTTTCACCTGGGATCACAATGGAGAATTTTTGGTGCTAAACTCGAAGTGAAATCTAGTCAAGTGGGTAAGTGGATCACTTCCCATTTTGTCCACAAGGTTCCCTCTTATGTGGACTACTTTAGGTTTCTAGAACCACCCCATTTGTTGTAGCTTAAGGATTATGCCAAGGGGGTTATGTCCTAGCCTAAATTGAATGGGGTATACCCTTTTATGAACCCGCAACTCAAGTGTGTTGAATATGGTTGTTTCTTAATCCTTTTAGAATTAATGTTGTTTTTGTTGCACACCATTTGGAAACCTACAATAAATGAGTTAGCCTTCATTTAGACTTTGATTCTTTCACATGTAATATGGACCTTCACACAATGATTAGTAATTTTCCAAGTGATCAACACATTATATAAAGGAGATAGAATGTCATTTTTATTTCCTAGATCATCCTAAGACGTAAGGAAAGAGAATACACAACAAAATACCTCACTAATCTTGTGAAAAATGGAAAATACTTAATCAAATTGTAAAAAGTAAGTTCTTTTAAACCAACTTTGAAGTTAATCCCTTTAAAAAAATTAATTGAAGTGTTGTGAAAGCAAGAAGAAGGTATTGAAGTGTTTTTTATTCCCAATATCACCTAGAAGGTGCAAGGGAAGAGCATATGTGTTTCAAAACCTTACAAGTAACAATGAACAATTTATCAACTCAACTAAGTAAAAGTTAGCACAAAACTACAATATTATCAAAGTAACCTGCAAAACCACTTATTAATATCAACAAAACTTTGTAAAGTGTTATAAACTCCAAAGAATCAACCCCTATAAGTGTTAGAATAAAATTTAATTTTAAACAACAATGCCTATGCACTATTTATAACATTTCACACCCCTAACATCATGTGCATGCCGAAAATGATAAGTGTGTGAATCGTGTAAAACACGCTTTAGCAATTACACTGTATGCGGTTAGAATGACACCTACGCATTCATTTAACCATGTGCATGCAACTATAAATGTATTCACATATAAGGTAAAATTCTATTTGACATAGATATTCATTAAACACATGTGTGTCCCAAGAGACATATGTATGTGCATGTAAGCACGTGTGCATTGTTCATGACATATGCGTGACTCTAGTTTAAATCTTTGACAAGGGGTCAAAATACAAGGTAGCGGTACGGGTAAGGAAACTTGTGCACTTCCCTAAAAATATGTGTGCATTATTTCAAAAAAGTGTGCAAGCTTTTCAACATGTGCATGCCCCTCTAGAACACCTATGTGTGGGCCTAAAAACCACAAAAAAGATGAGAAACATAAATCTAAAACTACAAACATGTTAGATTCTTTTCCTTTAATTCAATTTCTAACATAAACCCAATAAATATGCATGCAAAAGGAAGATTTACTACTTTTAAGATGATCAAAATATTGAAACTACACTAGTTAACCTTTAAAATGCATGAAAATGGTTATAACTTCAAGCAAAGTCCTGAAAAACAACTTCTACAAAGCATGGAGTATGGTCCCACCAAGCGCGTCATATGTGAACATGTGTAAATTATAAAATCTATATAAATGAGGCTATAACACTAAATAAACCTCAAAGCTTTACTAACTCAAATACGAACCATCAAGATAAGAGATAAACAAGAGCTACTCCTATGCATACATTATAACTTTGACAAAACATCAAACTAACATGTATATACTACTCTCTACTCTTTGAATACTACAAAACATGAACCTATAAAGATCCTAGTAATAAAATTTGATTGTTTTATGCTCAAGGTTTTGAGAGTGAAGGCTCGTCATTAATGGCTACAAGACCATATGGTTCCCCTCATTTACTCAAGCTTGAGTTTGAAATATGCAATGGAAGATAATAGCTCAATAACAATGGAATAAATACTCAAATCCTATTTACCTATATTTTATGTTAGAGGAGGAGAAGTGTTCTTCAAAATAGGGATGAGGGGTCTATTTATAGTTTTTTTATTTCAAGAAAGGGATGTTTTGGATGCATGTGGGAAAAAGCCCTAAAAGGTGAAATCCAAATGAAATGGACTTTGGAAAGTGAAATGCACTTTTAGAAAGGTAAGTGACTATTAAAAGTGAAAGGGATTAATTAAACCTAAGTGGCTTAATTAATATGGATATGCTTGTGGAAACAGTTTAGAGAGGTATTACTATGATTTAGGGGATTAGAGAGAGTTAGGTGGGTTATTTAACTAGCATAGTGTAGTTACTTAATGAGGATTAGAATAGTTAGTGTAAGTTTAGTAATAAAGTTGTTTTGATCAAACTATAGGTGTCTACAAGATCAACAACATCAATATCCAAATACTTAGAGTCAAAATATATGAGTAGAAGGACCTCATTTGAAGAGGAAGTTGAAGTCGATGATGGCTCATCAAATTTAACATTTCTCTAAATATAAAGTTGATGCATAGTAGGGTTAAAATTTTGTATCCCTTCATGCCATCAAGATGCAATGTCAATATTTTGGTTCAAAATCCTTGCATCTCTCTTTGGGAATCTAGGACATAACATTGGATCCGAAGATGTAAAGTGCTCAACATCATGTTTGAATCCAAACTATGATACAAAGGGTGTCATCCTCTTATGTCCTTTTGTGGAACAAATTTCTTAATGTAGTAAGCACAGTTCACATCTTCATCAAAATAATATGGTGGAAGTGATTTCGAGTGAACCATACACGTGGCCATCTCCTTAAGATTTTGGTTATTTCTTTCCATACCTCCATTTTGCAAAGGGGTGTAAGTAATTATATGTTGCAAGGTAATCCCTTTGGAGGTAAAAATTTCATTGAACTTGTTTCTCATATACTTCCTCTATTGTTAGTTTGAAAACCTTGATATATATTTTATCATGTTTCTTAGCAAGACCCTTAAAGTCTCAAAAGTGATTGAAGACTTCATATTTTTGTTTAAAAAAATATACCCAAGTGTAGGCTGAAAAATCATCAATGAAGGTAAAAATTTAGAGATATATAGAAAATTAAGGAGATGGAAAGGGTCCAAAAACGTCACTATGAACAAGATCCAAGTGATAAGAAGCTCTCCGCACCTTTCCTTTTATAAAAATTTCTTCAAGGTGCTTCCTAAGGGTATAATCCTCATAAAGACACGTAAAATTTGACTCAAGGTAGCCCATTGAACATATCATTTTGGATCAAATGCTCAAGGTCAAGATAGTTAAGATTCCCAAAATGCTCATTACGTAGCTTGGTAACCTCATCTGCATGAGTATGTAAGGTAGTGGGAATCAAATTAGAAGTAAAGTTGGAAAAGGTGTACAATCCTGACCGATGATCCACCTTTCCCCGATCCACTATAGTTTCATGATCTCATAAATAATCACCGAGTTAGGATAAAATTCCATTCACATTACTTTATTAAGATGAGTGATTTGGTAAATAGATAAGAGATTGGTAAAGAGATTAGGAACTCTCAACACATAATTAAATGTTCCACCTTCTACTTATACCGATCCACTACCAAAGAACCGAAACCAAAGTATCATCACCCAAATTGATTTAGGACATGCCACATGGTTCAATGTCATAAAAATCAACATGTGAAGAACATGTGTGGTGCACATTAAGAATGAAAATTCAGATCACATTATAGTGCAATGGAGCAAGAGCATGAGGATGAGTGGGATAAAGTTCAAAAACTATATGGACAAGAAACATCGCAAGACACATGAGATCCTCAAAATGGGGTTATATAGATAGGGTCCAATGATCCAAGATGGAGGTAAGTCATATATGTCACACTCACCCTCTTGGGTAGAAAATTTAGTGGGTAGAAAAAGGAATTTATCGATCTGTCAGATTCAAAGATTAAACGAGTTAAAAAAGATGGTTTTTTAATTTTGTCTATTCTAGATTTAGCTGATAGATCTAAATCTAGAATGGAGAACTCATTGTTCGGGAAGATCTATAGATCCCTGTCCAAATGTGGAATGGTTTCGTGAATGGGCTAGAAGGAAATGGAATCCAAAAGGCTCTTTGGAAATAGCTTCCTATGTCAATGGCTTCTTTATCATCAACCTTTCAAATAGTGAATATTGTAATAATATTTTATTGGGAGGGCCATGGTTTATGGGAATATCTAGTTTGTTGGTTCAAAAATGGTATCTCGGTTTTTGACCATTTTAAAGAAAAATCAGATTATCTTCTAGTTTGGGTAAAGCTCCCAAGGATTCCTATGGAGTTTTAGGAAGAAGAAATATTAGTTGTAATAGTTAATTCTAAAGGAACTTTGATAGTCTATGATCTTGTTACCAAGGCAAGAACTAGACTTATGTATGCTCGGTTTTGTGTAAATGTCCATGTTGGGAATATTCTTAAAAATGAAATAAAAATTAAATTGAATAATGGAGTATGGACTCAGAAAATAGAATATGAGGCTTCTCCTCTTTTTTTCCATAAATCCAATCGAATGGGTCATGAATAGAGGCAATGATAGGAAGCCAAGAAAGGAAAGTAGTAGGTTTGGGATAAAAAAGGTTCAAAATATGGGAAAGAAAAAGGGATCAACCTTTCTCCTTCAAGTAAAAATTCACCATTAAATTGTGATTTAAATGTGTTGGAAATTGAAGAGATAGGGGAGGATACCCTCTAAGAAGAGTAGGTGTTTAATAATGATGCAAAACCATATTAGAATCAGAAGAAGAAAGGAATCAAGAAGAAGTGCAATATCAATTAGTTTTAAGGGATTAGGGAAACAAAGTTAATACAAAATCTTTTAAATATGAAGTTGTGGTTTCCCCAAGGGTACATTCATCTCCAATCTTAGGTGAATCATATTTCATTGAAATTAATATGGAGGAAATTTTGATACTACAATAATGTTTTCCGTGTACTTTAAATGTCAATGATGGTAAGAATGAAATTTTGGAAGGAAATAAAATATTAACTAGAAGCTCTACTAAACTAGAGTAGGTGAAATCTGATTGTGGGAAACAAGCTCTAAAAGGGAAATGTATCCAATAAAGAAAAAAAAGAAAGGATGGATTCCTAGGAGATTGAATTAGGTAATAAATGTTTTATATTTCAAAGTTTATCTCCCACTTTACAAAAGAAAAATGAAGATAATATCATGGAATATAAGGGGATTAAATAATCCCAGTAAACAAAGCATGTTAAGTAATTTTAGGAAAGATAATAAGCTTGATATTCTTCTAATCCAACAAACTAAAATGTCCACTCATAGAATGGTTTAGGTAAAGAATAAAGTTTGGTATAAATATGAAATCCAAAGTGTATTCTCTATAGGTTCTTTAGGGTGTATAACTACTTTTTGGAATCAAATTGATAGGGAGGAATCTATTTTGGTCTCCTCCCCTAGTCATCTAAAATTTCTTTTCAAGGTGAAAGATAGTGGAGCTTTATGGATAAGCTCTAATATTTAAGCTCCTAATTCTAATGTGGAAAGAAGGAATTTTCAGACTCAAATTTTGCACTTTAGATCTCAATTTAGGGATTTGGATTGGTTGGTAGGGGGGATTTTAATACACCTCTTACTCTAGATGATAAAAAAGGTGGATCAAATAGATTTAATGATAGTATGGGGGAGTTTGTTGATTTTATTTCTGTGGGAAATTTTGTGGATATTGAATTGAGGGGAGTTAAGTTCACTTAGTCAAACCATAGAGTGGGGGATGATCTCATTCAAATTAAGTTGGACAGATTTCTAATTAATCCTTCATGGTTTTCTTGTTTACGAGGGACTTTTAATACTTTACCTAGAATTAGTTCTCGATCATAGTCACATTTGTCTAACATGGAATAATGTATAAGGGTTTGAAGGTAGACCTTTTAGGTTCTTCAAAATGTGGTTGCAATACCTTGGTATTAAGGATATCCACGGGGTTCACTTAGTAAAATTCTGGTATAGCACGTGCGTTCGAAGGGTATTAAATAATACCCTTAATTCTAGTTTCTACCTCTAATTACTCAATTGTTAATACCCCCTCCTGTTATATTATTAGAATGAAAATACCCCCTATTTTTTCCATGTACCTTACTTACCCATTTTTCGATTACAATTTTATTTACCCCTTTTTATTTCTACCCTAATATATTAGACAAAAAATATATTATATTTTTCACTCAATGTTTTTAATATGTATTTCCTCTCGAAAGATAGTTTGAAGCCATTGAAGACCTATTACAGATCACCTTATATATGTTAAGCTTTAATCATTTATCAATAGTTGTTCAAATAATTAAGATGGTGAAATAATATCACTTGTGTTGAAAAGCATACTCAATCCTAGTTTTCTACCATCTTATTATTTCTTGGTTAAGAATCTAGATTTCTTTATTAAAAAAGAGAGTATAATTTAATTTATGACCACACTACTTTTTCAATTTTAAGGTATTTACTTTTAAAACTAGGGTTCAAATGTTTTAGTTTTATATTAAAATCAAACCTCCCTTTCCTTTGGCTCACCTCTCCAACCTACCCCCAATACCTGATTCAAAACATTAATAAATTAAACCCTTTCATCCCCTCCTGTCTACCGGTATATTGACTTTAATTTTATTAATTTTAATTACCTCAATATGAACCCACGTGCTAGGATATTGCCTTGCTAATGAACCCCCCGTGAGGATATCATCCAAACCTACTAGAATATTAATGTGAGAGGTAATGTTATGTTTTAGATAGTGGATAAAAGAAAAAATGTCAAGGCTAGAATTAAGACTTGGAATAAAGAAACTTTTAGTAATATTTATGTTCAAAAAACCCAGATTCTTGAAGATCTTAGGAAAATTGAGGAAAAAATTGAAGAAATGGGTTTGAGCCAAGATCTCGCAGAGACAAGGATAAAATTCTACTTTTTGATTATCACACTATTGAAGCTAAGGAAGAAGCTTAATAGAAATAATATTCTAGGGTTACTTGGTTGAAGGAGGGAGACATGAATATAAAATTATTTCATTTAACCTCCACTATCCATAAGAACAACAATACAATCTAGGAAACTATGGATATCAATGGTAATAAGATCAAGAAGAAAAATAAAATTGCTTATGAATTTATTAGTTTCTTCTTAGGTTTTCTCTCGAAAGGAACATAAGCATATCTAGATAAGGAGGAGGCTCTAGCCAATCTTTTTCATCCTATAGTTTCCAATCAGGAAAATGAAGCTCTCTTTAAGATCCCAACTTCAAAAGAAATTAAGGAAACAATTTTTGACTTGGAGGGTGATAAATCACAGTCCAGATGGAATCCAAGCTTTTTTCTTTCAAATATTTTTGGAAATTATACATGTTGATGTTTAAAATGTTGTTCAAGATTTATTTTTGCATGGTAAGTTACTCAAAGAATCTAATCATACTTTTATAACTCTCATTCCTAAGCTTCCCGAGGTCGATAAAGTGGCTAATTTTAGACCTATCAGTGTATGTAATACTATATACAATATTATTACTAAAATTATTTCTTTCAGACTTAAAATATTACCCGGAAGGATTTATCTCTCCTAACCAAGGGGATTTTATGGAAGGAAGGCAAATTTTAGACACAGTGTTATAACTATTTATGAAACCATTCATTCTGTTGAAAACTCTAAAAGGGAAACTATACTTCTAAATATTGATATGAATAAAGCCTATGATTGAGAATATTGGGGATTTCTTCATAGCATTATTATTATATTGGGATTTATTGAGAAATTTGTGGATATGATTGTGGAATGCATTGTAAATCCCAAATATTCCATCCTTATTAATGGTAAACCTAAAGGTTACTGTATGGATGAAAATTGACATGCAACCTTCAACCACACTCTACCCCCGGATGTCGTGTCGGGGCAGCCAATGTGGAAATGTGGATGGCTAACTATAGGAGAATCAATGACTAAGACCTAGTAGTGTGAATTCCTAGTAGTTGAATCGGCAAAGGGGAGATTTAGTGGCTATGAGTGGGTAACATAAATTCCCTATGGCTTGATCTACTTGATTGAATCTAAATGTTAAACTAGTTTGAAGTGTCCAAATTAACTAAGATGAAATTAACAATCTAAACTACGCTAAAAGGGAAACTAATCTAAACAAATCACAAAACTAAAATATTATAATCACAGACAACAAATTACTTTTATTCTAAACAATTAAACTACTTCTACACTAAAACTAAACAAGCAAAATAACCCGATGTGGTTATTCACCTGTTATGAGTGTATTCTAATTAATGCTAACATAAAGAAAGAAAGTTTCCAATTAATCTATGATATGTAGACAACTTCTTATAGATATTCTCTCCTCAAAATCCACAGGGATAGGAAGAAGAGGATCCATCACCAGGAGTTCTATGAAATATGTAAACCATTTGGAAATTGACTAACTATTTGTAGATGAAAGAAAATTGATTTCTACTCTATTTGATATGATGTGATAGTAATAAATTGTAGCAATGAAGGAAATCAAACAACAAATCCAACTTGGAATTCATATAACAAACGTAAATCCATCCATGTGATGATTTCCCTCAATTTATCCTTTCAATTTCTATGTCCACATGAGTCCAACGGATGGGAATGTAGAAACAACTAAAGAAGAAAAGTGTGGGAGAAAAAAAAATTGAATTGGAAGACTAGGAAGCAATGCAAGTGGAAGATTACAAACATAATTAAACTAAGATTGGATTTGGTAATTTCCAGCAAGAAAGGCAACAACTTTGCAAAAACAAGACTATAATTTTTTTCCAGGTTTTGCTTTCACACAAGCATGGTATTTATGGGAATTTAGTTAGGCAATGGTTGAAGCCATCTGATAGCCAAAGGAGGACATAAAAAAGTGAAGAGGTAGTTCAAACTATTAACAACCATCAATCACAAATAGAAGTGCAAGAATAGATATCCACAAGCTATTTGGGCCTTGGAATCATCTAAAATGGGAAAAAACGCATCTAAAAATAGAAGTTAAGTGAGAGAATTACGCGTAAAAACACGAGTGAACTATCTAGAAAATTTTCACAAGACCATCACCCTATGTAGGGCGGCAGTTGGAAAACCTCTTCCCGACCGGGTGGTGGTCACAAAACCGTCGCCCAAGTAGGGTGGCAGTTTTGACACTAAAGGTCAAAACTACCATAAAATGAAGTGGGAAGATATGAAAAAACATGCAAGGGCTAAGTAGGGGTACCTAGAATACAAATACAAACTTTGAATGGGTTTAGGAACTCAAACACCTTATGAAAGGATATGAATCATCATTAAGGACCGTTTGTAACCATTTTTTGACAATGTAGCATGTGTAATTTTAGGTGCATACATACTTCCCCTTAAAGAAGCGCCTTAGCCATGAAGTGGCTTAAAACGTAGAGTTAGAGTATGGAATTCCTGAAATGGGGATTTAGAAGCTATACCTAACATGCTCGTGTGTTGAAATGTTGTCATCCAAGCTCTTGTTACCTATAAGATGAAAGGAAAAATCAAGTGTAGATAGATACGATATCAAAAAATAAACACTAAATCAAAATGATAAGAGGACTTACCATTTGTGTGGGGATAAGAATATACTTGTTCCATCGCTCTAGCCTTGTGGATACATACACTCAAAACGAGGTTAGAACAACATATATATATTAAAACAAACTCATTTTCTATTCACTTGTACATATCCTATTGGTTTATTTTGGAGCTTAGTGTTACCTGTGAATGTTTCATTTGTGACTATGGTTGAATTGGAAAGGATTTAGAAATGGAGGCATCGACCTTTCGAAAGTAGATTCAAAAGAATTGGTATTTTGCATTAGGATTTGGCCTTTTCTTGTTTGAATGCATTTGAGAGGAGCTTCTAGGAAATTCATAACTGGAGCGGTCATAAGGGGCCTCAAAGAGATAGATGGGCATAACACCTTTATTGCTTAGTCTCATTTTGTGAGGCATATATGATGTTTTAGTATTTTTTCTCACTGTGAGTGTTTTGACCATGCCTAGTGCGTGATGAAATTGTTCACAAAAAATGATTTATTATATATATAGATCTCTTTTTGGTTTATTTATTCCTTGCATAGATTTTACTCGCATTTATGGTTTGATTCACATGTGTACTCTAGATGTTTATAATTTCTAGTTTTGTATGCTTTTTAGAATGTATGTAATGGATGATGAATGCTAACAATTTTTTTCCTTTTTGTTGTTTTTGCAATGCTGATATATGATGATTATGCAAGTACAATGTAATGTTGAACTTTAGTTTCTTTAAGAAATTTTCGATACTTCTTATTGTTTTGGAAAAACATGATGAAAAGTGATATGATAATAGAATGAACTTTCCCCACTCCTAACCCCATGCAACCGGTAAGATGTGAGGGCTCAACACCAAGATCCAAAAGGGACACAAGTTATACAAATTTGTTGAATGGTAATGATGAGATTAAAAAAGGATTTTGTGAAAACCAAGTTAAGAACTTATGACCTCATTCTACTCAAGTTTGCTACATAGTTTAGGGTCCGAATTGATTTCGCAGTTTATCTAGACTTAGATCCATATCTAGAAACATGGTTGACAAAATCTGGTTTAAGATTTTAAACTCTTTTGGAATTTTGGACATCTAACTCACTTTGTTCTGGATTTATGATTTTACATCATCTTTTATTGAATGAATTGCTTTTAATTTTCTAATTTGTTGAAGAGACCCCTACACCTTGCCCCATGCTACCAGTAGGAAGTATGGGCTCATCACCAAGGAAAAGGCATAGGTGAGTAAGGGCACCTCTCTCCTTTCCCAACCCCACGCCACTAGTAAGAGACTCGGCTCAACACCGAAGGTTGGTGGGGCAAATAAGTGTGTAAATAAAAATTTCGTTGATTTGCATTTGACACATATATCTAGGTAAAATGTTTAGAATGTTCTTATTTCCAAAGAGGTGTATATGGGATAGATGTGACACCATGAAGCTTCTAGAACATACTATAGGCAAAGACACCTAATCTAGAAGAAACTATGAGTAGAACCAAGTGTGTAGGATTTGGTATGGTTATCACAAAGTTTTTTCTTATCTTGTTTGAATTGATGAAATGATTCAGAAATGATTGATGATATTATGAAAATTTGAAGAGATATGATTTGAATGTTTTGCCAATATTTTCAGAAATTTTTAGGAGTTGTTATAAGAATAAGTCCCTTGAATACAAACTTTACAAAATGAGCTGTGATGTTAATGCAATGAAGATTCAAGTAATATACATGTGGAAATGTTGGTGGAACTACATGTCATGATGGATAAGGTAAATTTTTTTGATGAATATCCAATTCTTCACCTCTAAAAGTACATAATGGAGAACAGGATCCTCAAATATTTTGTTCTCTTAACAAGGGCCTACCATTGCGGGTTTAAACTTACAACCATTTCCTATAAGCATAAATATAAAATCATTAAACTCATTTTTTCGAGAGAGGAATTAATGAACCTCTTTGTCACGTTCTTGAGACATAATTTGTGGGCGAGCATGACTATACTACTCATCCTTTCTTCTTATGTAGAGCTTTGTGTTTACTTGTGACCTTTCTTTGAATCATGAGGTCTTACCCCATGGATATGACAAGCTCATTTTTAGATGCACATGAGTTGAAACCGTGGTTTAGAATAGAAAACCCTCGTAAATGGTTTTTATGGGCATCGTTTCAATCTCAAACTACTCTTCTTCATTTGTTAATTCTATCATGTTTATACTTAGACCTAGGTCATCGGATGGAAGAGATGCTAAGCTAAGAAGACTACCCATCCCTTATGGTTCAAATGAGAGGAAAATCAAATCGTAACTCTCTAGGATTTTCATGACTTCATTTGTGGTCTTAGTGGACACTATTTCCATAGATATTGATTTACCCTTATCTGTTTTTTCCACCTCAAATGTTTTTGGGTCAACGAATTCACCCTTTGGAACGCCTGGGTGATCGGGAATAACTCTTTGATGGAGGTGGTTTTTTCAATTGATTTTAAATAAGTTCATACTCCGTATGGACCCCTTTCTTCTTCTTGAGGTTTTCTAAGTGTATATCAAAGGGCTTATGATCCCCTTGAGTGATGAAGACTTTTCCCAAATGGAGGAATCTAATTTCTTGGAACAAGGTAGAAGGGACAACCTTCATTCAATGAATCCAAGGTCTCCCAAGGATCATGTTATAACTTATTTCCTTGTCGATGATGTAAAATTCCATCAAAATTGTTTTCAAACCAAGTGTGACCGGAAGAACTATGGTTCCAATCGAGGTTTCTTTGAGACTGTCATACCCTCACAACATGTTTCTTGTAGAGGAGCAATTAGTCTCTCCATACCCTAACTTCTGCAAGAAAGAAAAGGGAAATATGTTTACAACAACTCCATCATTAATCATGGCTCTCTTAATGTAATTTTTATAAACCCAGACCTATAAATATAAGGCAAGATCACCTCTTCGAGCAATTTCAGTGTCAAATGGCATCTTGTCTATATTGAAAAAAACCTAGTATCCCTATCACTATGTCCCGGAGGATATATGTCAAATTCAATATGATTTATTTGATCACTGGGAGGAGGCATAAAATGAATTAGATGACCAAGACTTAGTGCATTGAGCAACACATAACAATGCGCAGGTGAATTCTTTAGCAAATCTAGGAACGAGATGTGAGAAAAGGTCTTGTTCAAATCCAATATCAAATCATAGGCTCCTAATGGTTTTGAGATTGTAGGAACGTCATCTTGTGGGAAGGAAAGAGTGGGTAGGGGTTATGAAATGTACTCCTTCATCCGAGTTGTTGCATTAATTTTTGGCTCGACCTCTAGCTTGACTAATCCCAAGATTTTTGTATTATCATTTGAACCAAGGTTAGGAGAAACCCGAGAGTTGTCAGAAGTTGAGGCTTCATGGTCATTGTTCCTTATATGAATTTCCTTTTTATATTTTGAGGATTCACTTGGGCATCCCTAGGATGTTTAGGGCTCACATTTTGAGGTATGAATAGGTTGTGAGTTCATTTCAGGATTTGTTAGGAACATGTCTACAAAGAGCTACCTTTGGTTTTCGAGAAGTATTTGCAGCAACTTGTTGCAATTGTGAAAATTCCTACCATCATGAAATAGAACCTTGTGGAAACTAAAATTTATTTTAGGTTCATAATCTCTTTTCCTTTGATAAGCATCTTGTTGTTGTTGATTATAACCTCGCTTATAATTTTTAGATTGATTATTATAACCATGATTTTTTGCCCTCGCCAAATTTTTGATATCGGTTTGGGCCTTGGGTTTGATTTTTCTTTTGAGAGGGAAAATTTATGTCAACTATGTTGACTAAGGAGATAGTGTTATGGGCTCTTTGATTTCCCACGTTGTTGTTATTGTTAGTGTTATCATTTTTTGTAAAACCAACGCTCTTTGCTTGATCAATAGCACTATTCATGGTAACACCATGATTGTGATTCACACCCCTATCTCCTTGTTTGTTGGAACCATTATTTTGATCATTTTCATTATTTTGATTTAGGGATACCAATTTCCAATTGGGACCATAGGTTTTATGCCCACTATCAATAGCGGCCTAGTCAATTGGAAGCACACCTTCCAAAAATTTCTCATAACTAAGGAAAGGAAACTTTGGACCTCTTCCTTAGTCTCCGATTGAGAGAGTGCGAGAAAAAGATCACAAAGTTTCTTCTGGTCCATGTTGAGTGAACTTGTAGAGGAATAAATAACTTGACGCCATCTCTGGATGAAATGGGTGGTAGATTCATTTTCTCTTATATAATGTTCATAAATTCCCTAATCCCTATATGCAACAACTTGTTCATATCAAATTATCTAACGAATTCATAAACAAGCTACTTAAAGGAGTATATGGAGGCTTCTAGAATTTGATAATTTCAATCCAATGTAATTCCTTTTAGAGTTTTTGGAAATATTTTAACTACTATAACTTCCCAAGGAAGTAACTCCTTAATGACAATGAAAGCATAGGCCTTGATATGAACATTTGTGTCTCCTTCTCCCTTAAATTTTGAAGATCGGAAATGGACATGGAAGCATGACACCACATATGGTGAAGTCAAGAGGCTCATTTAAATACTTAGTGTAGGTACTCATTGCATAATATTACACCATCAAAGATATTTTATGAGGAGGTGGAGGAAGAGGAGCCTGGATAAGCTACATTATAAGCATTGGGCCGGAACGCATGGATCATAAGGAGCGAGATTGGCATATGGGTCCATTTTAGGGGACTTTGAATACATATGCAAGTAAGGTGGGATAGTACTAGGATATGGACTAGTGGGCATAAAACCAACGAAATTCACATTTCCTATTATGGTGGCATTCGAGAACGCACTTGCGACCAACCCTGCGTAGGATAAGCTTGAGAAGGATGAGGACCCATCCCTACCGTGTCTAATCCTATGAGAAGATCACCTAGATTTGAATTAACTCGATAAACTTGTTGTATAGGATATTGTGTTGGTTTCTCATTGGAAGGGATGTATCCTTTGTTGTCAACTAGATACCCCATATTCTGCCCTACTACATGTGTTAGTTGTGAAGTCTAGGCACTTTCTAGTTCTCTAATCCTCCCTACTAAAGTAGAAATGAGATCATTGGGAGAGGATTAAGTCCCTTGTTGGGGTGTCTATGGCATACAGTTTGATTGAGTAGGCTCATGATACCTTGTCATGAATTGTTGGGTGTTATAATTCTTATATTCCTTAGAAGTAAGAATCTTAGGATAAGAATTTGAAATCTCAGAGGCTGTATCCTTCATTATATCCAAATACTCATCTATCTCGATGAGGAGGATTATCTATTCATGCAAACATATCATCTTCTGTTGATTGCATGGAAATGTGATGTCTTGACAAGACTATGTGGTAAGAACATGTTCTATTTGTTATAACAATGTGGTTTGCATTGGGTTGACCATATTGCATGATTAACGTTGTATCAACCTTCTCCATCCTTACATAGCTAATGGGGGTTGAAGTGTAACTAGGGAAATTTTGGATTTTACGTGTGTAATTGTCACCCCACCTTAAAAGAGAAGGGGACTGTTGTGGTTGAATGTTGGTGTAATATCTATAAAATCCAAATGGCCTAATAAACTCTCTTCCGACTTATTTTAGAAAGTACAAAATACCTATCAAAATAGGGGAAGAAATGGAAAGATGAGGTAATACAAATGAAAGAAAAGGAAAAAGAAGGAATTAATCCTTCACGTTAGGTTCACTAATTTGTTTGGATGAAAATTGACATGTAACCTTTAACCACACTCGACCCCCGAGGTCGTGCTAGGGTAGATGATGTGGAAATGTGGATGGATATTTATAGGAGAATCAATGACTAAGACCTGGTAGTGTGAATTCCTAGTAGCCGAGTCGGAAAAGGGGATATTTAGTGGCTATGAGTGGGTAGCGTAAATTCCCTATGGCTTGATCTACTTGATTGAATCTAAATGTTAAACTAGTTTGAAGTGTCCAAATTAACTAAGATGAAATTAACAATCTAAACTACTGCTGAAAGGGAAACTAATCTAAACAAATCACAAAACTAAAATATTATAATCACAGACAAAAAATTACTTTTATTCTAAACAATTAAACTACTTCTACACTAAAACTAAACAAGAAAAATAACCGGTATGGTCATTCACCTATGCTGAGTGTATTCTAATTAATGCTAACATAAAGAAAGAACTTTTCCAATTAATCTATGATATGTAGACAACTTCCTACAGATATTCTCTCCTCCAAATCCACAGGGATAGGAAGAAGAGGATATGTCACTGAGAGTTGCTATGAAAGATGTAAACCATTTGTAAATTGACTAACTATTTGCAAATGAAAGAAAATTGATTTCTACTCTATTTGATATGATGTGAAAGTAATAAATTGCAGCAATGAAGGAAATCAAACAACAAATCCAACTTGGAATTCACGAACAAACATAAATCCAGATGTGTGATGATTTTTCCCCGTTTATCCTTTTGATTTTTTGTCACATGAGTCCAACTGGTGGGAATGCAGAAAAAATAGAAGAAGAAAAACACAGAGTAACAACAACTTGAATTGGTAGACTGGGAAGCAATGCAAGTGGAAGAGTGTAAGCACAATTGAACTGAGATTGGATTTGGAAATTTCTAGCAAGAAAGGAAACAACTTTGCAATAAAGAAGAATACAAATTTTCTCCAAGTTTTTCTTGCACACAAGCATGGTATTTATAGGAATTTAGCTGGGCAATGGTTGAATCCATTTGGCAGCCAAAGGAGGACATAACAAAATTGAAGAGGGAGTTCAAACTATTAACAACCATCAATCACAAATAGAAGTGTAAGAATAGATTTCCACAAGGCAATTGGGCCTTGGAATCATCTAAAATGGGAAAGCAACGTGTCTAAAAATGGAAGTTAAGTGAGAGAATTCCACGTCAAAATGTGAGTGAACTCTTTGGAAAATTCACATAGGACCACCTCCCTGTATAGGGCGTGAAGTTACAGGATCGCCTTCCTACCTAGCGTAGCGGTTGGCGGAACCGCCGCCCCTAATTGGGTGGTGGTCACAAAACCACTTCCCAGTAGGGCAGTAGTTTTGACACTAAAGGTCAAAACTACTCTAAAATGAAGTGGAAAGCTAGGAAAAAGCATGTAAGGGCTAAGTAGGGATACCTAGGCTACAAATACATACTACGAATGGGTTTAGGAACTTGAACACCTTCTGAAAGGATATCAATCATCATTGGAGACCGTTTGTAACCATTTTATGAAAATGTAGCATGTATAATTTATGGTGTGTACAGTTAGTTTTTTCCGAAGAGGCTTGGGATGGGGTGATCATTTATCACCATTTCTTTATATCATTATTGCAAAAACTTTAAGATGACTTTTTGTTGACTACAGATAGAAAAATATTTTGAAAGTTATCATTATCTCTAATGGTTTCATCCCATTTATTTGCGAAGTTTATTGATGATACCTTTTTGTTAGGTAAGGCAATCTGTTTCTGAAGAAAAATATTTTAAAGAAATACTTTAGTATTATAAGAATGTGACACTCAACTTATTAACTCTCATAAGAGTTCCATTCTTTTAATGAATGTTGATAAAGAATTTCTCTCATCTTGGAATTTCTAATAAAACACTTCCAGGTATTTACTTAGGGATGCCTTTGCTTAAAGGAAATATGGTTATTGAAATTTGGAACTCCCTTGTTAGTAGATTTCAAAAAAAGTTGGCTTCTTGGAAAGGAGCACTTTTATCTCAAGCCGAGAAAACTTCAATTACTTCAAATTTATCTCCAAATTTTGGTGGTCTACCTCATGTCTACCTTTAAGATGCCCTCTAAAATTAGAAATATTATCACTCAAATTCAGAGAAGATTCTTATGGTCTTGTGTAGAGACTAATGAAAAAATGCCCTTAGTGGATTAGGATAAGGTGAATCTCCTAAAGAATGTGGGTGGCCTTGATATTAAAGACATTAAATCTATGAATAAAGCTCTTATGGAAAAATTAGGATGGAGGCTTATAAAATAAGGTCTATGGATTAAAATTCTAAAAGCTAAATACCTCTATAATCAAGAAAATCAGTTTTCTTTCATGAAAATTAATTACCTCCTAATGGATCTTGTTTCTAAAATGGCCTTTGTAAGTGTAGGAATCTAATCTTAAAAGGAACTAAATGGGAACTAAGGGATGGATCTATGATTTGGTTCTAGGATGATTGGTGGATAAAGGAATCTCCTCTTTCCAATCACATGCCTTGGTCTATTCTTTCCCCTACCTTTAAAGATTCGGTTGGAAATCATTGAAGGATTATTGAATTAGGAATGATTATGGATGGTTTTGGAAATATTTACATATGGATGAAGATAGTGCTGAAATTAAAGAAGCTAGCATTTCACTCAACTTAAATATTGGTGGTATTCATATACCTTCCTTTCTTAAGGAAGTTTCTTTGGTTTGGGCTTCGACTAATAATGGGGATTATTTTGTCAAGACAGATATGTGATTGCTTGAAAAATTCCTCCAATACGTCCTTTTTGGAAAGGAATTTGGGATAAAGTGTTGATTCCTAAGGTAAATCTCTTCCTTTGGCATGTAATTTAAAATAAAATTCTTAATATTGACAATTTATAGGCTAGAGTTATGATGATTCCAAATAGATGCATTCTTTGTAAAAAAGAAAATGAATCTATCTAGAATCTATTTAAAGAGTGTTCTTTCTCTCAAAAACTTTGTAGTAACATCCTAAAATCTTTTCAAGTTTTTGGATTTATCTAAATACTTTTCTGATTTTTTCTCTCAATGGGAATCAACCTTTATTTCTCAATGTCTCTCAAAGGCGTGTAAGTTAGTTTTTCCTCATTATTTGTGAGGAATATGGATTGAAAGGAATAATAGAATTTTTAAGGAGAAATAAAAGAGTGCTAACTCGAGTTGGAAATATGGTTTTTGGGCTATTGGTAATAATATCTCACTAACAAAGTTCATATAAGTAAAAGGTATTCCTTCTCAAGAGAAAACAATTATTGAATTATTTGGTCTTCATTCAAAATTTGAAGGTTCCCAACAACACAAAGGATGAGATTCATAGCAATATAAAATGGGAAAAAACTTCTAAAAATTGGGCTAAGTTAAATTTTTATGGGGCATCAAAAGGAAATCCAATCACCTTTGTTGGAGTAGGAGGTATCTTATGGGATAATTTTGGATCTCTTATTATAGCCTATGTTGAACCTATAGGTCACAAAACTAATAACTATGTTGAATCCTTTACAAGTGTTAAGAGGATTAATGATGGCTACTTCTCTTCAAATTAAAAATATTAAAATTAAAGGAGACTCCTTGTATATTATTAAAGCCATGAAAGGGGAGGTGAAAGCACACATAAGAATTAGGGTCATAATGGAATAAATTTCTAGGATTTTATCTAAGTTTGAAGGACTCAATATTAAGCATGTTTTTAGAAAAGTTAATCATTGTGTGGATAGGTTAGAAAATTTTGGGGTACGTGCTATCATAGAATCATCATGAAATAAAGAAGCAAGTCTATTAGCCAATGCTCAAAAAAATGTTAAATGATGATAAATAGTAGGGATTTCAAGTGTGAGGAATTGATATGGTATTTTATCAACGTCATATTGTTCTGTACAATTTATTTCTTTAAAGGGGTTTCTTCTTTTTGTTTTTCACATATTTTTCTTTTGCAGGTGGAAGATCCAATTTCATTTTGTGAAAATGGGTGGGGATAGGGTGCATTTTAAACCTCTTTCCTATGTTGGGTTACAAAGGGACAACTTTATTTTGGAGATTTTCAAATAGGGTGGACTTACCAACTACCTTCTCAAGCTCAAAGGGCATGATGCAACTCTTTCTTCTAATTTAACAACTACTTGGGATAATGGCATGGTTATAATGTGAGGGGTTACTATGTATGAGACAGAAGACTACATAGCTAAGGTAACATGTATGGATACGTCGGGCCTTAATATTTTTAAGGATAGAACTAGGCTTACCCAGGAGCTTGATGCTTTCTTCAATTTGGATGAAAATATTTTGCAAATGAATGATGGTATTGCCAGGAATGTGTTTTTAGTCACAAAATCATGTACTTTAGACATTATTTATCCTAGTTTCATACTACTATTTAAAAGGTTCTTGAGTGAAGAAATTACTAATTAACCCTCGTATTTTATCCATCTTGTTTTATTTTATTTTTTCATTCTTGATATTTTACACCCACATGCTCAATTAGCCTCTATTATCCCACATTATTTTAGGCTTGACTAGGGCACCCATGGGTGCCCTAGTCCCACCTGTGCATGCCCCGGTCTCTTTTACACTTTCCCGCCACTTTTGGGCTCTTTTTATCCATTTTACATCTTAATATTTTTTGTGGTCAGCCATTTCGGGGTTAATTACAAAATTAGATCAAGAGAACCCTATAAATATAAAGGTGTGAGACCATAATGAGGGACCTAGCATCACTTACTACTATCATTCATCTAGATCTTCATCCATCTATTGCATTAGAGATCACTTTCATCCGCATAGCTCTATCATCAAGGCACAAGGCTATGACATCTACATCACACTTCATAGGGGGAGGGATTATATTCTATTCCATTTACACATTTTATTACATTTTCTACACATAGTTATTGCTCACTACCTCACAAACTTTTAACTAGCACAAGAACAACCTAAGGCATGTTCACACACACTTGCACATAGAACTACATCGGGTCTGAGATGTGTGCAGTTGCTCGATAAGTAAGTCCACCATTGTGGTAGCTAAGGTCAGTCTGACCCCTTCATATGAATTTTTATTTTTTAGGGTTTAATGTCTGATTTGGGGTCTCACATGTCTTTCTTTCATCTTGGATTATTGGCAACATCTCGAAAGATCACAAAGAATTTGATAAGATACACAACAAGGGTTTTGGATTGCCTCCCAACTCTATGGAGATCAATTTGAGCTTCGTATAAACTAGGGTGCCCAGATTACAAACCAAAGCACCCGCAGAATCTTGATCCTCTCCAAGCGCTCCAGTCGAGATAGATCTTATAGATCCATCATTTTTAGGACTTCTTCACAATTGTTCTTGCTTCTACATTTTCCGGTCATCACTGCAACATTGTCCTATGAGCATCCACTATTCAATTGAGTTATTTACTCTTCTCTTTTACATAATAGGGTTAACATTTTCTTTTGCATAGTTATTTAGTTTACTTGCATACTTCTTTACTGCATTTATTTACTTTATTACAGTTGTTCATAGCTTAGATTAACTATCCACATACTACATAGTTAGTTAATTTTAGTTAATCATTTTGGTGAACCCGACTTGATCATTCACGCTTATAGATTCTTCATTCATTGGCATCCTAGGGTTAAGTCATCATGAGTATCTCAATCAATGATTATTTTCTTGCAAATCCTAATTTACTACATAGAGTCCAACATTTTTTTGCTACTACTTACATTCATGCTAACATGCATCTTGATTCAGTTTATCAAGCATTTGTTGATGCATTTTCTTCACACCTAGTTTTCAAGTCTAACCTTCCTACTGATGTTCACACTTTTGATAATGACCCACCTTTACATATCATATCTCACATTCATAATGTAGTTGTTAAGCACACTTTGATTGATAATGGATCTAAGCTTAACTTGTGTCCTATGTCATTCCTTGAAGTTTTAGGTATTTCTACTCATGACATTAGTCCATCTATTATTTCAATGCATACATATGATGGTTATGTTTATCCATGTCCTGGTCACATTACATTTCCTATCACTCTTTGTCCAAATATTGTGCACTGACTGTCTTCTTTGTTGTTGACTTCCTAGTCTCCTACAACTTCCTCCTTGGTAGGCCATGGCTTCATGTCATGCAAGTTATTGCTTCTACCGTACATAGTTGTGTAAAATTCTTACATGAAAGCATTGAGTACACTATCTTTCATGACCGCGATCCATGTTAATATTGTGATCGGGATCTTAATACTAGTCTTCCTATTCCATGTCTAGATATTACAGATGAGCCACAACCTATTGAAGAACCACCTCACTTACCGCAACTTGATGGTTCCATTTGTGTGATAGATGTAGTTTCTCCTCCGCCACTTGTTGCTACTACTATTATGATTCCTTATCAGGGGCTTGTCCAATCTATGGACATTGCTCTATCACCTACACCCTCACATGTATCACCTACAATAGCATGCCCACCATTCACTTGCACACTCTTCATGAATGAATCATATTGGAAACACATTCCATTTGATCCTACTTCACCAAAAACCATATGTACACATGTAAGATTAACTCGATTAGGATTTTCTATTGATGGCATCCATCCTCCACCATATGACCCTCATTTATATCATGGGTTGGTTCATGTTACAACCGCCTATGGTCTTCATGTATTTCATCTCGATGTCTTTCTTACATGCACTCCTACTACTTCTCCACTCACATTAGGAAAATCATGGCTTGATTATATTAGGGGCACTCTAGATCCTAATCATACAGATATATCTTTCCCCATGCCTTTTGGACACATTTTCATCTGCAATAGTTCTTTCCTAGGTTATACATAGAATCTTACTCATTGGTATGTGCACGGTTGTCCTCTTCCTCCATTTACTGATGAGGAATATGCCATGGGTATGTACAACTTGTGCCTCAATGGCTCATTGCGTGATCAACCAGACACTATTTCTTATCAAGTTACTAATGCTTATCCATTTGATTATGACCTAGAGGACGACGATCTTCTTGATGAATTTACATGATCTTATTACACACACTCAAGGGGCATAACATATAATACCCCTCGCTCCAAAGATATTTACATATTCCCGCATCACATGCATACATCATCTTACCCATGCTTTGTCTTGGCATAACCACATTTATCCTTCTTACATTTTACTACATTCATTAGATATACTCATCCCACATTCTAACATCATTACCCGATTACGCATTCTTGTGATTCGGTTCACACATGAATGTTGAGGGATTACCACATATGAACCTCACACACTACACTACGGGACTTATAAACCACATCTATTCACATATTGCATGTCATACATCATACATCATACTAATTTTCATTATGCATATATCATACTACACATCTAGCATCATACACTCCTCATCCTACATACTACATTACTAGTCTATCTACATACATTACATGTCACCTCCTTACACTTTACATATTCTAAAAAACTTGAATTTGCATTCTACATATAGTGTATTTACACATTTTACTGATCACATGGTCATCAATTATGCTATATCATCTTCTATGTGCTGCACTCACTACCCGATGACGCACTTTAGTTCCTCGTTGCATACTCGACTACTAAGGGTTTACAAATAAAATTGACCTTACACTCCTCACACACTTATTATTCAACCTTTCATCATGTGACATTTCCAACTTAGTGACATACGATTTAGGATAAATTGTCACATATTATATCATTTTGTAGTGATATACATCTTAGGTTACATCACCACTCCTCATTTTGTAGTCATATACACTTAGGATAAATCATCACTTATATGTTCATCTGGTTGTGATATAATCTTCGGCAATAGGATTCATGCACACATTGTCGTCGGTCACATCTCATCACTAAACTTACACATTCATTACAACACGTTAGACACAAAAAACACTAATCAAATATTTCCGATGACACACTCTCATTTACGGTTCATTATTGACTATTGAGGGAGAAAAAAATTAACCTCATTTCACTCAAGGGACACGTGGTTCGTATCATTCCATTCCATCCATCTACAACATATTTTATTATCTTAGGGGCATTAACTCTTATTTAGTAGTGTTTTATATGATCACTTTACTACACTTGTCGATTTATTTCTTATATGTCATTATTTATACCATTCACACATGCGCATTCATGTTTTTTTTAGTTTTGATCATAGATACAAATATTTTAGATGCATCCTGGATGCTCATCTTCTACCCTTCCTACACTTTGGTCACTAAGGGCATCCACGTTCATCTCTTAGGTGTTACTATTTCATTTTGTACTTATCACTTTACCTTACTTGGTTATTCACGCTTTGACATACTTCTTCTTTCTCTAACATGCTAACGGGTGATCCATGTGCAACACTTGTTTTTAGGATTACATGTTTCCATGAAAACTTATTTTCTTGTTTGTACTTATCTATCATTGTTTGCTTCTTGTATGTGGGCTTTTCCCTATTTTTAGTTTGCACACTTGTTTTTTATTTGTGGCCATGATGGCCTTGCATTTCTTGCAACATTGTGAGTGATCTCCTATGTTTTTGACCTGCTTTATGTGGATTACTTGGATTCTTGCATGTCTTACGACATCGTGAGTGATGTCCCATGTTTCGCAACCTACTTTGTGTGGCTTACTTGTATTCTTGCATGTTTACACTACTTAGTTTGATATATTTTACATTGTTTGTGTAGATTACACATTTTCTTCTTACATGCATGCATTTTTACACTAACACTTGTTTTGTCTAGCCATTCTTGTTTTTACACACCTTGGTTTCTACCAAGAACATTCCCTTCCCCCCGTAAGGTACATAGTTTATACGATTGGTCCTCTTTTGGGGCCATGTTTCACCACAATGTTGTGTATAAAATAGATAAGACAAGGTAAGGTGAGGAGGAATACCTATGAAGTCGAAGAAGGTTTTGCACATTGTAGAATTCCAAGATGATCATGAAGATCATCTTTTTGGCTAGGAAGGACTACCTGAGAAAGAATACAAGACCACAAGATAACATTAATAATATAGGTCGGTGGACTTGCCTAGCGGGAGCTAGATCCAGAAGCGGGGTGCTTCCTAGAAGGCTGTCAATCCTCATTCAAATACAACTTAATGTAGAGAAATAACATAAAAGAAGAAAATCCTACTGTAGTTGTATGATTTAGGTGTCTCACACAAATACAATAAGTTGGATTTAATCTAATAAATCATATAAGACTAAATCTAAAAAGGAGGGGTTAGTTGTCAAGTTCTACGGGTATAATAGAGGGTGTTAGGGAGGTTTGGGAGGTTTTGGGTGAGTTATGGGCTTGCTAGTATGGGGAAAATTACCATATACGTTGATCGATATCGTAGGCTAACTAATATCAAGATACATGGTACTAGCCGATGCTAGTTGGGTGACCGATGTCGGTAGGGGAAATCAGATTAAAAGGTTAAAATGGGTTGGTTGTGAACTCTCTGTGATCACACAGAAAGTTAAGAGGGCTTAGGCTAGGTGTTAAGATTTATGTGAAGACTCAAATGGTAAAATAGGTGGTTGAGAAGTATACAAGGCTCAAACGAGAAAGTTGTCATTGTGCAGATGGGTGTAGGAGGTATACGAGAGAGAAGAAATCTATAAAATAAAGGATTTAATACTAGAAGCTAATGAAACTTAACAACCGGATTAAAATACTTATCTAAAGATGGAATGTTGATAGATGATGGTTGTTGGTAGGTGCTTGGAGAAGAAATGGGTCCAGATCCACTTTAGCGAAGCGAAGGCTTGTTCCTTCCTAAGTGAAAGATATGAAGCTCTGGAGCAATATAATGATTGTTGATGAAGAATGTGGGTGTTTAGGTACTTTTTTATTTGTTGGAATCTTATTTTGAATGCCGGGATCAAGGGCTAAGAATGAAAAAACTCAAAAAGCCAAGATGCGGGAACTTGGGCAAAGGGTTGGAATTTCCTATTTAAGGAAACTAATGATGGTTAGGTGACCGGTGATGGACAAGGAATAACTGGCATCGGTTAGGGAGAAAAGTTCTATTTTGCCAAAAATAACATTTTCTCTCCATTTTTGGCATTGGTCAAGGTTTTTTATGGACTAGGAGTCCGAGTTGGCACTAAATGAATTGGGAAATTAGTACAAGGATAATAGGTGATGAATTTTATGGTTAGAATGAGTCCTTGTTAGTTAAGGGGAGTGGTGACTTAGTCTAGGTTAATAAATAGGCTTGGAATGGGTCCATGGTGAGGTGGAGAGGTGAGGTGGAGGGGTGAGGGAATTATTAATTTAATATGGGTGATTAAATTAATAATAATGTGTGGTAGGGTCATGGTAACGGGTATGTTAGTCGAAGGGGGTCTAGATGGTTACAACAAAATTTTGGGTTTCTACGGCCACATTATCCTATCAACAATGTTGCATGTGCCCTTAAAGAGGGAAGAATCATTTGTGGGTTTTTACATACTAACATAGAGATTTTACATTGGTTCGGTTCAGTTATATAAAATGAGTGGGTTCAAACCAGTCTACAAACTCCATACACAATGGCTTTTATAGGACATGGTGTCCTTATCATTATGGGAATTAGTTACAGGATTGTAGGTTACAATGGTTGTGCCTCTACACAACTTCATCTAGTGGCATCAGATCACCTAAAGCACTAGGATGTATAGAGATCTCTAACATAGTTTAGGGAAATAGTTAAAGGTTAGAGGACACAACATTTCCTCCCTATACTTCTTCGACCTATGCCATGAGATTACCCAAAAAAATCACAAAGCATAGGATATCCTTCTACACTCTCTTTCTCAACATGGACTTGGTGCACATGTTCCATTTACATATTTACATTTTCCATTTACATTTTTGTATTTTACATTTACATTCTTTCATATACATGTGTCTTTTAAATTTTTTTATTACACATACATACATACATATTTGAATACTTGATCATTTTCTCCTTCCAGTCCATCTTGTTGGGTTTTTAAATGGTACTTTAACAAACCACAGTCAGGGGACAAAAAGTCCCTCCTCTTTAATGGGAGAGGTTCCCTTATTAAAAGCAAGCAACAAAACTTATATACAAATGTACAAATTTCAAAGTGTGGATTCCTGATACTTTGAAACGTTTCATTCTGAAAGATCATCAATACGAAAGAATAGAAGAACTAAGGAGATGAGAGATGAAGAACATAACAATAATTTTAGGAAATATAGATAGTAGAGTATAACCTTATACATATTGGGCTAGGGAGATGCAGAATAGAATCATTCACTTTCATAACAGATATAATTCCATAGACACAAAGTTCTAGAAATCATATAAACAAGAACACAAAGTTTCTTATCATAAAAGATGGATGATTCACAAATTCAAACAAGGAAAGAAGGAATAGTAGAGGAAGAAAGGGAAATTTTTTTGTATTTATTACCTCCAAATCTATTACATCTATAGAGTACTAGGATCCAACCCGAACAATGGCATAGAGAACCCACTAAATAGCTTCCAAAAATGATTACATTCGGTTACAAAAATGATGAAACTAATTCAAGAAACCGATGTCTGAACTTCTCTAACGCCTCACCATTTCCATACTTGGTGGAAAAACTAGATGCAACATATCACATCTGTTCATTCTGCTTCTACAAACTTTTAATTTGAGTCGTCCACATGGGAGAGATTTATTAAAGAGGTCTTGGGTAAAACTTTTATATTTTGTGCCTTTTAGAGAAATGGCACTTTAGAACATTTTGGCCCACCCATCCACTTCTGATAAAGGCCTGACACGTGGCTTTACTTCAGTAGAAATAGATTTGCGGCTCAATTTTACAACTTTAACTCTTTTAAAAGAAAAGCTCAAAAACTCAAAGTTCTCCACCGACCTACCTTCCCGCTTTGACTTTCGATGCGGGCTCAACATTTGACTTTATCCCTTGGCATGAGCGGGGCTGCAGGTCACTTTATAACTTCAAGCCCTTTATGGAAACAAAGTAAAATTTCCCAAAATGCTCCAATGGCCCACCTTCACGCTTTGAATTTTCAATGACGGAGTCGTGGCTTACTTTATACTTTATACTTTTCTAAAACAAAGCTGAAATCTTCAAATTTCTCCAATGACCCACCTTCCCGCTTTAACTTGAAACATGGCAATGTGTCCCTTTGCAGGCCTATTTTGTATTTTTGTGTTTTGAATAAGTCCCTTTGTTTGGAAAAGGCTTTATGTCATACCTAGGACACATGGAGGCTTCCCTCTCATTTGAAAACTCTATTTGGACACGACCTTTGAGGTGTGCCGATTGGAAACATGGAGAGCTGGCACACATTTGGGACCTACTTTTGGATTTGCCCCTAAAAGAGCACCAAAGGGACACGTGGGGCTTTCTTCTATTTATCCTTTCCTTAGCCAATTCAATGGTCGGTTCTGCACCCTTTTGACTTCAGTGGGCCCCTAGATACATGGAGAGTTTGTGCTTGTTTAGGGAACCACCTTTGGATTTGACCCTTAAAGGTGTGCCAATGAGAAATGTGGCACCGTTTGCTGGCCTTAGACTTTTCAACGACTGATTTAACTTTTTGAGGCTCTAACCATGTGGAGGGCTAGCACTCATTTGGGGTTTTTCTAGTGGGTCTCACTTCTGAAGTTGTGTCGATGAGGCATGTGGCACCTTCCGCTGACCCTTTTATACTTATTTTATTAAATGGTCAGCTTTGTGCCTTTTATGGACCTTGGACATGTGGAGGGTTGGTGTAAGTTTGGGATCTCTCTTTGGGATACACCTTTTGAAGATGCACTAATGAGACACATGGCATTGTTTGCTAGTCCTTTAATACTTAACTGATTTGTGCCCACATGCAAAGTCTGAAAACTTCGAGCCATTTCTTCAATCTTCTCCTATGCACTCTGATCTCCTTTGACACCATTGGCCTCCTTTGCCGACCATTCCCCTTTATTGTTGGATTTGAAATGTGGACACACATGACTGAACCCCCTTTCGATTTTCTTCTTTCATGAGGTCATGTTTGATCAATTTTTTTGGGGGAAATTGGGATAACAGGAACCAACTCAAAATTTTCAAAACTTGACTTGAAAAATGAGGGGAATTTTGAGGGTGACAACAACTGGCTCTTTTTGGGGATGACTTGGCTGGGACAGAGGAATGAGGCAAGATCAAGAACCATAGAAAACTCTAGGAAAGTAGACCAGTGCCTTATCCATTGGGCAAATAGAGTCAAAGGAAAAACCAATACAGAAGACAACACACACATAACGAGAAAAGAAACAAACCAAAAAGGAAAGACCAAAAACAAAACAATATACATAATGTACATGAAGGATTACCTAGTCACCTAGGACTTGAAAAACTTCAAATACGCCCACTATAAGGAAGTGGGAGAGGAGATCCATCCATATAATCTAAATAGAAAGAGTTTTCTCTAGAAAAGTGCCTAATTTTGAAAGGAACAAGCCAAAGAGAATCAAACTTACCATGGCTTACTCAAGGTTCATGTCTTTTTTCCCATAGCAGAACAATTTCTTCCACTTGAAAATCTATAGGTATAGCTTTCTTGTCAAACAAATCTTTCACCTTCAGTTGATGAGATGAGATTCTATCAAAAAATTGCAACCTGTCTTCATCCATTCTAGAGATACATGATCCTCTTGTCTAAGGAACTGATAAAGCTTGAATCTAATAGCCTTCATTAAGTGCAAGGCTGGTAATTATGCTATTACTGGAAGCTGAGATTTAACAACATACACCACTTGAAATGGAGACATCCCAATTGCTCTTTTGGGTGTAATTTTATCCACTCAGAGAGCATCATAAAGTTTCTTGTGCCAATTCCTCTGAGAGTCACTGATAAGCTTCTGAATGATGGTTACCAGATTCTTATTTGTTTATTCTGCTTGTCCATTCCCTTGGGGGCATTAGTATGAAGAATGAGCAAGGGAAATTCCATAACCATAACAGTAGAAATCCATTATCTCGTAAGAATAAAAATTAGAAGCATTATTAGTTACAATCTTGTTTGGTACCCCAAACCTTATCAATATGTTCTATTTGATGAAATTACACACCACCTCAGAAGTAGTGCTTTTGACTGGAATATCCTCTACCCACTTTGTGAAGTAATCTATAGTAGTTAGCATGTGAGTATGCCTCCAAGCATTGGAAGGTGGATTAAGAGTTCTAATGAAATCCAATCCCCACTATTGAAAAGGCTCATTAATCACTATTGGTTTTAGTGGTAAAGCAGCTAACTTAGGTCTCCCAACAAAAGTCTGATAGGCTTCACACTTACCTACCCATTTTGATGCATCTATGAACAATGTAGGCCAATAGTACCCAACACGAAGGATTTTATGGGCAGTGATAGTAGAAGAGAAATGCCCTCTATAAGCCTGATCATGAAAATTTGAGAACAACTTCTTATGTCACTCCTTGTCAACACATTTAAGGAATCTTCCATCTATACCTCACTTGAACAAAGCATTCTCCCATAATACATAATGTGCAGACCTTAACTTAATAGATATATTTTCCTTGACACTCAAGTGGGATGGAAACTCTCCATAAGTAATAAAATGTGCAATAACAACATACCATTCATTTGTTGAACTAAGGAAGAGGACAATAGGAACATCAACTGCTTCTTTGGATAATTCTGCATTAGTTCCTTCAACAATAAGCTCACAAAATTCTTTACCCCGGACTAGCTTAGTTGGCTTGATATCAAGATCATATTCTTGGACATTTTCTACCCAATTTCCTCTCTTAGTTCCAAACTCCTATTGTGTAATAATAGACTTGATGGTTGTATCAGGTACAAGCACAACAGAGTGAGAATTAAGAATATAAAAATGAAACCGCTTGACGTCTTTGACCATTGTAAAAACATGTTTCTCCATCATAGTATATTTCAATTCATGATATTTCAAAACATATATCATGAAGGAAATTAGAAGTTCACGATCCTCATAATTTCTCTGAGTTATCACAATAGCCAAGGTACTCTACATAGCATAGCAATAGATGATAAAATCCTTGCTGAAATCAGGACATGCCAAGATGGGAGTTTTAGCAATGGATTTCTTGATACCTTCAAATGCTTCTTTACCTTCAGAATTCCAACCAAATTTTTTCTTTCCTTTCATCATGTGAGAAATGCTCATAGTCAGTTCTGTAAAATTAGGAATGAATCTCCTTAGGAATTTTATCTTACCAAAGAAAAAGTGAACACCCTTTTGCTTGTGGGAAGAGGAATCTGTTGGATTTCTTGAACTCTTTCTAGATCTATCTTGATTCCTTATTTGGAGAAAATATGCCCCAACAACTTGCCTTCAGTAACACAAAAGATAGACTTCTTAGGATTGAGAGAAACTCCATGTTCTCTGCATTTCTGGAGGACTGCTTCAAGATGTTGAAAGTGATCTGCCCTTGTTTTTGAGAAAAAAATCAAATCATCAAGGTACACAAAAATACACTTTCCCTTTAGACTACCAAAAGCCAAGTCCATTTCCCTCTAAAATTTGGCACCAACATTGATAAGACCAAAAGGAATTCTCTTGTAGGCAAAGGTGCCCCAAGGAGTAGTAAAAGTAGTTTTGTGTTGATCTGGGGTACTGACTTCCACTTGATTGTATCCAAAGAATCCATCAAGCATAGACAACATCTCAAATCTGTGACACTTGAAAAACTTGATCCATCATGGGGAGAGGATAGTTGTCTTTCAGAGAGGCCTGATTCAAATTCTTGAAATCCACACAGATGCGAATCTCACCATTCTTCTTCCTGACATGCACAATGTTGGCAATCCATGTTGAATTATGATTATGGAAAATAATATTTGCCTTTAGTAACTTTTGGATCTCTTGAAAAATAGTGCTAGCAACCTTAGGATTGTATTTCCTTTGTTTCTACTTGAAAGGTTTGATCCTAGGTTTTAGAGGGATAAAGTGTTGCATCTCCTTTGGTTGGAAAGCCTTGAGATCATCATATGAATAGGCAAGAACATCAACATACTTTTTAATAGATTTACTACTTTCTTCTTCTCTTCTTGAGTGCAGTATTTTCCAATATTCACCATCTTGGGTTCATCAAGACTCCCAATATTAATATTTTCACATTTAGTAGACTTCGAGCTCCCGGGAAGCTTTAGAATTAATGTACCTATCATGTTTATCAAAAAAATCTTCTAGACTCACCAAACCTTCAGGATCTTGCTACCTTTCAATTTGATGCAACCATCTTGATCCATCTCTTCCTTGATATCTTCTTCATTAGAGGATACACACTCTCTAGGAAAAGTCTCACTTCCTTCAAAATACAACTGATCAAAATTATCCTTAAGCTCTAAGAAAGAGAGAAAATGTTGATCATCATTAAAAACCTGCCAGTTGTTTGCATTATCTAGTACACTGGGCCTATGAATCATTTCAATGGTAAATTTCTCTTGAGAGAAATTTGGGTGAGGAATCAATAGAGATCCTGAGATAGCTAGAGAATCAGCTCTAGTGTTCCTTTCTCTTGGCACAACTTCAATGGAGAAAGCATCAAGAAACTCAATGGAATCCTAGAAAATATTTCTATAATTCTTCAATCTCCTGTTCTTCACTTGAAAAATATCTTTGACTTGTTTCACAATCAACTCTGCATCACCATGACCACAAAGACTCTTCACTCCCATTTCTTGTACCATGTTCAATCCAACTATGAGTGCCTCATATTCAGCTATATTTTTTATAATTTCAAAACAAAGCTTGAATGAAAAAGGATGAATCTTCGCTTCTGGAGAGGTTAGCACCACACCAGCCCCAAAACTAGCTAAAGAGCAACTTCCATCAAATTCCAAAGCCCAAATTCCATTAGGATAATGAATCACCCCCTTAGGAAATTTTGCCTCATCTTTTGACATGATCATATAGTTACCATAACCCTGTATCTTCATAGAGTATCTATGATTTTTTATCATTAGTCTTTTACACAATGTATTTAGTTTGTTTCTCAGGTAGCATCTTCTTCATTTTTCCATTGACCGGGATCAAAGCGTGCGACCAATCCATCTGAATTTCGCCTCCTACCTCCTTATATAAATTTCTACTCAGCAAAATCCCATATGAGGGAGGAATATCAGCAACCAAAATAGTGGCTAAGACCCTTTTCTCTGGAAAAGCAACAAAAGATACTTGTGCATCTTTAATTCTTCAAACCAAAGGCACTTTTCTACTCTCCATGGAATAGTAGGAACCAAAGGCAAGTATTAGAGTCAGGCCCAAATCATGAGCTACTTTTACAAGCATTACATTTTCTAATGCTCCCGAGTCTATGACACGCTTACTAAGTTTATGGCCAGCTATGAGACGAGTCACATAAAATGGTTCAATTTTCTCATTAAGGAAGTGACTACATCCAAAGGGCTTGGCTAAGGTGAGGAAGAGGGAGTGGGAAAAATACCTTTAGATGTATTGGATGAGGCTTTAGATTTGAAATTGAAAAATTTTACCATTTTAAAAAATATTTTGGATGAGTTTGGTAAAACTCGCCTTTGAAATTTTGATTTTGGTCTTTTTGAAGTGATCAATGATATCAAAAGATCCGGTGGTGGATGGGACATCATTACTAGGAACTTGAGAGAATTTTGATTTATCAGTTTTAGGATTTGAAGGACAAGAATTTTTGGAAATAGAATTAGAAGGAGGATTAGCATTACTCACCTTTTTGTGGAGGCGGTGGGAATAAGAGCTTCTTCTTCTTACAACCACTGGAATATTTATAGGAAACTCTTTGGATTTCTTAGTAGGCTACACCATTTTTTTCTTTTTTTTCATTTTCCCGAGTCATAACAACATATAAATCACTATTCATATCGCCACTCTTTCATCATATTCATCTTCATCATCCATACCTTCGGTGGTGAGGAAATTAACTTGAGATCCACCAAGCTCCTCCAGTTATTCTTCAAACTTTCTTCTAGTTCTTCATAGAGCTCATTAAAATCCTCATCATTAGGTTCCCGAACTTCATAAGTTGCATTGAATGGAACCTTGATGGGTGGGCCTTTAATAACCAATCTAGTCCGAGAAGAAGGCAGATGGTTCTTGGGCTGAAAGATCTTCCTTGGAATATCTTGGTAAGGAGTATTATGAGCCAATCGTTTCTTGATGGAAATGAGATCATTTGCAAGTTTATATACTGACTGATCATAATTGGCTCTAGGGGAAGAGGAAGAATAATATGCTTTAGATTTGGAGGATTCTCTTTTCAATTTACTAGACATGATTAAATCATCCTCAACACTGATATCTAATTGTTTATCAGCCTTTAGAGTTGTAAGGTTAGCTCTCCTTAGTGCATAACTCACTTTGGGTAATGGGCATTGAGGAAGAAAACTTTTAGATTTCATCTACAGGATGAGTGTTATGTGGAATTTTATGAATGAGCTTGTTGAATTTGGCCAAAAATTATCTCATGGGCTCAAATGGCTCCTTCTTGATATGAGAGATTTGATTTAATAGAGCATGCACATCTTCAGCAAGTTTGAAAAATTTCTCAAACTAAGTTGTCATGGTATTCCAATTAGTGATCAACCCAACAGGAAGATGATAAAACCAATCAGCAACATTGTCCTACAATGTCTCCACAAAAATCTAGATAGAGAAATCTTCATGTTCAACCCCAAGAATCCCACATGCAAGAATGAAGGCTGCAATGTGTTCATCTGGATGAGCCTTCCCATCACCCTAGAATTTGGGAAATATTTTCCTGTTACCCATAGGTAACTCATGCAATGGCTGAGGAAGAGCAAGAGGCCAAACCTATTGTCCCCAAGGCAAAGGGACTACATCTTTGGAAAAATTGATGAAGTAGAACTGAAACACCAAAGTAAGTATCAAAGCACGAAGATTCAAACCTGAGTTATTCTTGAGGAATGTTATTCTTGGAATTTTTGTCTTTAACAGGAGGTGTGCTTGTAGAATGAGTTCTTCTGTTCCTTCTTGCTGGAAGAAGAGAGAAGTTTTGTTGCTCCAGAAGTTGAAAATGGGAATCTTCTATTCTAAGAGCCTTTTACCACAAGTATATCTTAGAGTCGCCAGATCAAAAATGATCTTGAAGTTTTCTTTTAGAAAGGGATCCGTTTGAAATGAAATCCCTAGTAGAGTCACCAAAATTGTTGGGTTTTTAAATGGTACTTTAACAAACCACAGTCAAGGGAAAGCAAGTCCCTCCTCTTTAATGGGAGAGGTTCCCTTATTAAAAGCAAGAAACAAAACTTATATACAAATGTACAACTTTCAAAGTGTGGATTCTTGATACTTTGAAACATTTCATGCCCGAAAGATCATCAATACGAAAGAATAGAAGAACTAAGGAGATGAGAGATGAAGAACATAACAATACTTTCAAGAAATATAGATAGTAGAGTATAACCTTATACATATTGGGCTAGGGAGATGCAGAATAGAATCATTCACTTTCATAATAGATATAATTCCATAGACACAAAGTTCCAGAAATCATATAAACAAGAACACAAAGTTTCTTATCATAAAATATGGATGATTTACAAATTCGAACAAGGAAAGAAGGAATAACAAAGGAAGAAAGGGAAAAATTCTATATTGATTACCTCCAAATCTATTACATCTACAGAGTACCAAGATCCAACCTAAACAATGGTGTAGAGAACCCACTAAATAGCTTCCAAAAATGGTTACATTTGGTTACAAAAATGATGAAGCGATTCAAGAAATCATCATCTCGAACTTCTCTAATGCCTCGGCCATTTCCATACCAGGTGGGAAAAATAGATGCATCATATCACATCCATTCATTCTTCTTCCACAAACTTTGAATTTGATCCATCTACATGGGAGAGATTTGCTGAAGCGGGCTTGGGGAAAACTTTTATATTTTGTGCCTTTTAGAGAAATGTTACTTCAAAACATTTCAGCCCACCCATCCGCTTTGATTTAAGTCCCGATACGTGGCTTTACTTGAGTGGTGATAGAGTCACGACTCACTTTTACAATTTTAACTCTTTTTAAATAAAAGATCAAAACTCAAAGTTCTCCACTAACCCACCTTCCGACTCGACTTTTGATGCGGAATCAACATTTGACTTTATCCCTTGGCATGAGTGGGGCCACGGGTCACTTTATAACTTTAAGAACTTTATGGAAACAAAGAAATTTTTTCCAAAATGCTCCAATGGCCAACCTTCACGCTTTGAATTTTCAATGCGATGAGTCGCAGATTACTTTATACTTTTTACTTTTCTCAAACAAATCTGAAATCTTCAAATTGGTCATCGATGACCCGCCTTGTTTCTTTGACCTAAAACATGGCCACGTGTCCCTTTGTGGGCCTATTTTGTATTTTTGTGTTTTGACTAAGTCCCTCTATTTGGTGAAGGTTTTATGTCTAAATCGCACACATGTGGAGGCTTCCGCTCATTTGGAGACTTTGTTTGGACCTAACCTTCGGAGGTGTGCTGATTGGACATGTGGAGAGCTGGCGCATGTTTGGGACCTACTTTTGGATTCACCCCCTGAAAGAGTGCCGAAGGGACACGTGGGGCTTTCTATTAGTTCTCCTTTCCTTAGCTAATTCAATGGCTAGTTCTACCCCTTTTGACTTTTGTGGGACCCTAGACATGTGGAGAGCTGGCACTTGTTTGGGAAACCACCTTTGGCTTCAACCCTTGAAGGTGCACCGATGAGACATGTGGCGTCTTCGCTGGCCTTAGAATTTTCAATAGCCAATTTAACTTTTTGAGGCTTTGACCTTATGGAGGGTTGGTGCTCATTTGGGGGTCTGTCCCTTGGGTATCACTTCTGAAGTTGTGCCGATGAGGCACGTGGTGCCTTCCATCAACCCTCTTATACTTAGTTGATTAAATGTTCAGCTCTATCCCTTTTCCAAACCTTGGACATATGGAGGGTTGGTGCAAGTTTGGGGTTTCTCTTTGGGCTGCACCTTTTAAAGATGTGCCAATGAAACATGTGGCACCATCCACTAGTCCTTTTATACTTAACCGATTTTGGCCGCATGTGAATTCTGAAAACTTTGAGCCCTTTCTACAATATTCTCAATGCGCCCGATCTCCTTTGATGCCGTTGGCCTCCTTCGCCGACCTGCCCCTTCATTGTTGGATTTGGAATGTGGGCTCACATGACTGAACCGACCCTTCCAATTTTCTTCTATGTAGGGTCGTGTTTGATCAATTTTTCCGGGGGAAAAATTGGGATAATAGGCACCAACTCAAAATTTTCAAAACTTGACTTGAAAAATGAGGGGAATTTTTAGGGTGACAACACATCTTTATGAGAAACAAGCGGTCAAATGGGGGAAACAACAACAACAAAAGCGTCAAAAACACTTCATGACAACACATGATTTACTAACCATGCGGGTACATCACACACCGCAACATGCCTACACACGTGTTCTACCCTACGTTCACTCTCATCACTTTTTCTTTGAGAATTTTCATCATTAGTTTCCATGCTCCTCCATCTTTTTGTCACTCCACACTTTGTCTAGTCCTTTGACACACCTTCTCATCGCTCTTCATGGACATTAGGTATGCATCTCTATCTAATTTATGTTACCAAGCTTTCCACTCACCAACATAAAGTGGGGGAAGAATGTAGTCACAAAATCATACACTTTAGAAATTATTTATCATGGTTTCATACTATTTAGAAGGTTCTTGAATGGAGAAAGTACTAATTAACCCCATATTTTTTTCATCTTGTTTTATTTTATTTCTTCATTCTTGGTATTTTACACCACATGCCAGTCAACCTTTGTCATCCAACATATTTTTATCCTTGACTAGGGCACCTAGATTAAAAATGGGGCACCCATGGGAACCCTGGTCCCACTAGGGGTGCCCCAATCCCTTTTGCACTTTCCCTCCACTTTTTGGGCTCTTTCTAGCCATTTTACATAGTTATCTCTTTGGTGGTCTACAATTTTGGGGTTAATTACAAAATTAGATGAAGAGAACCCTATAAATATAAAGTTATGAGAGAATAATGATGGACCTAGCATCACTTACTACTATCACTCATCTAGAGTTGCATCCATATATTACATTAGAGATGACTTGCATACACATAGCTCCATCATCAAGGCATAAGGCTAGGACATTTGCATCAAACTTCATAGGGGGATTCTATTATATTCCATGCACACATTCTATTACATTTTCTACACATAGTTATTTCTCACTACTTCATAAAGTGTGACTGACACACAAGTAATCTAGGGCATGTTCACACACACTTTCACATAGAACTACATCGGGTTTGAGATGTAGTGCAACACTCAGTTAGTAATTCCACCATTGTGGCAGTGAGGTCAGTTTGACCCCTTCATATGCATTTTTCTTTTTTTTAGGGTTTTATGCTTGTTTTAGGGTCTTACAAGTCTTTATTTCATATTGGATTATTCACAACATATGAAGGAGCACGAATAATTTGATACGACATATAGCGAGGGTTCTAGATCACCTCCCAGCCCTACGAAGATCAGTTTTAGAGATTCTACATAGACTAGAGGACCCATATTGTATACAAGAGTGCTCACAAGTGCCTCGGTCCCTCTCTAGGCGCTCTAGTCTAGCTAGATACTCCAGATCCATCCTTTTTGGGACTTCTACACATTCATTCCTACTTTTGGATTTTCTAGTACTCACTATGAAATTGTCCTACGAGCATCCATTATTTAGTTGAGTTATTTTATCTTCTTTTTTGCACAATAGGGTTAACATTTCCTTTTGCATAGTTGTTCATTTTACTTACATACTTCTTTACTACATTTATTTACTTTAATAAAAAAATTCATAGCTTAGATTAACTATCCATTTGCTACCTAGTTAGTTAATTTTATTTAATCGATGTCTACCTGTGTGTTGGCTTGAAATTTGTTATCACATTATGAAATATACTACCTTAGATGGGTAATACAGAAGCTTCACACACATCACTTTCTCTGTTTAACCATTTATGCCGAACAAAAACATTAGTATACCCTTCTTCCTTTTCAGTTCATTTGCAAGTCTCTATTCATGATTTCCAAGTGGAAAAAGTAGTAGTGCCCCTCCATCAAGGTTTAGTTTTTCTTCTTGTTAAAGTTGGATCCTTTTGTAATAATACAAATGCAATGGTTTTTTTCATATGCAAAGGAGAATATCTAAAAAGACTTATTATATTATGGGGCTACCAACACTCGGGAATTTTTCAACGCTTCTTTTATTCCAGTGAAATATTAGAGGGATCCTTCTTCCCATTGAATAATATGGTCCTTATTTAACATGTTTGTAATGGGGATAGTCATTTAAGAAAAACTAGAAATGAACCTCCTAATGAAATTTATTTGACCAAAGAAATACTGAACTCCTTTTTTAGTTTTTTGGATAAGTACCTTACCAATTACTTCCACCCTTTTAGGATCAATCCTGACCCCTTCTTTTGATAAAATGTTTCCCAACAATTTTTCCATTTGAACCCAAAAATGGAACTTTTTAGGATTCAATGAGATGTCATATTCTCTACACCGATCAACATTGTTTTAACATAGCTCAAATGATCACTTATTTGTTTATAGAACACTGTCACATCATCCTAATAAACTACAAGTAAAATCATTTATGTAGCCTAAGAATGAAACATCCATTTCTCTTTAGAACGTATCCCCAACATTCATCAAACCAAAATGCATTCTCACATACACATAGGTACCCCATGGGGTGGTAAAGGTAATTTTAATTCTCTTTGATTGTTTCACAACCACCTAGTTATACCCTAAGAATCCATCTAATGTAGAAAGAAATTCTGATCCAGTGACTAATTGTAGCATGTTATCCATATTTGGCAATGGATAGTTGTCTTTAATTGAGGCTTTATTCAAATTTCTGAAATCTACACACAACCTTATATCTCCATTTTTCTTTCTTACTGGCACTAAATTTTCCACCCATGAAGAATATCTTGTGGGTTGTATTATCCCTCCATCCCTTAAATTTTTTAATTCTTCCTACATCTTGAGGGAAAGAAGTGGATTGATTGGCCTCTATTTTTTCCTAAATGGTTTAGCATTAGGTTCTAAAGGTATTTCATGTTGAAATAAATATTCCCTATATGCTTTCAATTCTGAGTAATACCATGCTAAGAAGTCCTGATATTTCTTCAACAATTCAACATAAGACTACTTTTCCTCTTTACTCAAATTACTTCCTATCCAAACTTTTCTAGGTTTTTCTTTAGTTCCCAAATTGAATTATTCAACATCCCTTGAAGTAGAGATGTCTATAAGCATTATCAAAATTAGACTCTAAAGCCACTAACCCTCTGGGAATTTTTTTGGTTTTCAACTGAATTATATCCTTACCAAACAAGGTTTCCTTTCCATCACATATTGCAACCATTGGCTCCCAATCCATGCATTGATTGGTGAATTATCCTTCATTCTGCAAAAACCTTTGAACCTGGGCATCATCATCAAATAACTACCAATGTTTCACATTATCAGGAACATATGGTCTTAACAATACTTTAACATCATTTTCAAAATAAGGAGAAACAATGTAGTTTTCAAACCTATATCCAAGCACTTCTAACCTATCCGCCGCATCATTTTGACTCTGTCACGATACAAAATATTAAAGGATTCAAACATCTCAATAAAATCCCATACTATATGCTTATACTATTTCATCCTTTGATTTTTTGTAGCATACAATTTTCTAACTTATTGACCACTAACTCGAGTCTCCTTTAACAACTATGTCTTTTATACCATATCTCCAAGAAATCCTCAAACCCAAAAGTAATGCCTCATACTATACAATATTATTTGTGCATTCAAATTTCAATTTAAAGGAAAAATTAAAAATCTCTTGGCTTGGAGATACAAGCACAACCCCAACCCCATTCCCCATATTAGATCAAGCTCCATCAAACATCAAGGTCATGTTAGGTTGTGGAGATAGATTGCTTCACAATAAGCATGCATTACATGTGCCTGGTTTACACGATGTCGCGTCATTCATCATATTAACCGTCATCACCAACATATTAACCATCGTCAATCAACATATTAACCATCGTCACCAACAGATGAACCACCATCGGTCAAGGTAATTGGTGTCAATTACTCGTACATGAAAGATTATATTTAACTCATGAGAATTTAATCTATATTTTGTTTTAAATATGATTTAAAGGTTGTCGATGCATAGCTAATGTTCCCTAAGTTTTTCTAAGCTATAAGCTAGAAACCTAGGGTTAGTACATAAGGAATGAAAAAATAGAAGAATTGAGTTATCCTTGGTTGAAAGGATGAAGAATAATATGAAGAAGAAAAGTAGATTGCACGAAGATAGGAGATTTCATAGAGAGAAGATGAAAAGAAGGGAAGTGTAGGTACATTGTTGGTGACAAGACGGTATTATATTCTACTATGTTTCCTTTGTATTATTTAGTCTCATGTAATGGCTTACATAGTATGCAAATAACTTATTGTTTCTTCTTGTTAGATCCACAAGTTATTATGAGATCTTTTTATAACTCATTCTTCTAGATCCACAAGGTTGTTGTGAGATATTTGTATTACAAATCCATGAGATCATGATGTATTGTTGATCCATAGGAATCTAGTATTGTAGAGGAAGTTGTCTTCATGTTTTCATAGGTTGATGTAGTGATGATGGAGATACTTATTTCTTGGTGCATGCTTACGGTTGCACATTGGTAGACCCTTCTAGAGGTCTTATTTGTAGATTTATAGTACAGTGAGAGCTTGGTTACATAATGGCAGATGCAGGGTAGCTTTAGGTATGTGAGATCCGGTGGTGTTTCATAGGCACGGTTGTAGTGCACTCTGTAGATCAAGTTAGAGATCTGGAGGAGACACAAGTGGTGGTACGGAGGCACGGTTTTAGTGTACTTAGGCAGATCCGATTAGAGATCTCGGGAGGAATAGATAATCTTGTAGAGATACATCTACTCTTGTGCAAGAGAGTTGGTTTGTAATATATTTTTATATTATATATATGGAATCTCTATCTTTGGTGAACATATCCCACATTGGGTGAACCATGGTACATGTTGTGTTATGTGTGTGTAATTTTTTTTATTTGAATTATTCTTGTTTATAATTTCACTATCTTTGTATATATTTTTGGGGATAGTTAGATCCGTATTTACATGTTTTGGATTTGATATTCTATAGTTGCAAATGTTTCCACATAGACCCATCCCCAACAACTAGTATCAGAGCTTGGTTAGCTTGGTTATTTTAGAGAAAGGGTTTGCTTCATGGTTTACCGATAGGTGTATGAGAGGGTTTTTTTTTCCTGATGTGAAAATTGTAAGAAGAGATTAAATCTCAAGTGAGAGATGAAAGAGTAAGGTTACTAGTAATTACATTGTGATGACGTTGGTAAAGTGGTGACCATGGTCGGGTTATAGGGATACTATGGTTGGTTACTGGGTAACTTGGTTTTAAACAAAAATCATAGACATGAAGAATTAAGAAGATGCATGGAATGTGTCTTTTTTTGCATAGGTGTCCCCAATTCTTGGAAGCATAAACATGGTGGTCACATTACATATCCGGGTTATAGAGGTATGGTTTTACAGTGCTTTGTATTTTAATAGCACATGCATGGTTTTGGATTGCAGATCTAGACAGAGAAAAGGAGCAGGTATGAATCCTTGGTGAAGTTAGATGCATGAGCTTTGGTAGAGAGGAAATAACACATAATGAAGATGGGGATTCCATTAGAGAAGCATGTACTTCAATTCACTTGAATATGTGGTTGTGTATCTTGGTGTTGGTAAGGTGATGTATTTCATCTTGATGCAATTTATCGCATGGAATTTTTTTATTGTGTTTTGTATGATTTGGATGATTCTTGAAATGACTATCTTAGCTCAAATATAGGCTTCGGTTGAAGTAGGCACCTAGTGTGGTGTTCTATTCCAAAATTGTGTGGAGTTGGGTTCATTCCAATAAGCATTGACATTGGTCTAAGAACTAAGTTCGGTCATAAAGGAACAGGTATTGGTTAGCAAACCATGTTCGGTTAGGAGATGACTGTGGTCGGTCTCTATGGAAAATTATCTATACATGGTTTTTGTAGCAGGAGAGGGTAGATGGTTTTTTGTCTTGGTTTGGTGGATTGAGTTTCTTGCAAAGAGTGTACATGGCGAAACGATATAGAACACTTCATGGTTTAGATCGAGAAAGAGGGTGGAGTTGGCTCAATTAGTCCTTTGATATTTTGAGTCGGGTATTTATTTATGATTCATTTTTTATTTCTTTCATTTCAAGAAATTGGTATTATGTTTGGATAGTGTGCAAAGATTTACACCACGTTTTTTTTTGTGTTGTTTGACTTTTATTTCCCAGTTGTGTGGAATCTTGAGGACAAGGATTTCTATTCTAAGGATGAAATCCTCAATGAAAATTCATGGTTAGACACATTGTAGGTAACTAGAGATGTTGAGTACACATGGATGGAAAGAGGGTGATTCACCTACTTCATAAGAAGTCCAAATTTTTTTGATGTATAAGTATTCTCATAGAAGAAAGGGAATACATTTAATAGTTCTTTCATCTTGTTTTATTTCTACCGACATATTATCTTTTGAGCTTGGTGTTAGAGGAAATGCAGGGGGTTTTATGTTCGTGGGAGAAAGCCATGGTTATTGGAATTCCAGGATTGGATACATGATGCACATGCGGAGTGAGAGAAGATTGCTACTGATTCGAGTGGCAAGAGGCATAATTTGGTTTTGGAGGGGAAAGTCATGGCTTTGTACGTATTTTTAGTTTATCACATGGTGATGTCACTTCTTTTTTTTTTTGGTGCTGGATATTCCTTTGAGAAGGAATTTGATGGTTTATTCAACTAGTTTTAGATGATAAAGCACTTTTCAAAGTTTGAAGGGTAAAAAAGGGAAAAATATGCTAGTTAAAGAAGACCGGTGTCGCTTAGGGTTAACCATGGTCGGTCATCTAGTACCATGGTCGGTTTGGTCACGAGGTTTGACAACATTGTTTATTTACTATTTTTTGGATAGTTCCTTGTTTTTCTTTCATCTTGGTTGATTGTGTAGAGTATGTTTATGACATGTTTGCTAGTATTTGTACTTGGTATTATTGGCATGGTTTAGCATGGATGTTTTTTATTAACATTGATGAGCACGGGATTCATATTCATCTTTGGAGTTAGTTGATGGAAGACTTGGATATTTCGGAGAGCCTAGAGATATGGATGGATGTACATGGTGAGTTTGTACTTGTGGATAGATTCAGTTTTGTGAGTCTATGATGATGCAAATGTTTGATTTACACATGGCTGCCTATGAGCATGGTTTAGATGCCTTGAGAATGAGTAGGGATGTTTATATTTCCTCTTGATTACTATGTTAATCCATGGGAGATGTTATGTACATATGATTGTCTTAGAAATGCTAGTTGTTTATGCATGGTTGGATTTGTAGATTGCAGTGTTTGGATTCTTTGAGTTATGTAGGTTTATGGATTGATCACCCAATGTGCAGGTAGAACTCATTTGGATTGTCTTTACTTAGGATCTTATTTTGCTTTCACATATTCCATTTTGACTTGTCTTGTTTAGTTGCATTGGTAGTAGCATGAAGACATGGATAGATGGTTGAAGAACATGGTTGATTTTATAGGTATGGCTATGGTTACACTTGAATCTCAATACTTCAACTTGAGTGGGAGCTCTTATAGGTGTGTTATTCATGATGGCTTATTACATGAGGAGCTTAGTTGGCTTGATTTGTGTAATACCAAAAATTGGTATGGTGTTATGATTCGATGGGATCTTGAGGCTTGGTGTAAATGGATCGATTGTAGCTTCGTGCATGTTTGGTAAGTCATGATTTTATCTTCTTGGTTTGAGAAGATGGTTTGATCTTCCCTTTTTTTTTAGAGAATTTTTAAGGAAAGAATAGATGGTCTTCATGGTGTGTAGAGGAAGTTGATGTACAGGTATAGGTACAGAGGTTCAAAAATTTATCTCCAAGTGGGATATTGTTAGGTTGTGGAGCTAGATTGCTTCATAAAGCATGCATTATATGTGGTTGGTTTACATAGTAATCAATGTTGGTCAACATATTAACTACTATCGGTCAATATATTAACCGATGTCGGTCAACAGATGAACCTCCATCGGTCGGGGTAACCAATGTTGGTTACTGTGCATGAAATTTTATATTTAACTCATGGGAATTTAATCTAGCTTTTGTTTTAAAGGTTGTAAATGCATATAGCTAAGGTGTCCTAAGTTTGTCTAAGATTATATAAGATAGAAAAATAGGGTTAGAACATAAGGAATGAGAAAAGAGAAGAATTGAGCTATTTTTGGTTGAAAGGATGAAGAATAAGAAGAAATAAATCAGATTGCATGAAGACATGAGCTTTCAGAGAGAAGATGAACAGAAGGAAAGTGAAGGTACACTATTGGTGAGAAGATGGTATTATATCCTACCGTGTGTTTCCATTGTATTATTTAGTATCATGTAATGGCTTGCATAGTATGCAAATAACTTAGTGTTTCTTCTTGTTAGATCCACAGTTATTATGAGATATTTTTATAGCTCATTCTTCTAGATCCACAAAGTTATTGTGAGATCTTTATATTACAAATCCATGAGATCATGATGTATTGTTGATCCATAGGAATCTAGTATCAGAGGAAGTTGTCTTCATGTTTGCACATGTTGATGTAGTGATGATGGAGAGACTTATTTCATGGTGCATGGTTATAGTTGCACATTGGTAGACCCTTCTAGAGGTCTTGTTTGAATATTTACAGTATAATGAGAGCTTGGTTGCCCAATGGTATATGAAGGAAACTTCAAGTTTGCGAGATTTGGTGGTGTTTTGGAGGCACGATTGTCGTGCACTCTCGGGTAGATCATGTTAGAGATCTATAGGAGACACATGTGGTGGTATGGAGGCATCATTTAGTGTACTCAGGAAGATCCTGTTGGAGATCTAGGAGGAAGAGATACTCTTGTAGAGATACATGTACTCTTGTGCGAAGAATTGGTTTGTAATCTCTTGTTATATTACATATATGAGATCTCTATCTTTGGTGGATGAAATCCACATTGGGTGAACCATGGTAAATGTTGTGTTATGTGTGTGTACTTTGGTTTGATTTGAATTATTCTTGTCTATAATTCCATTATTGTAGATATTGTTGGGATTGTTAGATCCGTATTTGCATGTTTTGGATTTGATATTCTATAGTTGTAAATGTTTCCACATAGACCCATTCCCAGTAGGTCCAAGGGGCACCAATTGTTTCAAGGTATTTACTTTCATTATTACTATTCTCCTCAAAGTCAGCATACCCAAAAAAATTATTAACATCCACTGATTATATACGAACTTCATAAGAAGCATTATTAGGATCTTCAATCAGATGTAACATCTTTTTCTCCCCATACAACTTGACAAGATTCCCTTCTACTGGTATGGTGGCATATGACATATCCATCTACACACTTCCACCAACACTGGAAGCCCACTTCCTTGACAACAACATACCCCATTTAAGGGGAAGTCAATAATGACTACATTCATAGTTAGATACTTATTAGGGTAAGTTGCTAATTGCACCACCAAACCTTTGACATACCCAATTACTAGTACCTCTCTAGAATCCATGGTAGTGCACTTCCCAAAGGCTATTGTTACTTTTATATCCAACTCATTCATAACTTTAAGGGGCATCACATTACATGAAGCTCTGAATCAAACATACAATTGTGAACAAGTCTATCTTTAATAATAAAAGTAGTATAGAAGGGATCAACATCAAGTTGGGATTCAACAAGGGAGGTGCCTAGATATACTTTAGGGGATTCCCCAAAATTTTCCAATGTCTATGGCATTTCCAATTCTTCAATAACTAGAGGAATTTTCACATTATTAACATCTTTTCTCGGGGCCACTACCTCCTCCTTAAATCCCAAGTACTCAAATTATCTTCTTCTATGCTCAAGGATCCTAAGAAACTCAATAATGGGTACAATGACCTTGATTTGGCTCAAAATTTGAGCCATATCACATGGGGTATACTTGGGTAAGGTTGTATTGAGAGGTAGGGTAATTTCCTTTTCTTATGGTATGAGGTTCTTCATGGCTTGGGTAGGGTTATTGGGTTTATTGGCATTAGCTGGAATTTTGGTTGGCACATATTTCTTAGGGGGATCCTTTGGGATATTAGTGAGGAGAGGAGTCTTTTGTTTGGGTTGTGGCCCTCCCATTTTAACAGTTATGTTTCTTAGATTATATTCTTTCTCTTGGGCCACCACTACATTCATTAATAACTATCTATCCTCCTCAGAAGGAATTCCACCATCATATTTCTTAATCATCAATGCCCTTAAATATTCAAAATCATGATTGGGAAATCAAAATCCTGGACCATATCAAATTCAATATCACTAGTAAAAGGAAGAGGAGATACCTGGTCTATGTAGTCCCAAAAACATTCCACAGTCCTGACACTCAGTAATTCAGTAGAAGTAGCTCCTTGTTGTGGACTGTCAGGGCATTCCATCATGCACACATCACCAAAAGTAGCATCATCATCAACCTCTTCAATTTATTCATTAAGATCACATGGGAATGTGGTAAGAAAAATTTATCACACCACTCAATAACATGATTTTCTTCTATCATAGAAACTCTAGCATTAAAGGATCAGGGACCAATTTGTTTTCTCTTGGTTATTGTTGTTTATTTCCTGATCCCATGGGCCCTTTACCTCTCTCATCTGATCTATGATCACCCCTAGGATGATTTCCAATTCTATTTTGACCTTGATTTTGGTGCGCCCTGAGAAATTTGTCCTATCCCTTTCTACTCTAGCAATTTTATAAGATATTTCTTTTATTGCTCTGCTAGAGTTTTAACAACTTCCTCCAGATCAACTCCCTTTCTTGGTTAAGGATTTTAGGATTAACTAACTTAACACCCTCCCTTTTAGGAGGCTTTCTTACTACCTTGATATTATTTTCTATCTGTACTTCCATGGAGAAATATTGTCTCAAATTCATAGGTTTTTTTCCCTCAAATAGTATGTTGCTTTCTTGTCAAAGGCATCACAATAATTTATTAGGTAGGACTCATCACTTGGCCTCAATGTCATTGGCAATCTAGTTAGGGTTTTGTTAAATCTGGTATTAAAGTCTTGGACTGGTTCATTGGGGTTCTTCTTGATATTTTTAATTCTAAGAGGAGAAACCTAGGATCAGTCTTGTCCCCATATTGTAATCTAAAATAATTTTTCATCTCAGCCCATGAATCAATGGAATTATTTGGTAAGGATTTATACCAATCATGAGCATCCTCTTCTAAGGTATGAATGAACAATTTTACATACACATATTCATGTTCAATCTCAAAATCCTCCATGATATTAACAAAAAGTCTAAGGTGTTGGTCACTAGTAATAGCATTATTTCCTTGAAATTTAGGAAATTTGTTCCTCACTTCTTGTGGAAATGCATTAGGATAACCCACCATACCATGAAAATCTATGGGCCCAAAAACATTTACAAAAATGGAGCTCTAGGTGGAGGATGAGCCATATTATTCTGAGGAGGTGTCCCAATAGGAGGGTTAAAATGGTATGGGACAAGAGGTATTTGAGGTAATGGTGTATGATCCTCAAATTATTGGTCCTTTAATGATTCAGATTTCACAAGAAAACTCTATTACTTCTAAGTGACAAATGAGGGAGATGAGGAATACCCTTATTAGTTGCAAATGAAGGCCCCTCACAAGTTGGAGTGTATAGATTTCATACAGGGACTACTTGATCCAAAACTATCTGAGGAACTAGAATAATCCTCTATTAAAGGCTAATCACTTTCAACCACATGCACTACTTTCTCTTCTAACATTTGATCTCCCAATTCTCTCCAGACTTGTTTCTTAGTTGGATTTTTCCTTCCTAGCTCTGGAAACAATTTTCTAGTAGGATTTGTCTTGAAAAAGGACCTTATTCCTTCCATATTTATAGATCTTGATAATAGATTTCAATTATTGAAGCTTGAGGCACTTGATATTTACCATAAATTCTAAACAATGTGGAGTCACCACTAAGGTCTTGTACCTTATATGTGTAAATCATTGTAAATGACTTGTCAATCTGAACCTTAATGATCAATTTTAACAAATCTTGACAAATCTCAACATCCTTTGTCAATATTTACCCCTAACCAAGAAAATTTAATGGAAATATTTCTTAAACTAGGAAAATATTAAGCAAATAACTTCTGATTAAGCCCATTTTTGTAAATCTCAACAAAGGATGATGTCTAGATCATGTATTTACATATAAACATATTCAAAGTATGTTACCAGAGATTGATGTTTCTTAGTATTTGTAGAAATAGTCCCCGAAATGGTGCCACAAGGGTGTTGGTACCCAAATTGATCCCTCCTTGTAAGCCAAGCAACATCAATGAGCTAAGAAAGATGCTTAGAGAAATACAAACCAGGATTTGAGTCATTACAGAAGTGGGGATGGATCTGGTAATCTCTTTTCACTTAGACTTGGGGAATATTGGATAGCACCTCACTAAGGGTATGACCTACCCTATTACTTTAGGTTCTTCCTACAACCAAGGTGAGAGGACCCATTTTGTAACTTGTATTTGTGAAATAAATAGATAAAAAAACACTATTTGGACTCTCTTTCTCAGGGAAGTGAAAGTACTGACCTCAAGAAGACATGGTCAATGTAGACATTATCTAACTCTCATGAGTTGTCACACTAGAAAATGTAGATGTCCTCTAAAGGAGGCTCGGGTTACTAAAGACAATTATAATTCCATCTTGCTTTTGCATATTTTGGATAAAGGATGGAAAAATTAACAAATCTCCTTAGCATTTGTGCATAAATAGTGCAAGCATGGGTAGTTCAAGTGGATCTGATGGATATTGGTTGTGATTTTGATGTATTGTTGGGAAGTTAAGAAGGATAAAGTTGATTATACAAAATACTTAAATGAACCTTGACAAATGTTGTATATAATTATTCTTGATGCAAAATACAAATCACATGATCCAAAGCACTCCTTCAACTAGAAGGTTTGTATTCATGGAAGCCCAAGAACACAATATTTCACACAAACTTCAAGAATTTAAACATGAAAGCTCATGATAAATTCTTAATGAAATATTGATAATTCCTGATCAAATACATCCCAGATACCCTCAGAATAGACAAAGATCCTAAATCAAATAGATACAACTTGAATTTAAAACCGTTTACCACAACATGAAGGAAAGCTCCATCAATAATGCAGTTGTAGTTGCAAATTTTTCTATTTAAACTAAAACTTTGTGTAATTTAAAGAAATTAATCAACAAAATTTTGCATAGGAATGCATACAATCGATTCAAAGTAATACATCTTGAAACAAATTAACATTGCTCATGAGAATACACACAAATTAATTCATGAAACACCAACACTTCAACAAGGGGACACAAAACCTATGTCTTAAATGTAATCACAATGACTATACATTGAAATCATCTTGACAAGAAGGTTTGGGAATGGATGAATAAAATATCAAGTATCTCGATTAGTTTAGCTTAAGAAATTACAAAGTGGTTTTCTCCCTTCTTTCTCTAAATCTTAGAAAAATTAACCCCCTTATGCAAGAGTATTCTCATTGCATTTATACATTTTCAATCACTCATTCACCCTTCATTTTCCCCCCAAAATCATGAATATCCAAAGAATATTCTTCTTCACAACATACAATTTAATATGTTATCTTATGTTGTTATTATGAGTTACTCCCATTTTTCAAATCTTTTACATATGATTGGGATGTTATGTCATTCCTTTTTGCATTTGTTTAATTGTTTCTCCCTTTTGGTGGGAAAAGAAACCCTTTTGATAGTTTTTAGGTGCCTCCATATGGCTTGATGTGATACGCAAATCCCTTTCACCTTTTGAGGATCAATCTCGAACAACACACACTCATGTTCGTGTCTTTCTAGGATGAATACTTTTCCATAAATTGTGTCACATCAGTCCAAATATCTTTTGTTTCACAATGCTAATCTCTCTCAAATTTATTTCCTTTGTGTGAGATGAGTGAAAATCCTTCTTCATTTGATGGAAATGATTTCATCAATTCATCTTGTCTCTGTACCATTTTCATTATAAATTCAACGTCTTTTCGTATGCAGAGAAAATCACAAGTGAATGAAAGATAAACAATACACTTGCAAACCTTTTAGTAACCTTCAAGGAAAACCTCAAGTAAGATATATTTTGAAGTTTTATAACCTTTGCAAATGATTTATTTGTGGGTTCTCTTGAATAACATCCAAAGATGAGTGCAATTGCTATGAACAGAATAGTTGGAAAGCTTCAGAATGCAAATTGATAGAGTTTATTTGCAAACAATTCAGGAGGATTTGGGATAAGACAAGCTTGCAATTTATAGAAGAAAAGAAAATTAGAAATATGTTGAACACGGTTGAATGCACATGCTAAAAATTATATTGGAGGAGGTTACTGATTGTCGGGGCATTTAGGGAAATAAATGAATTAAATGCAAAAGTTGCATCTAGAAAGGTGGTTATACGAGTAATTAAATTTCCCCACCTTTCTAGGATTCTATAAGTGTAGTTAAATAGGATGAGGATAGGGAGTCCAAGTGAAGTCTAAGTGGATGTTGACCAAGTGGTAGTTGAATAAGATGTGCACACACTTAATTAATTAATCATTTAATTAATAAATGGTAATTAACTTAGCACAAAGGGGTACAAAGGATACATGGAATTAATTTAATTAATCAAATGGTATGATCATCCTCTTCTAAGGTATGAATGAACAATTTTACATACACATATTCATGTTCAATCTCAAAATCATCCATGATATTAAAAAGTCTAAGGTGTTGGTCACTAGTAATAGCATTACTTCCTTGAAATTTAGGAAATTTTTTCCTCACTTCTTGTGGAAATGCATTAGGATAACCCACCATACCATGAAAATCTATGGGCCTAAAAACATTTACAACAAATGGAGTTCTAGGTGGAGGATGAGCCATATTATTATCAAGAGGTGTCCCAATAGGAGGGTTAAAACGGTATGGGACAAGAGGTATTTGGGGTAATGGTGTATGATCCTCAAAGTATTGGTCCTTTAATGATTCAGTTTCACATAAAACTCTATTACTTCTAAGTGACAAATGAGGAGATGAGGAATACCCTTATCAGTTGCAAATGAAGGCCCCTCACAAGTTGGAGTGTATAAATTTGTACAGGGACTACTTGATCCAAAACTATATGAGGAACTAGAATAATCCTCTATCAAAGGTTGATCACTTTCAACCACAGGCACTACTTTCTCTTCTAACCTTTGATCTCCCAATTCTCTCCAGACTTGTTTCTTAGTTGGATTTTTCCTTCCTAGCTCTGGAAACAATTTTCTAGTAGGATTTGTCTTGAAGAAGGACCTTATTCCTTCCATATTTATAGATCTTGATAATAGATTTCAATTATTGAAGCTCGAGGCACTGATATTTACCAGAAATTCTAAACAATGTTGAGTCACCACTAAGGTCTTGTACCTTATATGTGTAAATCATTGTAAATTACTTGTCAATATGAACCTTGATGACCAATTTTAACAAATATTGATGAATCTCAACATCCTTTGTCAATATTTACCCCTAACAAAGAAAATTTAAATGAAATATTTCTTAAACTAGGAAAATATCAAGCAAATAAGTTCGACTTTTGATTTTTGTAAAACTCAACAAAGGATGATGTCTAGATCATTTATTTACATATAAACATATTCGGTGTGTTACCGAGTTTGATGTTTCTTACTATTTGTAGAAATAGTCCCCGAGAAATGGTGCCTGAGGTGTTGGTACCCAAATTGATCCCTCCTGTAAGCGAGCAACATCAATGAGCTAGGAAAGATGCTTAGAGAAATACAAACCAGGATTTGAGTCATTCTCGAAAAGTAGGGATGGATCTGGTAATCTCTTTTCACTTAGACTTGGGAACATTGGATAGCACCTCACTAAGGGTATGACCTACCCTATTAATTTAGGTTCTTTCAACAACCAAGGTGAGAGGACCCATTTTGTAACTTGTAATTGTGAAATAAATAGATTAAAAAAATAGTATTTGGACTCTCTTTCTCGGGAGGAAGTGAAAGTCTGACCTCAAGAAGACATGATCAATGCAAACATTATCTAACTCTCATGAGTTATCACACTAGAAAATGTAGATGTCTTCTAAAGGAGGCTCAGGTTACTAAAGACAATGATAATTCCATCTTGCCTTTGCATATTTTGGATAAAGGATGGAAAAAATTAACAAATCTCCTTAGCATTTGTGCATAAATAGTATAAGCATGGGTATTTCAAGTGGATCGATGGATATTGGTTGTGATTTTGATGTATTGTTTGGAAGATAAGAAGGATAAAGTTGATTATTAAAAATACTTAAATGAACCTTGACAAATGTTGTATATAATTGTTCTTGATGCAAAATACAAATCACACAATCCTAAGCATTCCTTCAACTAGAAGGTTTGTATTCATGGAAGCCCAAGAACACAAGATTTCATACACAAACGTTGAGAATTTAAACATGAAAGCTCATGATAAGTTCTTAATGAAATATTGAAAATTCATGATAAAATACATCCCAAATACCATCAGGAATAGATAAAGATCCTAAATTGAATAGATACAACTTGAATTTAAAACCGTTTACCACAACATGAAGGAAAGCTCCATCAATAATAAGTTGTAGTTGCCAAATTTTTCTATTTAAACTAAAACTTTGTGTAATTTAAAGAAATTAATCAACAAAATTTTGCATAGGAATGCATACAATCGATTCAAAGTAATACATCTTGAAACAAATTAACATTGCTCATGAGAATACACACAAATTGATTCATGAAACACCAACACTTCAACAAGGGGACACAAAACCTATGTCTTAAATGTCAATGGTCAATGACTATACATTGAAATCATCTTGACAAGAAGGTTTGGGAATGGATGAATAAAATATCAAGTATCTCAGATTAGTTTAGCTTAAGAAATTACAAAGTGGTTTCTCTCCTTTTTTCTCTAAATATTAGAAAAATTAACCCCCTTATGCAAGAGTATTCTCATCGCATTTATACATTTTCAATCACTCACTCACCCTTCATTTCCCCCAAAAGCATGAATATCCAAAGAATATTCTTATTCACAACATACTGATTTAATATGTTATCTTATGTTGTTATTTTTGAGTTACTCCCATTTTTCAAATCTTTAGCATATGATTGGGATGTTATGTCATTCCTTTTTGCATTTGTTTAATTGTTTCTCCATTTTGGTGGGAAAAGAAACCCTTTTGATAGTTTTTAGGGCCTCCATATGGCTTGATGTGATACACAAATCCCTTTCACCTTTTGAGGATCAATCTCAAAAACACACACTCATGTTCGTGTCTTTCTAGGCTGAATACTTTTCCATAAATTGTGTCACATTAGTCTAGATATCTTTTGTTACACAATGTTAATCTCTCTCAAATTTATTTCCTTCGTGTGAGATGAGTGAAAAATCCTTCTTCATTTGATGGAAATGATTTCATCCAGTTCAGCTTTATCTGTACCATTTTCATTATAAATTCAACGTCTTTTACTTCTTTATGCAGTAAAAATCCACAGTGAATGAAAGATAAACAATACACTTTGCAAGGACCTTTTAGTAACCTTGGAAAACCTAGCTAAGATATATTTTGAAGTTTTATAACCTTTAAATCAAATGATTTATTTGTGGGTTCTCTTGAATAACATCCAAAGATGAGTGCAGGATCTACTATGAACATAATAGTTGGAAAGCTTGAGAATGCAAATTAATAGAGTTTATTTAAATAATTCAGGAGGATTTGGGATCAAGACAATCTTTCAATTTATAGAAGAAAAGAAAATTAGAAATATGTTGAACACGGTTTCCATTTAGAAAATTATATTGGAGGAGGTTATGAAGAAATGTCGGGGCATTTAGGGAGAAATAAATGAATTAAATGATAAAGTTGCATCTAGAAAGGTGGTTATACGAGTAATTAAATTTCCCCACCTTTCTCTAGGATTCTATAATGTAGTTAAATAGGATGAGGATAGGAGTCCAAGTGAAGTCTAAGTGGATGTTGAAGAAGTGGTAGTTGAATAAGATGTGCACACACTTAATTAATTAATCATTTAATTAATAAATGGTAATTAACTTAGCAAGGAAGGGGTATCAAAAGGATACATGGAATTAATTTAATTAATCAAATGGTATGATCATCCTCTTCTAAGGTATGAATGAACAATTTTACATACACATATTCATGTTCAATCTCAAAATCATCCATGATATTAAAAAGTCTAAGGTGTTGGTCACTAGTAATAGCATTACTTCCTTGAAATTTAGGAAATTTTTCCTCACTTCTGTGGAAATCCACATTAGGATAACCCACCATACCATGAAAATCTATGGGCCTAAAAACATTTACAAAAATGGAGTTCTAGGTGGAGGATGAGCCATATCATATTATCAAAGGTGTCCATAGGAGGTTAAAACGGTATGGGACTAAAGGTATTTGGGGTAATGGTGTATGATCCTCAAAGTAATGGTCATTTAATGATTCAAGGTTTCATAATACTTTATTACTTTTAAGTGAAAATGAGGGATATGAGGAATACCCTTATTAGTGTAAAATGAAGGCCCCTCACTAAAGTTGGAGTGTATATTTTTTTTACGGGGACTACTTGATCCAGAAACTATCTTTCGAGGAACTAGAATAACTCTATTAAGGCTAATCAATTTCAACCACATGCACTACTTTCTCTTCTAACATTTGATCTCGGATCTCTCAAACATTGACTTATTTCTTAGTTGGATTTTTCCTTCTAGCCACTTTGAAACAATTTTCTAGTAGGATTTGTCTTGAAAAAGGACCTTATTCCTTCCATATTTATAGATCTTGATAATAGATTTTGATTATTGAAGCCGAGGCAATCCGATATTTACCATAATTTCTAAACAATGTTGAGTCACCACTAAGGTCTTGTACTTTATATGTGTAAATCATTGTAAATTACTTGTCGATATGAACCTTGATGACCAATTTTAACAAAATGTGATGAATCTCAACATCCTTTGTCAATATTTACCCCTGGGAAAATTTAAATGAAATATTTCTTAAACTAGGAAAATATTAAGCAAATAAAAAAAGGATTTTTTGTAAAACTCAAAAGGATGGCATCAAAGATCATTTATTTACATATAAACATATTATTTGGTGTGTTAACGAGTTTGATGTTTCTACTATTTGTAGAAATAGTCCTAATTTCAAATGGTTAAGGGTGTTGGTACCCAGTGAATTGATCCCTCCTTGTATGCTCAAGCAACATCAATGAGCTAGGATAAAGATGCTTAAGAAATACAAACCAGGATTTGAGTCATTAGAAGGTGGGGATGGATCTGGGAAGTAATCTCTTTTCACTTAGACTTGGGAACATTGGATAGCACCTCACTAAGGGTATGACCTACCCTATTAATTTAGGTTCTTTCAACAACCGAGGTGAGAGGACCCATTTTGTAACTTGTAATTGTAGGAAGAAATAAATAGATTAAAAAAATAGTATTTGGACTCTCTTTCTCGGGAAGTGAAAGTCCTCCTCAAGAAGACATGAGTCAATGTAGACATAATCTAACTCTCATGAGTTGTCACATTAGAAAATGTAGATGTCCTCTAAAGGAGGCTAGTTCTAAAGACAATTATAATTCCATCTTGCCTTTGCATATTTTCGATAAAGGATGGAAAAAAATTAACAAATCTCCTTAGCATTTGTGCATAAATAGTATAAGCATGGGTATTTAGTGGATCGATGGATATTGGTTGTGATTTTGATGTATTGTTTGGAAGATAAGAAGGATAAAGTTGATTATACAACATACTTAACTGAAGCTTTACAAATGTTGTATATAATTATTCTTGATGTAAAAATACAAATCACATGATCCAAGCACTCCTTCAAACTAGAAGGTTTGTATTCATGGAAGCCCAAGAACACAATATTTCACAAACGTGAGAATTTAAACATGAAAGCTCATGATAAGTTCTTAATGAAATATTGAAAATTCATGATAAAATACATCCCAAATACCATCAGGAATAGATAAAGATCCTAAATTGAATAGATACAACTTGAATTTAAAACTGTTTACCACATTACATGAAGGAAAGCTCCATCAATAATGTAATTGTAGTTTCCAAATTTTTTCTATTTAAACTAAAACTTTGTGTAATTTAAAGAAATTAATCAACAAAATTTTGCATAGAAAATACATAATCGATTTAAAGTAATACATCTTGAAACAAAGTAACAATGCTCATGAGAATACACACAAATTGATTCAAGAAACACCAATTCTTCAATAAGGGGACACAAAAACTATGACCTCAATATTTTCCAATGACTATACAGTGTAATCATCTTGGCAAGAAGGTTTGGGAATGGATGAATAAAAGATCAAGTATCTCAAATTAGTTTAGCTTAAGAAAATACAAAGTGGTTTTCTCCTTTTTTCTCTAAATCTTAGAAAAATTAACCCCCTTATGCAAGAGTATTCTCATCGCATTTATACATTTTCAATCACTCATTCACCCTTCATTTTCCCCCCAAAATCATGAATATCCAAAGAATATTCTTCTTCACAACATACTGGTTTAATATGTTATCTTATGTTGTTATTTTGAGTTACTCCCATTTTTCAAATCTTTAGCATATGATTGGGATGTTATGTCATTCCTTTTTGCATTTATTTAATCGTTTCTCCTTTTGGTGGGAAAAGAAACCCCTTTTGATAATTTTCAGGTGCATCTATATAGCTTGATGTGATACACAAATTCCTTTCACCTTTTGATGATCAATCTCGAACAACACACACTCATGTTTGTGTCTTTCTGGGTTGAATACTTTTCCATAAATTGTGTTCCATTAGTCCGGATATATTATGTTTCACAATGTTAATCTCTCTCAAATTTATTTCCTTCTTGTGAGATGAGTGAAAAATCCTTCTTCATTTCATGGAAATGATTTCATCAATTCATCTTTATGTACCATTTTCATTATAAATTCAAGCGTCTTTTACGTATATGCGGAGAAAAATCACAGTGAATGAAAGATAAACAATACACTTGCAAACCTTTTAGTAACCTTAAGGAAAACCTAGTAAGATATATTTTGAAGTTTTATAACCTTTTAAATCAAATGATTTATTTGTGGGTTCTCTTGAATAACATCCAAAGATGAGTGGATTCTTATGAACATAATAGTTGGAAAGCTTGAGAATGCAAATTGATAGAGTTTATTTGCAAATAATTCAGGAGGATTTGGGATAAGACAAGCTTATAATTTATAGAAGAAAAGAAAATTAGAAATATGTTGAACACGGTTGAATGCACATGTTAAAAATTATATTGGAGGAGGTTACAGCAGTGTCGGGGCATTTAGGGGAAATAAATGAATTAAATGCAAAAGTTGCATCTAGAAAGGTGGTTATACGTGTAATTAAATTTCCCCCACCTTTCTAGGATTCTATAAGTGTAGTTAACTAGGATGAGGATATGGAGTCCAAGTGGAGTCTAAGTGGATGTTGACCAAGTGGTAGTTGACTAGGATGTGCACACACTTAATTAATTAATCATTTAATTAATAAATGATAATTAACTTAGCACAAAGGGGAGTCAAAGGATACATGGAATTAATTTAATTAATCCAAATGGTATGATCATCCTCTTCTAAGGTATGAATGAACAATTTTACATACACATCTTCATGTTCAATCTCAAAATCATCCATGATATTAAAAATTCTAAGGTGTTGGTCACTAGTAATAGCATTATTTCCTTGAAATTTAGGAATTTTTTCCTCACTTCTTGTGGAACTGCATTAGGATAACCCACCATACCATGAAAATCTATGGGCCTAAAAACATTTACAACAAATGGAGGTCTAGGTGGAGGATGAGCCATATTATTTTGAGGAGGTGTCCCAATAGGAGGGTTAAAACGGTATGGGACAAGAGGTATTTGGGGTAATGGTGTATGATCCTCAAATTATTGGTCCTTTAATGATTCAGTTTCACATAAAACTCTATTACTTTTAAGTGACAAATGAGGGAGATGAGGAATACCCTTATTAGTTGCAAATGAAGGCCCCTCACAAGTTGGAGTGTATAAATTTGTACAGGGACTACTTGATCCAAAACTATCTGAGGAACTAGAATAATCCTCTATTAAAGGCTAATCACTTTCAACCACATGCACTACTTTCTCTTCTGACATTTGATCTCCCAATGCTCTCCAGACTTGTTTCTTAGTTGGATTTGTCCTTCCTAGCTCTGGAAACAATTTTCTAGCAATATTTGTCTAGGAAAAGGACCTTATTCCTTCCATATTTATAGATCTTGATAATAGATTTCAATTATTGAAGCTCGAGGCTCTCGATATTTACCATAATTTCTAAACAATGTGGAGTCACCACTAAGGTCTTGTACCTTAGATGTGTAAATCACTGTAAATGACTTGTCAATATGAACCTCGAATCTCACTTGATGACCAATTTTAACAAATATTGATGAATCTCAACATCCTTTGTCAATATTTACCCCTAACCAAGAAAATTTAATTGAAATATTTCTTAAACTAGGAAAATATTAAGCAAATAAGTTCGACTAAGCCGATTTTTCGTAAAACTCAACAAAGGATGATGTCTAGATCATTTATTTACATATAAACATATTCGGTATGTTACCAGAGATTGATGTTTCTTAGTATTTGTAGAAATAGTCCCCAGAAATGGTGCCACAAGGGTGTTGGTACCCAAATTGATCCCTCCTTGTAAGCCAAGCAACATCAATGAGCTAGGAAAGATGCTTAGAGAAATACAAACCAGGATTTGAGTCATTCAAGTGGGGATGGATCTGGTAATCTCTTTTTCACTTAGACTTGGGGAATATTGGATAGCACCTCACTAAGGGTATGACCTACCCTATTAATTTAGGTTCTTTCAACAACCAAGGTGAGAGGACCCATTTTGTAACTTGTAATTGTGAAATAAATAGATTAAAAAAATAGTATTTGGACTCTCTTTCTCGGGAAGTGAAAGTCTTACCTCAAGAAGACATGGTCAATGTAGACATCATCTAACTCTCATGAGTTGTCACACTAGAAAATGTAGATGTCCTCTAAAGAAGGCTCAGTTACTAAAGACAATTATAATTCCATCTTGCTTCTGCATATTTTGGATAAAGGATGGAAAAAATTAACAAATCTCCTTAGCATTTGTGCATAAATAGTATAAGCATGGGTAATTCAAGTGGATCGATGGATATTGGTTGTGATTTTGATGTATTGATGGGAAGTTAAGAAGGATAAAGTTGATTATAAAAAATACTTAAATGAACCTTGACAAATGTTGTATATAATTATTCTTGATGCAAAATACAAATCACATGATCCAAAGCACTCCTTCAACTAGAAGGTTTGTATTCACGGAAGCCCAAGAACACAATATTTCATGCAAACGTCAAGAATTTAAACATGAAAGCTCATGATAAGTTCTTAATGAAATATTGAAAATTCATGATAAAATACATCCCAAATACCATCGGGAATAGATAAAGATCCTAAATTAAATAGATACAACTTGAATTTAAAACCGTTTACCACAACATGAAGGAAAGCTCCATCAATAATGCAGTTGTAGTTGCCAAATTGTTTCTATTTAAACTAAAACTTTGTGTAATTTAAAGAAATTAATCAACAAAATTTTGCATAGGAATGCATCAATCGATTCAAAGTAATACATCTTGAAACAAATTAACATTGCTCATGAGAATACACACAAATTAATTCATGAAACACCAACACTTCAACAAGGGGACACAAAACCTATGTCTTAAATGTCTGCCAATGACTATACATTGAAATCATCTTGACAAGAAGGTTTGGGAATGGATGAATAAAATATCAAGTATCTCAGATTAGTTTAGCTTAAGAAATTACAAAGTGGTTTCTCCTTCTTTCTCTAAATCTTAGAAAAATTAACCCCCCTTATGCAAGAGTATTCTCATCGCATTTATACATTTTCAATCACTCATTCACCCTTCATTTTCCCCCCAAAATCATGAATATCCAAAGAATATTCTTATTCACAACATACAGTTTAATATGTTATCTTATGTTGTTATTTTGAGTTACTCCCATTTTTCAAATCTTTTACATATGATTGGGATGTTATGTCATTCCTTTTTGCATTTGTTTAATTGTTTCTCCCTTTTGGTGGGAAAAGAAACCCTTTTGATAGTTTTTAGGCGCCTCTATATGGCTTGATGTGATACACAAATTCCTTTCACCTTTTGACGATCAATCTCAAACAACACACACTCATGTTCGTGTCTTTCTAGGTTAAATACTTTTCCATAAATTGTGTTCCATTAGTCCAGATATATTATGTTTCACAATGTTAATCTCTCTCAAATTTATTTCCTTCGTGTGAGATGAGTGAAAAATCCTTCTTCATTTCATGGAAATGATTTCATCCAATTCATCTTGTCTGTACCATTTTCATTATAAATTCAACGTCTTTTCGTATGCAGAGAAAAATCACAGTGAATGAAAGATAAACAATAAACTTGCAAACCTTCTAGTAACCTTCCAATGAAAACCTCAGTAGGAGAGATTTTGAAGTTGTATAACCTTTGCAAATGATTTATTTGTGGGTTCTCTTGAATGACCTCCAAAGATGAGTGCAATTACTATGAACATAATAGTTGGAAAGCTTGAGAATGCAAATTAATAGAGTTTATTTGCAAATAATTCAGGAGGATTTGGGATAAGACAAGCTTGCAATTTATAGAAGAAAAGACAATTAGAAATTGGTTGAACACGGTTGAATGCACATGTTAAAAATAACATTGGAGGAGGTTACAGCAGTGTCGGGGCATTTAGGGGAAATAAATGAATTAAATGCAAAAGTTGCATCTAGAAAGGTGGTTATACGTGTAATTAAATTTCCCCACCTTTCTAGGATTCTAGAAGTGTAGTTAACTAGGATGAGGATAGGAGTCCAAGTGGAGTCTAAGTGGATGTTGACCAAGTGGTAGTTGACTAGGATGTGCACACACTTAATTAATTAATCATTTAATTAATAAATGGTAATTAACTTAGCACAAAGGGGTACAAAGGATACATGGAATTAATTTAATTAATCCAAATGGTGCAATGTATATGAATTAATCAATTTAGTCAATTAATCACAAATGGGTGAATAATGAGGATATTAGGATAACACTTTGGGACAAATGGAAATAGGTATGTAATTTTATGGTGTCTACATTTTCCCCTCTTTAAAGTTCTATTGCAAAGTAATAGTGCTTTAAAGATAGTAAACTTACACATACCAAGAAGTGGAAAATTGTGAAGCATTAGGATGCCCCAAGAAGAAACAAAGCATAAACATGCCCCAACAAGTAGGAAGAAGTGAAGCATTTAGATGCCCTAGTGAATAAAGCGGTAGAGGAATTTCCCCTCAATAAGGTGGATGACATGGAAAGGTAGCGGACAACCAATTGATAGGAACAAAGCTAGGGATTAGAATAAGGATGATAAAGGATTGTGCTCATAGCATGAGCATCATTTGGAGAGTAATTTTAGAGAAACCTTATTTTTTTGTTGCTGCAAAATAGAGTTGTCACCGTGACTATGAAAGAATCAATATGGTTAACCCAAATACACGTAAACAAACACAAATAGAAAAGAAAAGATAAAAAGGAAATAAACCCAATATACAAAGTAGGTGCTGGCATCATGGTTATAAAGGAGCCAAGATGTAATCACATTGCTTTTATGTTGTGTAGACACCAAAATTGGGTCACACTCCCCTTGGTCCTTTGTCAAATAACCAACACAAACATATTCACCTAACCATGGCCCCTTTCACCCCACATTAATATTAATTTAATTAAATTAATACCCATCCTCACAATATTCATCATTTAATTACATAAATTGACCTAATTACCACCTCACCTAGACACCTCATCTAGCCACCTCACCCTAGACCTATTCTTGGCATGTTTCCATAACTAACTAAGACCTAATCTTACTTGCCTTAATGAGATAAGATTTGGTCCAACCCTAAAATCAATCCCTAAAATATCCCTAACCACCTTCCCACTCATAAAAACGTAACGTCCGTTCCAAATCCATGAGATCAAGGAATGAACTTGAGCTAAAAGAGGTGAGATCTACCAATTTTAGTAAACCTAGGGAATCCTACCTTAACCGATGTCTCCACCCTAAACAGATCTTTGGTCAACTTAGAAGCGCCGCCGGTTACCATATATTGACCCAAACAACCTTGCTTTTGGGTTGGAACATTCTAAGAGCAAGAAAGGAGATCAGAGCTACATGTAAGAAAAACAAGCATCCTTTTATGCATCTAGACATCTAGAACCATTACCAAGATCAATCATAGAGCCATTGCATTCATGGGAGCACTTTGGGAAATCACCACCTTAGTACCATACACATATTCTCCGATCAACCACCTCCACCACTTAGCCATCAGATCCTTAACACAATAAGTATGGCCCTAGCCAGTAGGGTTTATTTCAGTTAGTAATCTTTATTACTCCTGTTATTAATCTATTCTTTGCATGCTTATTGCTTCGTCACCCACTTTCCTGTGAACTCAAATATCCCTTCACCCATATCACCAAATCACCTATCCTCACCTGCTGTATACTTCTGAGCATACCTAAGACCCCTACATACCTTCCCATTCACCCTTCCAAACTTTATTTGACCTCAGATCACCCCCGTTATTTAATCTATTTGAGTTTCTTTTAACTCGACCATACCGACGCTTGATTTCCCATAACCTTCATTGGTTCTACCTAAACCGACATCGGTCACATTCGAGATGATCGTCAGTCTTTGTGTTTTACACCTTGACCAAGAATAGACCCAACAATCACCCTACCGGTTGACCTAAAAATCTAGAATCGGACCACGATCAATCCCAGACCTTGACAGACACCTCACCTCTCGGATCCAACTATAGCCTAGCTTTGATATTATTGTATTTACTTATTGTACTTGAATGAAATACCTAAATCATATCAACTATAGTAGGACTTTGTACATTTATTGAATTTACTTGTTTTAAATAGAGGATTGGTAGCCATCTAGGAAGTATCACACTTCTGAAAATAGCATACGTTAGGAGTCCTTTATCATATATCATTTAACTATCTTTTGTGGTCTTGTTTTCTATTGTAGGTAGTTCCTCCTAGCCAAAATCAAGATCTCACATTCATTTTGTATCAAGAATTCATAACGCATGCAACAACCATCAATCGACCAACATTTAACAAGTATTCCTCCTTGGCCTTTACCTTTATCTGTTTTGTCACTTCGAAAATGTAAATAAAATGGTGAAACATTTTGGCACACCTAGTGGGACCCATCAAGGGTTATTTTACATTTATTCATTCCTAGGTGAAATTTGTTTGTTTATTTCCCTTTGAAAATCTTCCACATTAATTTTCTTCTTTGGAATCATTCTTCTTCTTTCTATTATCTAAAAACAATCATTTTTTTGGTGCTTTAAAAAGAACATATCTTGCTTTCTTTTGCTTTGCATTAGTGAAAGAGCATCTTTCTTCCTGTTCATCACTTGCTACATCAAATATCACACTTTGATTTTGGTTTAAAACACTTGCATTGCATTCTGATTTGTTGCATTGTTAGCTCACATTAAAACTAATGGCAGCCTATATGCTTAGAAGTCATGCCGGTGATGGTTGACACAAAGAATCATAGAAAGCACATTTTTCTCTCTCGTGTGTCTTACCAAACTTACACAAAATCAAAATATACACACCTTTCTTTAAAAACATCTAAAAAAATTTTCTTGAGGAAGGGAGAACCTTGAGTTTATCATGGCTGGAATAAAATTGGCCTCTATCCCTAAGCCCTTTGCTAAGACAGCGCAAATGATGGTTAGGTACGTCACACTTAAGGGAAGATATGGCACCATTCCTTGAAGCATTTTATATTTCTCAATCATTTCCATTGGAATCTAACCATAAATTTCCCACATTATCTATTTAATTCCTTGGAGAGGTCTATTTTAGAAGTCCAGAATCATTCTCGGGCTATTCCCCAACACTAAGGTCTGATTCTACTCATCCACCACCACTACATCTCTTGCTCTCGCCCTCTGCCTACTCCCCCTGTTATTCTCCCTATCCCTACCAAGAAAGGTTTAGATTCTGCTACCTCTAGCCAAAAGATGAAAGGAAAAAAGGCTAAGGTTTACCTGCCTTCTTCACAAAGGATTCTACGTAGCCACATGGATATTGAACTTGCCGAGAACTTATTACATATCAAGTAAACTTGTTGAAGAATGCAGAGATGTGGATCTTCTTACCAGGGTTGGAAAGCCTGGAGAGGAGATTAAAGACCTCATAAATGCTTCTAAAAATTTGGAAAAAACAAAAGGAAAGAGGAAGTTACAAAATTCTGAGGACAATGATACTACTGCTGAGATTTTTAAGAAGCCCCTTTCACTTGATGCCAGGCTAGGCAATGCCAAAGGGTGTCACAACTGCATCATATCTACACTGAAAGATGTTTATAATTTTATGGAGTAGCACGTGAGAAGTGTTTGCAGCCTTAGTGGCATTCCTGATGACATATGGGATTCTAATGAGACTCGTGACCTTGCCCTTGCTCAGGAAGACATGAATGATCCTTCACATGCCACGGCCATTGTGTTATTCACCTCTCTTCAGAAAATTAAGGTCAAGATTGATAGGGTAGTCAAATAGTGCAGTGCCTAGGTGCCATTTAATTGCTTTGTGAAGTTGTTGTTTTTCGGTGGTTTTGCTGTTGTTTTCTTGCTAGGATGCCCTGTTTTGGATCCCTCTTTGAAGTATTTTGGTCCTTTTGTTCTTCTTTAGATCTCAGTTTGGATAGATCTTTTATACTCACTTTACTAATATATCTAGCTTTTGAGCCTACATGTTTAAGGCATTTATCCTTTCTTAGTTGGGTTTTCTCCTTTTGGTATCTAGCTACTTGAGCCTTTTTGTACTTAGGGTATAGTCCCTTCAAAACTATTTATCCTTAATAAAAAAATCTTACCTAGGAACTTACAATGATCACATTATTTTATTGGTAGGTAATCCCTATCTTGTTGCCTCTGTCGAGTCTTCATCTTAGAAGACGGACCACCCCCACCATAACATACCGAAACCTATCCTTTTAGATATCCTCCTTTGTAGGAAGCCTTTCTCACCAAAAATTCTATTCTAAATACACACATTCATTCCTAAATAGCATAATCTAAACAAACATAAGAAAATCACTGTTGGGATCATGCTTTTTCTTAGCATTCTTATTGACTTGTGTCTTGAGGTGTTAGACTATGACTCTCCATTTTTATTCTTCCTTGCATGCTCCACCATCATAGTTGGAGTATTCGACTTTGTCCAAGTGTGTCAGGGCCCCATCTCCTCATTCTCAGGTTTCTGAGTTTGATCCTTCACTTAATTTAATTCACAAAACCCATTTTCTTCATTTCTTTCTAATTTCACAGTCACCGATGTCGGTCTAACGACCGTCACTGATTCACATTTGACCATCTTCAGTTACACCCTAACCAGTTTTGAATTCTGGCTCTCAAGTTACTTTACCTAGAATAGCCTTCATCACTCTTTCTATTCTATTTATGGCCCTCAGGGCATCATCATATTTCTCCCTATTGATACCTACTATCATACCCAATTTTCTCAATACATATCCAACATTCTTGTTTCATTCTTTAAGATTGGTTTTCTTCCAAAGTGACCAGTATATGTTTTAGTAACCTTCATTAGCTTTCCCTTAACCATCACTAGTCAACCTGACCATCATTGGTGTTTACTCAACCATCATTGGTCAACCTAACCATCTTCGGTTTCTGTGTTTAATTTTCAAAATATAGACCTTGATCAGATTCACAATCCAAATCCCATTATTCTTTATTTCTATTGTTTTCTATGTCATCTCGAGAATATAGTCTTACGAGGTGAGAACTTTTCACATGGTGTGACTCGCAGTTAGACTAATGCCCTCGTATTCCACGCTAGTAAATCAACCACTCCCACCTAGTTCCTCACTTTGCCTTCCATCCTATCACCCATGGATCCAACCTTACCTACCACCATTTCTATAGGTGATGAAGAGTTTGCATGACTCCTTGATCAGAATCCCACAGCCTTACAGTTCTACCTTTCCCATTCTTCCACTTGAGACTCCTCAAGTTAGTTGATATACGACATGCCTATGTCCATCTCTCCTACCCTTATTCTTACTTCTACATCATCCCCTAATAATGTGGCATTACCCTCACCTGCTTCACCCCTGGTAGTTTCACAGGTAGGCCCCATACCCGTCATGAGTGTTGTGTCTATAGTTTCACTTGCACCTATCATATTTGTTGTCCCCTCGTTGACCACCCAGGACCATATGAGTCCACACCCATTATCTCATAAACACCCATTCCAACACAACCACCCATGGTGTTGGTGACCCCTACTCCATTCCATAATCTCATCCTCTCCATCCCACAAACACTACCCCCAATCGCTACCAGAGTCACGACGACCATCCCACCTACATACACCTACTATTAACAACCCCCTATCTTGTTTATCACCCATTTTGGATATGTGCCTCATATATCAGTTCCCTATTCTCAACCTCCCTATCAGGTTCAATATCTACCCCTTTATGCCACAGGAGGTGTCTCCCCATCACAACCTACCACTAACCTCATCAAGTTAATGATGTAAAAGATGCAGAAATTGGAAGCTTTAGTTTCTGGCTCACGTAATTCCCTCACCTATAAAAAAATTTGTAATGAGCCTATTCACCCATCCATTCCTATTTGACCATATCCTTTACATTGGGAAATGCCAAAGTTCAACCGCTTTAATAGCAAAGAGGATCCACAACAACATTTACGATCCTTTAAACATGGGTGCTACCTAATTTCCCATGATGACGCTTACTTTTGATCTTTGGTATAGTGGGCTACCAAGACATTCCATCTACCCATTCAATCAAGTAACCAAGGCCTTCTTAGACCACTTCTTGATTAATATTAATAAGAAGGTTACCATGGTGATCTTTATTCCACTAATCGGTATGACGATGAGTCTATCACTAACTTTGTCACTCGTTGGTGCAAAGCATAATCAATAAAATCACATTTCAACTACCTCAAATTGAACTCATTGAGTTTTTTACTAAGGCTTGCGCTAGACACATCTCACCAACCCTGCAAGTGCAAACCTTTCACACTTTGGATGAGGCATTCACCATGGCATGGAAATTGGGAATTTGTGCTATTGAAGAAAATAAGATTCAACTTCATAACAAGAACATCGCATTCAAATCAAATGATACTTCTTCGTTTTCAAAACCATTAAACAACTATTAAAATCCTAAAGGTTCGCTAATGTCATAGTTCTCAAGGCTAATCCCCATCATCAATCAAACCCGCCAAACCCCCCCTTCTAATCTCTCTCCTATCCAAGCTTTCTAGTTCGAGAGGGAATAACGAAATTACACTTCCATAGGAGAATTTTATTCTTATGAGTTGGAAAAACTTGTGAAATCTAGTGCCATTAGCCTTGACCTATAAAACCACATACCGGTTTTGACCCTGAATGACCCATTCCCACATGGTATATGAAACATGAATTTTGCAACTATCATCGTGTTAAAGGTCATAGCAATAATAACTGCATCACCTTCAAGGATATTGTCTAAGAAATGTTGGACAACGGAGATGTAGTCTTAGATAGCCCAAATGCACCCTAAACCAAAACCTGCATATCTTCAAGAAACCACTCCCTAATCATGCCCCATCTTCCAACCAATTTGTTGATACGTCAAACAATGATGGAAATTTCCACGAGGTCCACGCTATTTTCAATGACACACAATTTTCTTCCTATTTTCCTTATGTTCCTTTTATAGATGAAAACTTAGCCCACGCTCCCCTACCTACACCAGGATCTATTTCATCTACTCCTCTAACCATAGAGGAAACCCCTTCTTGTTCCCCTTCACCCGTGGAAGAGCCTATAATTAGCATACCAACTTTGACCCTCAAAATTCGAGCGCTTGTTATTCTGGAACCTCTCCTACTTATAGAAGATGCGGGTCCACCACCTACACCCAAGGAGAGTCCACTTTGATTGACTTGTCCTCTCCTCTACTCATGGAAGATACTATAAAATTACCTTTGCTTATAGATGACCATTCACCATTAGACCTTTAAGATCCCTCTTGATCTACTTTCATCTCTCTTACCCAAAAAGTCCGAGGCTATCCATTTCCTTTATCTTAAACACGTTTTACGGGGATTTCCACTCGATCCGCATCGACCCCTCCTACGTCAGTACCATTCTCATGCTTGGCTGATCACCTAGACTATGTCGATAGAGCCTTACTTTTGGGACGCCTTCTACTTCTTGTTTCAACACAAATGCAGTTGTCCCTATTGACACCTCCACTATCTATCCAAAAGTGTTTCAGGAAACCAAACCAAACACAATCACGAATATTGCAACACCTTCCACATCACCACCCCTAGCCCAACTCACACCTCTGCCCATAACCCAATATACATCTACACCCAAACACCTACCCTCACCTATATCGTCACCCTTACCTAAACATATCCATACTTTGGGGTCATACCAACATCTAGCCTTACTCACCCTCCCATCAAATTAGATTTAGCCACATCTTCCAAAATTGACACTAAACTTACCTGCCCCCTAAAAGGAGGATCCAATATCTTAAATCTCATACCCCAACCTTGCCTACCATGCCCTTATCACCTTCACCCATTCCGTCCATCCTAGTACCTTGCCCCTTGACCTGGCCAAGAAACCCCATCCACCTACAAACCAAGAACCCAAGAGTCCCGTTTCCTTATCATGAGTCTCTAATATACCCCACTGACCCACACAACCTTCACCCCACACCGTAACCTTCTTACCACCCATACCTCCAATATCATTAATAACTTCTTCACTACCCATGACACTTCCTTCTCTTTTACTCACACCTCCTTCCTAACCCACACCACTTACCTCCATAGCACCTCGAGTTACCCCCATGGGTAACCCACCCTCTTCAACCATCTTCTTTTCCCTCCACATATCATACGCCCATATCTCCTTTTTCCCAAAAAAACACAACCTAAAGCTAAAAATTCTCTACCCTCTAATAAGGTAGTTAAAGCAACAAAAACTTCCATTGTCGGTTCATCTCTCATGCCCCTACCCAAGCAAATATGACCAACACCTAAGACCGCACCACACACCAAATTAGTAGCCCAACCTACTCCCCCTATTGTAAAACCTCTTCCTATATAATCAACCATACCTACACCCAAACCCACATTCACCTCCCATTCTGATCCACTAGTGGGATCATATGCCAAAATCTTAACCAATATCCTCGAAACTTCCATCATCACATTACCACCCTTAGACCTTATGACCCACTGAAACCCAAACCAAAAGGGTTTGACAAAACCAAACTTTGTGCCTACCATCATGTGTCGGGACATGATGTAGAGAACTATAAGGCTTTAAAAACCGCTCTCGTCTAATTATGTCCTCCTGAAGAAAAATTTGACGATGATGATCTTCTTGATGAGGACCCCATTTCACCTTCACCAATTTCCACATATCCTCTCCCATCACCTACTCAAGCAACCAAGATCTCCACCCCCAAAACTCTTGGATCCATCCCCGAGATTTAAAATTAACATGGTTCACATAAGAGAATTGGCCAAACCACCCCCAAAATTCCAATGCACCTGATCATTTCACAAGGATCGTATCCCCACTAGGGTTTTCCCCTCATGTCGTTATACCTTCCACAACACACCCTCTTCATCCACCTCTCCTCATATTAACATGATCAAAATTGTCACTCATGCTCATAAAGACAAAGGAAAAGAGAAAGAAAGTGTCCCATAAACCAACCTTGTACCCAATATACCATCCATACCCACACTTAAAGTTATTATTTGAGGTCCTGCATACCCCATTTGCGACGGGGTAGGACATCACACAATGCTAAAACAACTAAACCAATCCCCCTCAAAATGTCTTTGTATGACCTCATCCAAACCTCAAAGTCACATCATCAAGCCCTCATGGAGTTCCTTCAATCTTTCGAAGTCTTACCAAATGACCCCACACCTCTGGCCTCCATCATTACCCCTCACCACGTAGTCTCTCTCACTAGGTCTTTGCCTTCCTCTACACATCCACCCACTCGCCACATGACCACCCTCATCTTTTCGATGAATTGATCGCTCCCTTCCGGTCGATGACCTTGACCTGCTATTTTCATCTCCGTCTTCATCGATAATATATGCATACGACGCATTATGATCGATGGTGGTGCTAGCATTAACATCATCTCCTCTCATGCATATGACCAAATGAAAATACCTGCCAATTACATACATGGTAACCTTGTTATGTTGCATTCCTTCAATGACACTATGACCTCTACCCTAGGTACCATTGTTCTCCATGTCTCCGCATAGGTCCCCAGTACCATTCCAAAAATTTTAATGTCCTAGAAGGGGAGTTCCAGTATAAATTTCTACTTGGTCGACCTTGGATCCATACTATGGGTTGTGTTCTGCTGACGTTACGTCGATGCCTCAAATTTGAACATGAGGGAAATAATTACAATCCCTACTCACCCCTCACCTTTCAAGACCTGTAACATGCTATATTGACCCAATGATGTGCTTATACCAATCAAGGCATTCGCCACCACAACTACTTCACCTTCACCCATGAGCCCATCCACCAAAATTTCCACTACTTCTGTTACATCTAACCTTGTTATCCCCACTACAACTGTAGCCTCTACCGCTGGCACCCCTTCATCTAGTGAACCATCCATACCTGCTACCCACATAACAACTATTGATCCCTTAGAAGGTGTTTTTCAATGCCTCACTCTGGGGGAATACCGCCTATACAATATTGATACCTTCCTCACCCCATAAGAGTATAGGAATCTGCATCAACATCCCAGTTATGACATTCGCATCAATGATATTTTCCCTTATGGCCCTCCCCACCTTCGCACCAACCTAACATATGGGGGACTTGATATGACCACCTATAAACCCAAACCTTCATCCCAAACCCAACCATTTTCATCGACCTACACTCCCTCACTAACTATCATTTGCTCACACTTTCCTCCACCGGTGCACGTGGAAAGGATTTGGCTTTGTTTTTATGAACAAGGCCACCACACTGTCATCTCATGTACCTCTTGTAAACACAATGACCGTAGTAGCATTGGTTTTGATGCTCCACCCACCAAGAAGGTTTGCATCGACCTTATACAGGATGAGAAATCTTCCCCCTCTCATTCACCCACATTACCATCTTCACCCACAGAGTCCATAGATCCTGAATCTATACCTCCTAACTTTTTTCCTAAACACCATTTCCCTAAGACTACTAAACTATCAATGCGATGGCAAGGATCCCTCTTCTCTCCTATTCTTATATCCTGACATGATCGATGATGATACGCCTTTAATTAATGTCATTCAATGTCGGGATGATGAGTCCATCATCACCTACCTTGGTGCGAGAAGACTCTTATATTCATCGGTCGTTACCCTCAAGATGCAGAACATGTTGAATGAATCGACCCTCAAAATAAAAATTAATACTCAGGACAACCCACACATTCTAAAGATCGGCCAATCTTTAGATAGTCTTGAACAAGAAGCCTTCACCTCTTTCCTTTGGGACCATGGAAACGCATTTGCCTAGTCCTATGATGATATGCCCAGTATTGACCCAAAATTGTGGTTCACAATATCTTAACCATTATTGATGCCAAACCCATAAAAAAAAGCTACAGAAAATGCATCCTCACATTTCTCTTCTGGTCAAAGAAGAGCTTCAGTGCCTTCTCTCGGTTTCCTTCATCCTACCCATTGATTATCCCCAATGGATTTCTAACATCCTTCCTATCATAAAGGTAACAAGGGGACTCCACATTTGCATGGATTTCCATGACCTCAACCTTTCCTATCCCAAAGATGATTTTCCACTACAGGCATTGACCAACTAGTTGATCTCATGGATGGTTTCTTAGACTACAATCAAATATTACTAGCCCAAGAGGATCAACACAAGATTTCCTTCATCACCCCTTAGGGGACTTTCTGCTATCGAGTCATGCCTTTTGGCCTCAAAAATGCTAGTTCTACATATCAAGGAGCCATGACTTACATTTTCCATGACATCATGTATCACATATTGGAGGATTATGTAGATGATCTGCTTGCCAAATCCAAGCATCGAACTCAAAACCTTCCCATTATTAAATTCATCTTTGACCACCTCATCAAATATTGTGTTCTCCTTCAACCAAAAACTACGTCTTTGCGGTACTTTCAAGAAAACTCCTAGGTTTCATCATTTCTTTACATGGCATAGAAGTCAATCTTGCTAAAGCCGAGGCTATTCTTAAAATGTCACCACCCACTAATCTCTGTCAACTTTGCATCCTATAAGGAAAGTTACAATCAATTCATTTTTTTATCTCGCAACTTTCCGACCGTTGTCAACCATTCCATCATCTTATCAAGAAAGACGTTTCATTCAAATGGGATGAGGAATGTCATAAAGCCTTCAAAGCCTTGAAACAATACCTACTTCAACCACTAGTTCTCATTCCTCCTAAGGATGACCAGGCCTTCTACCTATATATTTCGCCACTAACCATTCTCTAGGTGTCATGCTCGCTCATCGCGACGACCAACACCGAGAGCAAGTGGCTTATTACATAATTCATATGCTTCTTGACTATGAAACTAGATATACCCACGCTAGAAAACTTTTCCTAGCATTATTTTTCATTGCCACCAAACTCTACCATTACCTACTCAACCACAAAACCTTCGTCATTACTAATACCGACCCATTACACTATATGTATGCCAAACCTTATCAAAATCAATGTGCCACACGTTGGCTTATGCTTCTGGCTGACCTCAACCTCAAATTCATCCATCAAAAGTCCATCAAGGGCCAGGATATCACCGACCAATTGGCCGACACACCTATTTCTAGGAATCAACCCTCTAACTTCGACTTCCCGAATGAGCCTATAGCTACCCTTTCCTTGGACAAACCCGCTTACCAAATGAAACTCTTATTTGATGGCTCCAAGTGTTAATGTAGGGGTGGGGCTGGCATTATCCTCATTCTACTTGATGGTGAGCTTATACCTTTGTCTTTCAAACTCAATTTTGATTGTACCAACAATATTGTTGAATACAAAGCACTCGTATTGGGTCTTTAGGTTGTTTATGCCTTAGATGTTAAGTCTATCAACATCTTTGGTAATTCTCAGTTGGTCATAAACCAAGTCAATGGTATATACCAGTGTCATAATGAGATACTTCAAAATTATAAGCATCATGTGGACATACTTTTAAACACCTTTAACCATTACACACTTCAAACCACCCCATGTTCTACCAATAAATTTGCAGACACCATGGCCTGGTTGGCTTCTCGGATACTGCTTCACCGCCGACTCTAAAATCTTTGTCACCATACAAAGACTACAATCACCCTCTTATTCACCTTGTGAAGTATACTCTATTATAACCATTCACTGCTCTTGACCCAAGTGACCTTTGGTATAAGCAATATACAAACTATGTTTCCCTTTCAATTTTACCCATTGATCTCACTCGTAATGGACAACGTGCCTTTCTAAAAAGTGTATCCCATTATGTCCTCATGGGTGTTGACGGTATTCCCTTACAATGCCTTACGAGCTCTGAAATCCCTACACCATTAAGGAAGTCCACAATGGAATTTTTGGAGGTCACTTAGTGGTTTAGCCGTCCGCAAAGCACATTCTTTGCCTAGGCTATTATTAGCCAACCCTAAATCATGATTGTTGTCATTATGTCAAACATTGCGTAAAATTACAACAACATGTTAATCTTCATCACACACCTAGTCATGCCCTATAGGTCACATGAGACATTTGGCCTTTCTCTCAATGGGGTTTGGATCGTGTCGGTGAGATCAACCCCATTCTTTACAACACCCCAATGGATCATAACCGCTATGAATATTACACTAAATGGGTAGAAGTCATTCCCCTCATTTCCACCAAATCTAAGAAAATATTTGAATTCATCAACCATCACATCATTTTTCATTTAGGTTTCAATCACCGCATTATCACCGATAATGGGAAACAATTCAAAAACAAAACCCTATGTAAACTATGTGATGATTTCGGCATCTAACTTAGTTTCTCATCACCTTGTTACCCACAAACCAATGGTCAAGCCAAATCAACCAATAAAACCTTGAACAAAATTCTTATGAAGGTAGTCAATGATCTTTGGGAAGGATTGGCATACGCAGATTACTTTCACCCTATGGGCTTACCACACTAGTATTCACACTTCGACTGCTACCACCCCCTTTTCTCTAGTCTACGGTACTTGCGAGGCTTTCTTACCTCTCAAAGTCTAGATTCCATCTCTTCGTATCTCACTACAAGACATGCTCAATGACTATGACTTTCTCCAAGATCATTTGGTGTAACTGGAATTATTAGATGAACATCATCTCAATGCTCTTGACCATCTCCAAATCTACCAAAAACATATCAAATGTGCCTATGAAAAATGTGTGCACGAACAAACCTTTTAGGTCGGTGACCTCGTCCTAAAGGAAAATCAACATGTAACAAAGAGGAGAAAATTAAACGGGGAAAATTTTCTCCTAATTGGCTTGGACCATATATCGTTACCCATGCCTATGGATCAGGTGTTTATCATTTTTCTTCACTCGAAGGTAAACCCGAACATGATCCCCTTAATGTCTTACATCTTCGACCATTTTATTGTTGATATCAAGTTCTGTATCACTTTTTGTCATTTGGTTTCTCATCCCTTGAGTGTTTTTCTTCTTCCATATTACCCATCTTGAGGATCAAAATTAAACAAGAATCATGTGATTACCCGTCACCTTTTAGCCTTCTCTTCAATATGAGTACCAAATCTCTACTCATAGCATGATTCTCATGGATAGTTTTCATCTTCTTCAAGATGGAATCCCATGTTTTTCATCACTCAAAACCACCTCTTTCATAGTTACTCTTTGTGTAATACGATCTTGTCTTCTAAAACAAGAACCTAATCTTCCTCTATAGTCTTTTCCATGACTTAAACGTCTAAAAAAAAAAGGGATACAACTCCTTGAGTCAAACTTCAACAAAAGATGACTCCCTCAAAAGGGACATCTCTTCTTTATATTTTACCACTATCAATAAACTGCTCCTTGAAGGACAACTATATCATGTCATTACAAAAATGTAATAAATATTAAGAAGCTTCTGCATCGATCAACTTCATGAAGATGTAACATCCACTTTTTTCACTTTAATCTTAGAGATTTTTTTATCTTACCTTATGTAGCTGATTTAAATACCCATATATTTAAATCCAACATAAGTCTTAATGTAATCCATTTCCGATAACTATCATGAACCATGTGCAACTATATGAGAGAATACTAAACTTACTCATTCTCCCTCAATGCTCTTTTGAGCCATACATAAAATTTATCCCTTTGGTTCTCCTTTAACAGGATATGATATATAAGTGATAACCCCTAAGTGTGTACCTAGGTTCCACCTATGAAATCCACAGGCATCTCACAGCTTAGATAATGGTGAAATCTCGACAGTATAATCAGTAGTTACACTACCTTGCATAAGGTTTCTGAGTCATGTATACCATGCTCAATTCCATGACGGCACACTCGTCATTAGGAAATTTTCATTTCACCTTAATCACTTGTTCAATTATAAGGATTTGTAGTCAATGATGCTGTAAATAGCTACAAGTCTTGTACAAGGTACAAGCCTGGATTAACCTACATGAAGTCATACCTCAATGTCATCCTGTGATGCCTATGGGAAATCAAGTGTCTTTGTAATGATTCACATCATTACTAGACTACTTCCCTTCCCATAGCCATCGTATGTTGACAACGGGTACCAACCCATGGGATTCCATCCACCCTTGTAACTTCAACAATCTTGTACTTAAGCAATACCATACCACATTTTAAGGTCTTAAAAAGGAAACTCAATATCATTGTTAAGTGGTAGTATTCAAATAACGACAAACGTCATTAAATGGATATGACCACGTAATGGCGGTAGTGAGTTGACTTGTCAAGAGTCCTAAAATGGAACATGGTATCTTAATAAATTAAACATGACAGATTGCTCTAGTTCCTACGTCTTCATCACTTAGTGAAGCATATCTAGAGTCCTGTCCCATAGTATCATGATAGGTCAAATGTAGTTCTGATAATACTCATTTCTACCTATCTGTTCCAGATATAAGATAGATCACTCTTTAGATCTAAATTCCCAATCCTGTTGTTATTAGTGGTTCAAATTCAACCGAATATATAATGAATTTCATTATAAAGGAGTAATAACCACTAATGTTGCTCTTACTCCTATAAGCAATCATGCAAGCTACATAATCACTCATCATTAGGGACATACGGAGTCATTCCCGTTACCCTCCTTTCAATAACACTTATGTTATATTATTAGAATCGTGTTATTCAGTTTTACTTCAACATTTATACTAGCTAGGTCATATATATATATATATAAATCTTATTCATTTTAAGGTTCTTGTTTTAGTACTATTCCCAATCCTCTTGAGAACTTCTATAACAATGCCCGAACCCTAACTTAGGTTTATTTGCATGGTTACAATCACCTTGGTAGTATAATCATTTTTCTTGGATCCTTATACCAATTTTCCTTGGCATCCAAAATACATTCCATTAATTCTAGCTATCAGATCACTGCTATCCTTTATATGACTACACCGTCATATCTTAATCATGGTTGATTTCAACTCACAATTTTAGGAGCATAGACACCAAACTTCCATAGTGAATATGATGGCAAGTACTCAAATTGAGCATAATCTACATGTTCCCATCAACAATCTCATCATTTGCATTGGGCATCATACCCATGGTTTCATAGAGGTTTAGTATTATAGGATTTAATCATCTCCCATACAATTCTATGCCAACTATATCCCATATCCTATGGGTCCTTTTAGCATTTAAGTTCAACCTGATTATTAATGGATTATCTTCATTACATCTTGTTAGTTGGAGTAACTCCATCATAAACGTTCATCACATCATATTTCAAATGATGGTAATCGATAGATCTTATATTTTATTTACCCATTTTATGGAAAGACAATTCACTTAAGTATCAAAGAACATCCGTGTTCTATTCTCATTATTATTTCACCTTGAAGTATTATGTTGAACTCCCCGTCATGTTACGGGAGTTGGGTTAATTTTACAAGTATTTCAACTTAATTTCCTTAAAGGTTTAAGTGCTGCCCAAAAGGAACATCAACAAGTTTAAAGACATAACCCTTATATGTTGAACTTTATCTTATCATCCTAGAAGGTTCATCATATTAATTTATCTCTATTATAGTTACTCAAACTTTACTAAAAGAATATTCCTTAAGTATGTATACATAAGCATATACATCAAGATTCATACCTAGATGATTTCTCATCTACCAAGCATTTAACCTTTAACTAGTCTTGTGAGGAATCACAACCTCTTGCTAACAATAATATTAACTTCCCCTAGTTAATCAGTTTAGATTAAAGAATTCATCAACACTACTTCATAGTGTAATCCATTAACCTATCCATTATATTAATGATTTATAACTTCACAACTCATCCATTGAACTTACTAGGTTCACCTAGTCCATAAGATAGTTGTTATACTTCCAAAATAGAGAGTTACAACAACCCTCCATTACAATCGTCCAATGATCCAATTTTCATAAAATATCATAAGTGTAAATCCATTCTTATACCAACACTACTACAACATAGTAGAATTTATTACAGAGATTGCAAAGAGGCATCAACATTCTTCAACAATATGAAGCAGGTATTTATTGACCAAATATATGGAATCTTTACCATGTCACAATATATCATAAATGTACCCAGTAGATTTTTACAATAAAATATTTTCTCAAAGGCAACAAATAACTTCCTTGACATAATTAAGAATGTCTCAATTCAATAAATTGACTGCCACTTTATCCTTTAAAAGTAAGCATGCGGTTCAATTAGATAATCAAGGCATTTCTTTACTTTACGCCTGTTATCTTCGCTCACTTTCCTGCAATGGTTAGGAAAGATCAGTTCGACTGAACTGAGCAAGAAAATTCCTTTATCCCATTTATCAATTTATGTCATTAAATGTTAGAATGAATATATACTACAATAATAATCTCATTCTTACAATAACCATGTAATGCAACAAACATCATATTTAATTAACTTGCTTTGTAAACATTAAGTACAACTCTTTTTACCTTTTTCAGTATTCCTCCATGAAAAGTCTCATCAGCACTTCACTTATTTAAATTGAAGTAATGCCCGAGTAAATATGTTAATGTCAAACAATGACCATCAACTAATTAATACCACATGTTATTATAATTACAATTGAATCCCACAGAGGTTATATAGAGTATCAAACTCTTACAAATCATGGTAAGTATTTATACCATCCCATTCATAACTAAAAATTGTTATAACTATTGTTGTTGCTCAAGAAATTTAAACAAGTATTAACCTTGGACACACAAGGTAATCCAAGCTACGGAAATGAAACCAACCATTTTTATCAATACCAACATATCCATCAAATAGATTTGGTTAATACACATGACATTTATATGTCATAACTACGTAAAACAACATATTATGAATTATCCATTAATATCCTAAGAAGGAATGATATCTATACATCTCAAGTTATATATCATAGTAACTTAAAGGAGTTAAGGCAATATAGACTTTGTTGCCTATTTATACCATATTATACCTTCTTTAATAAAACATATCATCTCAAATTATGTCTTACTATATTCAGTTGTAATAATAATCTGAAGGCACAACCATTCCAAATCTTATTTATGCATACGTAAAGAGTCTAAACTCCCCGAATTTGTCTCAATGACTAGCACATATTACTCCTCAATAATGGAGATATGTTACACTTGATTTAATTGTCCTATAGAGATTCAATCAGTTACATATACTCCACATAATATAATTATTGGAATCTTCTTTAAAAATTGATTTAAAGAATGGAAACAAAACTAAGTTTCAGTTCCAAGGTTGCACCTTTAAATAGAGTAGCAATAACTTAACAAACATAGCAGGGTGCCAACCAAAACCCCTTGGTTCCGATAAGACTTTTAAATCTATCCAAAAACAAAGCACAATCTATCATTTTGCTAGTTGTTCTCATCAAGGCCAAGCTCAAATCACGCTTCTCCACAAGTATAAATCTGGTAACATATATATATATATAAGTCCAATAACTGAACAAAATTAGCTTCCTGAATGAGGAAACAAGGAATTTCCATACCCGGTCATAAGATGAGTTAGGTTCAGACCTTCACAACATAGTCCTTGAATTACTTTCAAGTATTTAGTATTAAATGCAAACTGGTTTTGATGACAACTTAAGAAAATAAGCTGGTGATGGTATTCTTTTAGATCTGAGTGAGCCTAAGGCTTGTTACTATCAACATCATATCACAATGAGAAAACTTGCACTCACCTTATTCCTAGGTGAATTTTTTTCTATTGAACCTACAGTCAACACAAGACTGAACGGTAATGAGGAAATCCAAGTTTTACCACTTAGCATTTATTTCAATTAAAATCCAACCATACTAGTAGTGGATCCAAGAAAATGTTCAAAAACTTTCCAAAGAGTTCTAGAGATTAACACAACAACCAGGATAACATGAAGTGTTATTTATAACAAAGCATTATTCCAATCTAGTAAAGTAGGAAGGTTTGACACCGAATTGATTTACAAAGGTGACAGAGACAACCCATTCGCATACCCATTTAAGATAAGCATTCTAGTTAAAATAAAACTAGTGAACCTAAGCCATCACGACAGATCCTGTCTCTCGATAGCCAAATCAATAGAAGACAATAATCTATTAAATATCCTAGATATGAGATAGAAGCACCAACTGGAAATCACCAGATAACCCTTGGCGCATACCCAACAACACCTTTGTTTTCTGCAGTTGGTACCCATAGACCAGATGTGAAAGAAATAACACCAGGATCTAGAATAAGTTTCTTACCAGATCTGTATATCTAGATTTTGGTCAGTTAAAAGAAAACCCATAACACCCAAAATTGATTTGCATAATATTATATTATCTACACGAAAACCCGTTATTATCTGGGTCAACCTTTTTGGCAAAATGCAAATGAAAATTTCTCATTCATAACCTTATCAAGCAAGTACAATTTGAGCAGTATACAAGATAACAAAAATATTAGATACCTGGTTCAACAGCCATACGATTACCATTTCTTTTCACAGAAAAAACAAAGTATATAAAAAAACAACCTCCAACCATCACATACCCAATTATTCTTAGCTCAAACAAAATTACAAATATGTATTCACTCTAACCTCTAATGAATTAAAAAGATAAAGGGGATAAAGAATGTTTCTTGCCTACAAAATCTGATTCCTAAATCCTTCAAGATTTATCTCCAGCAAGTGTTACAGTAGCGGCGAGTTTATGGATTCTAAACTATCCACCTTGAACCAGCCAACAATTCAATCCTTCTTCACAGTCATAAAATGGTGTCTCCCGACTTATAAATTTTCCCATAAAAATGAACTTCCTCTTCTAAAAATAGTGACATGAACTCATAGTTTTGCTCGCCATGCATCAGATACCAGAAGTGGAGTTTTTCCCCCAATTTCATTAATAAAACTAAATGAAGAAGTTGCATGTAATTCACTTCCTTAGGGAGATTTACGGATTTCGTAAATATTAAATGCATAATTTAATGGTGTTAAATGTTGGAGTACCACACCAGTGACATATCCAACTACCACCACCCTTCAACTCTCCTCCAAATTTGGTGGGATTTCTGTAGTTTAAAATCCTCATTTACCTTTTTCCATGAAATTAGCTAATATCATTATCTTATTTGCTTTCTATAACATAGGTCAAATAACCTTGGGAGAGAATGAATTACAATATAATATAAAACCACGTTATAATCTCTTAATATAATATAAAACCACGTTATAATCTCTTTAAGTTAGTAATGATCATACACATAGTGGTTTGGTTCTACCATTTTACGGTCATTTAATCATTATCCACCAACCTCCTGGCACCCCAAAAGGATCACGTGAAATCACACAATCAATTTCAATAATTCAAAGGTCCCAAAATTAACAACTCGACCCAGAATTTACAAGCCCAAGTCAACTAATCTGCAAAATGATTAATCGTTAATATGGGTTAAGTGAATCTCTCCCTTCGACTACAATGTTTAAAACTCATTATCTTCTTAAGATGTCACAGTGACACATTATCTCACAACATGTACATTAGTTTTAGTAATATCTATACACAGGCCTAATGTAACATAATGGCCCAAGATTAATTTGTAGAAATGCAGATCATGGAGCAGATACTTTTTCCCTTAAGTCATTCACTTATACGTTGGAAGACTTATTGACTTAGTGCCTACAAGCTTAATTCAGTAACAATAATACTATTCATGGGCATTAATTAGCAACAACACCCTTAGTTTAGATAATCTTAAGATCAATATCAGTTCTTAATAACCCTATCATTCCCTTTGTCTTGTTTTCTCATCCTTTATTGAAAACACTTGTTTCTCTTCCTCTTGGGGTCAGGATCGGTTGAAGATGATGATCTTGTTAAATCATTGACTGTACTTGTGGGGTATTACAAAAGACCTCAAGGAGATAATGTACCCATCCCATATAGACTTCTCTCATCGACCAATCTATTAAAATTAAAAAAAGGAAGCAAAAGATGAAATTTTCGTCATGGACTTAATTATTTTGGATCCTAGGTTTCTCATTCCAGAATTCATGTCATCATACACTAAGTTATGCTAAAACCTCCCATTCTCACCTCCTTGTATTTTTTTCCTAAATTCCTCGTCACTCAAGGGACTCACCGCAACAGGACATTTCATGATCATGTTAATTTTTCTTAACCCTTAGAATAGCCCATTATGTAATGCCTGTAGGGTCTTACGTTCAGGAGCCCCTCTTAGGTATGATCAATTCATTAGGGTTCTTATCAATTAAGAAGCTCTTTTACCATATCTTACCATTTTCCTTCCTCATTACTTATTGATTATCCTATACAAGACCAGACCCTCGACACCTATGTTTAAAAATAACTCAATCATGTCTATGACCCACATCACCCATTCCTAGCACCTATCAACCCATTCCGTTATTTCACCCTAATATTACATATCTTATGGGAGAACTACATCGACCTGAGGTCCCTTTTCTTTGGAACTATGTAGGCAGCACTCTGAGGGCATGGGGCCCTTAGAGGTTAACTCGGCCACTCTCTACCCTAACCAATTCCCTCTTCCCTTTCCTATTCACATTCTACTCTAGTTAGTTTCCTTTTATATCAATCATTGCAAATTAAAACACACAAACAACAATTTCTTAATATCTTTACCATCATCACTCATACATTCATTTCATCTTATCTACCATTTCTTTATAATTATCATACATTTTCCTACACAACATCTTAACACAATCCACATCATCATTAATTACACAAATTAATGAATTGGAAACTCAACCATGCCTAAACCAACCTAACTCAACAATACCTATAACCTAAACTCAATCATGCCTAAGCCGACTGACTCCATCCATGCCTAAAACAACCTGACTCTATCCATGCCTATAACCTAACTCCATCATGCCTGAACCGACCTGACTCCACCATGCCTACACAACTTGACTCTATCCATGCCTATGACTTAACTCAATCCATGCCTATGACCTGACTCCATCATGCCTAAACCGACCTGACTCCACCATGCCTACACAACCTTGACTCTAGCATGCCTAATCCACCTGATTTCCACCTATATATAATAACAATGGAAGTTAAAACATGTACACCATTCATACTATACACACCATCATCTATAAATCGGAACATCTGTATAAAAATACATATGAACATATATCCCCATAATAATCACAATCATCTCAAATCACTTAGATATAACCTCACCATCTTTGGCATGCAGGATGACATATCATCAAAAATCTCAAAAATCTCATGTACATCCTCACTCTCTTTGGCACATAAGCTGGTATATATAAAAAATACACAACTATCCAAAACAAGAGGTATATATGGCTATCAAACATCACCCTGCTAGATATCCTCCATATCTCTCACCTATCTCCTCCTCCTCCACTACCCTTGTACGACGCCTAACTAGCATCTCACCACCCATCATCGGCCTTGGCCAGATCTCTGTTTGTACCTCACCGGGACTAGCCTCTCCATGACCCTATCTCGGGGCTCGAAAACCCCTTGTACTATATACACTGTGCATACTAGACTTGGTCCTCTCACACAAAGCCTTATGTGCTATGTACTCTATGTAGGATGAGACGTCTATCCCTGAGGCCATCAAATGATCTTGATAATATCATGGCTCTCCTAAGACATCTCTCGAATTAGGCCATAGGTACTGTCTATGGTGGAGCCATTGGTCTCGCCCCTTGTACCTTCCTCTCAGGACCCTGGCCCACTGGTACTTGTAATGAGGGACTCTCGTCCCTATGCCTATGCCTATCTCGAGGGACCGTGTCCCACCCCCTACCTATATTTCGGGCTGAAGTGCCACAACCTATACCTATGCAATGGCCAACTAGTCCTACAAACCTACTCTCTATGCACAGTAAAGTAGCTACTGTGTATGTAAAGTGGCTACCTCGTGCCTCGAGACCACGTCAATTGTTCCGCACTACCCCCAACTATGAAACTAGGGTCACCACCTACCCCTGGAGGTGTCTCTCTACACTGTAATGGTGGCCAAGTCTAGTTACCCGGCCTCGGTGGTACGGCTTGTAGTTGTGCTACCCACCACTATCTATACCCATCTATAACTCTAGCATCATCAATCCACCGGTCAACCACCTGCTCCTCCTACCTTGTAGGAACCATCGATTGTGGTAGAGGCATAGGCCTCTCCATGTCATCTCTCTTGTATAGTGGGAATGGTGGAGGTACATCCTGCGGCAACCCAAACTACCATCTAACCCTGTCTATGGGTATCATCTCATGCTCTCCTGCATGGTGCCCCTCTATCCATCGAGCAATTGTATCTCATCTAACTCCTGACCATCTACTTGTATGATGGGAAGTCCACATATGGCCTCCAAATGATGTCTACCCCAGACAACCCCTCTAGTATCTTCCTGTAGTGAGCTACATCATGTGTATCCCTAGTCCCCCACCGCACCCCACCAACTGGAACCCATCGCTGTACCCAACCGGAACATACCTGGCTCAAAGGCATCTAGCCAAGGTAACCCTGATTGGATGAACACACACAATGTGCTCATATGCCCAACAATGAAGCAGAAACATACAACATAAGTTGAACCTCTGTAATCTCCCATAGGCCCATAGCTCTCGGTATAGCTGTACCAAATACATAGGTGCCGTGTAAAGCAAGTCCTCTCCTCCATCATATCATGCAAGACTCCCATCAGTGCTCATGGGAATCTCCCACCCTCTACATCTAGTGTGAAACAACACACTGCCTCCATAATCAAAACTACTAGCCTCATCTCCTTAGGATGGGCCATGTACATCTCTCCATAGCTCAAGCTGGCACTATGAAACCTCATCTCCACCATCCCCTCCCCGAATACATCAAGCATCAATTCCTTTGCTATCTCCAATGAATTCAAATACACATGTGCCCCTTCTATTGACATATGTAGAATCCTGTAAACATCCTCCAAGGTGATAATCATCTCCCTATAGGAAAATGGAATGTGTTGGTTACAGAATCCCATCTATTGATGAGTGACCATCAGACTCAGATCACAAACTATGCACCTATAATGCCGAATCCCAATCAGACCCACCTCAGTCACGTGCCTCCACTCCTCATCAATCACATCCCCTTAGACATCTAGCAATAAAGGTGGTACCCTATCCCGCATCTATAATTGATCCCTCACCTGCATCCAATAAAAACATACTATTGTTAGAACCCCCACATACCAAACACACTTCCTACCTAATAAACCTTTTTCCAACCCTCATTACTTATTCCACCCATCCTATAGATTACCCATTGCTAAACCAATCTATTCATGTCATTTATACTTATTACCTTACTTTCCTCTCATGAAACCTATCTTTACATCGCCCAACATATCCTCACTTCTTACCTTTTCTCTCTATTGCTCTATGTTCCCCAAAATCTGACCGCCACCGGTCAACCTCGACCATCATCGGTCACATGTAACTGGCATCGATCACCTACTTATGGACTGATACTAGCCATAATACCACCGACGTCAACCAACACTTAACCGACATCAAACACATCACAAATCTAAACACGTAAAACCCCTCCCCTCTTTTCCAAAATTCTTCAAATCCAACCTATACACCTACTCTACCCTACCCAAAGCTAACCTAACCCCTGCCCATCCCTATCTACCCTACCTAGAACCTCCCCTCCCTCATTGCATCAATTTTCACCACCAACTTCATTATATTTTCCTACCCACGAAAACCCATACCCACATCACATTTTTCTACTTTAAAAAGGAAGGATCGGGATAGACTCCTACCTCATCTCGGTGTCACCGGCATGGTGGTATGGCTGGCCACTAAACCGGTGGCCCACCTAAACCTTCTCCTACCTCGGCCATGTCCAAATCACCAACACAAATATTCCTAACCTCCAATCAAATCCTCCACACCGATCTTGTGGACCCAACTACCTGGCTCATCTAACCAACCTGATCTCTCCACCTCAGCTGAGTATTGTACCTCATACTTTCCTCTCACAAAGGCATGAAAGGTTTTGTGCTCTGTCATTTTCCCAAAAGTCAAAATGCACAAATGAATCCCCCTTTTACGGATTTCTCTTTTTAAATACCTGACTCGACTGATGTCTATCAGATCGTGCCCTAGTAAACCGATGATAGTTAAACCTAAACCGACGTCGGTTACCTGTCATTTCACTTATAACTCTTTTTTACCTATTTTTCCCACAAATTACCCAACCCCTCCACCATTTGACCTTAACCATTTTTATCACAACCTACCTCCAAGCCTACATTACCTATACACCTGTCCTTCATTGCATTTAGGGACTTGTTATTTTACCCATACCTTGGCCTTACCCATTCCGTGACCTAGATACGGACCGGAATAGTATTCCTAACCTATGACCTCATGTGCTCACTATACCTTTCAACATTGTTACCTGTATTGTTTGACCTAATGACCTTACCTTGCCTATGGTCATGACCTAGCTACTTGGACCTGGAACATTGTTCGTGACCTATGAACTCATGTGCTTGCTATACCTTGTGACACTGTTACCCATTTTGTTTGACCTAATGACCTTATTTTGCCTATTGTCATACTGTTTATCCTTACCTTACCTTTGGTGTACCGGAACATACCTAAACGTTCTTTCACCTAACCTGTGAAGTGCTTCCACACCATATCCTATACCTTGGATACTGAAATCACCTCAACCTTTTTTAGATAAACTTATCGACCTTTGACAATGTAGATTTTGCATGCTCTTCAACTGGTATTGTGTTGTAGTTTATATGTGTGCATATGTTTGAATGTTGTTACCTTTGACCTTGGCCTATTCTTTGGATTACCTGATTACATCTTTACCCAATTACCTTAGGTTTCCACCTTCCTCTTCCTCACATCTACCTTTTATCAAACCATGCACCGATTTTGTCTTCTACCACATCGGTTCCTAGTTTGAGGGGATCACCCTCACCCACACATGGGGTAACCACATATTATTTTTGTCAATTTTTATTACCAATACAAGCTATGCAACAAAAGGGGAAAAATGTAGACACCAAAATTGGGTCACACTCCCCTTGGTCCTTTGTCAAATAACCAACGCAAACATATTCACCTAACCATGGCCCCTTTCACCCCAAATTAATATTAATTTAATTAATTAAATTAAATTAATACCCATCCTCACAATATTCATCATTTAATTACATAAATTGACCTAATTACCACCTCGCCTAAACACCTCATCTAGCCACCTCACCGTAGACCTATTCTTGGCATGTTTCCATAACTAAGACCTAATCTTACTTGCCTTAATGAGCTAAGATTTGGTCCAACCCTAAAATCAATCCCAAAAATCTCACGACCACCTTCCTACTCATAAAAATGTAACATCCATTTCAAATCCATGGATCAGGGAATGAACTTGAGCTAAAAGAGTTGAGATCTACCAATTTTATTAAACCTAGGGAATCTCACCTTAACCTATGCCAGCCACCCTAAACCAATGTCGGTCAACTCGAACCATCGTCGGTTACCATTTATTGACCCAAACAACCTTGTTTTTGGGTTAGAAAATTCTAAGAGCAAGAGAGGAGATCAAAGTTGTATGAAAGTGAAACAAGCATCCTTTTATGCATCTAGACATCTAGAACCATTACCAAGATCAATCATAGAGCTATTGCATTCATGGGATCACTTCAAGAAATCACCACCTTAGTACCATACATGTATTCTCCAATCAACCACCTCCACCACTCAACCATCATATCCTTAACACAGTAAGTATGGCCCTAGCCAGTAGGGTTTATTTCAATTAGTAATCTTTATTACTCCTATTATTAATCTATTCTTTGCATGCTTATTGCTTCATCACCCACTTGCTTGTGAACTTAAATATCCCTTCACCCATATCACCAAATCACCTATCCTCACCTGTTGTATACTTCTGAGCATACCTAAGACCTCTACAGACCTTCCCATTCTCCCTTCCAAACTTTAATTGACTTCAGATCACCCCTACCATTTAATCTATTTAAGTTTCTTTTATCTCAACCATACCGACGTCGGTTTCCCACAACCACCATTAGTTCTACCTAAACCGGCATCGATCACATTTAGCTAATGTCGGTCTCTGTGTTTTACACCTTGACCAAGAATAGACCCAACAATCACCCTACCAATTGACCTAAATAACCTAGAATCAGACCCTGATCAGTCCCAGTACCTTGACAGACACCTCACCTCTTAGATCCAACTATAGCCTAGCTTGTTGTGATTGGATTTTCTTATTGTACTTGAATGAAATACCTAAATCATATCAACTACAATAGGAATTTGTTTATTTCTCACATTAACTTATTTTAAACAGTGGATTGACACCATCTAGGAAGTATCACACTTCCCGGAACTAGCATATGCTAGGCAGTCCACTGTCATATATCATTTAACTATCTTTTTGTGGTCTTGTTTTCTATTATAGGTAGTTCCTCCTAGCCAAAAGGAATCTCTCACATTTAGCTATGGATCAAGAAGTCAGAATGCATGCAAAAACCATCAATCGACCAACATTTAATAGGTATTCCTCCTTGGCCTTTACCCTTATCTATTTTTTTCACTTTGACAACGTAAAGAAAATGGTGAAACATCAACAATGCAACACAAATTTGAAAAATAAGATAATCAGCTATGCCCCTAATGCGTGCCACAATGGTGATTAAGTAGATACAAATTCTCCAAGTGGGAATAGGATCGAGACTAGAAGATCGGAGTTAAAGTGACTCCTCATGAAACTCTTGTTAAATCCATTTTGAAAATGATAAAAGTTGAAATTTCCCCTAACAAAGTTATATCACAAAGGAAAAACAATTTTGTGACTTACCCCAAACAGAGTTAGCATATCACGTAAAGGGAAGAAAGTGATGGTTGTAAGATTGTCATGATCACTAGGATGATAAATAAAAGTATGACATTTATGAAGATTATATTAAGATGTTGAATGATTCACTTTAAGGGTTTTCCAATTGTAGGATTTCTATGATAAGTGAATGTTTGTTTGAATTTTTGTGATTGTTTTTAATAAAAAAAAAATTGCAGTTTGAAATATCTAATTTTTTTAGATTTTGAAATATTTGATTTTTTTAATTTTGTGAATTTTTGAAGGAATTGAAAAGACAAATGAAAATAAAATGCAAGCAAACATGAATAAACAAAAAATTGAAAATGCTCCATGGCTTAAATAAACTAGGAGAAAAACACAACACATGCAAATGACAAAAAGATACAAAAAAAGAAATAGAAACAAACCCAATATGAACAAGAAAGATCCACAACAAATTTATATGTGAACTAAGATGTAAATAAATTTCCAGCAATTGGTCCCTAAGCACATTCTAGATACACAAAGTACTGGTTATTGTAACTAAAAAACATAAGAGACTAAGCTAAGAATATACAAGACAACATTCCATATGTATAATAGATTACAAAAAACAAGCTAGTGAACAAAGCAAACCAATGTCAAATACTAATAATAAATCTATAATATAACACATCTCACAATAATAATGTCCAAATACTTTCCTAGTGTTTTCCACAATGAATAAATATACAGATGTCAAGTTTCCCCAAGAGAAATCCAAAGCCAAGTGATGTCCCTAAGCAAAGTTACATTGCAAAGAGTGGCTTGATCGATTGGGAAAAATCGAAGAAGAAAATGGAGAACAAAATTACATAGTTGCAAGTGTTTTTTTTGGAAATCATTTTGAAACATTTTGTATGTTGTTTTTGTATTTTCTAAACAATTTTATATTGTTTTTGGGATTTTGAAAATTTAGATTGTTTTGAATTTTGAACCACACGCCAAAGAAGAGGGAAAAGGAAATTCCCAAGTCAAAACCAACATGCTACGCATGAAGGAAGTGAACGAAAGCATAATGGAAGGAAAACAATAGTGGTAGACAATGGGCATAACAACCTAACAAGGAGAACATGTGACACACGAAATGAAAAGAAAAAGCTGAGGAAATAAAGTGAAATGACAAAATATATGGATGCACTTATATTCCCCCAGTAAAAGGGTTACTCTTCGGAGATTTAGAAGTAGAAATTATTCATATGAATGGCATTCATAGGCTCCTTCAACTCTTTTCCATCCTCGGTAGACAATTTATATGCGCAGATACAAATTTAGTAGTTATAACATAAGGACCCAACCAATTAGGCTCAAATTTTCCCTATTTTTCTCATGGTTTAGTTGTGTTCTTCTAATTTTCCTTTAGGACCAAATCACCGATTTCAAACTATCAAGGTTTTACCTTGCAATTATAATTACAATGTAGTCTATTTTGATATACTTGCATATGGTCTAATGTGCAAAGCCATATCTCATCCAGTAATTCTAGCTCTGTAAGGAGTGCAACATAGTAATCCTCTTCATGAATGAGATTTTGAGGTAGATATGAAGTGAAGGAAGTTCAACTTGAATAGGTAATATGGTTTCAGAGCCATATACTATGGAGAATGGAGTAAATCCTATAGGAGTATGAAAGGAATTACGGTAGGCCCAGAGGGTGGGATAAACTACGTATGCTAATTATGTCCATGTTTATTGACCTTCTATTCTAGAATGGATTTTGTAGTCTTGTTTGACACTTCGGATTGATCGTTGCATTGTGTATAGTAGGGTGTAGCCCATTTTAGGTAGATATTATATGTTTTAGCTAGGGCCTTGAGATCCTTAAGAACCCCCATTATCGGTGAAAATAGTAGCGGGGATAAAAAAATGATAGTTAATATGGTTGAAAATGAATTTAGAAATATTGCATAATGCTTAGGTGAAGAGGCATATCCTCAACCCACTTGGTGAAATATTCAAAGTGGTAGTTATAATAAATGTATGGCCATCAGAAGATGTGGGCTTTATTTTTCTAATTAAATCGAGTCCCCATTTTGAAAAAGGATAAGGTGAAGTAATGGGCTGCAAGGCTTGGGATGGTGCATGAATGAGATTACCGTGTTTTTGGCAAGCCTAACATTTCTTCACAAAGTTATAGGCATCTTACTCCATAGTCATCTAGGTGTATCCAATGTGTAAGATCTTCTTCACAAGGACCATTCTAATGGTATGGGCACTACAAATACTGAATGTACTTCACTAGTGTCTTATTAGCTTCATCTGATTGAGACATCTTAAGAGAGTCCCATCATATCCTCTTTGATACAAGGTGTTAACAATAATGGTTTAGCGTGAAAGCACATTGTGCTAAGGATCTTTTATTAGCTAAATTCAAACTAGGAGGGTGGGCTTTGGTTTAAATGAAGGTATATATATTGTGGTACCATGGATGATTAGGACCAACAATCTCACATACCATGGTGGACTCGAAAATTCATATGCGGGCACCAAAATATGTTCAATGAGGAACTCATTGTGAGTTTGATTAGTGTCGAATGAAAGAAGGGATGTGATACTTGTCATGACATCCGCTTCTTTATTTTGTATGTGAGGAACTTGTTCAAAATTGATAATCCAGAAATACCCTCTAAGGCTATCAACCATTATTTTATAGGGTAAGATATTTTCATCTTTTACTTGATACTCTCTATTAACTTGATTAATGACGATAAGAGAATCACCAAGAACTGTCAATTCTTGCAGGCACCATGAGATATTAAACCCTAAGCCTGTTATCAATGCCTCATAATCAGTTATTTTATTTGTACAAGGGAAGCTGATATGATAATATTTAGGTATAAGGTCTCCATCTGGTGTACATGAGATAGTTCCTACTCTAGAACCATGGATGTTGCAAGATCCATCAAAGAATAACGTCCATAAGGGGGTTGCTTCTATGTACAAAAGGTATTCATATGGAAATTTAAAATTTAATGGTTGTGAACTTGGAAGTGGTGTTGTGGCCAATTGATATTCCAGTGCTTGACCTTTGATAGCGTTTTGATTGACAATTTCAATGACAAATTCATTGAGTAGTGCAATCCAGCTAGACATCATCTTGTTATGAATGGTCTTGAAAGTAAGTACTTAAGAGGATCAACCCTTGAAATTATCTTAGTGATATGATTTAGAGATATAGTTTCACAAACTTGGCAAAAGTATAAGAAGCTGCTAAACAATCCTTTTCAACTATGAGTACTTGGTCTCATGTTTAAGTAGAGAGTTTTCTCAAGTAATACACAACTTGTTTCTAACCCTTATCATTATGTTTCACCAATAATCCCCAATGGCATGTTCTATTATAGATGTATAAAAAACATAGGCTTATCATGTATATAGGTGGCATGAGTACCGATGAAGATGACAAATATTATTTTAATTTCGTAAAGGTGTCTTGACAATCTTGTGTCCATTTGGAATTAGACATCCTTTTTAGGAAATTGGTTAAAGTGATGGCACTTATCTTCCGATTGAGAGATAAAGCAATGAATAGACTTTATTTTTCCTTATAGGCCCCTTAGTTGTCAAAGGTTATAAGGAGGTAACATATCTATTATATCTTTAACCTTGGTAGGGTCCACTTCAATTCCTCTTCGTGAGAAAATCAATCCCAAAATTTTCCCCAAGTGACATCAAAGACACATTTTTTTGGATTAAGGAAAACCTTTGTACTCCCTTAACCACTCAAATATACACCTAAGAACTATTTGATGATCCACTCTATTATTTGATTTAGCAAGAATATCATCGACATAATCCTCCATTATGTCATGAAGAAGGTCATGGAAAATAATAGTCATGGCATGTTTATAAGTTGCTCCAAACATTTTTAAGGCCAAAAGGCATAACCTTGTAACAAAATGCTCCCCATGGGGTTGTAAAAGTTGTTTTATGTTGGTCTTCTTCATCAATTTGAATTTGTTTATAAATAGAAAATCCATCCATAAGGGATAACATCTCATGGCCCACAATAGAATTGACAATCATGTCAATATTAGGCAAAGGAAGTCATCCTTGGGACATGCCTTATTAATGTCACAAAAATTTATACAAATATAGATTCTAGGGGTCTTCTTCACAACTGGTACCATATTAGATATCCACTATGAGTATTAATGGACCGTATGAAGCCTACATCCAATAATTTTTTTAGTTTGGCCTTAACAAGTAATGTGACCTTGGGATGCATTTTACGTAGTTTTTGATTTATAGGTTTAGCATCTGGTTACACCACAAGGTGATGAACCATAAGAGAAGGATCGAGGCCTGACATATATTTTTAAGACCAAGAGAATACATCCTGAAACTCAATTAGAAGTGTTGTGAAGGCTTTGATTTTAGTTTCTGATAAACTGACACCTAGTTGTAACAATTTTGGTTGGTCTTCAGTTCCAATGTTGATGATTATCATCTCTTATACCAACATCTTAGAAGTGTCATTATCTTGAAATGATGTTGTAGGCTTGTGTAGATTGTCTAATATTTCTAGATCCAAATATCCTCTCTCTAGCACCTCTGAAAGGTTTTCACTAGGAGATGCATCCTTTTCTTTCTTTTTCTTTTTCATTTTTTTTTCTCGCATAGCTCCTTAGAAAGGTTTTCACTATGTGAGATATAATTTGTTTTTTTTTATGTGTTTAATTTATTTTTTTTAGGACTGGAGATTGTAAGTTCTTCACCAAAGTAGGTGGTAGCATCAAGGTTTATATCAAAACCCTTCTTGTGATCTAACAAGGGAAAAGGGTCTCAAGCCCCGAGGAACTCTTGGATGGCCTCATCATTTTGAAAGAGGTCCATGGAAATATGACACTATTGGTCCTAATCAATGAGGGAAGGATAAACAACATCAAGGGTTTGAATGGATAAGTATTCGAGGAAAAGCATAGTTTCAGCTAGGTCTTAAAGAGGCTATGTGTGGAACCGGTCTCAACTTTAGAATCGAGTCCTCATCACTAGGTAATACATCAAAGACTATAGGCCTCTTCTCATATGTCTCATATCCTAGACCATATGTGTAAAGATTAGACTTGATATTCATAGGTTCAAGAACACCATGTCCTTGTGGGCCAAGGCCTCTTCCTTTCCAGTTCATGTTTTTCATCATTTTATGGCCCTTGGTGTAATCAATGGATTCATATCATTCTACCATCCTATCTTCATATAGCCAAGAGTCATCAGAGATTAGAATATGTTCATCTTATAGATATCCATATCATCTCCAAAGATTGTTTCGAGATAGTAAGTTGGAGGTTCTCGTAGATGAGGAGCATTAGGATGCCCATAGTTGTGAGGTGATAATGGGAGTTTTCCAACAAGAAATGCATTGTCGAGTGTGTACTTGCCTAAGCCTTTATGGGAGAATGTAACTTCAAGTGACACCTTAGATGTAGATGCTTCAGAAGAAGGCACAAAGGTGTGAGGAATATCCTCAGGTGATGCTTTAGATGTAGATTCTTCAAAAGAAGACACATAAGCATGAGGGCACAATATTATGTCAGGGTCAATATGGTTGGTAACAATAGGAGTTGCACTAGATTCATTTATGTTATTATCAGATGGACAATAATTTGCTTTTTTATACCTTTCTTTGAAAAACTTACAGTATTCAAAGGGGTCAGTATCACCATGCAAGGTGAACTCTCTACCATTATTTGGAAAATTTATGTATTGATGGAAGGTGGAAGGTACTACATGTGCATCACATGTATCCAAGGTCTACCCAGAAGAAGGTTATATAACATTTCTATGTCAACTACATGACATATAGTATCGAGGAGTTGTGGGCCTACTTATATGGGAAGAGTGATGGTACCACTGTAATGGTGCTTGATATTATCATAACCATGAATGGTAATGATATTAGCATCTAATTCATCTATTGTATGACCAAGGCAATGGATCATTTTTATAGAGAAAATGTTAAGAGTTGTTCCATTGTTGATAAGAACTCTCTTGACCTTATGATCTGTAATGTAGAATTTAATGTACAAGGAGTTATTGTTAATTAGATTTGGGTTCAACATATCTTGAGGGCCAAAAGATAGGATAGGAGTTTCAGGCATAAGGTTTGTGATCATAGCCTGAAATTTTTGAACATTAAGAGTATGAGGAACACATGATTCATTTAGAGCATGAGTGAGAATATCCTAAAAGCTAGGTGACTCTTTTAATAGTTCCATTAGAGAGATATGTGTTGGTGTGGTTGTTAATTGTTTGATGAAGTCATATTGACTAGGAGTGGGAGATTTGGCATTAGAGTTTGAATTTTGATTTGAAAGAGTTGTTGGTTTAGAAATTTGAGGTTTACGAAGAAGATGTAGAAGGTTGGTTTTCCATGGGAACCCACATCTTCCTTTGGCATGTGGTCACAACATTACTCAAAGTTTTTAATTTAATGGTCACCATTATAGATGGTACTTCCTCAATAAATGAGATAATTGAATTGAAATAAGTGTTATTGGCATGACGAACCTTTTTCATCATTTTTATCATCACCGTCATGTTTGGGAAATGGGTTTGAGAACACCTTAAGATTTTTTTTGGGTGTTTTATTTGGTGATGGTTCTTCAACAATGATATCTCCACTATCAATGAGGTCTTGGAAAAAGTGTCTTGAATGAAAGCATCGATCAGTTGGGTGACCATCAATGTGATGAAAATCACAATAAGTATCAACTTTATACCAAGTTGGCTTGGGCTCTCCCTCAACCCAAGGTCTAGTGATGGGATAGGTAACCATGTTTGCATTAACAAGTTGTTGGAGGACACTTGATAGAGGTTCTCCCAAAGGAGTGAAATGGCATCAGAATCAAGAGAGGAGGAAACCTCTTTGCTAGAAACAACAAGAGGTTATTTACCTTTTTTAGTCTAATTTGAGTATTTTGGACGTTGTGGACATTGTGGTTTTCTATAACACCATCATTGACCATATTATGATTATGATTAACATGTTTAGATTTTCTTGGTGAGAGCTATTAGGATGGTTACTATGTTTCCCATTATCTTTTGAATGAGGTTTAATCAAACCTTTTGTGACAAGGGATTTTTCAATCTGCGATCCTTTCTCAATAACTTCTTCAAAAGTATTAAGGAAATGCATTTTCATGTGAAAGGATAACTCACTATTGAGGTTAGGTATAAAGATGCTCACAAGTTAGTTTCTTAGGCATGGAGCATGGGAAATGACTAGCAATCCCATGCCATCTTTGTAGGAATTGTGTAAAGGTTTCATTTTTTCATTGTTTGGCATTACAAAAATCCATCATTGTAATTTTAGAGTCTAGGTTGAATGATAAATGTTTAATGAACTTCTCTGAGAGGTCCACAAAATTTTGTATAGAGCCCTTGGGGAGGTGTAGAAACTAGTCCAAGGCTTGTCCACCTAGACTTCATGGAAAGAGATGCATTAAGAAGACATCACTATAGGCCACCTCTTGACAAGCCATATAAAATCCTTGATATGCTCTCTAGGATCATTCTTGCCCTTGTATTTGTCAAATTTGGGTGTCTCAAAAGATTTGGGAAAGGGGATGTGCAAAATGTCCTTATCAAAGGGTAAGGACACAATTATTCAAAGTTGAATTGTTTGCATTGATGTTGCATACCTGAGATGGTGTCCTTCATCATTTTCCATTCTTGGGAAAATGGGGAGTTATTCTACAAGAAATATAAGGAACCATCGCTTGTAGAGTTGTTGTTATATTTGGTGTGTGTGGTATGACTCTTAAATGAAGCATCACTAGTTTTCTTTGGTGCCTCATTGCTATGGGATTCATTGGTGACTTTGGAATTTAAGATAGCAAGTTTCTTAGCCATGTCATTAATTTGATTCATGAGGGATTGAGTGGGATCGGTGGCGAATCAGTTGATTTTCCTTTGTTCCCTTCGTCATATTTTTTTGTTTCCTTCGTCAGATTTGTCTTTGTTTAGTTCATCTCTTTGGTGTTGTTCGAGGTGAACTTGTTTGATCATCATTGTTCGTGTGACTAGGGCTGACCTCATCATTGTCATTTTTGTTGAAATGAAAGATTCACCCTTATTAGGTGGTGGTTTTCAAGTAATGTTCATAGAACTATCCTCATCAAAATCAGAGGGTAATTTTCTCCCATCTCAAGGAGACGAAGTGAAAATTGGTCTTTATTCATACGTAATATATTTTTTGATGTGGGATTTTTCTTGAGTGATATGTCATTCTAATCATCCTCAGAGTTTTGGTCATTGTCACTATCAAAATTTCCAAAAGGATTTCAATGTTGTTCATTCCTTCCAAAAGGACTATAATCTTTGTGTCATGTTCCCACCATTTTTAAAAGATGGAGGGAAAAAAGAGAGATGTGAAAGATAACTCAACCCATAGCAAAGTGAATGTGACGATGGAAGAGAGGTGTGTGATTAAGATTTGGTAATAACTTGTCCCTTAACAAAGTGAATGCTAAGATGGGAAATAATTTGGAAGATATGAATGACGTGACCCTTAACAAAGTGAATGTCAAGATGGAAGCGTGTGAAAGTGTTTGATAAACTTGACCCTTGACAAAGTGAATGCCAAGATGGAAGAGTGGTTCAATGTGGTGAAGGTTCTCATCCTCTAATAAAGTGAATGATAGAATGGAGGAGAGTTATAGTGAAAAAGTCCAAATGTGCTCAACCTCTAACAATGTGAATGTTATATTGGAGAAGTGAGGATAGATTGATTGCAAATGTACTCTACCACTTAGCAAAGTGAATTCTAGATGGGAAGAGGGTATGAAAAATGAGTCAAATCATATGTGATGTGTTCAACCCTTAACAAGAATTAGTTAAGAAGGAAGATGTTAATGAAAGGACAAGACTCAAATATCAACAACGTAAACGTGGGAAAAGAAGATATGATGAAGTGTCTAAAACAAAACAAATATTTTTCAAGTTAGAGATGTGAAGAAATCAAACGTATATAGTTTAATGATGATGATGTCAAACTAAAGGATGTAAGAAGAGAATAAAGATAAGATGTGATGAAATTGATTTATGATAAAGTGGAACACAACACTATCAAGATGTGAGTCGTAAGATGAAAGTTCTTGAGTGAGGATGTGGATATCTACAACTCAAGACTTGATGTTGAAAAGAAGATGGAAACTTAAAATTTGGGGAATGTAATCCAAATGTTTAAGTGTCGAATGAAATGGGAGATAAAATCAAAATGAGGTGAGTACAAAAGATAGAATAATTTGATGACCATGAAAGAGGAAGACTCAAATAAGTGAATGAGAAATCCAAATTAATGAATAAGATCAAATGGAGAACACAATGAGGATGAAAAGATTGAAATAATGAAAAAGAGATGAAAGTTCCAAAAGGGGAATTTCAAGAGTAAAATGAAAGTTAGTGAATGATTGATGATGAAGAGAAAAGATGATGAGAAGAAGAAGTAAATTTCAAGTCCAAATAAGGATAAATTTGGAAATAACGAACATAATACAAGATGAACTCAAATAAGGAATATTTGGGATTGTGTAATGGAAATGAAAAATAATCAAAGTAAAGTGTACTTGAAAAGATGAAACGAGGATGAAAGTATAATCCAAACAAGGAGTGTTTGGAAAATAATGAAAAGATACAAACGTGAAAGATGGATCCAAAACAAGGAATGTTTGGGAAAAAGTGAGTGTGGAACACCACTACAAAAATAAATAAAACAAAAGAAGAAAATAGAAGAAGAGTTTTTGTTTAACTTTTTGTTTTTGGCATCTACCTTCAATTGGCTTGGACAATGTTTGGCTTCCTACGTGTCTCTCTCAACTATGTGTTAATAGTATATCCAAGCAAGTGCAATGCTATTACTAGCTGAAATCTTTACTTTACCCCCTTTGAAGCCACGAGAAAATATATTTCTCATACTGAATCACTGCTTGGGGTCACCACTAAGGATATCTATGACTCTAACTCACAAGGATTTACTAGTAAAGTAGGAAAAAAGGTTCCCGTTTCATCCACCAATTCCCTCAATGTGTGGAATACTTTAGGCTTCCTAGAACCACCCCTTTGTTGTAGCTTAAGGCTTATTCCAAAGGGGTTATGTTCTAGTTAAGCGGTCGAGCCGTAGCTCTTAACCAAACCTGCAATTATAGTGTTTTTAATGTGGTGTATTTTCTTATCTTTTGAGCTTAATGTGGTTTATTCGTACACCATTTAGCAACCTGTAATTAGTAGTGTTTGAGTGTTTTATCAATCACGGTGAGAGCGGGTCCAAAAGAAAAGATTAAAATGTTTTCGAGAAGGAGGTAAAAAAAGACAACGAAAGCTAACCCACATTTCTGATTTCCAAGGTCACTTAAAAAGAACAAGGAAATAGCATACGTGTGGATTGGATTTGATTAAATGAAACGTTAGTTACCTAAAAAACAAAAAGAAACGACCGTGTTTATGATTCCCAAGATCACTTAAAAATGTGAGGGAAGAGCATACGTGTGGTCGTGTCATGATTCGTCTCACAAAAACAAAAGAAAATGACAAAGGAAAAGTATGCAAAACACGTGAGAAAGAGTTAGTCTATGTAGAAAAATGACTAAATGGTGATAAAAATTCTTTGAGCGAGGATAAAAGCGATCAAAACGCTCAATAAACCTGCAAAATGAAGGTAATGAATTAGTCTATGTGGATTAAAAATGACAAAATCAATAATTCAATGACCTAAGTTAGTGGGAAGGGCTCAATAGAAATTAATGAGACCAATAATAAAAAGAAATAGCTAAGAAGAAAAAATAAACAAATTAAAATGAAACTAATTAAAAAGAGTACTAATAATAAGAATAAGAATAAGAAATAGCTAAAATGCTATCCTAATGTAAGAAAAATAAATTAAAAGAAAACAAAACTAAGATATAAAATTATTATATTATAAACCTAAATTTAAAAAAATAAATGTATAAGCCGAAAAACTATAGGTTTGCAAAACCAAAACCTAAGGAAACAAATAAAGTGAGAAAACCTAAAAAAGAAGCTAGGAGTGCATAAACCTAAAAGAAAGTAGGAAACAAAGAAAATCAATGTGAGGAGCTCGGTAGGTAGGAGCAATGGTAGCGCGAGGATGGACAAGCCAAAGGATTAGTGGGTCTGGTTTGGACTCATGTGAGATTTCCGGGGAGTTGGTTCACAGTGTTGTGGGAGCTTGGTGCGGTGAGTTGAATGGCTCACTAGGTATTGGAGGGTTAGGTCTAGGTTGAAATGGGGCTGCACATCGGGAGAGGGATCGGGGGAGTTGAAGGTATTGGCGGGGGTGAGAATAGGGATCAAATATAGCTCGCTCGGCTGAGCCAAGATCGAGGTAGGGTGGGCACGAGATCTGGAATAGTATATATTTCAGGAGACAGGATAAGGGGGAATAATGGGGGTAGGCATATTGTGTGTCACGAGGTGGGCTTGGGTATTTCGGGTATTTCTTAGGTAGTATGGGTTAATATCATGTGGTGAGTTAGGGTAAGTGTCCGATTTAGGGTGGGAGTTAGGTTTGGGGTTGGGGAGAGGAGTGTGAGGGGACTCTCGGTCGATAGGTGAGTTGGGGAGGGAAGAGATAAGAGGGGTAGGGGTAGTTTGGGATCTAAGGTGTTAGATGTTTTTAGGTTTTCTACAATTTCTTCATTGGTATGCATCCTCCTTCCATTTTTAGACTTGAAAAGCTACTACGAGGCTTTTTGTTGGTGTAATGGAAAGAGTAGTTATGGCAACTAGTTTGAAATAAATATCCTCAGAAGATTTAAATCAAATCTTCAATCTAAGCTTGGCCTAGATGAAGCATTTTTAGGGATTTGTTTTAAATTGTAGACCCAGGGGATAACAAAGGGCCCTTGACATATTAGGAGGTTTAGCTTTCCCTCCTCTTAATATTGATTAAGATCAATCCTATTTTCTCATCTTTCCAGGATGATGTACTATCATCTCTTCCAATGGGAGCACTAAAAATATCCAGAAGAGTTAAAGAAATTCTAGATTGAGAGGAGGCCTACTGTGATAGGGATGGCTGAATATAAATGTCCCTTTTTATGCAATGAAGGATTTGTGTTGAAATAAGTTCCCCAAGATTCTTATGTGTTTTATGAAAAGACTTTGATTAATACTATGCCTACCATTTCTCACAAAGTGGAAGAATTGGAGTGATGGATCATTTCTCTAGAAAAAGGTCCAATAAGACTGTACCACCTCAACAATCTACAATGTCAATACCATTAGTGAGAGGGAAAAGGGGGAAATCAAGATCTCAACCCCCAATTGTCATTTTGGATGAGGAAGAAGTAGAGCCTTCATCTCCTTAGTGTTCTAAGGCATCAATTTCTACTACCAAGGAGGGTAAGGGAAATTCTACTCTCCAACCTTCCATTCACTTAGTGTAGTGCACTCCTTTGATGGAGCAAAAATTATCAGGACCTTTGCATGTTCCTCTCCTAAGAGAGCATCCACCTTTCACAAGGAGATGTAAGGGTGAGTCTAGTTTAAAATCCCTTGTTCCACTAGGTCCCCGGCTATAATACTTACTCTTCCACCACTCCAAATGATCCTTCTCAACCTATTCCTAATCAATCAAATTCTTACAAATTAAAAGGAAAACGACATTTCCTACATGTGGTTTAGATCTTCTAGAATGGGTATCATCTTACCAGAAGAAGATATAGCTGAGGAATATCATGGATGACCCTAGGATGACTGTTGAATCATTGATGGATATAGGGATGTCTCAAGATTTTTCTAGGTTAGTTGTATTCTCTCAAACAATTCAAGGCTAAGAGGAGTTTATACTAAGGAAGAGCAGGTTGCTAAATAGAACTCCCCATTTATAGAAGATTTCAAGGCAAAATCAAGGATGACTGAATGCTTTTCTTTTCTTGGTTTCTTTCTTATATGATTCTTAATAATGTATGTAACTTTTCTTCATGTAAATTTGGACCCCTATAAAACCCTAATTTTGATTCTTGAAAATATAACTTCAAAGTGATATTCAATCTTCATGAAATAAGAGTAATGATTAAAATAAGATGAAAGAATAGTTCAAAGAAACAATCCTAATCTTTCTTATCAATCTTCATATTCCATCATCTTGGCCTTTATGGTGTTGAAAAATCAAGGTTTTCCTATACAAAGTATCCCTACATTGGTCCATCCTTTGTTTGTATTCCCATGGATTTGATTGTAACTCTGCAATTCCTCTAATCTCATATCAATGGTGTCCATGGTTTTGTCAACCCACCTCTTTTTTGTCTTCATCTTCTCCCGAATTCATTCAAAACCTCAACCCTAATTTTAGCCAAGTCTTCAATTGCATGCTTTATGACACGGGATCACATTCAATCCTTTGAATATCGATTCATCTGCTTCTTTTTTGGTCCTTTCAATGGTGGTAGCCTCTTTGTATGAAACATGGAGACCTCACGCATCTTTGGGGCTTATAATTTTCTCTTTCTTTTGAATCTATGCTTGGGTGATACTTTAAGGCTTGCGAGCTCTTCTTCTTTATCTTGACTTTTCAACCCACTTGGGATACCTTGTTGTGAATTAGCCACGTGGTCGATTCTCACTTCTTAAAGCCCCCTGATTCTTTTTGTATTCTCGAATATGTGTTGAAAGGAAGGGACATGTGGATACCTTCATCGTCCAGTTCCATACTTTGGCAAAATTGAGTCTCACAAAATACAAAAAGAACACCAAAAGGAAAAAGGGGACGGGGCAAAAAAAGTGGTGGGCATCGGAGATATTTTTACACTTTGCACTTCATTGACTTATCGTCAAAATTACAACATTGGCCTGATTCATGGTCAATTTTCACAAGGATTTTCAAGGAAACATGACTATTACATTCCTCGACCAAAAAAAGGATTCACATCTTAAACATAAGATTTTTATTTTCATCCAACATGATCCTATCTTTGAGCATACGTTTTGAAACATGGGAAAATTAGTGAGAAATAATTTTTTGAAGGCATACATTAGATAAAAGGGTGAAATAAAATCGAGCACCAATAATTATGATGTATGATTTGTTTTGGTTTAATTTCTAAGTTGTTAATTTGATGGAAACTAGTTATATAGGCATGGTTTGGTTTAATTTCTAACTTATTGATGTTATGGAAACTAGATATATAGGCATAGTTTAGTTTAATTCCCATGTTAATGATGTTATGGAAACTATATATATAGTCATGTTAGTTGGGTCAAATAGTGGAAAAATGGTGAAAGAGGGTAGAAAATGGTGGCCAAGCTAACTTCCGAAGACCACATGTCTTGAAGTGCTACATGTTATCCAATTTCACTACCTTAGTGAAGTGGAAAACTAGCAAAGCTTACACCATGACATGATGGGGACCCACTAGTATCAAATGCAAAAATTTGATGCATAGCTTTGAGACACCCTCATACACTCCACTCAACTCTGGTGCACTTGAAGTGACCCAAAATATTGATAAGATCTAAAGGGATTGGAAAAATTAATAAGGTTACATCTCTAACCCTTGTAAATCCAACCTAGCTCATGGTTGAGCTCTTTGCATTACCAAGGTTGTCTTATGAAGAAGAGAGAGATGTTTTCTAAAATTGAGTTGAAAGGATGTAAATGAGCTCATTTGACTCAGGTGAGATATTTTTTTGAAGAACTAAGTTTTTGTAGAGTAGGTATTGAGTTGGTTCTTGATAATATGCTGGTCAAACACTTCAAATGAATTGAGCTTGGGTAGAGAGCAAGTGACCAAGTCATTATGTAGAATGGTGAGTTTTCTAGAAGACTAAGCCCCCTCTTAAGTTGATCAAGGCTAAGTTAGTATATCAAGCTACCCAGAGAGCTCATGGTTGATATCATTGAGCTAATAAATGCTACCGAGTTTTCCACGGTCATTGATTTGGTTTTAATTATTACATCAAACCATTTTGAGGATCTGGGCTCTTAAAATGCAAATGTAATGGCCGAGCTTTTGATAGAATGAAGTGTTAAGAAGATGAGACTCAAACTTGGAGGGACTCAATGATGGTAAAGAGGAAATTCAATGTGTCATGCCTCAAAAAACAATGCAAAGTGATAAACCAAGATCAAACACTTGATTGAATAACAATCTCAAGGATTTGATTAGAGAAAACAATGGAGGTCAAGCTTGGCTTGAGTAGTGGGTTTCGATAGTCACTAACAAGACTTAGAAAAAGAGAAAGAAAGTTTGGATGGCTCGCCTTGCCAACTCGGTGAGTCCCAAAAAAATTCAAAGAGGAGCCTTCATGGCCAAAGCAAGAGATGATGCCCCGAGAGAACACAAGGGACATGTGTGCGGTAAGCTCCAAGATCACCAACCAAATGAATGAGCCAAGGCTTGCGGGGATATTGATGATAAGGGGTCAAAGTGGCTCGAGTGGAGATTGTTCATCATGTCCCTGCAAAGGCTGAAACATCCATAGTTAACGAGATGTAGGGATGGAGGAGGAAAATGACACAAACAGCCCAAGGGTGGGTTGGGACATCCAGGGCTTGAAATTACTGAAATTCCCATGGGCAAGTTATGTGGTGAATTCGGTGGTTAATGGCTCATACGGCTGGTCAACAAAGGATGGATGAAAGAGTATGGGAGAAGTTGGTTTGAGCATCCCACAAGGCATGGGATGGGACATGAGGAAGTTCCCTCGGGGTAAATCAAGCCCGTGATACACATAACTCAAACAAGATAGGTGGTGCAAGATGACACAAGCATGGGAGACCACCAAGCTAAGAAGATACATGGCACCAAGGTGTTAGGGGAGATAAAATCAGAAAATGTAACAATGAATAACATGGAAATAAGAGTGGGGTAGTATGAAAAGTCACGGTCAATGCAAAATTAGGGGACCTCAACATTTGATGAAGAGTCTGTGTGGCACACCTAGCGATTGGACAAGGTGGGGTGGTGGATAAAGGTTAGCAAGTAGGTAAGGATCCTAAGGCATAAAAAAATTCCAAATAAACATACATTGAAAAATGGCTCGATAGTGAAAGAAATTGCCATTTCAGTAGAAGCTGGCCGGCCGACTGAAGACATATGAAACATTAAAACATCAACTCCCCTCCACCAAATAAAACCAATCAAATCAATGATGGACCCACAAAATAAAAATAAAAATGCAAAATTGTTTAAAAGAGATGCAAAAAACATTGAAGAAAGAGAGAAAATATTTTAAATGTGTCTTTCTAGCCAAATATTAAATCCACAATTCCATGAGATGGAAGATCAACGTGTAAAGCTCAAAATAGCCACTGCACAGAAGCTCATATCTTGAGCATTTCTTAACAAAATTACACCAAATTTGTCTCATTGGAATAGTGATTCGAGACCTTCACATAAAAGTAAATAAATCCATAAATTGATGAAGATTTAGACATGAATTTTATAGAAAATGAACCTAGTTCAGTTTGGTTGTTGGATGGTAGTTGAGAAAGTAATTAATGGGCATAGGCAGAATTTTTCTCTCCTTTGCGGGTTGAATATCAATCAACGATGGATTTTCAAGATTTTCTATCATGATTTCCACCCACTTTGGGCACTTTGTAATTAGTGCAAAGGGAAATCCAAGTTTACTCTCTCTCTCCTCTTCATTCTCTATAAATTAAGGAGTTGTCTCATTATAAAGGGGATAATTTTAGAAGAAAAACTCCGTCGTTTTGGTTTTGTGAAGCTAATGTATTCTGAGACCTTCATAGTGGACTCCTTGCATGGTGATCTAGGCTTTTCATTTGTAAGAGTTTGAACTATGCATATCAATGAAGCAATAGATGCAAGTTTTTGGATGTTTCTTCCCTTGTTGTGTTTATTTGTAGTTTTTTTCCTCTTGATCTTATTGCGGGTGTATTGTTTCTACTCTATTCTCTTTCAAGGTTCACTTTTGTTATGTTTCTTCAGAAATTTTGTTGTGAATGTTGTTGTTAAAGCTGTGGAGAAGCTGTCATCACCCTTTCTAACCTATATTTTGTTCTCATTTTCACACATTAGATGTTATTCTCGTACCCTTATTTTTTTGCATCACCTCTCGTAGTGTGTATTTCTTTTACTTTCATGCTCTTTCTCTCTCCCTAGTCCCTTGGAAATTGTAGGATAGAGATAGTATTTTTCTTTCATTAGAGTGAGTTTTCACTAGATTAGGAAGAGGAAGCTATCGACACTAAAATTTTCTTCCATAATTTCTATTTCATTAATGTATGTATTAGGAATAGGATGTTGTTAAGTATACTTAGTAATAGCGTCGATAGAAGATAACGGCGCCGTCAAAAGTATGGTGCCGCCAATAATGTGGAGTACGGTATGATCAAAGTACAATAGGAATGTTGTAAAAGTAAATATTTGTCGTAAGTGGTCCGGTAATGTTAAAATGTCAAAGTTTGGGTAATTAGAGAAGTAGGGTCTACATTATTAGGAATTAGAAATATTATATTGGTAATAAAGACAAGGAGTGCGGTCATAAATATTTTGTGTATTTTATTTGTAAAAAGTCTAAAAATGTGGAACCCATGTAAAATGATAAGGTTTATCTTATCTTAACGAGATAAGCTTACATGTACGAGATAAGAGTTAAGGTATGGAATATGATTCGTCAGAGTGGATTTCTTATCCTATCTTAGAGATAGGATGGATAAGCCTGGAAGTTCTATAAATAGAGAGGCCACCCCCCTCATTTAGCATAGAAAGAAGTAGTGAGAAATATTGTAGGAAGTGTGCAAAGGAAGCCATCGATTAAAGGTGTGTTGAAGAAGCCATCGAGAGGTGTAATTGTAAAGTTTCTCCCATAGTCTTGTTGAAGTACCTCATGGGTGAGATTGTAACAATTTCATGTTAATATTATAATTTACTTTGATATTTCAGATTTGTCATCATTTCGTCTTATCATAGTCGATGGTATTCTTGTGTTCGGTTGTTGTTTTGTTTCCAGATTACATCCACCAAACTAAAGGCTGTGCATTAGTAAATAATCATAGCACGAGGAGTTCCCGGTGAAGAATTATCATAGTGCCGGATTGGTGATGACATTTTGGTTCCGTTGCGAGACCATTCCTCGTTGGTGGATTTTCTGGAGAGATATTCCCACTTAGTCAAAAATCAATTAGAGGGTAACCTTGTTTTTCTTTGTGCGTAGTAGTTCTTATGGTAAAGTCATTTTACCGTGAATAGTAGTTACCATGATAAAGTCATTTTTGCTGTGAATAGTATTTATCATAGTAAAGTCACTTTTTACCATGAATAGTATTTACCATAGTAACTTCACTTTTTACCGTGAATAGTGTTTACCACAGTAAAATCAGTTTTTACCGTAGTAAGTCAAGTTTTACCATAGTTTACCATGGTCATTTCTATAGTAATTCCAATTATTTGTGCACATAAGTCTTGTTGATTGTACTTGTGGGTTGGTATTTCACGGTGGTTACTTTTAAAAATGGGAAAGATTCCTGATTTTTCAGCTCAATCTAATGAAGATGCTTCTTCTTTCATTCAAGTGTTTAAGCGATCTTGTATTTGTAATGGCCTCATAAGAAGGGAACAATAGACTGAATTTTTTCCTACCTTTTTGGATGGTTTAGCACTTAGGTGGTTTGAAACACTAGGTGATAATGTGAAAAATTCATGGGATTTATTAACTGAAAGTTTTCTTGAAGAATTTGGTGAACAAGCGAGAAATATGCGAGATCTCATGATCGAGATCACAAAGCTATCCCAAGGAGAGAAGGAGAAGATAAGGGATTATCATGCTCGTGTTCTAGAGCTAAGGAGGAAGCTCGATGCCTAGATCCGGAAGGAAGGACTAGCGGATGGGTTGATGAATGGCATGGATAATCTCTCTCTGTAAGCACTTCATTCTTGGGATGAAGCGGAGAGATCGACAACGAGTGAAGTATGACCACCCGGCTACCATTGAACAAGAAAAGGAGATTTCAAGAAGGCAAGAAGAAGTATGGAAGAGGAGCCCAAATAAATTGTTGTTAAAGTAGAGCCTACACGAACCTTTGCTCCAAAATCCTGACCACTCCCGGTGAGCACAAATATTTCTCCCTAGTACATCTCACGAGTATGAAGATCTACTTAGGAAGATGGGCCAGTTAACTATTAATCTTCTTCAAGGAAAGGAATTTAGTTCTCAAGGAGGAGATAGAGGTCCAAAAAGAAATATTTCTGAAGTTGTTTGTTATGGTTGTTATAAAAGGGTCATTATAAGTATAATTGTCAGATAGAGCTTCTACATCAGTACAAGAGATAATGATAAAGGAAAAGCACTGTGAATTCTCTTGATGTAGTAGATAAGAGTAGAAATAATGAAGTAGATGTGTTTGTAACAAAAAGAAAGAAAGAAAAAGATAATCAAGATGGAACTGATCCTAAGAAGATGAAAGGAGAAACTAGTAAGAAACATAGGAGAAGAAAGTTGGGTGTGCGGGACTTTACGATTTCACGAGGCAAGGACCATACTCCATCTTGGAAGATCTGTCCAAAAGGCCTGCAAATATTACATATGGTCAACTCTTGGCTATGTCTTCTGAGAAGAGGTGGGAGTTGCGAGGTGGACTCAATGCTCAAAGGAAGGAGGTTGAGGTCCCTGTTTTGGAGGCGAGGCGAGATCCTATGCTCCACAAGCTGAGGTATTATGTAATGGTATTTCAATTCATGATGTCTTAGTTGATGGAGGTGCTGCAGTTAATGTAATGACCGAGTCTGTAATGAATATGTTGGGTTTAAAAATTGATCGCCCTTCAACACTTATGTTAAGGTCATTAAATAAGGAAAAACTAAACCAGAAGGTGTAGTTTCAAATGTGGCAATATCTGTTATGGGTGTTGTATGTGTGGTAGACTTTCAGGTGATGAAAAATGGTACTGTTGCGTACCCAATGCTACTGGGAAGACCATGGCTAAGGAGAGTTCATGCAAGAAACTACTGGAATGAAGGTTTCATGACACTTGGACGTGGTAGAGAGAGGGTGAAGATAAATGTGATCCCTTGACATCATAAGGCGAACACTGTGGATTCAAGTGATGAAAGCTGATGATTGGACATCCCTCGATTACTCTAGTACCGGTGAAGTGGACATGAAGATGAAGAAAGCGAGGTGGATGTTTGGTCATGGATATCCTTCCAATCACACCAACTCATGACCCCATAAAATTATACGAAGAAGAAGTTGATGATCGTCTCAACAAATAAAGATTGGTGATCTTTGTGATGGAGAGTGAGAAGGAATCCTACCTCCGGCTCTTTCGAAGGTACATACACCTATTCACTTTTGATTACAAGGAACTCCGTTAAGTAAGTTGGGTAGAACATTCTATTGAGCTGGTAGATGGTGCTAAGCCCATAAAGTAAATGCCATATAGAATGAATCCTAATTTTTCCAAGCTGTAAAAAAGAAATAGATAAGTTGCTTGATGCGGGATTCATATTTGTTGTAGAGAATTGAGAATGGGTTTCTCCCATTTTGATTTTAATAAAAAAGAATGGGAAGCTACGCATTTGTGTTGATTACAGGAAGCTCAATAAGGCAACAAAGAAGGATCATTACCCTCTTCCATTTTCAGATCAGATCTTGGGCCGAAGTAGGCGGCGGGAGTGCTATAGTTTTTTGATGGATATAGCGGCTATAACCAAGTTCGTATAGCGAGAGAAAGATCAGGTGAAGACCACGTTCACCACTCCTTGGGAACATTTGCCTATAGAGTTATGCCTTTTTATTGTGTAATGCTCCGTGCAACATTCCAGTGTTTGATGAATAGGGTGTTCGAACCCTACATTGGGACCTTCATCAGAGTATTTTTGGATGATTTTTGCATCTATGGGAGCAAGTTGGACCACCTGCACCAAATGGAGACAGCATTTCAAAGGTTAGATGAAGCACAAGCCTCACTAAACCCTATAAAGTGTGTCTTTGGATGTTCTAAAGGCATTTTGTTAGGGCATGTTGTATCCAGAGATGGTATTGGTACTGATCCTGATAAAGTTTCAAAAATCAAAGATTTACCATTTCCTCTTAATAGAAGTAAGTTGAGATCATTTTTAGGCCATGTGGGTTACTATAGAAGGTTCATCAAGAATTTCTCAAAGATTGCATAGCCACTAACCTAGTTCTTGAAGAAGGATGTTACTTATGAACCAGGAAATAAGGCGCATGAAGATTTTGGACAATTGAAGGAAGCCCTGGTGTCTTCACCTGTTTTGAAGAATCCAGATTGGAGCAAGCCATTCATTGTGTACACTGATGCCTCAGATGCAGCACTAGGAAGTACTTTGAGCCAAAAGGATGAAAATGGGAATGAACATCCAATTTACTTTGGGAGCAGACAAATGAGCGATCTTTGAGGTAAATTATCTGTATGCTGAAAAAAAGAGGCTCTAGCTATCATTTTCTTTGTAAAGAAGTTTAGAAATTACTTGCTAGGGCAAAAATTTCTAGTTGTGAGATCATCGAGGCTCTAAAATATATTGTGAATAATCCTAACCCATCGGGGAGGATAGCAAGATGGATAATTTTGCTACAAGAATTTGAATTTGATATTATAGATAGGGAAGGAAAGAAGCATGTCAATGCGGATGCACTCTCTCGAGCCTATGATGGTTTAGGATCATCTTGTGATGATGATGATTTCCCGATGCTGAGCATTGTTATCCTTGACACAATCCCTAGTGAATACATAGATATTTGGAATTATACGAATGAATTCAAGTTTCTGATGGTGCCAATGCAAAGACTAAGAGAAAGATTACTCAATCCGATCGTCCATATTCTATTCTGCATGGAGTATTATTTCGAATAGGACACGATGGAGCAAAGTACAAGAGGCGATTGGACGTGATCAAGGGAAGGAAGCTGCTAGAAGAATTCCACAATGGTACATGTGGAGGCACTTCTCTCGACAACTTATAGCAAGAAGGATCTTGGATGCAGGTTATCACTGGCCCACTCTTTTTAAATATTGTTATAATTATTGTAAGACATGTGATATTTGTCAAACACATGGTAACCGTAAGACTTCATCAGCTCCATTATGTCCTATTCTTCCCCTTGGTCCCTTTGAAAAGTGGGGAATAGACATTATAGGTCCACTTCCAACTACATCATGCCAAAATAAGTATATTGTAGTTGCCACAGATTATTTAACCAAGTGGGTTGAAGCTAGGCCATTGAAAACAACTTCCATGGATGAAGTGGCAAGGTTCATGTATGAACGCATTGTCACCAGATTTGGTTCCCATTAGAAATTATAATGAGATCAAGGAAGCCACTTCATTAATGAGGTGGTAGAAGCCCTAGTCAATAAGTTTTCTATTAAGCACATGATGGCAACAACATACAAGCCAAGCACAAATGGATAGGTGGAACGAACAAATTTTGTGTTGTGTCAAATTCTAGCAAAAGATGCAGCCTTGCGCAGTACATAAATGGGATAAAAGGATTCATGCGGCATTGTGGGCATATAGGGCAACATCAAAGTCAGCAACAAGATACTCCCCATTTCGGTTGGCCTATGGCATTGATCCGATTCTTCCTATTGAGTTTGATATTCCCCTTTGAGAGTTATGAAAAATGAAAGGATGGATGAAAGTGATTCAGTAAAAGAAAGGTTGGTACATCTTCATTTGCTAGAGGAAATGAGGGAAATAGCAAAGGATACAAGCCATAAGAAGAAAATGAAGCAGAAGGAGTACTTTGATCAAAAGATCCGGTGGTCTCCATTTCAAGTGAATGACTTGGTTCTAGTATATGATTCCAGATACAAAAAAAGAAGACAGAGAAAATTTCTTCCAAAATGGATGGGGCCCTACAAAATAGTAGCTGTGCATGAAAATGGTACGTACCAACTGGAGGAATTGGATGGCACTCCCATTACGAAATGGGTCAACCACGACAAGTTGAAGATTTTCCAAGCACCAGAATAGTCTACTCCGAGGACGGAGTAGAAGCTAGGAAGGGGGAAGATGTCAACACTAAAATTTTCCTCCGTAATTTCTATTTCATTAATGTATGTATTAGGAATAGGATGTTGATAAGTATAATTAGTAATAGCGTCGATAGAAGATAACGGCGCCGTCGATGACAGTGTACGCCAATAATGTGGAGTACGGTAAGCAGTCAAAGTATAATAGGAATGTTGTAAAAGTAAATATTTGTCGTAAGTGGTCCGGTAATGTTAAAATGTCAAAGTTTGGGTAATTAGAGAAGTAGGGTCTACATTATTAGGAATTAGAAATATTATATTGGTAATAAAGACAAGGAGTGAGGTCATAAATATTTTGTGTATTTTATTTGTAAAAAGTCTAAAAATGTGGAACCCATGTAAAATGATAAGGTTTATCTTATCTTAAGAGATAAGCTTACATGTACAAATAAGAGTTAAGGTATGGAATATGATTCGTCAGAGTGGATTTCTTATCCTATCTTAGAGATAGGATGGATAAGCCTGGAAGTTCTATAAATAGAGAGGCCACCCCCCTCATTTAGCATAGAAAGAAGTAGTGAGAAATATTGTAGGAAGTGTGCAAAGGAAGCCATCAGTTAAAGGTGTGTTGAAGAAGCCATCGAGAGGTGTAATTGTAAAGTTTCTCCCATAGTCTTGTTGAAGTACCTCATGGGTGAGATTGTAACAATTTCATGTTAATATTATAATTTACTTTGATATTTCAAATTTGTCATCATTCCGTCTTATCATAGTCGATGGTATTCTTGTGTTCGGTTGTTGTTTTGTTTCCAGATTACATCCACCAAACTAAAGGCTGTGCATTAGTAAATAATCATAGCACGAGGAGTTCCCGGTGAAGAATTATCATAGTGCCAGATTGGTGATGACAGAACCAACCTTCTCTAGAGGTCTATCTCAAGTAGCAAGTCCCACAACTTGGAGATAGTACCCATGTTACCTAGTCACATTGTGAGATCAAGAACACACACTTGTGTAAATAGGAGGGTGTTGTTATTTGGTGATAACATTTCCTACATAGCCCTTGCAAAAGGGGCCTTAGGCCGATGTAGTTATCCCTTAAACCAGGGAAGAATAAGATAGGGTTAAGTAAGTTGAGTAGGTAGTTTTTGGGTAAGGCATGTTTGAAAATATGTAAATTCGATGTTGAATAAGTAATAGACAAGGTGAATTAGGTGTAGGCAAAGATAAAGGTATTATGTTTGATTCAATTTTGATTTTCTTATCTTGTTGAAGAAACAATGAGTAAACAAATAACAAACCAAAAGAAGTGGCATATCCATATTTATAAAGGAGCATAATTGTCATACCCCTAAACTTATTTAGTGTAATTCACTAGAAACAACTTTGCATGACGGATGGATCTAGAGTTGAAATAAGTTTCGTGATCACAATTTGTATAATACATGCCACATCCCTTAAGTAGATAGGAGTAAATAAATGAAGTTAGGGTGGAGTGGTTCTTTAAGCATAACCTTGTTGTGGAATATCATGCCTCTTACGTAAGATACCCAAAACTAGAATAGGAAATTCCATGGCCATAAGTTTGTATTTTTCTTGATTTTTATTTTTATTTTGCTTTTTTGTGTATAGATTGTTCATTACAGGAGTCTATATCGGGATAAATAGGTTCTCCTTGAGGTCTCTGTGAATCGATTGATGTGGGAAAATCCAGAATTATTTTATTTGAGAGATGAGAATAGTATTATTTTGGGGATAGACTAAGGGCAACAAGTGGCTAAGCTGTTTATAGATGTCCTTCAAGGAAGCAATCTACTTATAACAACAAGAGAGATATAGATATCCTTTTGAGGGAATCATCTATTTGTAAGAAGTTTGAATCAAGGAGTGAATTTTTTGTTATCCCATATATTTTTCTTTTATTTTTGTACTTGAAGTCATGGACGGGACTATAAAGGAGTATAAGCATTTTTATGAAGGAAAAACCATAGCACGGAAAGGTTAGCTATGAAAGAGGGGTTTCAAATGATGAACAACCATGAGATTCCATCCTGAAAAGGAAGAAAATTATCCATGAGAATCATGTGATTCATAGCACTCATATTAAAGAAAAGGTTGAACAATAACAAATAATCACACAATTATAGTTTACTAAATCGGTCCTAAAAGGAGGTAGGTGGAAGGAGAGGTTCACTTAAGGGATTAGCATGTAAGTGACATAAAGTGATGTAGTAATTTTTTAACAGTAGGATGGTCAAAGATACAAGGCATTAAGAGGCTTAGGTTCAAGTTTATCTTCAAGAGAAGATAAACGATAAGTTCCTGATCCATAGGTATGGATGACGATGTAAGGTCCAAGCCAATTATTAGCAAACTTTCCTCATTTAATTTTCTCCACTTTGGTCATATATTGGTTTTCCTTCAAGAAAAGGTCATCGATCTTGAAATTTCACTCATAAACACATTTTTGTAGGCACGCTTGATGCATTTTTGGTAGATTTGGAGATGGTCTAGAGTGTGTAGACAACGTTCATCCAATAACTCAAGTTGTGCCAAACATTCTTGGTGAAAATCTTCATCAAATAACATATCTTTGAGTGATATACAAACAAATGGAATTTGGACTTCAAGAGGAAGGAAAACCTATATACCATAGACCAAAGAAAAGGGTGTGGTGTCGATAGAAGTGTAAATACTTTGGTATGATAAGCCCATAAGGAAAAATGAATGTGTATGTGCCAATCCTTACCAAAGTGTCATCAACCACTTTCATAAGAATTTTGTTGAGATTTTTGTTAGATTATAGTCCACAACAGTCTTGGTTAAGGGTTGGCTATTAATATATGAGGTGAAGGATATGTTTTATGACAACGAGGCTACTAAAATTTCTCCCAAAAATACCATCATGAATTTCTTTGATAGTGTATGAGATTTAAGCGGTGAGGCACCGAGGAGGATACCATCAAAGACACATTTGTATAGAAGACCACCCATGATGAAGTAATAAGAGACAATTTTTAGGAAGGCTTGCCATCCATGCAAGTGAGATTGGGAGGCAAAATTGAAAGGGAGAGGTAGTCAATGAATTTATTACACCAAATTTTACATGGGTCAATTTCAATTCTTCCCACAAAATTAATGTTGTAGATAATATAAGAGGGTGACTATGCAACCATTGTCTTGTGAAAAATATTTTGGAGTCTAAAGGTGAGGTGGGTATTTGAGTGGCAAGGTAAGCCATGGTATCCATGAATTTGTTAATAGATCGTGGAGTGGTTTGAATGAGGAAGTGTTCAAACCTGGTCAACGATATGTTGGCATGATGTTTAGAATTGTGAAGCACCTCGTTACGACAATCGGCACAAACCATTGAATTGGTTCACAATCAGTTGAGATTCATCAAATATATTAATGGATTTAACATCTAGGGCTATGGAAGTTTGAAGACCTAAGACAAGTGCTTTATAATTGGAAATGTTGTTGGTGTAGTCAAAGCCCAATTTGAATGATAGGCATAGGCTCACCATCAAGAGGAATGAGGATGACCCCTGCACCACACTGTGCATTGAAATTTGGAACCATCAAAGAATAAGGTCATTTGGTAGACAATATCATTGAGGGAGAGGGAAGTGACAGATTCATCAGGAAAATTTAAGTTAGAAGATTGATTTATAGGAAGAGGAGCATCTACAAGTTGATATGCAATGGTTTTTCCCTTGAAAAACTTTTTATGAATGAATTCTAGTTGTAGGTCTACAAGGAGCATGAGCTAATGCGTGGTGCATTGGTGTTGGTAAGGTTTAGCACACATGTAATGTAAAGGGTTAGTATTGGTGATGAAAAAAATTTTGTGGTTAAATAGGTAGTGACGAGGTTTGGTGGTCACAAATACCAAGCTAGGCAAAGCTTTTCGGTGCGAGTATACCTAGTCTCATAGTCTAAAAGATTACGGGTTTATGTAATAAAATTCTTTCTCCATGTGTTGTTTGTCATGATAAATGAATATGACACCCAAGGAATGGTCGAGTGGTAGAAATGTAGAAGTAAAAAGGTTTTTCCTCTTTAGGTGGGATGAGTACATGTGGTTGAAGAAGGTATTTATTCAACGCTTCAAAGGATTTGTGGCACTCATCGTACCAATTAAAAGAGATGGTGAAAAGGGTGACATCGGTCAGAAATTTGAGAAATAAAGCGTTGAATGGATTGAAATTTTCCTTGAAAATTATAAATTTTTCAAGGTTAGTATGGAGGCATCTCGAGAATAGCCTTGATTTTGGTGGGATCGACTTCGATGCCCCTACAAAGAGATGATGAAACCAAGGATTTTTTTGGAGAGAATGGAAAAGACACACTTCTTTGATTGAATGTGAACACAATATTGGATGAGATGATCAAAGATGAATTTAAGAAGCGTGAGGTGTTGAACATGACTTTTGGACTTATCGATAATTTCATCGACATAATCTTAAAATATTTCATGAATGATATTGTGGAAGATATAGGTCATAGTGCGTTGATAGGTGGCATCGGTGATTTTCAACCCAAAGTTCATGATGCAATAATGAAGGTTCCCCATAGGGTGATGAAGTTGGTTTTGTGTTGATATTTTAGAGTGATTAATATTCGATTATAACCCGAGAATCTATCCATAAGAGATAGCATCTCATGTTTGTTGTAAGATCAATGAGTTGGTCGATGCTAGGAAGAGGAAAGTTATCCTTGGGGAAAGAAATCTTAAGTTCATGGAATTCCAGTAGATGCATATTCCTCTGTTGTGTTGGTGACGGGAATAATGTTAGAAATCCATTATGGATAGTCGATGGGTAGAATGAAGGGAAAAAAAGAAGGGACTAGAGTTCTTCTTTCACAATAAGGGAAATGCGTGGATACATTTTTTTGTAACTTTTGTTTCTTTGTGCGGCATCGAGAGATAGTCACGATATTATGGACCACGATATTAGGGTCAATACTAGGAATTTCAACATAATACCAACAAAAAGTGTTGCTATGATCTTGAAGGAAAGAGGTGAAGGCTTTCTATTTGGCATAATCTAAAGATTGGCCTATATTTAGAATTTGAGGGTTTTCCTGAGTGTGAATGTTGATCTCTATGGTTGATTCATTCAGCATGGTTTGTGTCTCAAAAGGTAATGACTTGTGAATGTAAGAATCATCTACACCTAAATAGGTGAGAATAGAATCATCATCGTGACATTGACCAACATTGATAAAAGGTGTTTTTTCATCCAACATGTCAAGATAAAGAAGAAGGTAAGAGGGTGCCTCACCATCATGATGATAGGTCATAGGTCCCAAAGAAATGGTATTCATGATAAAAAGTTAAGAGGGACGGATTCTAGATCTATGGACTCCATGGGAAAATTTGATGTGGTAGGTTTGAGTTAGGTGGGGAGGCTTATCTTCCTCAATAAGCATTGCATTCTTAGGAGGAAGATGTGAAGAAAATTCAAGAGCACAACACTCTTTTTGTTTTTGGGTGGTGCAAGGTATGACTCTATGAAGACCTTGCTCATAAAGACCAAAGCCAAAACCCTTCCAAGAACATCGATGAAGAAAAGTGTGGGCGAAGTGGCAATTGGTGAGGTATTGGAAGTCAGATGAGAAAGGCTAGGTTTGGGTAGGTGGTTTAGGATAATAAGAAGAAGTATTGAGTCTCCCATATGTCAAATTGGTGCGAATATGGGGAGGACCCTATGGAAAAAATCTCTCTACACATGATAGTCATAAAGTGGGTGTTGGTGAAGGCTTTTGTACTCTTGAAGAGTAAGGAAACTTTCGATGTTGTATAAGTGGTACTCACCCAAGAAAAGGCATTGAAAAATACCTACTAAGGGGTTGGAGGTCTATACTTGGGCGGGGGATGGATGATCTACTTGAATCTTGTGAATGTGTGGAGCGTCATTTTTCGATGAAATAGGTTGGTGGTAGATGGGATAGCTATGGAAGCTACAGAAATAGTGGGAATAGATGGGCTGGCTATGGAAGGTATAGCGAAAGAAGTGGTAGATGAGGCAGTGGAAGAAGATGAAGTGGTAGAAGTGATAGATGAGGTAGTGGGAGAAGCTAAAGTGGTAGGCGTGGTGGATACCTTTACTATAATAAGGACATCATTTGGTTGGTAAAAAGCATGTTATAGGTTTTAAAAGGTGAAGGATCTAACCGAATGGTGTAGGGGTGCCCTTCATATTCAAATTTGAGGAAATGGTGAAGAGTCAAGGTACACACCCCATAGCGCAAATTCCCCTAAAGAATATATAATAGTTTGGGACTGGTGTAGGGACCCATGCGGATGTGGAGGATAATGGTGCCAAGGGTAGAATTCATGGCATCATTGAAAGAATGTAGCATAACAGGGTTATTATGCATGTAGTAGGAGGGTATTTGCAATTTTTCATATGCATGGGAATAAATGATATTAATGCAAGCACCTTCATCAATCATAACATTTCAAACGTGAGTATCATTGATGTAGGAGGTGATGAAGAGGGCGGGATCAAGATCATTTGATTGTAGAGGGAAATCTCTTAATCATCAAAACCTGATGGCGAGCGAAACACGAGGAAAGGTAGTGAGAGTATAATTTTGAAGTGGAGTAGTGAGGAGGCAATATGATGAGGGGTAAATATGGTGGCCACAAGTGTAGGATCATTTGGTGGAACCTTGATAGATTACAAGACCTCAATGAGGGTCTGACCATGAGACTCTAAGGTTTGAATTAGGTCGTACAAAGACATCTTCAGAGGATATTGATGAAGTTGTTTAATCATAGAGCGATTTGTGAATCTGTCAAAAATAGGATAAGCTGGCCCATGAATGGTCACCTTAGGGGAAGTGCGGGTGGAATGGTGGGTGAAGGTGCATTGGATGGGCTACTAGTTTTCTCTTTTCCTTTATCTTTTTTTGATCAAGTGGCTATTGGGACCATACTTATTTAAACTATCGGAGGAAGAAAAGAGGGTTGTGGAGATACAGTGAATGCCACTAAATAGATATAGGGATATACTATGTGACAACGAGTGAAGTAGGAATGAGATTCTCTCTAACAAGACATCTTCATCTAAGAGACCATCCGAAGTACGAGTTGAAGGGGAATGGTTTTTATAGCCTTACAACCTTCAACATAATACCCTCAATGGTGAGTGATGATATGCATTTTTTGGTGTCATCAAACCCTACTGGTTTGGATTTGAGTGGGTCATATGAATTAATAGCAAGCAAAGTGAGATAGCGGAACTTCTAACAACCTAGCGAGGTTTAGAATAGGATCCTATTAATGGATCAAAATGAGAAGTAAAAGTTGGCTTGGATGAAGGCACTGAGATGATTTTTGTGGGAGAGGTGTTACTGGAGGTGGTTTACATGTGACTACCTTTACGGTAGGTAGTGAAGGTTTTATTTTCAGTTTAGCTTGCACCTTATTTGGTAAAGGTGCAGGAGGGTGCATAAGGTAGAAGGAGATGTAGAAGGTGGGAATACCCTAGAAAGCCAAGGTGAGAGTGGCAAGTGTTGGAAATAGTGTGGTTAGGTAATGGAAAAGGTGTAGGTAAAATATGTGATGAAGGTGAATGTGGGAAAAAGAGAAGGTAAAGGTGTGGGTGCGGGTTTTTATGCCTTATATTTTCCTTAGTGAAGAGGTAACTCACCAAGTTGGAAGGGTGTGGGCCTAAAATTGAAGGTATATGCGAAGGTGAAAGAGAAGGCATGGGAGATATAAGGGTGTGAGGCCTAGGAGGTTGGGTCTTCCTCTTGGAATGGGAATCGATTTTTGTGATGAGTGGTGATTGAGTAGACAAGTATAGTTTCACTATGGGATGCAATATGTTAGGTTTTGGTAGGACACCTAAGGAAGTGGTAGTTTTAGGTGCAAATAGGGTTTTGGGTGAAGGGTGAAGGCGAGGTGAAGAAGATGAGGTTGACATGATCAATTCAAGTGACATGGTTTTAGTTTCTTTGAATACCTTAGGATAAATAATTGAGGTATCTAGGGACAACATCTACATTTAGGTGGATACAAGGAGTCGAACGTGCCCTCGAGTGTGGAGTAGTCAACATACTCTAATCGGTCCACCAAAAGCGAGAATGGTGTTGGTTTAGAATATGATGAACCAGTGGTGAGACCCATCTAGAAATCTGAGCCGTGTAGGTGATATAGGGAAGGTTTTTACCTCTGATTTAGTATGCAAGATTAATGTAAGAAGGTTTATAGGATCTTGGAATATCCTAGGAGAAGCATCGCCTATAGGAAGAGGAGATAATATTGGCTCCTCTATGGGTCAAGGAGAGGGAAAAACAAGTGATGTGGAATCCTCTTTAGGTGGAGAGGTAGATAGGGTTAGCTCCTCCTTAGGTAGTGGAATGGGTGAGATAGGCTCGGTGGTAGGTAGATAAATAGGTGGGGTAGGCTCCTCCATGGGTAGAGGAGTAGGTGTGATAGGATCCTCTGTGGATAGATGAGTAAGTGTGATAGGCTCAGCCATGGGTAGAGGAGTTCATGCAAGAATTTCCTTAATAGACGTGTGGGAGGAAAGCTGGATAGATGGAATAGGTGGTGTGTTGAAAATGACATGAACCTTGTGTACATGGGTGTCACTAGTAGAGGTATTTGAAGCCTAGTTTGATGATGGAGTATGATTAAGAAAAGGTTTCTTAAACACACCCATATTGGCGTTGGAAGGTGCATTAGGGTTGTCCAAGAAGAGATCACCATTATCTAACATTCCTTGGACAATATTCTTGAAAGTTTTGTAATTTCCATTGCTATGTCCCCTAACTCAGTGATATTTATAGAAGTCATTTTCTTTATACGCACGACAATGTCGACAAGAAGGATCAAAACCAATGTTTGGTTTGATAGGTGGAAGGGTGATGGCTTCATATTTTAAAATCTTTTCCAACACAAAAGAATATGGTTCTCCGATAGGAGTGTAAGCCCTCTTTTCATACTTGTATTAGAAGTTTTGAATATCGAAAGGTTGGTGGTGGTTTTGGTTGATTAGATGGATGAGAGGGGACAACTTTTAGAATCATGGCATTGACAGATCCTTTGGCCTTGGAATGGTTGTTCAGGTGATTTATAAGAAGAGTCATTTGATTTAAAGTTAGCATTCTTGTACATGCAACTTAGGTTTCTCCTCTTTAAGGACACGGATCTCAATTTCCTTGCTATTGAAATGGTTGAACTTGGGTAACTCCAATTGCGTGGGGTAAGGATAGATAGGTATGGATGGGTGGAGGGCTCGTTACTGATTTTTCATAAGTGAGTACATTACAAGATCTAAAAATAGAGGCCTCGAGCTTTTTCATTGTATCCAGCATCATCTTGATAAGATCCATGGTAATATTATATTGAGGAGTGCCCCTTGCGGTATAAGTAGGTAGATGAGATGATTAGGTCATAGATGGCATACCGGTGTATGTGGCTAGCAGGGCAAATATGTGAATTGAGAATTGGATATGTAGGTAGGAATAGATGATGAGGGCATGTACCTAAATACAAGGTGGATGCCATATGCTATGAATGATGCGGGGTGTAGATGGGAGGAGATTGTGTAAAGACCCTAGTAGTGATGGGTTGAAGAGTTTAGGGTAAAAAAACCAAATTATCATAATGCATATAGAATGTTGATGCAATTGGAGGTTGCAAAGTGATAGGTACTGATGATGTGGGGACCCCTATACCAGGAGCTTTGGATGAGGATAGGGAAGATGTCGAGGTTCTTACAGAGGTTGAGGGAGAAAGCAGGATGTTGAAGGTATGATAGACAGAAGGTGTGAAGACATTCAAGGTGCAATGGATGTTAAGGGTGTAGTAAGTGGTGTTAATGTGTGAGTAGGTAATGCTGAAGTAGCATTCACGGATATGGCAGGGGGCATGGAGGTAGGCATACCAAACAACGGTTGCAGATGGGTCATGGGTAGAATAGTGGGCAAGGTAATGTTGTAAGGATATGAAATTATGATTGTAGAATTTATTGAATTCTTCATTCACTTGTAGGTATAGTTATAGGAATGTTGGGGTCCATTGGTGAAGAAATAGACGTTGGAGAATGTGAAAGCAGTAACGGTACATAAATAGCATGAAAGGAAATTCTCGCTTTTTGTTGGCAAGTAAAACCATACAAAAAGGTTTAAAATATATGGGTAGTTTGAAATCATAAAGGTGACAAAACTCGAAACACATGTCAAACGAAGATGTATGTAAGATAGAAATAGGTTGTTGTTGCTGATAAAAATAAAAAACACAAAGACTAATACCAATCAATAAACTAGTGCCGGTTAGGTAGAAAGATCGATGTCGGTCCCACCTGGACCAATGCCATTAGGAAGGTAATCGATGCTGAATTCTTTTGTGAAAATGAAGAAATTTTAAAGATACGAGGAAGAAAAGTAGGAAATAGGTATTTTGGGATTTGTTAAAGGTGATAGAAACTCATAAATTGGTTAATCGAAAGAATCAGAAAAATAGAACAATAGTATCTATTCCGGACAAAATAAAATAAAAAATAGAGAGGGATTAATACTGGTCAATAAATCGGTGCTAGTATGATGAAATAACCAATGTAGGTCACTAGACCGATGCCAATTACTAATAGAAACTTGAAGAATGAAGAAAATATGAGTGTTTGAGTTAAATTTGATAAAAAAATCCTTGAAAGAGGGTGTGTATGACCAAGATGATTTAACACACTCTTAAAAACCAGAATTAACTAGCTTGCGATGATTGAGTGAGAAAATGAAATAAAAAAGTGATGAAAAGAGGCCTCACAACTCAAAATCTGTAGAAGACAAGAAAGAAAACCAAAATTGAACAAACAAAAACGAAATAAACACGTTATCCTCGGGATCATATTTTTAGTGTTTAGTTGACTTATGCCTTAAGATAGATTGTGAATGATATAGAATGTTTGGATAATGATGGTACCAAAAAGCAATCTATGGATGGTTTTAGGTTTTTTTGGTGAAGGATTTCTTGATATATACCTTTCAGTACATGAGGTCCAAGCTCGATATGATAAACCAACGAGAACACTAGGCGGGGCCCACTTGTCAATTAGTTTTTAAAATCCTTGATGGCTTCTTCCGGAAGGGAATGTTTAAGGAATTTATATATTGTGTTAAGTGATTTGGATAAGGAATGTGTGCACAAATGTGAACTATGCTCTATTAATCAATCAAAAATGGTCATGACCTTCGTTGTATGATTTCTACGTAATTATGTGAGCTAAATATACATACATACATGAATGAAATGCAAGTGTTTTAAGCCCCAAATCAAAATATGATATTCAATGTAAACAAGAGTGAATAGGAAGAAGAATGAACTTCAATAATGCAAGAACACAAGAAAGAAGAATGGATTCTTTTTAAATGCACCAAAATAAGTATTTCATTTAGAAAAATTAGAAAAAAAGGAGAAGATTACATACGAAGAAGATTTAGTGACTAACAATTTAGAAAGGAAACACACAAGATGAAACCTATATGAATAGAATGAAACCCACAAGTGAGGGTCCCACCAGGCATGCCAAAATGTTTCACCAAAATGTTGCATATAAAATAGATAAGGTAAGGTAAGGTGAGGAGAAATACCTATGAATTTGAAGAAGGTTTTGCACGTTATAGAAGTCCAAGATGATTGTGAAGAGCTCCTTTTGGCTAGGAAGGACTACCTAAGAAAGAACACAAGACCAAAAGATAGCATTAATAATATAGGTCGGTGGACTACCTAGCGGGAGCTAGATCCGGGAAGCGGGGTGCTTCCTAGAAGGTGTCAATCCACATTCAAATACAACTTAATGCAAATAAATAACATAAAAGAAGGAAATCCTACTATAGTTGTATGATTTAGGTATCTCACACAAATACAATAAGTTAGATTTAATCTAATAATGCATATAAGGCTGAATCTAAAAAGAGGGGGGTTGGTTGTAAAGGCTAGCACATATAGTAGAGGGTGTAGGGAGGGAGGTGGGTGAAGTTTGGTGAGGTCTAGGGAGGTTTTAGGTGAGTTATGGGCTTGCTGGTCTAGGGAAAAATACAGATATAGTGACCGATATCGATAGGCTAAGCCGATATTAGTACCTCATAATAGTTGATGCCGGTTGGGTGACCGATGTCGGTAGGGGTAATTATATTAGAAGGTTAAAATGGGTTGGTTGTGAACTCTCTGTGATTACACAAAGAGTTAGGAGGGCTTAGGCTAGGTGCTAGGATTTATGTGAAGACTCAGAGATGGTAAAATAGGTGTTTGACAAGTATACAAGGATCAAATGGGCAAGTTTTCGGGTAGACGGGTGTAGGAGGTATACGAGAGAGAAGTAATCTATAAAATAAAGGATTTAATACTAGAAGCTAATGAAACTTAAAAACTAGATTAAAATACTTATCGAGATGGAATGTTGATAGATGATGGTTATTGGTAGGTGCTTGGAGAAGAAATGGGTCCATATCCACCATAGAAGAAATGAAGAATCAATCCTTCCCGAGTTATAGATCTAAAGCTCTGGAGAAACCAACTGATTGTTGATGAAGAATGTGGGTGTTAAGGTACTATGTTAGTTTTTAGAATCTTGTTTTGAATGCCTAGATGCAAGAGCTAAGAATGTCAGAACTAAAAAATCCAAACTAGAAGAACCTAAGTGAAGGGTTGGAATTTCCTATTTAAGGAAACCGGTGGTGTTTAGGTGACCGAGGAATAACTAGCATTGGTTAGGGAGAAAAGGTCATATTTTACCAAAAATAGCATTTTCTCTCCATTTTTGGCATTGGTCAAGGTTTGTTATGGACTAGGAGTCTGGGTTGGTGCTAAATGAAGTGGGAAATTGGTAGGAGGGATAAGAGTTAATTGATGTTAGGGTTAGAATGAGTCTTAGTTAGTTAAGGGGATTGGTGACTTAGTCTAGGTTAATAAATACGCTTAGAATGGGTCCATGGTGAGGTGGAGGGGTGAGGGAATTATTAACTTAATATGGGTAATTATATTAATAATAATGTGTGGAGGGTCATGGTAAGGGGTATGTTAGTCGAAGGAGACCTAGAGGGTTGCGACCAAATTTTGGGTGTCTACATCTTCATTCTCCTATAAACAAAGTCGCATGCACCCCCAAAGAGGGGGCATCATTTGGGGTTTTTACATACTAAAAAAATATTCTACACTGTTTGGTCCATTATATACAACGAGTGGGTTCAGACTAGTCTACAAACCCCATACACAATGGATTTTATAGGACATGGTGTCCTTAACATTTTGGGAAGCTTGATTCTACGAGGATTTTAGGGTGGGTGTGCCTCTCTAAACTAATTCATCTAGTGGCATCGAGATCACCAAAAACAAGGACATACATAGATATCTATACACACGGTTAGAAGGAAGCAGATTAAAGGTTAGAGGACACAGAGCATTTCCTCCCTATAATTCTTGATTATGTTATGAGATCACCCAAAAACTCGTAGCATGGGATATCCTTATATTCTCTCTTTCTCAACATGTACTAGGTGCACATGTTCCATTTACACATTTACATTTTGTATTTTACATTTACATGATTTCATATACATGTCTTTTAAATTGAATTTTTACACATACATATTTAAATACTTGATCGTTTTCTCCTTATAGGTTTTTATGAGAAACAAGCGATCAAATGGGGAAATAACAACAACATCAATAAAAAAACTTTGTGACGGAACATGCTTTACTAACCATGTAGGTACATCACATACTACATTAGCTATATATGCATTCCACCCTAGGTTCACTCTCATCACTTTTTCTTTGCGCATTTTTCATCATTAGTTTCCATAATCCTATTAGCATAATTTAGCATAGGCATATTTATTACATTTTATTGCATTGTCTTTTATTTAATAATGTGCAACATGTGCACTCTAGTCTAGTGACTTGCATTCAATATTGTTATGTTGGATAATATTCAATATTGGTATTAGTAGTAATTACATGTGCATGTGAGATGGGTCTTATCATCTCGTAGTTGGTGCCTGATAGGGTGTCATGTCTATCCATATAGGGTTGTCTAATATCTATAAATATTACAGCTCTTGCATTATTATGTAATCTGATTTCATGATCAATAATATTTGTGAGGCTTCCGTCCCTCTTTGGTCATTGTAATCTTATTCTATTCTATCATTTGGTATCAAAGCTATACCATTATTATCATTTGGTATCAGAGCTATACCATTATTATCATTTGGTATCAGAGCAGGTTCTATCCAAGCAAGGTTGAAGAGGAGCACTATTGGAGAGGATCCATTGGAGAAGAAGATCTGCATCAAAGGAGAGCCATTGAAGCATCCCGCAGCCTCCATTCCTTCCAAGCATCCCTCAACTAAATTTTGACTTATTCACTTATTTGGAAGGTAAATTTTTTTGATTAGTCATTTAGCATAGCCAATTGATCTAACATATTGGTGGAATATTTTGATTTGGAGATCTTTAAAAAAAAAAGAAAGATCTTAAAGAAAAAAATTACAGATCTAAAAAAAAAAAAGATTTGTAAAAAAAAAAGAGATCTTAAAAAAAAAAAAAGGAGAGATCTTGAAAAAAAAAAATTGTAGATCTTAAAAAAAAAAAAAAAAATCAGATCGAAAGTGGAGGTGTGAACAATTCGGGAGCAAAGGTTGAAGTAGTCCCGTCAACAAAATTCCAGCGAGATAGCTCTTAGAAAAAGGACATAACTTTTTCATACAATGTTGGATTGATGTGCTGTTTTTTTTTCTAGAAAGATAAGAAGGAGATGCCCAACTTTTCAGTTTACATTATTTTCAAATTCGGCCTCTACATGTGACGAAAATTCTATACAAGTTAGATCATTTTTTTCTGAAAAAATCAGATCTAGCTGATAAATTGGTAAGATCTCAAAAACTAAGATTCAGATTCTTCTAAAATTTTATGAGTTTCAAGAAAAATATTTTATGAGGTTGCTGTCAAAATTTTAGAAAAACCCAGATCACGGTTTGTGAGAAACGGTGAAAACAATATTCAGATTGTTTGTTTGGATCTTGGGAACAAACAGGTCAGCGGTTCAATTCCCACTCTCTCCATATTTTTTATTAAATTAATTTTTTTGGAAAATTTGGAGAAATTACTAAATTTTGGGAGATTTCCAAATTTAGAAGCTCACCAAACATATTTAGAGCCACCGCTAAATTTAGTTAAAAAACACCTATTGGGGGTAAAAAAATATTTTTGGCCTAAATTGTGTATTTTGTGATTCTAAACCTTTTATTTCTAAAGAGGGGGGACACAAAAATTTCATTTTGATGTATTTTTGGAGCATTTTGTACTAATCTTGGTGCATAAAGTGAAAAAAAAGGTGTAAACTTTTTATTTTATGTTTGGTTCTATCACACGAGATCTTTGATCTCATAGCAAAGTTCGGTATATACGATGCCTCTGGGAAGCGCTTACGGGTGATGCCATCACGACTACTACTACACTTAATGCCTAACACAGTTTGCCTAAACGTTGTGCAGGCATCGACCCTATAAAATAGACGGGGAGTAATAAGGACACAATACACACATATTTGAGCCCTCCCATCCATTTTTGCTTGCACAAACCCCTCTCCGTACTGTCTACGTACCACATACGAAATTCTTTCACGTGCGTTAACACCTCTTTCCGTACTAATGGGTATATTGAAAGGGTGATCTTCTTCCCGCGTCTTGATGGGTATATCGGAAGGAGCATATATAGAAAGGTTTGGTATATCGGCACTGATGGTATATTAAGAGGAGACCATAAACATGGAGTGATAAGAACCTTACCCTTTGTCGAAATTCGAGTTTCAGAAATTTAGATTGTAGAAATGGGTGCACAAGCACAAAGGTCTTCTTGCGAGATTCAAAAGCTACTTAGAGAGGAGACAACTATGTTGCATGGAAAGCGAAGATCAAGATGTTACTTGAGTTTGAAGACCTATGGATAGTTGTAGATGGAAAAACAACAAGATCACTTGATGATGGAAGACAACAAATTCAATTTGTGGGGCCAATCAAAAGGCAAAGTTGATCATCTTGTTTGGTGTAATAGATGATGTGCAACCCCACATTAGAGATGCCACATCGGCCAAGGATGCATGGGATAAGTTGAGCACAGTCTATGAGGTAAAGAACAAGAATGCCATCCTCAACCTACTATCACAACTACATACTCTCAAGTTCAAGCACAATGAGAAGGTTGAAGTTTTTTTGAGATGAGTTGCTACTTTGAGGGCATCTCTATTGGCATTGGGAAAAGAGATAAGTGATGAAGACCTCATACCAATTGTGTTGTGAGAACTTCCTCCTTCCTACAGAATCTTTGTGACAACTATCAATATGAGTGAACACACAGTCACCTTTGAGAAGTTGGTCAATCTACTCCAACAAGAAGAGGCAATGAACAACAAAGATCATGAAGATGAGCAAGCACTATCTTCCAATCATAAAGGAAAGGGGAAATTTCAGTCCAATCACAAGAAGTCCCAACAAAATCAAAGTCAACAAAGGTACCAAAGTCAATGAGACAACACCAAGAAGTGTCCCATTTGCAATAGAGGGGGACATGACATCAAAGATTGTTGGTACAATTCCTACAAAAAGGGTTCATCAAGCAATTCAAAACCCAACAACCAACAGGGTAACAATAATTCAAATCAAGGGAAGTCCAACAATAACAACAATCAAGGGTAGAAAAATGGTAATTGGCAAAGAAAACCCAAACAACAAGGGTACATTGCCAAACATGAGGATGATTCAGATGAAGGACACCACATGTATTCTACTCAATTTGATGAAGAAACCAAGTCCACACAAGATATCTGGTATGTTGACTCGAGTGCAACTCAACACATGACTGGATGCAAGGATTGGTTCTACACACTACGTGACTCACCTAACAAGAACCATGTGTCATTAGGTGATGAATCATCATACTGATGTCAAGGGATTGGAAACATTTCATTACCTCTTGGAAAGCATGACTACAAAATCAGAAATGTATTGTATGTACCTGGGTTGACCAAGAATTTGCTATCAGTTAGTCAACACCTTGATCACAACTTGAAGTTAGATTTTGACAGTAATAATGGAGAAAAAGTGTGCTTGATAAGAGATAAGTCAAGAGGTTCCAAGATTGTAGCAAGAGCCTCCAATGTGGGATGCATGTTCCAACTTGATTTTGTCCACAAGGATGATCAAGCTCTAGTGGCCAAAGACACACAATTTGTAGAACTATGGCATCATAGATATGGTCACATCAGTTTTGGCTATCTCCAAACACTTCAAAAGGGCAACATGGTGAAAGGATTGCCTACACTCAAGCACAACACTGACAAGTGTCACAATTGCCTAGCTGGAAAGAAACACAGAGTACCCTTCCAGAAGAACACATATAGAGCTAAGGGAAAGCTTGATTTGGTGCACACCAATCTTTGTGGGCCCATGCAACCAAGTCATTCTGGATGTCAATACTTCATGCTTTGTGTTGATGAATACTCAAGAAAGATGTGGATATATTGTCTAAGAAACAAGAGTCAAGCCTTTGAGACATTTCAGAAGTTCAAAGCACTTGTTGAGAATGAAGTTGGTCGCAAGATCAAAACTCTCCACTCAGATCGAGGGGGGGAATTCACAAGCAATGAGTTCAAGACTTACCTGGAAGCTCATGGGATTCGTCGACAAATGCCTCCTACTCACACACCACAGAAAAATGGTATAGTTGAGAGAAGGAATCATACTATCATGGAAATGGTGTGATGTATGATTGATGACTCAGGTTTAACAAAGACATTTTGGGCAGAAGCTACAAGAACTGCAGTCTATTTGTTGAACAGAGTGCCCACAGTAGCTCTTGAAGGAGTGACACCTCAAGAAGCATGGTCAAATCGGAAACCATCAATTGCACACCTAAGAGTATTTGGGTGTAAAGCTAGCATGCACATACCCAAGAAGAACAGGAACAAGTTGGATATGAAAGCTGAGAAACTGATATTCATTGGATATAGTGAAGAAGCACTTGGGTACAGATTATGGGATCCAAAAGCAAAGAAAGTATACACAAGTAGGGATGTTGAGTTATTTGAGAAGAAACAAGCAGATGCTCCACTCAATGACTCAACAAACATGCAAAATACACCTCTTGTGAAGACAAAATTTTATGTTCCCACTGAAGATGACAATGATGAATTGGATGATGGTGAAAACTTGGATCCACCACAAGCCAATGGAACAGCTAAGAAGTTACCTAAATGGTATACTCAATTAATAAGAGATGAAAATTTGGATGAAGCACCTAGCACATCATCCAATCCTGGACCTAGAACTCGCAGTCAAGCTCGTGAAGAGGTCAATTATGCCCTAATGAGCAGAGTTGTTGAAACAGTTAAGCCATCTGATTCGGGGAAGCCCTATAATCAAAATCTTGGAAAGATGCCATGGATTGAGTATCGATCGGTGATGAATAACAACACATGGAAACTTGTTGACCTTCCACAGGAAGAAACCCATTGGATGCAGATGGATATTCAAGACTAAGTACAAGAAGAATGACAACTTCTTCTTGAAAGGATATTCAGATTCGAGATCATACAGGAAACATGGATGATAGGAAGTCAACATCGAGCTTCGTCTTCTTTATGGGATCACGGACCGATATCATCATGGGGAATCAAGAAACAAAACTTTGTTTCTCGCTCTTCTCTGTAAAGTAGTATCGAGCTATAGGTGAAGCTGTTTATGAAGCAATATGGCTACACCGAATCTTTGGAAGGAATTGGTCTACCACAATGAAATCTACTCCAGTATATGTTGATAATGAAGGAGTTACAAGCTTGTTCGCAATCCATTATTTCATGAGAGAACCAAGCATATTGAAGTATAGGTTCATTTCATACACGAGCATGTCTTGAAGCACAACATCTGACTCGAGCTTCATGTCCTACAATGAACATAAGGCAGATGTTTTCACTAAGTCACTTACACGTGACAAATTCACTTTATTGAAGAGTTCCTCTCCACTTCATTGGAAACTATGAAAAATTAAGGGGGGGAATGTTAGCATAATTTAGCATAGGCATATTTATTACATTTTATTGCATTGTCTTTTATTTAATAATGTGCAACATGTGCACTCTAGTCTAGTGACTTGCATTCAATATTGTTATGTTGGATAACATTCAATATTGGTATTAGTAGTAATTACATGTGCATGTGAGATGGGTCTTATCATCTCATAGTTGGTGCTTGATAGGGTGTCATGTCTATCCATATGAGGTTGTCTAATATCTATAAATATTACAGCTCTTGCATTGTTATGTAATCTGATTTCATGATCAATAATATTTGTGAGGCTTCCGTCCCTCTTTGGTCATTGCAATCTTATTCTATTCTATCATTTGGTATCAAAGCTATACCATTATTATCATTTGGTATCAGAGCTATACCATTATTATCAGATCCTCCATCTTTTTATCACTCCACACTTTTCCTAGTCCTTGAGCACACCTTCTCATCACTCTTTATGGACATCAGGTACGCATCTCTATCTTATTTATGTTACTGAGCTTTCCTCTCACCAACATAAAGTGGGGAAAAATGTAGTCACAAAATCATGCACTTTAAACATTATTTATCCTGGTTTCATACTACTATTTAGAAGGTTATTGAGTGAAGAAAGTACTAATTAACCCCCATCTTTTGGCCATCTTATTTTATTTTATTTCTTCATTCCTTGTATTTTACACCCACATGCATAGTCAGCCAATATCATTCCATGTTATTTTATCTCTCGTTAGGGTGCCGAGTGGGTGCCTCGGTCCCTTTTACACTTTACTTTCACTTTTTGGGCTCTTTCTAGCCATTTACATCTTTATATTTTTAGTGTTTGGCAATTTCAGGATAATTATGAAATTAGATCAAGAGAACCCTTTAAATATAAAGCTATGAGACAATAATGAGGGACCTAGCATCACTTACTACTATCACTCATCTAAAGTTGCATCCATCTATTGCATTAGATATCACTTGCATACATATAGCTCCATCATCAAGGCCTGAGGATAGGACATCTACATTAGACTTCATAGGGGGATTCTATTCTACTCCATGCACACATTCTATTACATTTTATACACATAGTTATTGTGCACTACTTCATAATGTTTGACTAGCACAAGAGAAACCTAGGGCATGTTCACACACACTTACACAAAGATCTACATTGGGTCTAAGATGTAGTGCAACGCTTTGTTAGTAAGTCCACCATTGTGGTAGTTGAGGTCAGTCCAACCCCTACATATGCATTTTTTTTTTTTAGGGTTTGATGTTTGTTTTGGGGTCCTGTAAGTATTTCTTTCATATTGGATTATTGGAAACATCGAAGGAGCATGGTGACGCTAATACAACACACGGTGAGGGTTCTAGATCACCTCCCATCCCTATGGAGATCATTTTTAGAACTTTTCCACAAACCAAGGTGCCTATATTTTATACCGAGTGCCCCTAAGTTCCCTAATCCCTCTCCAAGCACTCCAACAACTAGATCCTACAGATCTATCATTTTGGGACTTTTGCATAGTCATTCTTGCTTCGTATTTTCCAGTCATCACTATGACACTATCTTATGACCATCTATTATTCAAATGGTGAGTTCTTTCATCTTATCTTTTGCACTGTGAGGTTAGCATTTCCTTTTGCATAGCTTTTTATTTTACTTGCATACTTGTTTACTACATTTATTTACTTTAATACAATTTTTCATATCTTATATTGACTATCCATTTTCTACGTAGTTATTTAATTTTCTTTAATCAATGTTTACCCAAGCATTGGCCTAAATTTTTTTATCACATTATGAAATATACTACCCTAGATGGGAAATATAGGAAGCTTCAAACACATCACTTCACTCTGTTTAACCATTTCTACCGAAACAGGAAGATTAGTATACCCTTCTTCCCTTTTAGCTCACTATAATTCTCTATTTGTGATTTCAAAGCAGAAAAAATAGTAGTGCCCCTCCATCAAGGTTTAATTTTGATTCTTATTAAAGTGCGATCCCATGTCCAAAGTTGTAGGGCTCCTGGTAACATGTTAGGTGAGCACTAGGAATGCTATTTATCTCGACGGATAGAGGTAAGTTTATGAAAATTAAGATGAAGGCCCAAGTTGATTTCAACACTGCTGTAGCATTACAGAGTCTAACAGAGGTTTTGGAGGCTAGGGTATAGATTGGAAATATCCTTTAAAATTTTCTTTCTAACAAAATGGAAGCTCTACGGAAGATTTTGTTGAGTGATTAAGGTAGAAAATTAGTATTTACTTAATAATTTTTAGGGAATGAGTGCAAAGGTTGCTATTATGAGTCAAAGGTTGGAAATTCTATAGAAAAGTGAGGTGTGTGGTAAGGGTGAGAATATGAAGTTGGTTATAATTAGCTTTGATGATGACGAGGATCTTTGAATAGAGACAATCTTTTTATATTTTGTAACACTTGCTGTAAATATTTCTCATCTATTCTTGGGGTTTGAGGAATCTATTTTTCCTTTATGTGAGTCAAATCCTTTTTAACTTATAGCCTTTAGTATTTTTTTTTGCTATTTGTGATCTTCTTTGTGATATCTTTTTATATGGCCCTTGGAACCTTTTCTAACTATTACCAATCAAAAAGTAACATATGTGGTGAGAGGCGGTGGAATCATTAATCCACGTCGATGAAGGAGAAACTCTAGCTATAATGGACTTTCCTTTCATATCATTAGATTTATACTCCTTTGCTTTGGAAGACTTAGAATTCAAAGAATTTTTTTGATAAACTCAAGGACACCTATTTTATTTTTCTCAAGTAAATGAGTGAGGTGATCTATTTTTTTTCTCATACATTGATTCTCTTCATGTCCAGTCTTCTTGTAATAAGAACACTTATACTTTTCATTCTTTACTTTAGGCTTAAAAGTAGAAGAATTCATGTTAGGTTTGGTTTGTGTTTTGTTGGTATTGGTTTCCTTCTTCGATTGGTCATTTTTCTTTCTTCTTTTTATGTTTCTTATCCTTTCCCTTATTAGTACTTGTAACAAGGATTGATACTTGAATTTAAGTACTCCCATTTGAGTCAATTTATCCTATTCTTGAATTATTTGGGATGAAAATGTGTCAAATGAGGGAATTTTTGAGCAACCCCTAGAGCTTCTTTTGTGACATGGAAGGTAGAAAAAAGACGAAGTATTTGAGACCTAACTTAGAAATAATCGACAAGATCAACTAGGTATATTTTTTCTCAACTCCACATTCCTTTAAGAGAATCTAGTGTGGAAAAAATTTACGAAAATTCTGTAGGTTATCAAATTTTCTAGGATTTAACCCTAATAGTTTGGTTTCCAAATCATCTGCTCGAACATATTATCAAGTTTTTGTCTGGGCTCTAGTGGGTGTTTCAGAAAACTCAATGTGGAAGAGAAAGTTAGGAGAAATGGACATACAAAGAAGACCTAAGGCTTCATCACATCAGTTCATCCACTTATATTTTTGGGTTCACCATCAGGTTCAATCTCAACTCCCATAGTGATGTGAAATAACCCTTTACCCCTTAATTTCATAACCATTTTAGATCTCCATTCAAATAAATTAAACGACGTAAGAAAAGGAACTATAATAAAATCCATTGCGAGGAGAGAAAAGGAATAAAAAAGAAAGAAGAACACACACACACACACCCTAGAACAATATTTTCACCTCATATTTGTGGAACTTTTATAGCATGCATTGATTATAATCAGATGTGAATTTGCGTTGTCAAATAACCACTCACTCACCTATAAATAATAATAATAATGCACGTGTGGAGACCACAATAAAATTTTGGTGATCGTGACAGTTCAACACCACAAGTAAGCGTAAAAATATGTGAAGACAAGAGATGAGAGAGAAAAACAAGTCCTTCATGAGAAATAGTGTCTCACGTTGCAAAAGAAACTCCTTGACGTAAGGTTATGTCAAACACACACACTAGCCCACAAGTAATAATGATGGTGATACAATGTAAAGACCACTTAAATGAGTCTGAAAGTAGGTCTAGGATATAATAAGGATGCTACACACCTCCACAAAGATTAGTGAAAAAAAAACATCTAATAATCTTAGTTTAAAAATTATTTTCCTCTAACAACCTCACTCTAATACCATGAGAGATTATTCTACGAGGATCAAAATGGTATCCCATGCACATCGAAAAGGTTACACTCTAATCAGAGATAAAAATATCTAAGTAATCAACAATAAAAATTGAGTAACAAATAATCACGCATATATAGATTAGGTCTACTCATTCTCATAGATAAAAAAGAGGGTACATATAGGAGTGTTGTGTAAGTCTTGTGCTGGAAAAAACATATACTTTAAGAGAGAAAAAAAAGAGGAGTTATTATTCTAAAGATGGAAAATAAATCCTCTAACTCATAGATGTATATGTTAATAACAAATTTAATGAGAAAATTTTTCATATGTCATATGACCCTATGACCTATGATCTCAATGAAGTGAGATGACTAACCATGTGAGGTGGACAAGAAACCAAGTGATGACAAATACGGTCACGAAACAAACACCATATTCCTTTCAAGGTGAATTTTTGAACTCCATTTTCACCTTGGGCACACTTATGAGGTGAAATTACACCCCATAAGTACACCATTATCTCATTGTATGGAATATTTCATGCATACATGTCATACCATGTTAAAAACATAAGAAAAGGCTTCAGAGTATGTGTATGTGTTTGTCATGTTCCCCCATTCCCATCTCACATTTTCTAGCCCTTCATGCAACTAAGGTGCATTTTTCACGTGAAATTTCACCCAAAAGTGCACCTAAGAGTGAGGAGGCTTCCATCATCCATCTCTCACTCTCCCACTCCTCCATTTCCTCATGTGCGTTCTCATCTCTTCCACTCCCACCCTATAAATTTACTCACCCTTGTCACTTAACTCAAAAACATAAAACATGATGCAAACACATAAAGTAAATCCTTGGAAGACGTTAAAGAGGTATTAAATTTGTTTCACCATGTTCAAATAACAAAATCTTGTTTTTCTCATAGCTACTATAACTCTAATTACCATAAGATTTCTACTATAGCTTCCTCTTGAAAACACCTTTGAAAAGATTGTTTACTTGAATCCATTAATCCATTCAGCCATTTTTTATAGTAATTTTAAATTTCAAGCCAAAATAACTCATTTCTCATATCTACAAAAACCTGGTGGTTGTAATCTTCCAAAACTTGGAACAAAGCCTTGAAATGAAAAATGGAAACTTCGCAATTAATTTCATTCGATTCGACACCCAGAAGACCACTTTATATTTTTAGTAAATACCTACCAGAGTACATACTAAAAATAGTAAGTATGAGAAATAATTGGTTTCTAGTACCTCAATTCATTCCTCTAAGTACAAAACACTCAAAAATTGGTAAAACTGCTAAGAAATTGAAACCCATGGATGACTTACAAAAAATATTAAGTGTCCAAAATGAGATTAAAATGGTCACACATACTCCTCCCCTAAATTTTTTAATTATTCTAGTCTTCACGGAGGTCAAGTATTCAATTTGCAAGCAAATCCCCACATTTCCATATGGGGTAAATGTAAGTGTAACTTAGAGTGAGCATTCCATATTTGGAAACATCTATAAATCTCTAAATATCGGTAGGTGGTGATCATCTCTTAGGAACTTTACTCATAATATTGATAAGGATAAATTCATACTTATAAAGGTTTTACAATTGATTTTTGACTCAATTGCAAGGAAAGCCACCTTAGTTCCCAAATTTGGTCTCGAGTACATCTTAGTAATGGAGGACATTTCACTTCATCTAATATGGGGTGTTTAATCATAAGGTGGATGAAATTTCATTGAATACACATCCCCTTCTTTACCTTTGTGTTGAAATAATATGGTTCTCGCATCTCATTGGTCATCAATGTTCTCAAGGTGACAGAATCAAGGATCATCATGGTTGCATCGTGCAGGTAATTGTTTCATATTCTCATCATGTGTAAGAGGGTCAAGAAGGATTGATAGTGTTTTAGGGATAGGAAGGTTTTTTAAGGAAGGTAAGAAATCCTTCATTTTTTTAATGGTCCATTCATCAAGTGTTTCTTACTTGATCTCTTAGTGTACCGACAGGCTACCTAGTTGATCATTCAAGATGAGGCTTCTCATAATGCAGAGGGCTCAAATGTCTTCATTTGGATTCTATCATTAGAACATCATTATAGAGGCCTTCAGAATCAAGAGAGGATATTCTTCATGATTGGAGCTTCTTCATCCTTCTTCATTTGAGTTTGGAGCTTCTCCTCTCTCTCTCTCTCTCTCTAGAATTCTATTTCTTTGTTGAGGAGAATTTTTTTAAAAGTGACTTAAGTCACTTAAAGTTTCTATTTCTTTAGTGGGAATTTCTATTTAAGTTTAAAATTCACGTAGAAATACAAAGGGCCCCTAGTTTTGGATATATATTATAATGCTCTCTCCATTCCTAGGAGTTATATTTTCTTGTTTGAGGTTAGATTTTCTTGGTTGATAGCTCCCATTGTCTTACTACAAGCAAGAAACTACAATTATTCTATCTTCTTGTCTTATGTTTTCCTCTCCATCTCAACTCCTACTCCAATAAAGCATTGTAATCCTGCACAACCAAGGAAATAATGAATCTTTTGATGAATATAATGTCATTATACTTTGTGTTGATTGTGTTTTTTTATCTTACTTTACAACTAGTGTCTTCTCATTGTTAACTTGGAAATACTCTTGCTTTATGCCGGTGAAATCATCGTGTTATTTATTAAATAAAACCCCCTTCTCACTTTCTCCCCTCTCTCCATACACACACCTTTCCTCCATATCCTTTTTTACACACGAGTTTAGTGGATTATTCTCGTGTGGTCCCCGATCGAAAGGCCACCCACGATAGTTAGAGTAGTGTACATATTTCCTTATTTTCAAAACATGAAGCTTCCCATTTCTAAAAAGAGGGAAATATTCCCATAGCATTGGTAAAAACCCTAATTTTCCCTTACAAAAATTATTTCACCAAAAAAATTGGTGCCCATCGCGGGGTAGATTTTGTTGTCCCGCACCCTAAAATGAACTACAAAATCCTAAAACCGAGATATACCAAAATCCATAAAAAGTAAAAAATATAAAAAAAAACCCAAAAATATGAAATTCATTACTTGAAAACCCATTTCTGATTTCTATGAAAAACCCTTCGTATTCCATGGTGAATTTTCATATGCCTTGTTGGAAAATTTCATATTCTTCATTGAAAAATAGTTTTGATCAAAATTGAAGAACCTCAACCAATTGTTCCATGGGGAAAGAATACTTGTTCACTTACTCTTACATCATCTCTCTGTGAATTACTAAAGGGATCCCACAAGAAATTTCCCAAGTTTAAAGGTGATTGTACTCAACTTCCTAAAGAACATATTACACGTTTCATCACCTTATGTAGAGTTCTTGGATTTGAATTTTGTTGTCACCCTCAAATTCCCCTCATTTTTCAAGTCAAGTTTCAAAATTTTTGAGTTGGTGCCTTTGAGAGATATTTGAGTAGATTGAGAAGTTTGGAGATATAAAAAAATTCTTGCTTTGAGGAAGTTGGTGCTCATTTGCAATCTCACCCTGTTAATTCAAAATATTGTAGTCTGCATGGTTTGATAACATTTCTATCTTCTCTTCTGGATGCTTGAAAATTGTTTCTTTCATTCGAATGAAATTGTCAATCCTTCTCTTTTGGCTATGGATCGTGTCAAGCCTTGTATTGTTTGTAGTTTCTCTTTCCATGGAGAACAATTTGAAATTCGGGCGTAAATGGTGGAGTTTCCCCTCCTCTGTATTTTTTTCTACAGTCATGAATGACGGGCATATCTTCCCTATCAATTTTTGGCCCCAACATCCACGAGTACGTGGACATCTCTAATTAGATGCAGCGTGGTGGATTATTTTGTGAACTTATCATTTTTTGTTATTTTTTACAAAAGTGTCAAATTGGCTCTGTGGCCCCAAAGGATCCTGATTGGTCGAATCGAGCTAAGGCGGGAAGGTAGATCGTCATAGCACTTTGAATATTTTGGATTTATTGCCAAAAGGAGTAAAGTTACAAAAATGAGCCGCAACTCCATTCAATTCATGTATTGAATATCCATTGAAAAGTCAAAGTGGAGAGGTGGGTTGTCGGGACACTTTAGGAATTTTTGCTTTGTTTCCATAAAAGGTGTAAAGTGATAAAGTGAACTACGCCCCGCTCATGCCAAGGGATAAAGTCAAATGTTGAGCCCACATCGAAATTCAAAACAGGAAGGTGGATTGGCGGAGAACTTTGAGATTTTGAGCCTTGTTTCCAAAAGAATTAAAATTATAAAGTGAGTCGTGACTCCATTACCACTCGTGCAAAGCCACGTGTCGACCTTTATCAAAAGTGAAGTCATAGGCTTACAAGGTGTGGGAGATTTTTACAATTTTGTGTTTTTCACAAAGGCTCAAAAGTGAATTTCAGGCCCATAGATCCGTTTTTGCAAAAGACTGCATTTTTTCCATTTTTGTATGGATTCAATTCAAATATTCAAATGAGCATAACTTTTGCTCCAGCTGCTCAAAATTTGACAAATTTTATATTGTTGGAAATATCTTGGTCTCCTCTATGCCATGGAAGAAAAAAATATTATTTTTGGCAAGATTTGATGGTTGGAAATCTATAAAACATCTTTCATGCCATTAATATGTGATCTGATTGCTTCAAACAGATCATATTTGATCGGATCTTCCATCCTTCCTTCTCCAACACGCTGACAAATATGGAGAATCGACTAGATATCTTGATTTGGGTGAAAATATAGAAAACGTCTTTCATGCCATTAATATGTGATAGGACTGATTCAACTAGATCAAATTTGATCTAATCTTCCATACTTCCTTATTCAAAGACACCAAAGACATGTAGAACCAGATTTTACAGATTATAGGAAAATTTGCAAGGGCATTGATGGTTAGTGGTCGAGCTTCCAAATCAGATTTTCTTCCTTCTCTTCTTCTCCTATTTTTGCTTCATCTATAAATGTAAGAGATTTTCTCATTGCAAAAGGTTGGACTACGATACTTGTGAAGTGTAAATAGAATCGAAAGTAATTAATACATATGAATTTTCCCTTTCTCTATATCTTCATCTATTGTCTCTTCTTGTTTACGAAATATGTGGATCATTTATCTTCTGTAATAAAAAAACTTTCCGTTCTTATTGATATGATTTCTAGAACTTTGTGTCTATGGAATAATATCTTATGTTGTGAATGTGAATGATTATGTTATGTATCACCTTTTTTCAGTACGTATAAGGTTATACTGCTTATCTATATTTCTGAAAAATCTTGTTATATTCTGCTCTTTCCTTTCTTCATTTCTTCCATTCATTTGTATTGATAAGCTATTTTGGTAAAAAATCATTTCAAGATGTCAGAAGTCCAGCCTTAAGATGAAATTTGTACATTTGTATATAAGCTTTGTTGCTTGCTTTCAATAAGGGAACCTCTCCTATAAAGAGGAGGGACTTGTTGTCCCCTGATTGTGGTTTTGTTAAAGTACCATTTTAAAACCCAATAGTTTTTAGTGACTCCACTGGGGATTTTATTTCAATGTATCCCTTTCTAAAAAAACTTCAAGATCATTTTTCGGTCTAGCGACTCTACGATATACACGTGGGAAGAAATCTCTCGGGGTTGAAGATTCTCATTTTCAACTTTTGGAGCAACAAAACTTCTCTCTTCTTCCAACAAGAAGGAACAAAGGAACTTGTTCTGTAAGCACACCTCCTGTTAAAGATAGAAATTCCAATAATAGCATTCCTCTAAAATAACTTAGCCGTAATCTTCTTTCTCTCGTTACTTGATGGTGTTTCAAAGTTGCCTCTTCAAACAATCTTCCCACATATGGTAGCACCTCTACCTTGGGGACAACGGATTGGGCCTCTTGCTCTTCCTCAACCATTACATGAGTTACCCAGGAGTAGTAGGAAAGGTTTTCCTAAATTCCAAGGTGATGGGAAGGTACACCCAAATGAACACATTGCAGCCTTCAACATTGCATGTGGGATTCTTGGGATTGAGCATGAAGACATTTCTGTCAGGATCTTTGTAGAAACATTATAGGATAATGTTGTTGATTGGTTCTATCATCTTCTTGTTGGGTCAATTACTGATTGGACCACCTTGAAAACTCAATTTAAGCAATGTTTCAAACTTGTTGAAGATGTGCATGCTCTCTTGGCTCAAATTTATCATATCAAGAAGGAACCACATGAGCCCATGAGATAATTTGTTGCCAAATTCAACAAGCTCATTAATAAAATTCCACAGAACACTCATCCTGTAGATCAAATCGAAAAATTCTTCTTCCTCAATGCTCAGTTACTTGAAGTAAGCTATGCACTAAGGAGAGATAACCTTGCAACTTTGGATGTTGATCAATGTTTGGCTATCAGTGTTGAGGATGATTTAATCATGTCTAGTAAATTGAAAAGAGAACCCTCCAAGTCTAAAGCATCCTCATCTTCCTCTCCTAGAGCCAATTCAAATCAGTTAGTGGAAAAATTGGTAAATTATCTCATTGCCATCAAAAAGCAATTGGCTTAACATACTCCTTATCAAGATATTCCAAGAAGGAATTTTAGACTTGGAACCGATTACCTCCTTCTTAGAATAAATTGGTTATTGAAGGCCCACCTATTAAGGTTCCATCAATATAACTTGTGAAGTTCAAGAACACGATAATGAGGAGTTTAATGAACTCTATGAAGAACCAAAAGAAGAGGTTGATGAAGAAGTGGAAGAACTTAGTGGATCTCAAGTTTATTTCCTTACCAATGAAGGTATGGATGACGAAGATGAATATGATGAAAGAGTGGCAGAGATGAATAGTGAGTCATATGCTATTATGACTCAAGAGAAAATGAATAGAAAAGAAAAAGTGATGCAGCCTGCTAAGAAATCCAAGGAGTTTCCTATAACTATTCCAGTGGTTGCAAGAAGAGGAGCTCCTATTCCCACTACATCCATGTAAAAGGTGAGCAATTCTAATCCTCCTCCTTCTACCTCTATTTCCAAAAATTCTTGTCCTTTAATATCTAAAGTTGATAAATCAAAAGTTTCTCATGTTCCTAGTAGTGATGCCCCATCCACCTCCGGGTCTTTTGATATCATTGATCAATTCAAAAAGACCAAAATCCAAATTTTAGAGGTAGATGTTTACCAAACCCATCCAAAAGCCTTTGCTAAAATGGTAAACATTGTCAATTCCATACCCAAAGCCTCATCCAATGTTAGTATAGGTTATTATTTATCCTTTTATTTATTTATCGTGATAATTCTTACACTTGTGTTAGCCCTACACTTGTTGGGTTAGCTTGCTTAGGTCTACTAGTTGTGTTGAGTTAGCTTCTCGGTTATGTGAAGTTAGCTTACTAGTCTTTTGGAGTTAACTTAATTACCAATATCGCTAGTTAGTGGGAGTTATTCACCTTGATTTAGGTAGTAGTTGCGCTTCCATCCTCCTATATGTACATCTTTCTTATTGAATAATTCATGTCATTCTATTGCAATGTATTGAGCATTATGCGGATTATGATGGATTTCCATATATGGTATTTTAGCTCTTTTATTTTGAAAATCTAATGTGGTGTGCTATTATCATCTGAGATCGCGGCTTGGAACAATCTTCTTTTCGTTCCTTTCATGGTATCAGAGCTATAGATGATGTAGACATCCATCTGTAAGTTTTTCTTTGTAAGCAAGAGTTTATTTTTTCATGTATTCCGATTTTGTTAGAACTTTTTCAGAAGCATGCATTTTAATGTAAAACGGAGTGCACCATTAGATTTAGAAGGTGCCAAAACCCTAGAATCGACTGTAAACTTGACCATGTTTTGAGAGTCAAATCTGGATGCATGAGATTTGTACCATGGGTACATTCTTTTATCCATTGGATATAAGCGTGTACCTTCCAAATGCATTCTTTAACCCTCTGTATATTTTGGTTTTGGATGTAGTCTTATCCGGTGGGTGCAGATTTGTACCCTCTTGGTGCATTCTTTTATCCATTGGATAAAAGTGTGTACCTTCCAGATGCAGTCTTTTACCCTCTGGATATTTCAATTTTGGATGCAGTCTTTTATCCACTGGATGCAGATCTGTACCCTCTGGGTGCATTATTTTATCCATTGGATAAAAATGTGTACCTTCCGAAAGTAGTCTTTTACCCTTTGGATATTTTAGTTTTGGATGCAGTCTTTTATCCACTGGACGTAGATCTGTACCCTCTAGGTGCATTCTTTTATCCATTGGATAAAAGCATGTACCTTCCGGATGCATTCTTTTACCCTCTGGATATTTCAGTTTTGGATGCAGTCTTTTATCCACTAGATGCAAATTTGTACCATTTGGGTGCATTCTTTTATCCATTGGATATTGACGTGTACCCTCTGGATGCAATGGTTTACCCTCTGGACATTTTAGGTTTTGGGCACATGCTTTTATCCTTTGGTCGCAAGTCTGTATCGTGTGGATGCACTCTTTTACCCTTTGGACATTTGGGTGTCATGTGTACCTTTTGAAAAGAAGATCAACATTAAAATATTATTTTAATAACAAAACCTTCTAGAGCTCATAACTTTTGATCCGTAGCTTGGATTAAGGTGATCTTTTTTTGAAATTGTGTATTTTTTCAAGATCTACACATTGGTGAGATTTTTATACACATATTTAAAATGTAAAAGGTAATTTTACTCATTGTAATATTTACATGCACTCAATTATAAAGTGTCAATTGGGAGGGTGTTGTGATCACTTGTGGATGCATTTTCGGTTGAGCCCGACATCCTAAAATTTTGGGTATTACATTCTTGTATCTATGGGTGTATACATTTATATCTCTCTTGTTTGTTGAGATATTTTGGATCTATATTTTGAAACTTTTTTTGGCATGTTGACAGTCTCTCTTGTGGGGGAGCTATTTTGGTGGAGCCCAGTGTTAGTTTTTAGTGTTCGAGTAGTTTATTTTGACAACTCATACAGATCTATGGTGTTTATACTACTTCTTTGGGTTTCGTGCCCTTACCTTGTTACCTTGGCTTTTTCTTGGATCATGGCACTCCTATTTATTTGGATCTCATGTCCTTTCCTTGTTTCCTTGGTTTTTCTTGGATCATGGCACACCTATTTGTAGCAGTTGATCAAATTATGTTTGGTGTTTGTTTTTCACTTTTCGACATCACTCCATTGATAGTCTCCTTACATGGAGCTATTCTAGTGAAGCCTAGTGTCAGTTATTTTTGAGTTATATGATCGATAAATGGATTCAGACCATAGTGTGCACCACACTTCTTCAAAGATTGTACAATTTTTGGAGCCGAGCTTGAAGATATCTTGCAGCAAGATTTTCTCTCTAATTTGTTATTACTAGTTTTGGGTACCTTCATATTTGTCCATTTTTCCTGGGCTATTGTACGTGGGTACCTCATCGAGCCTTATTACCGGGACCCACCTTCTTTTCACCTACCTAAGCTATGCTTACAGGAGGGTGTTAGTGTAGGTTATTATTTATCCTTTTATTTATTTATCGTGATAATTCTTACACTTATGTTAGCCCTAAACTTGTTGGTTTAGCTTGCTTAGGTGTACTATTTGTGTGGTGTTAGCTTACTAGTTGTGTTGAGTTAACTTAAGTACTAGTATCAGTTAGTGGGAGTTCTTCACCACTTGATTTAGGTAGTAGTTGCACTTCCCTCCTCCTATATGTACATCTTTCTTATTGAATAATTCATGTCATTCTATTGTAATGTATTGAGCATTATGGATTATGATGGATTTCCATATATGGTATTTTAGCTCTTTTGTTTTGTAAATCTAATGTGGTGTGCTATTATCATCTAAGATCATGGCTTGGAACAATCTTCTTTTCGTTCCTTTCATCCAATACTTATAAAGGTTTTTACCCACTCCCTCTTCCTCACCTCAACCAAGCCTTGTGGTTGCAGTCACTTCCCTAATGATAAAATTAAACCATTCTATGTGACTCTCCACATAGTTGGCCATAAACTTAGTAATTGTGTTATAGACGGGAGGATTAGACAATGTAATTACTACAAAATTAGCTCATGCTTTGGGCCTGAATCTAACACATACCTTTTGTTCCTACTATTCCATGGAGCATGGAGAAGTTCCTTTGGTTGGAAGGATTAAAGATGCACAAGTAGCCTTCGTTGCTTTTCCAGAGAAAAGGGTTGACCACTATTTTGGTTCTTGATACTCCTCCCTTATATGGTATGTTACCGAGTAGTAATTTATGTAAAGAGGTAGGAGGTGAAATTTAGATGCAATGGTCACATGCTTTGATCTTGGTCAATGGAAAAATAAGAAAGTTGTTACTAGAAAAGAAAACTGAGTATATTGTGCAAAAGACTGATGATCCAAAAGCACAAATACTCTATGAAGATATAGGGCATGGAAACTATATGATCATGTCAGAGGATGAGGCAAGTCTTCCTAAGGGAGTGATTCATGATCCCAATGGAATTTGGACTTTGGAGTTTGATGGAAGCTGCTCTTCAGCTGGTTCTGGAGATGGTGTGGTGTTAATCTCTCTAGAAGGGAAGATTCATCCATTTTCTTTCAAGCTTCATTTTGAAAATACAAATAATATAGCTGAGTATGAGGCTCTCATCCTTGGGTTGAGCATGGAAAAATAAATAGGAGTAAAGAATCTTTGTGCTCGTGGTGATGCAGAGTTGATTGTGAAATAGGTAAGGGATCTTTACCAAGTCAAGAATAAGAGATTGAAACATTATAGAAATCTTGTTTGGGATTCCATTGAATCCCTTGATGCTTTCTCAATTGAATATGTGCCAAGAGAAAATAATACTAGAGCTGATTCTCTAGCTGTCTCAAGATCTTTGTTGATTCCTCATCCAAATTTCTCTCAAGATAAATTTACCATTGAAATGGTTCATAGGCCTAGTGTGCTTTGGATAATGAAATAACCTGGTAGGTTTTCAATGATGATCAACACTTTCTCTCTTTCTTGGAGCTTAAAGATAACTTCAATCAGTTATATTTTAAAGGAAGTGAAACTCTTCCTAGAGAATATGTGCCCTCTAATGAGGAAGATATCAAGGAAGATATGGATCAAGATGATTGTATTAAGTTGAAGGGTAACAAGATTCCTAAAGGACTGGTGAGTCTAGAAGATCTGTTTGACAAACATGATAGGTTCATCAAATCGACTCTTCTCAAGGGAATCTACAATGCTTTGAGTATGAGAAGGTCAATATTGGAAGTAATGATGAACCCAAGGTGGTGAATATTGGAAAATGCTACACTCAAGAAGAGAAGAAGAAAGAAGTAAACCTATTAAAGAAGTATGTTGATGTTCTTACCTATTCATATGATGCTCTTAAGGATTTTCAACCAAAGGAGATGCAACACTATATCCCTCTGAAACTTGGGATCAAACCTTTCAAGTAGAAGCAAAGGAAGTACAATCCTAAGGTTTCTTATTACTATTTTTAAAGAGATCCAGAAGTTACTAAAAGCCAAGATTATTTTCCCTATACATCATTCAACATGGATTGTGAACATTTTACTGTTAGAAATAAGAATGGTGAGAATTACATCTATGTAGATTTCAGGAATTTGAATAAGGCCTCTAAAAGATAATTATCCACTCCCCATGATGGATCAAGTTTTGCAAGTTGTCTCAGGCTCTGAGATGTTGTCTATGCTAGATGGATTCTCTAGATACATTCAAGTGGAATTCAGTACCCTAGATCAGCACAAGACTACTTTTACTACCCCTTGGGCACCTTTGCCTACAAGAGAATGCCATTTGGTCTTATCAATACTGATGCCACTTTTCGAGGGAAATGGATTTAGATTTTGGAAGTTTAAAGGGAAAGTGTATTATTGTGTACCTTGATGATTTGACTTTGTTTTCCAAAACAAGGGAAGATCATCTTCAAAATCTGGAAACAGTTCTTCAAAAATGCAGAGAACATGGAGTTTTCCTCAATCCTAAGAAGTCTATTTTTTTATTCTTCGAAGGAAAGTTACTAGGTCATATTGTTTCCAAAGAAGGGATCAAGATAGATCCAGAAATATTTCAAGCAATCCAAGTAGATTCCTCTTCCCACAAGCAAAAGGGTGTTCACTCTTTCTTTGGCAAGATAAATTTCCTAAGGAGATTCATTCCAAATTTTGCAGAACTGACTATGAGTGTTGCTCACATGATGAAAGGAAAGGAAAAATTTGGTTGGACTTCCAAAGGTAAAGAAGAATTTGAAGGTATCAAGAAATTCATTGCTAGAACCCCCATCTTAGCATGTCCTGATTTCAGCAAAGATTTTATTATCTATTGCTATGCTACAAAGAGTACCTTGGCTGCTATGCTAACTCAAAAAATATGAGCATCATGAACTTCCAATTAACTTCATGAGCTATGTTCTAGAATCTCGTGAATTGAAATATACTATGATGGAGAAATATGATTTTTCAGTGGTTAAAGCTGTCAAGCAGTTTTGTTTTTATATTCTTAATTCTCACTTTGTTGTGCTTGTACCTGATACAACCATCAAGTCTATTCTTACACAACAGGAGTTTGGAACTAAGAGAGGCAATTAGGTAGCAAAATTCTAAGAATATTACCTTGATATCAAGACAACTAAGCTAGTTCACGGTAAAGGCTTGTGTGAGCTTATTTTGAAGGGGTGATGAAGAATTTTCCACAAAAGTAGTTGATGTTCCTATTGTTCTCTTCCTCGTTAAATGATGAGTGGTATGTTGATATTGCAAATTTTCTTACTTATAGAGAGTTTCCATCCCATCGAGTGCAAGGAAAAAAGAGAGATATCAAGCTAAGGTCTCCGCACACGATGTATTATGGGAAAATGCTTTGTTCAAGTGAGGCATTAATGGAAGATTCCTTAAATGTGTGGACAAGAGCAACATGAAGAAGTTTTTTTCAGCTTTTTATGATCGGGGTTATGGAGGGAATTTCTCTTATATTGTCACCGCCCATAAAATCCTTTGTGTAGGGTACTATTGACCTACATGGCTCAGAGATGCATCAAAATGGGTGGGTAAGTGTGAAGCCTATCAGACTTTTGTTGGGAGACCTAAGTTGGCTGCTTTACCACTCAAACCAATAGTGATTGATGAACCTTTACAACAGTGGGGATTGGATTTCATTGGAACTCTTAACCCACCTTCTAGTGTTGGACATACTCACATGCTAATTGCTACAAATTACTTCAAAAAGTGGGTAGAGGTTGTTCTAGTCAAAAGCACTACTTCTAAGGTGGTGTGTAATTTCATCAAAGAGAACATCTTGATAAGGTTTGGGGTACCAAACAAGATTGTGACTAATAATGCTTCCAATTTTTCTTCTTTTGAGATGATGGATTTCTGCTATGGCTATGGAATTTCCCTTTCTCATTCTTCATATTATTATCCTCAAGGGAATGGATAAGTAGAATCAACAAATAAGAATCTGGTAACCATTGTTCAGAAGCTTGTCAATGACTCTCAAAGGAATTGGCACAAGAAGCTCTATGATGCTCTTTAGGCAAATAGAATTACACCCAAAAGAGTAATTGGGATGTCTCCATTTCAGGTGGTGTATGGTGTTGAAGCTCAGCTACCAGTAATAATGGAATTACCATCCTTGCACTTAATGAAGGCTATTGAGGATTCAAGTTTCATCAGTTCCTTGGACAAGAGGATCATGTATCTTTAGAAGCTAGATGAAGACAGGATGTAAGTTTTTGATAGGATCTCAGCTCATAAATTGAAGGTGAAATGTTCTGTTTTATAAGAAGGCTAGGCCTAGAGGTTTTCAAGTGGGAGACATTGTTCTGCTGTGGGACAAAAGACATGAACCTCGAGGAAGCCATGGTAAGTTTGATTCTCTTTGGCTTGGTCCTTTCAAAATCAGACACTTTACTAGAGAAAATTATTTCTACTTGGATTATATGGATGGATCTTCTCCCACTTCCTTATAGTGGGAAATATTTGAATTTGTTCAAGTCTTAGGTGATTAGGTAGCCCTTTTGTATATATTGTGTGCGATGTTTTGTTTTTCCTTTTTTGGTTTGTTTCCCTTCCATGTGTGTTGTCTTTTGTATTACTTTTGCCTTTGACTCTATTTTCCCAATGGATAAGGCACTGGTCTACTTTCCCAGAGCTTTTCTTGAGTTGTTGATCTTTGCTCATTCTTCTATCTAAGACAAGTCATCCCCAGAAAGAGCCAACTATTGTCACCCTCAAAATTCCCCTCACTTTTCAAGTCAAGTTTCAAAATTCTAAGTTGGTACCTTTGAGAGATGTTTGAGTAGATTGAGAAGTTTGGAGAGATAAAAAAATTCATACTTTGAAGAATTTAGTGCTCATTTGCAATCACGCCCTGTTAATTCAAAATCTTGCAATCCACATGGTTTGATAAAATTTCTGTCTTCCCATCTGGATGCTTGAAAATTGTTTCTTTCATTCGAATGAAATTTTCAATCCTTCTCTTTTGGCTTTGGATCATGTCGAGCCTTGTATTTTTGTAGTTTCTCTTTCCATGGAGAAAAATTTGAAATTCGGGCGTAAATGGTGGAGTTTCCCCTCCTCTGTATTTTTTTCTACAGTTCTGAATGACGAGCGTATCTTCCCTATCAATTTTTGGCCCCAACATCCATGAGTACGTGGACATATCTAATTGGATGTGGCATGGCGGATTATTTTGCGAACTTATCATTTTTTGTTATTTTTACAAAAGTGTCAAATTGGCTCCGTGGCCCGAAGGATCCTGATTGGTCAAATCGAGCTAAGGTGGGAAGGCGGATCATCGAGCACTTTGAAGATTTTGGATTTATTTCCAAAAGGAGTAAAGTTACAAAAATGAGCCATAACTCCATTGAAGCCATGTATTGAATATCCATTGAAAAGTCAAAGCAAAGAGGCGGGTTGTCGGGACACTTTAGGAATTTTGGCTTTGTTTCCATAAAAGGTGTAAAGTGATAAAGTGAACCGCAGTCCTACTTAGGCCAAGGGATAAATTCAAATGTTGAGCCCGCATCGAAAGTCAAAATGGGAAGGTGGGTCAATGGATAACTTTGAGATTTTGAGCCTTGTTTCCAAAAGAATTAAAATTATAAAGTGAGTCGCGACTCCGTTACAACTCGCTAAAGCCACGTGTCAGACCTATATCAAAAGTGAAGTCATGGGCTTGCGAGGATCTGCAGGAGGTTTTTATAATTTTTCATTTTTCACAAAAGGTGCAAAAGTGAATTTCAGGCCCGCGGATCTATTTTACAAAAGACTCGCATTTTCATCATTATTATACGGATTCAATTCAAATATTCAAATGAGCATAACTTTTGCGCCAAAGTGCTCGAAATTTGACAAAGTGTATACTGTTGGAAATATCTTGGTCTCCTCTATGTCATGGAAGCATAAAATATTGTTTATAGTAGGATTTGATGATTGGAAATTTGGAAAACTTCTTTCACGCCATTAATACACTATCGATTACTTCAAACAAATCATATTTGATCGATCTTCCATACTTCCTTCTTCAACATTCCAAACAAACTTGGAGAGCCGACTAGATATCTTGATTTGGGTGAAAATACAGAAAACATATTTCGTGCCATTATTATGTGATAGGACTACTTCAACTAGATCAAATTTTATCTGATCTTCCATCCTTCCTTCTTCAACATGCCAAATCCATGAAAAACTAGATTTGACAAATTATAGGTGGATTTGCAGGGGCATTGATGGTTGGTGGTTGAGCTTCCAAATTAGATTTTCTTCCTTCTTGTCTTCTCCTATTTTCTCTTCATTTATAAATGTAATATCTTTGCTCATTGCAAAAGGTTAGACTCTGATAATTTTGAAGTGTAAATAGAATCAAAAGCAATCAATATAGAAGAATTTTCCCTTTCTCTTTATCTTCATCTATTGTCTCTTCTTGCTTACCTGAAATTTGTGGATCATTTATCTTCTGTAATAAGAAACTTTGTGTTCTTATTGATATGATTTATAGAACTTTGTGTCTATGGAATGATATCTTATCTTTGTGAATGTGAATGATCATGTTCTATATCTCCTTTGCTCAAGACGTATAAGGTTATACTCTGTTATCTATATTTCTGAAAGTACTTGTTACATTCTACTCTTTTCGTTCTTCAATTTATTCCATTCATTTGTATTGATAAGCTATTTTGGTAAAAAGCATTTCAATATGTCAAAATTCCATCCTTAAGATGAAATTTGTACATTTGTATATAATATTTGATGTTTGCTTTCAATAAGGGAACCTCTCCCATAAAGAGGAGGGACTTGTTGTCCCCGATTTGTGGTTTTTTAAAGTACCATTTTAAAACCCAACAAACATGAAGATATTTTGATAAGGTTGTCCATGGAATCACTTCAAGATAAATCAACCGCATGGTTCTACCTCTTTCCCTCTCATTCCTTTACAATTTGGGAAGATATCATTACTAGTTTTGAAGAAATATTTAAATCAGTTGAAGAATATCAAGATATTCTTTTTTAATTGGTATAAATGAAGAAAGAATCAAAAGAAATCATGAGTAACTTTGTGGAAAAATTCAATAGGTTTCTAAAAATAACACCTAAAGAATCTTCATCATCGGATGATAAAAAAAGAGATTCTTCATCAATGTGAAATTACCGAGAGGTTTGGTTCATTCTATGAATAGTTCAACCTTAAACTCTTGAAGAGGACAAAGATCATGCCATTGAAATAGAAGATGATCTAATTTTTTCTAGGAAAGTGAAGAATCCAAATGGTAAGTAAAAGGGTCAAACCTCCAAAGAAAGTGCCACTAATTATCTTGTTCAAAAATTATCCAATGATGTGTTTTCATTGAAGAAAAAAATTGTACAAGCCACCTTCTTGAGTGGGGGCTATCTAGATCAAAATTAGATTTAGAACAAAAAATAGGTGGAGGAGAAAGAATATTAGCTCTTGAAGCACCTCCCATGAATGCCACATGTGAAGCAAGGCTCGAAGAAGAGTATGATGAAGCTCAAATTGAAAAATGAATTTTGGCTATTGATGAGATTGACTTTGTAGAAAAATTGGCTTCGTGAATATAACCCTTCTTTCAATGAAAAGATGATGAAACCATTACTTATATGAATAGTCACTCCTATGTGGTTTTCACTGCTCAAGGCTCAAGAGAGGGATAATTCTTAAAAATTCAAATATCCTAAAGTGTTGAATCTAAAAGGACAATAACAAAATGAGGATAAGTGTTTCCCTCTCACATGCAATCAACAAAGAAGAAGTTAAAAGTATCTACAATTTCCTCTACATCATCCAATGTGGGTACACATCTCTTTTTCTAAGTTTTGCCCCCATTTCTACATTTAAATGTAATTATATGGATAAAAATAATACCAGTTCCATTCTAAGAATTATTCACCTCTTTCTACTATATTTACACCTTGATCCTCCTCTCGAGTCTCAATTTGACATAATTGAGCATGTTGAGAAGTCTGAATTCCAAATTTATGAATTTGAGTATTTGAGAACTCATCCCAAAAAATTTTATAAAATTTTCCACTTTATCAAATGAAATAATTCAAATTCATGTATCACAAACCTCTTTGTAAAAGAGTAAATTCCCAATCCTAGAAATGATTTATCTCAAAACCTTCTTCCTTCCACAAGCTCTACTTATGGAAAAATATAACCCTTCTACCTATCTTTACTGGTCAATGGATACAAATTGAATAAATTTATAGTTGAATTTGGTTCCTCGGATAATGTCATGCCTGTAAATTTTTCACGTGCTCTTGGTCTCACTCTCATCCTTATTATTGGTCATTTTTATTCCATGGAGACCAAAGAAGTACCTCTTGTTGGTCAATTCAAAGATATTCAAGTAGCACTTGTGGAATTTCCTAATAATAATATCAATCTCAAGATACTTATGACAAACATGCCCGTTGCACATGGGATGTTATAGAGTCAAATATTACAGTAGAGACATTGGTGGAGATATAAAGTTAGACTAGTCATTTTCCACCATACCAGTCAAGGGTGCCATGAAGAAGCTCCTTCCAAAGTAAGAAAATTGAAATACACTATACAATTTAGGAAGATGATCCAAGAATGAACATTGTCTATCAAGATTCAAGAGGTTATATCTATTTCATAACTTTTAAGGGGATGTTGAGCTTCCCATTTTGATGGAAAATTTCTAGAAGGTGATGGAACCAGAGAGGAACATGAGGAAGATTTAGTAGATCTTGAACTAGAAGATGTGCCCTTCCCATTCGGCATGGATATTGTTTCTCTTTTTAAAAATGATGAATATCTCGTTTTTAATCATCACCACTAGACCCAATGGGAATATTTTTCAAATGAATGCGAAACTTAGTATGCGGTAATGTTGAATAAGGAACCTATGTAAGAGATTTTAAAGGTTACTGAGATGGAACTAAAGAACCTCAACTCAGCCTTGAAATCATGACCTATGTTATGAATATGTAAGATAAGTATGAGTCTAGTTTTGATTCTTCTTTTTTATGTACAAATTTTCAGTAATGAAATAGAAAATATGGAGGGGCTCAATTTCCCTTTTGAATTTTTTTCATGAGTATGAATCTGAATATGATTCCTTCTCTTTCCCATTTTGTGAAGAAGATTGTATTCATGATGAATAGGAAGAAAAGGAAATTCTTGAATCTCCCATGAATGTCATCATTCAAGAGGATAGTACCTCCACCATTGAAAATGAAATAGAGGTCAATAATGAGTCACTAAGTGTGAAAGAGGAAAATATATAGAGTCCATTGAGAATTCAACAAGAGATATATGATTATGGTGAAAAATTCCAAATTTTTGTCAAGAATCATCTCACATAAAAATAACAATCATGGAGAACATGAAAAATCAAGAGTAGTTTCCAAATGGTGAACATGAGGATATTTATGAAAATGGTGAGGCGGTATGATCAAGAATCAATCTTTTGATAGTGTGAAAAGGAATAATGTGAAATAACAAGCACAAATGAATGTAAAAATGAATTGGAAATTTGAAATGGAATTTTAAAGAAGTGGGAAAAGTTATCTATTCATATTCATACCTCCTGCAAAGCACTTGTCTTCCATAAGTAGTTGAGGAAGGGTTCTTACCTCATTGAACCAGCTTAATGGATTTGTGGAACAATATCCTTTTGTGCTACATGTACATGGGTAACATCTAAAGGATAAAAATGATATAGTGAAAACAAATTTTCCCCACATGTTCCATAGGTGATTTACGTTATGTTTCCCTTTCAGCTTTTTTTTTTCCCTTGTTATGTGGTGTGTTTCCATTTTTTTTATGTGTTTCCCTTTCCATAATGTGTTCATATTTCTTGTATTGCAAGTGTGATATGTGACTATATTTACCCAATAGATAAGGCAATGGTATTCTCCCTAAGAGACAACTGAGGTTAATGATTTCTCCATTTGTATGTTGTCTAATATGAAACAAGTCCCCAAGTAAGAGCCATTTGTTGTCATAATAAATGTATAGCATGCAAAATTTAAAATTTTGGTCATGACAACCAAACCCACACTTTAATTCCCTTTCTTGGTCAAACTAAACATTTCCCTCAGCCATCATTTCACTTGTGTCACCCACATGATTTTTGAGAGGAACATGTTAACATGATTTTCAATTGTTTTTCAGGTGTAGAGAATTGTGTACCGGCTTGGTTCTTGAAGATATTAAGATATAAGAAAGAACAATTCTCTCAGAGGCTTCAAAAGGACTATTTTTGGTAGTTTGTCATAGATGAACATCCTCTGGAGGTGTAAAAGGAATATGCAAATCATCCACAAGGTTTGTGGGATATCCATGAAGTTTTTTGAGGTATTTTAGAAAGATACTATGAAAAAAATTGAGGCAAGGAACAAGTTTTACAAAACTGGGTCTTTTTGGGCAAAGCACTGAGAAATGCAAGTTTGAAAAGAGCTAGTCACCTTGTTCAAAATGTTTCAGGAGCCTTGTGAAGTATTTTGAGATCATATCCTATGTATTTATAAATATGACAGAGCCTAATTCATGGTGCAATAATCAAGAAAGAATTATGGGATTATAAAAATGTGGAAACATGTCCATCAGTGTAGCATAAGAGTCCTACTACAAGGCGGAACTTGATAGAAATTTTTAGAAACCCCATGAATATGTAGGATCCTAAAAAATCTATAATAAGGGTATTTTCAATTCTCTTAATTAACCATAAGTTTTTTTGGCTCGGTTTTGTTGAAAACTCTTCTTGTCGTTTGGCTAATTAGCACACCACTCTAGGAAAAATTGAAGGTCAGGTAAAAGTTGCTGAAGAAATAATTTTCATGCCTTGTAAATAGGCTCATTAGATTCATTGTTCTATTTTCATGAAAATTCATATATCATTTGGCCAAAATTAATTTTTTTACTCGGTGAGAAGAAAACATTCAGGAAGTAAGCTAGATGTGCAAATCATGCTCCGATGTAACACTTGGGAGCTTGGGCACACTTTTAGTGTCCCTTTTCATCCTTAGTGCAATTTCATGTGAAATTACACCCCATAATTTTTTGTCACTCCTATTGGTTAGAAATCTCAATTTAAAAACATAACATGAAGTTAAAAAGTGCTTGTGAATGACTTAAGTGATGATTTTACATTGTGGTGGGAAAATTTATGAACTCCATTTGCACCTTGGGCACACTTACGAGGTGAAATTACACCCCATAAGTGTGAATTTATCTCATTTTATGGAATATTTCATGTATGCATTTCATACCATGTTAGAAAAATAAGAAAAGGCTTCGCTATGTGCATGTTTTTTTTTTTCAATTTTCCTCCATCCCCCATCCCCATGGCACATTTTCCATCCCTCCATGCACCCAAGGTGAATTTTTGAGGTGTAATTACACTGAAAAATTACACCCCAAGTGTGAGGATTCTTCCATCCTCCATCTCTCACTCTCCCTCTCCTCCATTCCCCATGTGCACTCATCTCTTCCACTCCCACCATATAAGTTACCTCACCTCGCTCACTCAACTCAAACACTTAAAACATGATGCAAAAACATAAAATAACTTCTTAGAAGTCATTAAATATGTCTTAAATATGTTTCTCCATGTTTAAACACCAAAAACTCACTTTTTCCATAGCTACCAAAATCTTGTTTTTCTCATAACTTACAAACCCCAACTCCGATTGCCTCAAGATTTTGACTTTAGCTTCGTCATGAAAATGCATTTGAAAATAGTCTTTACTTTCCTCCATTTATTAACTCAGATATTTTATATCCATTTTAAATTTCAAGCCAAAATAACTCATTTCCCTTATCTATAAAACCCTAGCAATTGAAATCTTCCAAAAATTGGAGAAAAGCCTTGGAATGCAAAATGGAAACTTATGCAATTGATTTCGTTCTGATCCAAAACCTAGAAGACAAATTTATATTTTTAGTAAGTCTATATTGGATTTCCTACTAAAAATTGGAATTCTAAGAAATAGTTGGTTGTCGGCGCCTTAGTTCATTCCTCCAAGTGTAAAACACTCAAAAATGACAAATTGGAAAAATTGCTAAGAAATTGACACCCATGTATGACTTACTAAAAAGTAAGTGTCCTAAATGATCTCAAAATGGTCACACATGTTCTTCCCCTACATGTTTCACCAATTCTAGTCTTCATAGAGGTCTAGTATCTAATTTGTAAGCAATTCCCCACATTTCTGGATGGGGTAAACGTAAGGTGTCTTAGAGTGAGCATGTCATATTTGGAAATATCTATAAATCTCTACCTATCACTATGTGGTGATCATCTCCCAATAAATTTCCTCATAATATTGATAAGGAAAAATTCTTGCATGAAAACGTTTGACAATTGATTTGTGATTCAAGTGGAAGGGAAATCCCCTTGGTTCCCAATTTTAGTCTCAGAGAAAATTTTAGTCCTGGAGGACATTTCACTTCATCTAATATGTGGTGTTTGACCATAAGACGGATGACATTTGATTAAATATATTTCCTAATTCTCCACCATTTTTATAGAAGGATATGGTCATATATCTTAATTGTCATCAATGTTCTCAAGGTGATAGAATCAAGGATCATCATGGTTGCATTGGGAAATTGTTTCGAATTCTCATTATGTGTAAGAGGGTTAAGAAGGCATGACATTGTTTTAGGGATTAGAATGTTTTTTAAGGAAGGGAATACATCCTTCATTTTTTCAATGGTCCATTCATCAAGTGTTTCTCACTTCTTCTCTTTGTGTACCTGACAAGGCTACATGGTTGATCATTTAACAGGAGGCTTCCCATAATGCAAAGGGGTCAAAGTTCTTCATCTGGAGTCTGTCACTAGAGGATCATTACATAGGTCATCAACATCAGGAGTGGATATTTTTCATGATAGAGATTCTTTATCCTTATTTACTTTATTTTGGAGATTCTCCTTTGTCTTTTCTCTCTTTCTCTCTTCTCCTCTCTTTCTCTCTCTAGAATTCTATGTCTTCGTTGAGGAGAATTTTTGTAAAAAGTGACTTAAGTAACTTAAAGATTTTATTTCACTATTGGGAATTGTACTTTAATTTGAAATTCACATACGAATGTGAAGAGCCACTAGATTTGGGTATATATTGTAATCCTCTCTCAATTCCTAGGAGATATATTTTCTTGTTTGAGGTTAGTTTTTCTTGGTTGATAGCTCTCATTGTCTTTTAACAAGAAATAAAATCCAATTATTTTATATTCTTGTCTTATGTTTTCCTCTCCATATCAACTACTTATCCAATAGAGCATTTTAATCCTACACAATTAGGGAAATAATGAATCTTTTGATGAATATAATGCAATTAAACTTTGTGTTAATTGTTTTTTTGTCTTACTTTGGATATTGGTTTCTTCTCATTGTTAACTTGGAAATAATTGTTGGAATATAAATTGAATGAGAGGTGGTTGAATCATTCCTTACTAAATTTCAATTTATATCTCATATTTTCTTATTCAAAAACTCTCAAACATTTGACCATCCATTAATGTGTGCATACAATCAATTACCACATGTGCAAGAAACCATAAGCAAGATAATCAACACATGACACCAAATATAAATGAGAAATCCTCAAGGGGAATAAAACCAAATGAAACACAATCATTATATTTATATGTTACAAATTTAGTGAGGCACCAACCACATAAGGAGCACCAACCCCTAGTTTAGCTGAGTTACAACCCTACAAGGAGCACCAACCCCTAGTTTTATGAAGCACCAACTCCACAAGGATGCTACAACCAGCCAACATAATCAAGAACCCAATAAAACACCTTATGATGATTTTATATCTGAAATATTTCTTCCACAATTGATAGAGACCAATGATTCATCTCACACTTCTCCAAACCCTCATATAAACCCCGTGTCTTCAATCTCTCATATGCTATCAATTTATTCACTTCTAAAGATTCAACCACATGATTTTCATAAATCCTCAATATGTCACACAATTTATCATATCTCAAAGAATTCTCAAAAAAATTTACAACCTTCTCACGGGTCACACTTCTTGCACACACACAACTAGCTCACAAAAGCACCCAAAACAATGCTTTTATAATCTCCTTTGCATTTAAAATTCAAACAAAAAAAATTCCCTACTTTTTTATGACCAATACATCATGGAAAAATACCATATACTTTTCATAATAGATATAAGTGCATATGGGTTGGCCTAGTAAAAACCCTTCTTCCATGCACCAAAAATCACCAAAACCCATGCATTAGAATGCCAAAATTCTCCTAACACCATTTTTTTAGTAATTCTTTAAAATTAATCACACATGTTTAAAATAACATTTAAACATCATACATGGTCTCAATTTACACCAAACAATCAAATTATTTCATTAAATGGGACCACTGCTTCTTATACTTCTCAAAACACTTGTTTTAAAGCACCCTTCAGGATCCTGATTCGACTTTAGGCCTCAAGATAACCAAAAATGAACTCAAATATGGCATGTTACCACTAAATATTAATTTAAGAACCTGTATAACACTTATAAGAAATTTATAAGTCATGAAACAATCACCTACTCAAACCTTAACCACTTTTGTCTTCACCAAATCAAACTGCCCAAAAATTTGTTTTCAAATATCATCTAGTTAACACCTTTCTTGGAAAAATAAATACCTATAAATAGATTAATTTGATGAAAAATTAATCTCTATTCACTTTCCAAGTGATATAAATCATCACCTAATCCATCTTATGCTCCAACCAACTCAAAACATCCACAGATCTTGGTTTGTCCTATCCTTACAAACATCTTCCTTTCCAAAAACTGACCTTTAACCATTAAAAACTCATCATCATGAGAAAAAATATATATAAATTTAAATATATCTAAATTATCTTTCCAACACAACTTGAATCACCTCCTAACTCCATCCATAGACTTATGTTATGCTCATTTCATCAAGATTGTTTTTATTGCCTCAAACTCGCCCCTTTGACTACCAACCTAAATGAAGATCATTTGACCATATAAATACATAAAAATTTCCTTTAAAATATTTCTACATCAATAAAAACTCACATACATCATACAAAAACAATTTAGTTTGCAAATCCTTTGGACAACCCTGTCCCAAAAAAACTTCTTTAAAAACTGGCATGTTTGAGTGGGATCCACTCATCAACATGACCTCTACCATACCTTTCTGGAAATATGAAGGAGTCCTATACATTTTCCAATAATAATTAATATAGTAGGAAGAAATTATATCCACTTAGGAATAAAATCTCACAAACCACTTTCAAGTTAGGGTTTCAAACTCATAAAAAGTTGTTTACCTTCTTAAGATTTGTTCATAAAAATGTTATCGTGAATCTGACCACATTATTTTTGTGAAAATTTTAGACTTAGTATATAAAAATACCTAAAAGCCAAAAATTTCATACAAATCACACAATTCAGTATGAGCATTAAAAGTTCCAATTTGAGCTGGAAATGACCTTGTCCTTAACCCTATCTCACCAAAAATGACATATCTTGCAAAATTCACATCATGAAAACCTACAATTTTTCCCACATCACAAGCACACATCCTAATAACATCTCCAATCATAAAAATTTAATATTTACCTCTAAATATTTCCATCCATTGATACTTACATAACTACCCCTTAGGGTTTTGTATAGTAAAAGCTAGGTTCAATTGAAAGAACACTATAACTTATCATAAAAAAACTTCAAATGGTCCAAACATACCTAGTACACCATAATACACCTACATACATGTATCAATGAACTCATATATCTTAGAAGCTCATCCTCATACCTCCTAGCATCCATACATGCTCCAAATGAACACCTAAAACATAGTCAATCACATGTATCTGCACCCTACAACTGATGTGAGTTCCCAAACACTCTCCAAACATGTTATATAATATTGAAAAATGTTTCTAAAGTAACCAAGAAGTGCATACAACCATGCAACATCACCTAGACACCTGAATGGGCTTGCAAGAACAAGTAATCCTCATTGAATCTCCTTGTATCATCATGAACATCACTAAACCATCATGTCAACATCATCAAAAACATCATCTTACCCTAATCCATCATCCAATTTGTCATTAATGTGGTTTTGCATCAATGACAACACCTATAGAACTACATGCCAATAATCTCCCCTTTTGTCATTGATGGAAAACTACCTAAACTTCTCCCCTTTTTACATGAATGATAAAGAAATACTTGCAGCAACATTGTATTTACCTTCCTCAACTTCATAACATAATGCTTTGGTTATAAACATCAACCAAATATCTCATTCAACCATAAGAACCTTGAAATTCTTCACAAAAACTTATTTTGGCCATTTTCAAGCATAGAAACACCATGCTACCCTTGGGCCAAGCATCTACATCATCTAAAAACATAAAAAAAAAAATGAATAAAGCATCATCTTACCTTTCTTAGAGCTTAAAACATCATTTTCACCTTCTAGGCACACACAAGCTAGTTATTTTCACATCAACCATGTTTTTCATATCATGAAGCCACTGTAACAAAGTAGAATGTCAATCATCCACACTATGGACATGCAAAAATGTCTTATATGAACCAATGCATCCACCTTACCTTATTTCTTGAGTATACATCATCTTGTCTAGGCATAGGTCTAGCTTGTCAATACACTTCTTGTCATCATACAATCCCAAGGACTTATTTCCATAAATAGGAATCTTAGAGAAATTTCAACCAAATTTGTCATGGTGAAACATGTCATTCATGCTTTGATTCAACATTAAATCACTCCCCTGGACTCAAGACCACCATTTCTAGTAAACAGACACAAATTTGAGCAAATTTCCTTGCTATCTTGGATAGAAATCACTTTGGACACAATTTCCCAGTCCTAAACCATCTTCTTAGTCTTAAACAATCATATATGGATGACATAATGCATTCAAGAGTCAAAATACTTTTTCTCTCACTTAGATAATACACAATGCATACTACATATGTCATAAGATATTCATATCACCATCTAAGAGTAATCTCACTTACTCCCCTATCATGAATATATTTTTACACCGAGCTGCAAACATACCGTAGGGGAAACTTTTCTTGTCATAGTGGTATTGACTAACCTCAAACAACCAACTCACCATCAAGGATAACATCAAAAATTAAAGAGAATGACTCTTATTAGCTTATAAATTTACTTAAACACTTTCATGGAGTATCAGCACATACTCCTTCTATCTTAATAGGCATAAACATCTCATTCACTGTAGAAATAATCTTATGGATTACTGTAGCACTATATGAATCATTATAAAATCTCAAACATTATTTTTGTCTCAAGCATGACTAATGAACATGGGAAAAATAAACTCCACACTCAACCAATTTGATCAACCATTTAGGACACTTTCAAATCATCATGAGGCTTCTTCAACTTATACCTATAGGCCTGAGAAACTATGATACTTTGTCTCTTGCATATATTGTCAGACTGTGTGAGTTACTATCATACATAAAGCAACAAAATAACCATAATGACTGAGATTACTTCCTTACTCATCTTCAGAGAACATGACACCATCACATATTAATACACCATCTCCTTGAATCCCATTCACATCAAAACATTCCTATAGAAGCATCAAACTCTACCTTATACACATACCCTTCATTCATAAAGCACCATATACCTTACTTCTGAGCTCATTGTGACTTGAATCTCTATCAATCATGGAACCTTGGCACCAAAAATACTTTGTCACCTTTATAAAATTATTTCAAGGACTATTTTCTCAAGTATATTACAACTCACTTGATGTTCTTCCTTCCATATATATTTTACCAGAGAGTAGACATTTTACACTTTGTAGAGTTTCACCACATATCACAGTATCACTTTACTTTAATCACACATACTTTCCTTTATTGATCATATTCATGAGATAACATATGAGGGTCAATTTATTATCCCTCTAAACTCAATCTTGAGTCAACTACACTCATGTACAACTATTGAAAGATTTTGATCACTTCAACGATTACCTCTAGGACTGTAGCATGATAAGTCACTATCCCAATGTACTAAGAGTACATCAATTGCAAACCATCACACCTTTTTAATTTTACACCATCATATTTCACTCATTCATGGGTTTCCTATTATTACTGATGCTCAAAAAACTCAGATATTTCTATTATCATGAAATCACAAAGCACCCCAAATGGCCTCATTAGTGAATGGGGCATTCGGTGTAACTTGTGTAACATTGGGTCATCTCTCAAGTTGTGGGACTTGCAGGATTGAGATAACCCTCCAGAGAAAGTTGGTTCTTGCTCCTAAAATACCTGCCACAAGCTACTCTTAGTGTAGACAAAACTATCTAATCATAACCTAACCTTCCAAGGGACCAAGGAGAGAGAGTGCATGAAAATAAATCCTACACTAACATCGGTGATGCACCGAAAAAGGAGGGCATGAGAACAGTCTCCAATGTGTGAAAGTGGAACAAAAATGTAGATTAGAGAGGGTGATGATAGTTATCCATAGTCTAACAACAACATTCACAACACATTCTCATGCATACACAATAATAATAGATGCTTGCAAGAGTATATAGTAGACACAAACATCTGCAATAATATTAGAGAGGAAAGGAGAATGCAAACAAACATAAAGCAAGGGAAGATACATCCACAAACTTGAATCTATTGCTTCATTAATATGCACAGTCCAAATTATTACAAAGGAAAGGCTTGGATCACCATGCAAGGATTCCACTACAAATGCCAATAGCACATTAGCTTCACAAAACCAAAATGACAAATTTTTTCTACTCAAACTATCCCCTCTAGAATGAACCCAACACATCAATTTATAGAATTTTGAGAGGAGAGAGAGAGGGGGATGAAATTCCCGAAATTCCCTTTCCCATCAATTGTAAGTCATGATAAATGAGTGTGGTTGGTGGTTTTGGACCTGCAGAAGCAATCTCAAGGTTCCCCATAACTTGCAAAGCAGTGAAGAATGATTGCCCATGCTCATTAAATGCTTCTCCAACCACTTTTCAACAACCAAACAAAACTGGGATCATTTTCCTTAAAAATCACCATAAAAATTCATCAATTTCTATATTTCTTGATTTTATGTGTTTGTATTGAACCCATAATTCCAACAAAACCAATTTTTGAAAATCCATTGAAAATCTCTCAACTTATGACCCTCTGAGTGTGAGCAGCTATTTTGAGTTTTCCAGGATTTCTTACATTTTACGGGACTGAACATTTAAATTTTTAGAGCTGGAGATGTTTATTTTATTTTCACCCACCTACCCTTACTAAAAATAATAAATCTAGTTTTTTTGGTATAGAGGATGTTGAGAGCTTTCCAAAAATTTATGTCCATTGAAGTTTAGGTCCTGGGTGTTCCACGCGGGCTCTCATAGTCCGCAATATTGGCCTTTTACCCCCTTCACTTTGATATGTGGGTATTGTGATTTTTGGAGAACTCATGGCACTAGGGTATAAGGGTTGCTTGGGCCTCCAAACTCCTCTTCATCCAAAATTCTCTATCTCCTTGATGTGTAAAAATTTCACCTCCACGGGGAACTCATGTCCCCATAGTACTTGGACTACCCGAGCCGTGAACTTCTACCTTTTCTGTAATACATTGAATCTACTTCCATTCCTTTACAAATTGGGTAAATCAGATTTTTAGGGAACTTGTGGCCCGATGGAACTTGTGTTGCCTAGGCCAGAACTTCCACCTTTTCGCAATACATTGAATTCACTTCCATTCCTTCACAAATCGAGTAAATTAGATTTTTAGGGAACTTGTAACTGATGATCTTGTGCCACTTGAGCCATCGGGACCCAATTTATCCACAAATATTTGTTTCCTTATCATTTTAGACCCAAGTTGAGGACAAATAACCCTAGTTCCATCTGCAGTTGTTCCACCCATAGCCCCCAAACCCGCATAATATAATAAAATAGGCCTTTTCCCCATTTCTCTAAAATTTTAGAAAATTTTCACTAACTCATATTTTTCTTGAATAGGGAAGTTAGAGAAAAGTAAGGGGGGCCTCCAAAATCCAATTTTTTGTGTTTTCACCATTTCTTCCTATTCAAGTTTAAATAAATTATGCAAGTTATCGAAATTCACCTTGGGGTAAATTTCGGATAACAATTTCATAAAGATCTCACAATACCTTATTCACACCATCAAATGCACATACAAAATCTACAATCCCATGTAACAAAGAGAATCACACCAAAATTTTAATGCACGTACCTTTATGAAGACCTTAATCTTGATTAGAATACATATTTGAGCATATATTCTCATCCATAAGACTTGAGGACACATTCCAAAAGAAACATCCCCATATTGCAATAACATTTTCTTAATTAGGTCTGGAAACCTGAAATTTTGAAAAATATTCCCAAGGAACTAAGCACACTCAGGTTCTGAGACTACTTGCAACACGAATTCCATGCATTCTAGAATATTTTCTCAAATTTTTATCCCTAGAATCCATCATTTGATCATTCAAGACTATCTTTCTCTTCTTATCACTCATAGTGCAATAAGTGAAAACCTAGACTAGACAAAGCATACATTAATATATCCGACTCATGCTATTGAAGATTATGAAAGACTTAGGATATCCACTTGACTTATACCACTCATCATTAGATGACTCAATACAAGTATATCCATTACCTTCCACAAATGACTCACTAGAGACCTTGTACACATGATGTAACACATAATAAAGAACACATACCTCTTATATGGTGACCAAGACATCTTACAAACACACAATAGTTTTCAAATTCCTTGGAGAAGATGTATCTCATTTCTTTCTCCGTAACACACATTTTAGACTAGTCAAGATTTATTAGGAGATGAGATCACTCCTAGATTATTTCTTAAATACTCAAAGGTAGGATTTGGAAGAGGTTTTGTCAATATATTAGCCACTTTCTTCTTTGTAGACACATGTTCCAACTTGATGCAATCCTTTCTTACAATATCTCTTAGATAGTGATACTTAATAGGAATGTGTTTTGTCTTAGAATGAAAAACTAGATTATTTGATACACTTATTGCACTAGTGTTATCACATAAAATAGGTGTAGGTCCATCACTCTTGATCGTATAATCTTACAAGGTCTGCCTCATCCACACAACTTGAGAACAACAATGAGCAGAAGCAACATACTCGACTTCACAATTTGAGATTTCGATAAGAGATTATTTCTTACTTGACCAAGAAATAAGACATTCTATAACAAAATATGCACCACCACTATTATTATTCCTATCATCCATATTTCCTTCCCAATCAAAAGTATTAGAATAGGCCCTTAGTAAAATGTTTCAATTTTTAGATATCACAAACCAAACTCGATAGTGCCTTTAAGGTATCTAAGGATTCTTTTCAATTCATGAAGATGTGAATCTATAGGATTCTCTTGAAATCTTCCAACTAGACTAATAGATTACACAATATTAGGTCTTTAAGTATTGGAATAAAATAGGTTTCAATCATGGATTTGAAAATTCTTAAGAATTTTCTTGATATACTTGGATTGAGAGATGAAAATACCTTTATCTCGATTGACTTACTTGAAATCCAAGGAAGAAGGAGAGCTCTACTACCATAGATATCTCAAATTCTTTCTTCATGGCTTCAAAAAAATTGTGATTCATTTGATCACTACCTTCACCAAATATAATATCATTCACATAGACCACAACAATCGGTGTATTATCTCCTTCACTTTTTATGTACAAGTTGTTATTGATTGACAACAATTTGAATTGTATATGTTAGTCTAAGTAGTACAACAATGAAGTAACTGATATAAAATGAAGTATAAATGCTAATTGATTTATTTGATATTTTAAATGAAATTAAATAATTGAAATAGAAGGGAATAGGTACTAAACTGAAATGGACTTACCTTGCGATGATCTAGAACTAGACTGGATGATGAATAGGTGGGACAAAGTATGACATCACACCTTAGAAATTTTCAGTAGATGCAGATTTGGCTAGACTAGGGCACCTAGAAGAGGATTAGGGTGCATGTGGGCACCTTGATGTAGTCAGTTTTACACCCACCAAAGAACAAGGGAATCTCATGCATGGCCTATCACCCATGCACAAGGGTTGCAGGCCTATCACCCAAGGTGCACGTTAGCACTCACCGAGGCACGCGCAAGTGCCAAGTCTCTCTTTATGTGAGTTAAGTGGAAAGCCATCATCTATGTCAAGAACTTAATGAATAAAGGTAGAAATGAGACAGACAATCATCATAGGGTTCAGAAAAACCTCTATACAAATGTATTCATTTCAAATAGAGGGTACTTACAAATAATAGATAGAACTATAGCATAAAGGAAAATACATAAGGATTTACATCTATTCCATAACATCCATGAACAGAAATGAAAAGATATAGATATGAACCGAATCAATTACATTCATACTCATTCATGTTTGTAACCTCATTACATTCAATGGATCCATTAGACTACCACATCCTGATCAGTTCGAAGTCATACATCACAGTAGGGATCATGTCCTTCATCCATACAAAGAAAAATTTAATATCCTAGCCCCTTAATACATTAATCCCTTATATAGCCTCTACCCAATCCCATAGAGTTCTCACATAGTATTTATGCAGAGCTCTGCTCTCTATATTCTCCTCTACATAGATCCAGTCTTCTCTCTCTCTTTCTTCTATGGGTACTTATATTTATAGGCATCTTCAACCACCGACTTGCTTTCAGGGGCTATAGATTCATTGCCAAGTGTCCAAGTGGTCCTCCATAGAAGCATGCTCCTTCAGATCCGAGCTCTCCACTCCTTGTAATGATGGTCTTTTGGAATCCTCTATCGCTAAGCATATTCCTTTCATGGGCATCACGTTGTTAGGCTGGCACCTTATCCACTCCTCATTCACTGTTGGGTCATGTTTTTCCCATGTCCTACCCAATACGCCAAATACGACTAAGTCCTAAAACTTTAGCTCTGTCCACACGTGCACCATGGGTTTTCCTAAACCCTTCCTTAAATCCTATCCTGCGCACCTTTTCCTTTCGTGCCCTTCTTCAACTAGGACTTGTGTACCTACACACCTTTTTGTATTTAGCCAATATTTTGGGGTCCCAACATCACCCCACACTACGCTTGTTCTCCATCTGCAGAAACACTTCTCCAATGAATAAAGAATTACAGTATGTTCAGAAGAATAAAATAATTTGGGAAGAGTAAGAATAAGGGGATGAAGGAATGGGAAAGAATAAAATAATGGAAGGGTAATTATTTCTGCAAAAGGAGTGGGAAGTCCCTTTTAGGTCAGCCTCCAACTTGTTCTAGGCATCTACTTCATTATGTGCTCTCTAGCATAGGTCACCGACTAAGGTGCTCACTTCCTTAAAGCTTAACCCATCTCCCTAGGTATTCATAGTCTCAACTACCCCTTCCAATTGTTTTCCCATGTCCTCAAGTGTGTCCATTCTTCTTATGATTTGTGGGTATAGTTCCTTCAACCAGTTTTTGATTAAACCCCTTAAGGTTTCAATGGCCTTGGATTTATTTTCGACCTTAGAAAGGATTCTATCCCTTTCTACCCTATTTCCCTTATTCTTCTCTTGAAACTCCTTCAGACTCTACTTCATGAGTGGTGACCAAGATGCTCACCACTCTATCCCTATCTATGTAATTATCATACATGGCCTCAGCAGATTGGGTAACAATCTTGACATCTGCAAGTACCTTGTTATACTCAAAGAATGATTGCTACCACTTTCAATTTTTCCTCCCTCACCAAGCATGCTACCACTTCTTCCATGGACTCCAGGGCCAATGGTTGTCTCTCCATGGTGAGGATGCATGTTAGATCTTCTAAGCATTCAAGAGTGGATCTGTAATTCTATGCGCAGGCGACGTTAGGTCTGGATGCTTCAACATAATGGTACTTGTGATAGACTCCATATTTTTGTATACTTCATGCACCTTCACCTTCTCATCCCTTAGTTTACGCTTTAGCTATGCATTGATCAACTCTTCTTGTTTTAAGCCCTTAGTCTTCTCAGCTAGCTCCTCTTCCTTCTTTTCTAGCTCTCCCTCTAGAAATTTTACTCTGTCATTTCTTCCAAAGAGCCTAGCCTCAGCCTCGACCGTGACCTTGTTGAGTGCATTACATAACTGCTCATCTAAGAGTTGTTGGGAATTTACCAAGGGGTTGGCTCCCTTAGACTTTGGTACTGGCATGATTTCCCCTTGGTATACTTCAAACTCTAGCTCGTCAATATGGGACTCAAACACCCAAGAGAGCATCTTCCTTGTCTTGGGGTATGTGCCCTCCTCGTCAAATGACGTCATAGATATAAGTTTTTCCATGGGTATAGTGCTCTAGAAGCATGCACGTAGCACCTTCCTTGGGTCAATAACATAGCCCATGACCTATCCTCATTTTATATCAAGGATCTTCCTTCCCGAGCATGTGGCTTTGGGGAAACTCACCATTAGACTGGGACCTCCTCCCACACTGACTTGTTCTTTCTCAATGCTTTCCTCCTTATCCTCTTCCATCACTATGTTAGCGTTGCGCTCCAATTCTTGTTCTACTAAGGCCTTGATTATTTTTTCTACTTCTCTTTATGCTACCTCATTTACTTGCTCCTGTGTAAGGCTTGGAGTTTTCTAATCCTACATGCCAACCTCCTCACTTCTTCCCATGTCTTAGGTGCCTTCCTCCTCCTGGCTACCCTTACACCGCATGAAACATAACTCATGTTCTTCTTTTCCACCCTCTTCTTCTAAATCGTGCACACTGAAAACAAGTGGTTCTTGGTCCTCTTGAGAATCATCTTCCTCATCATCATCCCTCTCACCTATGTATTTCTCCAAGCTCTCTGTCTCCTCCGAGTCAACTTCCTCCATCACCTTATATTTCTTCCTAATTGGGGATTCTAGTATAGGGGACTCTACTTTCTCTTCCTCTTCCTCTAGTGATTTCTCCTCTGCGATGAGCTCTTCCTATGTTGGCGCCTTCTCTTTAACTAGGGACCTCTTCTTGTGTGTGTAAGTACCTATTCTAGTGCTTGTTCCCTGAGGTGCCTATGGCGAGTATCTTGGGAACTTGGTGCCTTTTTCTACACTTCTCTTTCTTTCTATCTGGGCATGGGATTCTTCCTACATGTTAGGTCCTCAGGTATAGCTATCTTGTTTTCAAGATAAGTGCCCTTCTCAAACTTGGGCCTTATCCAAAGGTATACATGTACCTTGCAGACCTCTCTACAATAATCAGAGTCGGGGTTTTACCATTTGGACTTCATGTGACACGTACTTTTCCACGTACATGTGCTTGTTGGGGTAGACCAACATTCTACACATCTCCTTGTGGTCCCGGTCCAAACTTCCAAGGTCAAACTTTAACTTTTTGAACTCCTTGAATGCAGTTAACTCTCACCTAGAAGTATTGAGTTGTGAATGTGAATGGGAGCTTACACCATGGGCTCATGTTTTTATCTCATCAACTTGAACCTACCAATACAAAAGTCATGGTATACATCAAACTCAACTTCTCCTACTATAACCATCGAGAATTTGTTATGATATTCTCCATTGTGCCCCAAACGTATTCCTTAAGCGTATATACCACTTTTCAAGATGTGCCTTGTGAATGGGTTTCATGCTATCACAAGTGTATTTCTCAAATCTTTTTGCAGTGAGGTATCTTCCTCTAGGTACTCCCAAATGAACTTTTCTTACGCATCGGTACTACTGATCTCGAGAACACAAGAGTTAAGAGGACATTACCAAAGAGAATCTTGTCTCCTTCATGTGCGTTGGTGATAATTTCATCTACAATGTAGGTGATAAATTGTATATTATGTCCTCTCGATATTTTTCTACAAACATTCAACCAGGACTTGTTTACCTACATCCATCTTTCTTGCACATTGAGTTTTGTTACTAGGCACATGGCCATTTTCATTACTGGGTCTTGGATATCCCCAATATAAAAATACCTTGACCCCTTCTTATACGCATATCTGCCACTATGTCCTTAATTGCTTCCTTGTTGCATAGCTCATCCATTATATCTTCTCCTTCATAGATAAGACCTATGAATTCCAAAATCAGTTGAGGGATTATGCGCATCTTGTGCCCCACGAAGTGAAATTGGTCTTCATATATGTGCAACATAATCCACTGATAGAGGTGCTCAGGATTTCCAAAGTAGGGCAACTCATAGAGTTGCAATAACCCTACCTTCTCCAACTTCACTATTACATCATCACTATAGATGGGAAAACCCTCTAGTGTCTTTTGGTTCATTAGGCGCACTAACTCCAACGTCATTTCCTTCTCTATTTTTTGTGTGATGGTTATAATCACTCACTGCCATCTTTCTCAAATTGGATTCCCACTCCTTCCCAAGAAAAACTCCATCTGGGTACTACATTTCTACATACCATTCCTCATTGGTACTTGCGGTAGTCTCTTGTTGTTTTCCCTTGCCCTTACCCTTCTTAGGTGCTACTGCTAGTTTCTTGGGTGCCATTGTGTAGGTTATCACTACACTTCAACGTATCTTCCTCCCTCTACTCTTTTATATTTTCCAAGTTCAAATCTTGAACTTGTGAAGAAACTCCTTTCCAACCCGTGCCCTAGCTGCCAAACCCTAACTAGAATATCTCCTTCACAAGGTGATGCTTCTCCACAACTCTCTCCACACTTATGAACTATTTCCCTCCTGGTTTGTAGATCCAAACTATTTACTCACGGTTAAATTTATCCAATTTTTCTTTACACAAATCAAATTTGGAAACCGTGATCCACAAAAGCTCTTCCTTCTTCGTATTCACAAAGTAAATAATGAAGTGCTCAACCTTCTATTTATAGTTTTTCCCACTTTTTAACATTAAATGCTACCTTACCTACCACCGTACTTTAACACTTAATGCGGATTTTTCACCAAAGTATGACTTTAGCACTTTAACTCACGTGCCCAACCTTACGTGGAAAATTCTCCAACCTTTTAGCGTACAACCAATCCATCTTGATAGGAGACTCTTACACGCACATAACTAGTGCCGAAGGCACTTCTTCTATCATGATTTTTGCTCTCACCTACCTCATGTTGTGTTTGTGATTTTTCCTCTCTTATACATGGATCCCTAATGTAGCCTTATCCTGACACCAACCATCCTTTTTCACCTTTCCTTGCATGTACTTCCTTCACAAGGCCATTCAACCGGGATTTCCAATGCAATCCTTCCTGGCACTTCATACTTCAATTTCTTCCACCTTACTCCACCCCACACTAAAATGATGTGTGGTCCTCTACGTAGTTACAACCTTTAAAAAGTAATGAGATTACGGCACCCAAGGCACAACACAAAACAACAACAAGAAAGGGAAACACAAGAAAAGAAAATGCATTAAAGGAAATCCTAAACTAACTAAAAAGCTGCCTTATTTACAAACACCAAGAAGACTTATTTATAGTAGGGCTTGCCTACTCCCATTGAAGTGTCCTAGAAATATTTTCCCATCCAGGGCTTATAACTGGAACACACCTAAATGAAGGATGTATGAGATGATGTAGGGACCCAACCAATGGACTTTTAACTTTCCAGGATGGTGTAGAAACTTTGAATCATATAGTAAGACCATCTGCCCAACCTCAAACTTCTTGTTCTTAATGTGACGATCATGCCATGCCTTTTATTTTACTTTTTCTATTGTTTGTCTCCACCTGATGAGTGATCATCTTTCATCCAATTGCATTAACTTGTCAATTATTTCTTCCAATACTTTCTCATCATATAATCCCCTATGCGCACTATACATAGAGAAGGTAAGATGAATTCAACTAGTAAGACAACCTCCATGCCAAGCCAAACACCAATTGAAATAGTGTGGCTTTGTTTAGCCTTTTATAAGTTATCCTATAAGCCCATAATATGGTTGATACCTTGTCATCCCAATCTTGTCTTCGACATCACAAATCTTAGTCAATGTGTGGCTAAGTATTTTATTAAATGCCTCAGCAGTTCCATTTTCTGAGGGTGATAGGGAGTAGTTTTGTGATGGGCCACCATGAATTCTAACAATAGAATCCTAACTATTTCATTAAGGAAGTGTGTACCTCTATCACTTGTTAAACTCAATGGGCATCCATACCTTAAGTTAATGTTAGGACAAAGTATGACATCACACATTAGAAATTTTTAGTAGATAGAAATTTGGCTAGACTAGGGCACCTAGAGAAGGATTAGGGCGCATGTGGGAACCCTTATACGTAGTATGGGTGTCGTGGTCTACAAAGTAACTTATAACATAAGTCTAGAAGGATCTCACTCAATTTGATAATGATTCACATGGATGTCACACTCACTTCGCTAATGATGTCGTAAACTTGTAATTAAGAATCACCTACAAAAATCCATATAAAGCATCAAACCCCTAAAAAATAAAGATGCATATGAAGGGGCGATTGTCCTTAGTGGCCATGATGGTGGGCTTACAACTAAGTGTTGTACTACATATAAAACCAAATGTATTTTTGTGCTTATGTGTGTAATAGTGTGGCTAAGGTTCCCTAACGCCAATAGATAAAATACAAAATGGTGGATGGAATAGAATATACTTTCCTTTTCTATGTAGTGTGTGTGATGAAAATAGTTCCCAAATGCACTCCCTTTCCTTAGTAGATAGCTAGCCCTTAGTATAAATAGTATTCCCATAAGGTAGTAAGTATGTTGTTTTTATATAGAGATCTCTTACTCAAATTTCGACACTAATGACCTGACATGCTGACTAGTACCTAGGGGAATGGGAGGGAAAACCATAAAGACTAACCTTAAAACTCTAAATGAGACCCAAATGCAACCGGGACTAGGGTGCCTAAAAATAAGGATCGGGGCACCCATGGGTGCCCTAATCCCTCCCTAGGCACCCTAGTCAAATACTAGAGATGACAACTAAGTAATTAACGACAGCTGAGACTCCCTAAGAGATGACCAGAACTGTGTAAATAACTAACAATTGTGCAAGACACTCAATGACAATGACTGACTAAACTGACAATAGGACTAGGGGATGGGTCATTAGTGAATACTTTTCTTACGCAAGATCCATATATAAAACAACATACTTGGCGGTATAATTGTAATAGTAAGTGCATGATTTTGTGACTACACTTTCCCCCACTTTATGTTAGTGAGCGGAAAGATTGATAACATAAAGTAGATAGAGATGCGTACCTGAGAGAAGTCCATAGAATCCCATGATATAGTAGAATGTCCATATATAGTAGTAAAAGCATGCCAAAATAACGATATAACATGTTGAACCATGGATCAACGTGTTGACAAATGCAACGTAGTGAGAAACGTAATGTCATGATGAAGTGAGCTAACATGCGGATGATGATTGTAATGATATATTATTGATGATTTTGAATATTGTATGATGAAGATGAATTAGGGAAGGGAGTGATCAGTTCCCATCCTGATCACGTGTACATGAATAATTGACTAAAGGATTTGGGTGTCTAGAGAATCCCATGTATAGTAGAATGTGCATATATAGTAGTAAAAGCATGCCAAAAGAATGATATAACATGTTGAACCATGGATTAGCGTGTTGACTAATGCAATGTAGTGAGAAACATAATGTCATGATGAAGTGAGCTAACATGTGGATGATGATTATAATGATATATTATTGATGATTCTGAATATTGTATTATGAAGATGAATTAGGGAAGGGAGTGATCGGTTCCCATCCACGATCACATGTACATGAATAATTGACCAAAGGATTTGGGTGTCCTGCTGCCAGAGGAAGAGTGTAGGGAGAAAAGTGTGTTATTCTCCAATCTATAACTACATCCTCAAGATCTAGCTACTACAGATGGACTCAAATCAAACATTTGTGGTTTTGGATCCAAATAATTTTAATCAAACAGTAGACCCATATTGGAGTCGTATAGGAAAGGCACTCTTTCCCCACTCCATGGGTGTCACAAAATGTCATGGCTTCCAAGTTAGGTCATCGGAAGAAAATATGAAATGTGTGATGGCTTCCAAGTTAGGTCATTCGGAAGCAAACATGAAATGTATGATGGCTTCCAAGTTACATCATCGGAAGCAAACATGAAATGAAGAAAAACTTCCCAAGTTAGGTCATCTAGGAAAGTAATGCATGTAACTCCCAAGTTAGGTCATCTGGGAGGCCAATTGTGTTATATTGTATTAGATGAGTGATATGATTTTGATTGGTTACTCATACGGATATTTTATGCTATTTTCCCTAAGTTAGGTCATTAGGGGAATTAAAAGAAATTGGTTAATGATCACATGGGAATATTTTAATGCTTGTTTCCCCTTAGGTTAGGTAATTAGGGGAAGAGATGAAATTTCACATAGAGTGAATGTATGTTTTTGCCCCCGAGTTAGGTCGTTAAGTGGAATCGATGGTGAAATGTTGCATAGTGTATTAGTAAATGTTTGAAACTATTGAGTTGGCAGTGTTGATTTATCGCATGGTGATATAAGGGGAATTTTAAGATGATCCCAATTGTATTCCCACCTTTTGACGCTAGGGGAAGTGATGATAGGAATGAACACTCGATTTGAAAGTAAGAGTGAAATAGATAGAATTTGATAGAAAACACCCAAAATGTGTATAGATTGAGTGAAAATATTTCAAGGAGATATATACTAAATTTTTCATGTAGATGATATGATAATAGGTGAAATTTATAAAATAACAACGCAAACAAGGTGTAAATCGAGTAAAAATGCTCAAGATATGACAAAAATCGTGTAATGCATATTAGTTGTGAGAATAAGTGCAAAATAATGACCATAGTAAAGTGGGTGATAAAAAGTAACTATAAATAGTAAGGTGAAAAAGTGATTAATCGCTTCATTTTTCTTTTTCACATTTGTGATAGTGAGCTCTGAGTAAGGATGTCGCAAGTGAGGATAACACAACCTAGTCAATTTGAGATCTTTGGCGATTGTCGTAGTGTCACATATGACTGTGGAGTTGGTAAGTGCATTGTTTTTCAAAAAATGTATGGTGTAGTAGTCATTTTTGTTGAATTTTTACAAATTTGATATTTTTATTTTCTCGGGGTTTTATACCTGGAAAAGAACGGTGAGGGAACTAGTGACCCCTGAACAAGAGCACCTGACACTCAGGTGAGTGTCCCGCTCTCGGGTGCCCTAGTCTAGAAAGTGTGTATTTGGTCTAGAATGATGTAGATGTGATCAAGGGTTTGTAGCAATGTTGTAATAAAATGTGTTCAGATTTGTATAGTGTTCTAATGTAGTGTTTTTTTGTTGTGCAGAGAGATATTCACTCAAGGGAGTTCCGTAGTGGTCGTCATATGAGTACTTTACTTGGGTTGGTCATGTAAGATGATGTTTGGGATGTTATAGACCATGTTAGCTTGTGATACATAACACAAATGGGGGATGTGTCACACAATATGCCTATGTTGACTGCACTATGTGAGAGATTTTGTGTTAATACTTTTATATTTTGGTTACCTCAAGCGAGATGATAGCTACTTTAGAGGATGTGTATCATATATTTCGGTTACCGATTGTTGGGGAGAGATTACAAGTTATGCCACTAGATGATATAGAGAGACAAATGTGAGTTACTAGACAATATTTTATGGGGACTTGAGAACCTACCGAGGCCCATATTAGTTTGGTTGTTATATTGAGGTCTAGGGTTCCATGCTTACATGAAGTTCATATTCATTGTTATTTCTTCATCTATAGCCATAGAGGCGGGAGGTGTGGGAATTTTGTATAACATTTATGACATATGTCATCGGATAGAGGAGGATAGTACAAGATATGCATGGGAACAGTGTGTGTTGGCCCACCTATATAGAGACCTATATCAATTTACTCATGATGAGCACATTGGTGGGATAAGAACGACCATAATATTATATTTATGGGTGTATGAACAAATAGAAATGTTGAGGCCAGTTGGAGGGCCATAAGCGGTCGGCTAGGCCGAGAGATATTTTCAAGGAGGTGGAATAATGTATGTGGGTGGAAGATGGACACTGATACTTACAAGGCATTGATAGAAAATATGGGGCCTAAGGTAGTTGTATGGAGGCCATACCGTGATTATGGAGTTTGGCCGAGAGGATGCTATAATTTTTCGTGTATATGGAGGATTATGTGGTTAGAGAACCAATTTCTAGGAGTCGTCGAGCTATTCCATGTAGAGAGAGTATTACGACAGTTTGGCATAGCTAAAGATTTTCCCCCAGAGCCATATATGTGGTTGAGAGCTATTAGAGCACCTAGGAGGTTGAAGCTAGACCAGGTCCCACATGAGAGAAACTAGTACATCCTTGGCAAGATGAGGAAAGCCGGAAATAGGTCTTTAATAGAATTAGATGATGTGGGGTGTACAGAGGAGTACCATGCATGGTGGGAGGCACATCAATGGGTATTCTTGTTTTTATTGTTCATAGACACACCGGGGTTACCACAGGAGGAGGAGGAGGAGAGGAGGAATCACATGCCCTTGATAATGTGGCAGAAAATATAGTGGATTATGATTATCTATGTATAGTTATTTCATGTGTTTAGTTGTTTTCTTATGTAATAGCGATGGTTATCTAATCGTGTTGTTTTATTTTTCTGTTGGGGATGTATATTGGTCTTTGATAATGGACACATCCATCTACACATTGATACAAAATGTGCCCACCATTGTACTTGCAGGTGGAGGGATGCTAGATTAATTTTTGTGCCATTGTGGGAAAGCACGCCCATTTGTTTGAGCTTGTGGCCATAACAGCAATGTCATGCACTATGTTGCTAGGTAAGAGGGACAAGGAACATGAGGAGACTTAACGAGCCGAGGAGAAGTGGTGGGTGTTGGTATGTTGGCTCATGATGTGTTTACGTGTTACATTGAGTTGCATCACCATTTTACAAAGATTTCTACCGAGGTAACACTACAGTAGAGGCGAGTTAAGATGTATCAAGGTCGTGACCAATGACATAGAGTTAGTGGTGAGGAATCGAGTTTGAGGGCTCTTATAATACCCAAGAGTGATAGTGCTAATGAGATTTGATTGGTATTGTTGTATATGATATAGGGATTTTCCCCAATGATGAAATGTTTCTTGTAATGATGGTTTTATTTGATATCTATAGATAGATTTTATTGATATGTGAGGAGTTTATTGTGTTGGGTATTGATGTCATAATATTATTGATGATACATGATTCAGATTATTATTGTCGTGGTGTATGTAATGTGTTGGATATTATTCATGTTAATTGATGTAGATTTGTACTTATGATGTTAGTATTGTTAGTCTATTAGTTGAATAGAATTTTTAATGCATAGTTAGTGTAATGATGATAGTAGAATGTATGTAAAAATAGATCATTTAGTATTTCCAAACTAGCATTTCCTAATGAATATGTGTTGAATTGATGATGTAATGTAACTGTGATATGTTAGTGTGATGAATATGAGGGAGGAAGAAGATTAACAATTCCCCCAACATATGGATCAGTAGGTTCTTTTAATTAAGAACCCTCAGTAGTCAAGAATGAACCACATAAAGAAAGAGTGCATCATTGGGAAATGATTGAGTGCACTAGATGAATCGACAAAGCATGTGATGAAAGGTTCTTATAAAAAACCCTCAATAGTCATGTAAGAACTGTAAGAACACAAGTGTATCATCGGGGGGTAAGGTAATAGTAATCACCTACCAGAGACTAAGGTGGCATGAAGCGGTGGAAGCATGTGGCATATAAGTAGTTTGATCATATGAAAAAAATGTAATATCATATGGATTAGCGATGGGATGCATGAATGCGCGAGGGATGTGGAAGCCAATTTGAAGTGGTGACATGATGTGGTGGATATGATGGATGAAGTGGATGTGATGGTGTATCTATGTATGGGCATGGAAGAGAGTGTACATGAGGAAAAAGCGTGGTGGTGGATGCATCATTACCGAGCGTCGGATGGAGGAGATGACTCAACTGTAGTAGAAACTCTCTGAAAAGGTAGAGGAGAAATGGATCGCTCACGTGAGTGAGAACCAAAGGATATGATGCCCTTATTCTCTAATTGTTGTAATCTATCATGAAGGGAAAAAAAATCATTATCCTTATGATCATTGATGTGATGATAATTACAATAAGGCTGATCATGTCGACGCTACAATTCATGTTGTAGATGATGTTGGTTGGATGCCAAGAAAATGAGACTCTTTTCAATTAAGGTAAATAAAACATCATGAGGTCTAGCATGATGATAGAAGTGTAATGGTTCATGTGACATAGATGGAGTGGAAGGAGAAGTATCATGTCATGGAGGAGGAGAAGAATTATGCTTCTATGATGGAGTAGGTTGAGCTTGCTTTCTAGAGCGAGATGGAGATTGTGTAGGACACTCAACCGATGTCAATGGAGGAGAAATAAATGAGACAACAATAGTGGATATGTATGGAGGATCAATGATGTGTGTTAAAAGAAGATATTGTTCTAGGTCTATAACTTTATAGCATAGAATAATTTTGAAAGTTATGGCTCGGCGGAGTTTGGGAGGGAAATTTTCCCTAAGGAGGTCCACGGACCAATCAAAACGTGCCATGTCGCAGAGTTGAATGGGGGGAGGAGGTAAGTTAGAAATTTTTGCCAAGATTGGTTTGGAGCACAAAGGAAAATTTTGGCCCGAAGGCCCGCCGACCAATAGGAAGTGGCCACGTGTCCATGAGGGCATCAAGGGTCGGACCGGCGGTGAGAAGTTAGAAAATTTCCAAAGTTGGTGAAAAAGGAAATCTTGGCCCGAAGGCCCGCCAGCGAATCAAAACATGACATGTGTCCTTGGAGTGTTAGGAGGAGTGTGGGGGAAATTTTCCATTTCACCAAAATGTGGAAAATGGCACAATAAAACTCCACCCCCGATGGCCCGCCAATCAGAATGTGCCACGTGTCCATGTGGCCGGCAAAAATCTTAAGGGGGGCAACAAAAGAAATTTTGGAGTTCAGGCCCATGCCAATAGAAAGATGCCACATGTGTCCCATTTGGGGCATTGGTGAGAGTGAAAAAAATTGGAAGCGTACCCCGCAGGCCAATAAGAAGATGACACGTGGCATCAGAGATAAAGTGGCGGAGATTTTTGGAAAATTTTCCAAAATCCAAAAAGGTGTAAAATGATCTTATGAAGCCCACGGGCTAATAGGAAAGTGCCACATGGCATCAGAGTGGTGGGGGGTGGAATTTTTGGGAAATTTTCCCAAATTCAAAAAGGAGGGAAAATTTTAAATTTCGGCCCGCCTTGACCCGATTTTGCCCTATTTTTGCCCTAAATCTTTAGAAGGGCATAAATTTTGATCCAGAGCTCATATTTTCACATTCTTGGTGTCATTGGAAATATGGTGAAATTATCTACATGATGGAGGGTTCAATTTTGTGTTTTGATGGGGTTTGGAGAGAGAAAATAAAAAAACACCTCTAGCATGGGAAAAAAAGCAGAACTGACGTTTCAACCACCATTTTTAATGAAGTATGGCTTCCATTCTCTCCCAGCATGGTCAAAAAACTTGGGGAACCCAATTTTAAGGGTACCCATGTTGTTTTGATGAATTTGGTGGTGGTTGAATGATTCCTTTCCATTTTCCCACGTTTCTCTCTCTTGGCTCGAGTCTTCATTGTTAAAAGCCAAATTTGGCTCATTTGTAAAGGTTGTTCATCTTTTCTACTCTGCCCTCCCTTCTTTTCTTCCCTAGGGTTGAAAATGGAGTTTGAACCTCCTCCCCTACTCTGTAATGGCATTTTTTTCCTTTTACCATTAAAATGATGTTCTGTGCAAACTTTTGGAGCAAAAAAATGTGTTTTGTGATGCATCTGTCCATCCTTGCTCATTTTTTTTCTTGTTTTCTTCTTGCCTCTCTTCATTGCAGGTATTTGTGCATGTTTGAATGTTCATTGCAGGTTTGGAGCTATGTTCATGGAGTTTTGGGACATTTTCTATGTGTGAAATCTATCCTTGGGCCTATGATGCATCTGTCCATCCTTCCCATTGCTCACCTCTTCTTGTTCCATGGTAGTTTTGATAGATGTTCAAGCATTTTCCTTCTCTAGTGTATCACCATTTTAGTGTAGGCTTCTATTTTTCCTCTTTTCTCTCTCTCCCTGTCTCCTTGGAAGTTAGATTAGGATTAGATTAGCTTTGCCTACACTGGAATAGCTTGTGGTAGGTAGTTTAGGAAGAGGAACCAACCTTCTCTGGAGAGCTTTCCCCATTTGCAAAGGTCCCACACTTTGGGAAAGCTCAATGTTGTGCATTCACACCAGATGTTTTCCTTAGAAAAGTAGATCCATAACTCATTTGGGGGTGTTGTGAATCTACACTAATAGTTTTGGCATGCCCGGTGGGACCTTAGAGGTCTTCCACTTCATCTTTTGTAGGTTGGTGTGTTCCTGTGAAGATTTCAGCCTTTGGAGGCATATTCAAAAGCACATCTGGTGACTCCATCTGGTAAATAACTCATTTCTTGAAGTTGCGAGACCTGTTTTCCATCCATTTTCATCATTCATTCTTCTTTCCATCTCTTTCATTCTTTTTCATTCCATGAAGTTGTGCAATCATGACTTCATTTCCATCATGGAATTCACATTTACAACAACAATATATTCCACCTCCAACATGTTTTACAAATCCTCCAAATCAGCATTTTGATCAAATTCAAGGTCAGCATGCTTACCCATATGAGCAATACCAAAATCAGTTTGGTTGTGAAGCACATCAAGAGCAAGGGTATGCATGCAATGAAGACAATCAAATGGAAGATGCTGATTTTGTGGAGAAAATCCAAAAGATGGAGGCAAAAATGGTGCAATCAAGAGCAACAACTCAAATGAAGGCTTTTAGAATTGGTTGTAGGACTCCTTGTCCATGGGGAGGCCCTTTTCCAAGACACTTCAGCCCTCAAGAGAAGCTGGACTTCATGATGGAGATGCTGCCCCAACTTGCACAATGGACAAAGAGATAGAGGCCTATAAACTTGGTGTTGAACAACCTTGTCAATGGGTAAGTTCTACACCATCAATCTGGTTCTTCTCTTTCCATTCCTCAAGCAGCACCATCTCAATTTGGGCTTCAATTTTCAAGCTTCCCATTGAATGTTGTCCCAAATGTTGAATCCATTTCTCCATTCCCTAGTCTTCCACCCCATCTCAATTCTTCTTTCCTCTTTCCTTCCAAACAGTCATCCCCTCCACAAGAGCCAATAGAAATACCCTCTCCTCCAAAGAAACAAGAGGTTTCACCTCCTCCACCACCACAAAAAATTGCAAAATCAATTGAGTTACAACCCACCCCTCCTCTTGCATTCCCAAATCCATGTTGGGAGAATGAAAATCAGAAAATCAGTCATCAAGGACAGCAAGAAGAAGAGCCAAACAAAGAAGAAAAATCATAAGTTTGGTAAGCTTGGCTCTCAAATATGGGATGACAAAGATCCCCTTGATGGTTAAGCCTTTAGAAGAGGTTGGAGTTGGAGAACAAGTGGCAAACAAGGCTGATTTTATAACAATAGTGAAGCAAGAAAAACAACAGCTTGTTTGTGATGAGTTGAGTGTCCATGTTGGCACTTTTCCCAAAGAGAATGCTGATCCAATTCAAGTTGCACAATCAGCCATGGAGGAAGAAAGCTCTGAAGAAGATCTTGCAGTCCCAACTTGTCCTCTAGAGCAGCAGATTGAAGAGTTTGACTTGACAAACTTCATGCTAGAGGAAGAGTTCAATCAAGAGCAAGATTGTCTTCAAGTAGTACAGAGGAAGGAGAAGCTGCTCAAAATCCAAAAGAAGAGGAGCACATTCCAGCTGTGGAGGAGAAAAGTGCAGATCCAAAGGCTTTGAGCACAAAGCAGGCTATAGAAGAACCTTCAGTTCTTTTTTCTACTTCATCTCTCTCGAGTTCTAGTGCTGAAGAAGAGTTTGATCTCTCAAACTCAATGTTGGAGGATGAAAGAAACCATGGTGATCAAGTTTTTGATCAAGAGAGACACCATGGGAAGTTGAAACATTTGCTATAGGACAACAATGAGGTAGTTTTACCTGTCGATTTGGAGGATTGTTTTGATGAAGAAGAACCGGTTGAGTTTCCACCTTTCTCTCTTTCATCATCCACATTCCAAACACAAGATGTCATGGAGGAGAGCATTCATTTGGAGCAGCCTGCATCTTATAGCAGCTCTTTAGGATCAAGATTGGAAGATTTAATTCTTCCATGTTCTTCAAGGAAGAAGAAAGGGCAGAAAAGTTCTACCATTGCTTCCACACCATCCACTCAAGAAGGTCTACAAGAAGACTCCATTTTTGGAGTTGAAAATCAAGAGCTATGGGCATATCAAATGGATCAGACCTTGCCCAATAAGGTATTTGGCTTCATTGGAGCCAAAGGAGAAGCCACAACCAGTCATGCTTGCCTCTAAGCATGAGGATGATATGCAAAGTACCAAGGATCAGCTGCCATACCTCTTCAATCAAAAATAGAGCAACTAAAAGAGGTATTGGATTTATTTTCAGTTGACACCTTGCTGATTTGGGTAGAAGACTAGCTTCTTGTTGATTTTCCACTCATCCAACCAGCCATGTTCAGCTCCAAATCATTTGCATGGCTGCCCATTTTGAAGAAAGGAAGCTATTTTGCACAACCAGTTGTAGGGTTTGTTTAGCTCACCTTTGCTTCTAGTTAGAGTAGAGTAGGTAGGTTTTGCTTTTAGTAGAAGAAGTGCTTGTGCACACTCTACATGTTCCATTTGGGGCATGTATGATTTTCAATTTTGTACATAGTTTTTGGTGCTGCTGGTTTTGCTCTTGCAGTTCATTTCAGTGGCATTTTGGTGAGAACAACTCTAAGTTCAGTGGGCTTCAAGTGGCTCAGAAGGAAGTTTTCAAAGTTTAGATCAGTTTGTAGGCTACAACTCATGACTCCATGCCCAATGGATGCTTCAAAGGCTACTGATCATTCATCTAGCAGGTAGATGACCCCTCTGAGTCACCAAATTGTTATCCAAAATAAGCCCCTTGCTCATTTTTGGCTAACTTCCTCATTCTTCCTTCTCCTTGTCTGGCACTTAAATGAATTTTTCATACTTTTTAAGCACTCAAAATTTTTCTAGAAATGGTTTCATTAGATAGAGAATCTTCTCACCTTTCCAGAAAGGTAAAATTTTCCTTCTAACTCCTTGTATTTTTCAAGTTATGGCTCGATGGAGTTTTGGAGGGAAATTTTCCCTAGGGAGGTCCATGGACCAATCAAAACGTGCCACGTAGTGGGAATGGAATGGGGGGTGGAGGGAAATTTGAAATTTTTCCAAGGATTGGTAGGGAAGCACAAAGGAAAATTTTTGGCCCGAAGGCCCGCCCGACCAATAGGAAGAGGCCACGTGTCCATGGGGGTCGTCGAGGTCGGACCGGTGGGGAGAAGTTGGGAAAATTTCCAAAGTGGCGAAAAAAGGAAATTTTGGCCCGAAGGCCCACCAATGAATCAAAACCTGCCACGTGTCCTCGAAGCATGGGAGGCGAGAGGCATGGGGGGAAATTTTCCTTTTTAAGCCAAAATGTGGAAAATGGGAAATAAAACTCCGCCCCGATGGCCCGCGCCAATCAGAAGCTGCCACGTGTCCATGGTGGCGGAAAAAATCTTAAGGGGGCGCAAGAGGAAAAGAGCTAGTTCAAGCCTACACCAATGAAAACATGCCATGTGTCCCATTCGGGGGAAGTGGTGAGTCAATGATGGAAAATTGGAAGCGGTGGCCCCTGAGGGCCAATAAGAAGATGACACGTGGCATGGAGTTTCGGAAGCACGTGAGAGAGAATTTTGGAAAATTTTCCAAAATCCAAAAAGGTGTAAAAGGAAGGGATGAAGGCCCATGACCAATCAAAAGGTGCCACATGGCATCAAAGTGGTGGGGGTGGAGAAATTTTTGGGAAATTTTCCCAAATTCAAAAAAGAGGGAAAATTTTAAACTTTCGGCCCGCCAACCCGATTTTTGCCCTATTTTTGCCCTAAATCTTCAGAAGGGCATAACTTTTGATCCAGAGCTCAGATTTTCATGTTCTTGGTGTCATTGGAAAGCTGGTGAAATTATCTACATGATGGAGGGTTCAATTTTTGTTTTGATGAGGTTTGGAGAGAGAAAATTGAAAAACACCTCTGGCATGGGAAAAAGAACAGAACTGACATTTCAACCACCATTTTTAATGAAGTATGGCTCGCATTCTCTCTCTCGATAGCATGGTCAAAAAAACTTGGGGAATGAATTTTAAGGGAACCCATCATTTTTTTAATGAATTTTTTTGGTGGTTGAATGCATCCTTTCCATTTTCCCATGTTTTCTCTTCTTGGGCTCGAGTCTTCATTGTTAAAAGCCAAATTTTGGCTCATTTGTAAAGGTTGTTCATCTTTTCTACTCTGCCCTCCCTTATTTTCTTCCCTAGGGTTGAAAATGGAGTTTGAACCTCCTCCCTACTTCTGTAATGGTTTTTTTCCTTTTACCATTAAAATGATGTTCTGTGCAAACTTCTGGAGCAAAAAAAATGTGTTTTGTGGTGCATCTGTCCATCCTTGCTCATTTTTTGCTTGTTTTCTTCTTGCCTCTCTTCATTGTAGGTATTTGTGCATGTTTGAATGTTCATTTGCAGGTTTGGAGCTGTGTTCATGGAGTTTTGGGACATTTTCTATGTGAAATCTATCCTTGGGCTGTGATGCATTTGTCCATCCTTCCCATTGCTCACCTCTTCTTGTTCCATGGCAATTTTGATAGATGTTCAAGCAATTTTCCTTCTCTGGTGTATCACCATTTTAGTGTAGGCTTTATTTTTCCCTCTTTTCTCTCTCTCTGTCTCCTTGGCATAGTTAGATTAGGATTAGATTAGCTTGCGGGTAGTTTAGGAAGAGGAACCAGCCTTCTCTAGAGAGCTTTCCTCATTTGGAATAGCTTGTCAATGTTGTGGTAGGTAGTTTAGGAAGAGGAACCAGAAACCATCCTCCATTCTCTACTAATGGAGAGCTTTCCCCATTTGCAAAGGTCCCACACTTTGGGAAAGCTCAATGTTGTGCATTCACATCTATAGTAGATGATATATATGGAATACCCATATCAGAGGTAGGAGTAGCATCGAAAAAATCCCTAGAAGGTGAAGTGACCACTTAAGACACACCTATAAGAGATATGTACTAATAGGTATAAATGATGTGACAAGAGGAGATGAAATGGTAGGAGAAGAAGAATCAATGGATGGAGATGACTCATGCACTATGTTAGATCTTTGGTAGTGATGGAGATTCAAACTCGGAAAAATAAAAAGTAGAAGAATCATGGCTATCAATTGCTTCATCGGATAGAGACTCAGAGATGAGAATGTCACTAAGAATGTTATCAATGGGATCATCAACATAATATGAAGGTGTATGAGAACTAGTATGTGATGAATGATGAGAAGCAATATCAAAAGTAGGAGAATCATGAGATGGAACTATAAAGCAATGGTTTGACTAGGAGAAGAATCAATATGCACATGTGAGTGATTGTTAATACCAAACAAGTAATCAATAAGAGAATCATCTAGAATTTCCTTAGAAATATATGAAGGAGGATCACTATTATATATATAGCATGGTGTATAATGAGTGAAGGCTATCAAATCCTCAAAAATACTAATGCCAATGGGAGAATATTCAAAATGAGTAGGCACATATTGTTGACCATCTAAGAGTTGTTGAATATCCACCTGGTATAACAATATTGCTATAAATATATGTGAGCTTAGTGATGGAAGCCTCATCATAAATAAGGTTGACACTAAAATGAGACATGATGGGAGAAGAATAAAATGAACTATCCTTATCCATTAGGGTTTGAAATTATAGGTTCACCAAAATGATTAACAAAAATTTAAATTATATATGTTAATCGAAGTAGTACAGAAATAAAGTAACTTATATAAAATGAAGTATAAATGAGGGAATAGGTACTAACCTAAAATGGACTTACCTCATGGTGATCTAGAACTATATTAGATGATGAATAGGTGGGATAGAGTGTGACAAAGACAACTCATGTAGAAGTTGTCGCAGATGCATATCCGGCTAGACAGGGGTTCATGGAGGAGGATTAGGGAACCTATAAGCACCATGGTCTATAGAATGGGCACCATGGTATACAAAAAAATTAGAACCTAATTCTAGAAGGGTCGCTAGATCTTCTTAATGATTCACTGTTGTCACGTGGATGTCATACTAGCTTCGCTAATGATGTTTTAAACCTGCAATGAAGAATCACATATAGAACCCCATAAAAAGAATCAAATCCCTAAAAATAAAGATGCATATGAAGGGTTCAGATTGTCCTTAGTGGCCATGATGGTGGACTTACAACTAAGTGTTGCACTACATCTCAAACCCAATGTAGTTTTGTGTGCTTGTGTGTGCAATAGTGTGCCTAGTGTTCCCTGGTGCCAATAATGCAAAGATAATGAGAAATAGATAGAATGCAAAATGGTGGATGGAATAGAATAGAATTCCCTTTCCTATGTAATGTGTGTGATGCAAATAGTTCCCAAATGCAGTCCCTTACCTTAGTAGATAGCTAGCCCTTAGTAGAAATAGTCCACCCATAAGGTAGTAAGTATGTTGTGTTTATATAGGGATCTCTTTCTCAAATTTCGACACTAATGGCCAGATATGTCGATGCATACCTAACGTAATGGGATGTAATACCATAAATACCAACCTTAAAAGTATAAATGAGACCCAAATACAACCGGGACCATGGTTCCTAAAAATAAGAATTTGGGTGCTCGTGGGCACCCTAATTCCTCCCTAGATGTCCTACTCAAATACTAGAGATGAAAACTAAGTAATTAACAACATCTCGAGACTCCCGAGAGAAGACCAAAACTGTGTAAATAATTGATGAGTGTGCAAGACACTCAATGAAAATTATCGACTAAAGCGATGACAGGACTAAGGGATGGTTCATTAGTGAATACTTTTATTATGCAAGATCCATATATCAAAAAACATACTTGGTGGTATGATTGTAAAAGTAAGTGTGTGATTTTTTACTACTACAGCTATTAGCTACACCTTTCTTGAAACCATTCTCAATCAAGTACTTGTCATGCCTTTCATACCAAGCTTTAGTGTCTTATTTTAAACCATAAAGAGCCTTATTCTTTTTGCACACATAATCAGCCATATCAGTCAAAGAGAAACCATTAGGATGCTCCATATAAACTTCCTCATTGAGATATCCATTCAAGAAGGAATATTTTACACCCATTTGATAAAATTTAAAGCCTTTGAACCCTGCATATGCTAAGAACAATATGATTTCTTCCATTATAGATATAGGAACAAATGTCTCATCAAATTCAATTCCCTCAACTTGAGCATATCACTTACAAAAAAATCTTTCTTTGTTTCTTATAACTTCTTCATTCTCATTTAGTCTAAACACCCATTTAGATCCAACTACATTCTTACCTTTTGGTCTAGGTACAAGTTCTCAAGTATTGTTTTTTTAATTTGGTCTAGCTCTTCATTCATAGCCTTAATCCAACATTCATATTTTATAGATTCTACTACATTCTTAGGTTCAATTTTTGAAAGAAAATCTAAGTTATATTGATTTTGAATACTTACCAATTTCCTTCTTGTAGCGACTCCAACATCTTTAATTTCCAAAATCTTATTTTCACGATGATCTCTCCTAATCTTCCTAGAAGGAGACTTGGTATCTTGACTTTTTTCCTCAAAATATTCTTCCTTGTTTTCTTGAACAACCTCATCCTCTTCTTATTTTGAATCATCCTCATGAATGGTTTCACTTTCCTTAGAAAAATATCTCATAGGATAAGATTCATGAAATTTTACACTTGCAATTTCAACAATAGTCATCAATCTCTTGTTATAGAAAATGTAATATGTGCTTCTTGAGGAATAACCCAAAAATATTCCTTCATCGATTTAGAATCAAAATTACCAAGATTTTATTTTTTCCTATTTATGAGGAATCTACATCCAAAGACTCTAAAATTATCCACATTGGTTGGTCTTTCTTTCCATATCTCATAAGGAGTCTTGTCCATATTCACCCTCAGTTGACATCTGTTAAGAATATAAAGAGTAGTACAAATATCTTCCTTCTAATAACCATCTGATAATTTAGAATCATTAAGAATGGTCCTTGCCATCTCTTGAACAATCATATTCATCATTTCAACTACCCCATTTTGTTGAGGAGTTATAAGAAACTGAAAATAGCATCTTAATGATATAAACACTACAAAACTCATAAAATGAATCAGACAAAAATTCTCCTCCATTATCAGATCTAATGCATTTTATCTTTCCATTCTTCTCATTCTCAATAAAAGTTATAAATGATTTAAAAAAATATCCAATGTATCATATATTTTTTCTTAAACATGCAAATCAAGCATATCTAGTGAAGTCATCAATAAGAAGCATAAAATAGTAATCACATGAAGTGATTTCAGTCCTCATAGGCTCACAGAGATCAGTAATTATCTACTTGAGAAGACTTGTGCTAGAATCATGTTCATTAGTCTTTAATCTCCTTCTGGTTTTATTTCTATGTAAACATGCTTTCCAAAATGTATCTTCGGCTTGTTGAGTTTAGGCATGTTCCTTACATAGTTGTTAGAGGTGATTTTAACAACATTATAAAATTTCACATAACATAACCTCCTATGCCACAACCAACAATCATTCACCTTGCTCATAAGACATTTTTCTTTGTTGATTTCCTTAAGAATGAACATGTTATTATCATTTATTTTTTCCTTTGCAAAAATCTTACCTTATTCTACTTTCCTTATCTTGTAACCTTTCACATAAAAGGTAAAAACATAGCCTTTTTGCACATTTGACATACACTAAGTAGATTATGCTTCAAATCCTCAACATATAAGACATCCTTGGTGATGGTTTTCCCATTGTCCAAACTCAAAGTACCTCTTCCTAGAATTTTTATGGCATAATTTTCTCCAAATCTCACAGATCCTAAATCATTTTTCTTTAAGGTTATGAACTTACTCTTGTCACCTATCATATGAGTTGAACAACCATTGTCAATATTACAAATCATATTCTCATCTTGACTATGAAAAGTAGTTTAAGAAATAGCACATACTTCATTTTGCTGCAAATAGGATGAGAAAACCCCATAGATGTCATACCATATATCAAACCCTAATGGATTTAAATAATCCCTCATACTGATCAATGGAAACATACCAACTCACACTTGAGAATACTCCATAATACTACTTCAGAAGATCTTCTTTCAAGTGGTTAAACTTCTCCAAAAGGACTTTCACCGATACCAATTATTAGAAGCACAATGGACTGGGTGGTGAATCAGTCCATAATAAATTTCAATTCATATTTCATATTTTCTTATTCAAAAACTCACAAAAATTTGACCATCCATTAATGTGTCCATATAGTCAATTATCACATGTGCAAGAAACCATAAGGAAAATAATCAAAAAAATATACAATATATAAGTGAGAAACCCTTAAGGTGAAGAAAACCCACTGAAACACAATCAATATATTGATATGTTTCAAATGTAGTGAGACACCAACCCCTAGTTTAGTAGAGCTACAACCCTAAAAGGAGCATTAACGCCTAGTTTTGTGAAACAACAACTCCATAAGGAGGCTACAACCCCCTAAAATGGTAAATCACCCACTTAACCACCTTATGATGATCTTATCTCTGAAATATTTCTTCCACAACTTATAAATACCATTGATTCAGCCCCACTTCTCCAAACCCTCATAAAAACCCTAGGTCTTCAATCTCTCACATACAATCAATTTCTTCACTTCTCAAGATTCAACCAATTACATAAATTATTTCCATAAATCCCCAACATGTCACACAATTTATCAGATCTCAAATCATTCTCACACACCTGCAAAAAACTCTCACCTAGGTCACACTTCTTGCACACACACAACTAGCTCACAAAAGCACCCAAAATAATGCTTTTATAAGCTTCTTCATATTTCAAATTCAAACACAAAATTTTCCCTCATTTTTGAAACCAATACATCATAAAAACATCCCATATACTTTTCATAATAGCTACAAGTGACCCATATGGGTTGGCCTAGAAAAAACCCTTCTTCCATGCACCAAAAATCACCAAAACCCATGCATTGGAATGCCAAAATTCTCCTAACACCAAAAATATTTTTATTCATGCCTTAAAATTCATCACATATTTTTAAAATAACATTTAAAAATCATACATGGTCTCAATTTACATCAACCAATAAAATTATTTCATTAAATGGGACCACTGCTTCTTATACTTCTTAAAACACTTGTTTTAAGAACCTTGGGACCCCGATTCCAACTTTAGGCCTCAATACCACAAAAATTCAACTCAACTATGGAATGTGACTAGTGAATATAAATTTTATAACCTATATAACACTTCTAATAAAGTTATAATTCATGAAACAATCACCGGCTCAAACCTCAACATCTTTTGTCTTCACCAAATCAAACTGTGTAAAAAGTTATTTTCAAAAATCGGCTAGTTAACACCTTTCCTAGAATAATAAATACCTCTAAATGGATTCATTTGATGAAAAATTCATCCCTATTCACTCTCTAGGTGATATAACGTATCACCTAATCCATCTCATGCTCCAACCAACTCAAAACATCCAACAGATCATGTCCTATCATGTACTCACAAAATATTGCTGTCCAAAAACTAACCTTTAAACCTTACCAAAATTTATTACCATGAGAAAAAAATCAAATCACTAGAAATATATCTGAATTATCTTTCCAACACAACTTTAATAACCTCTTAATTCCATCTTTAGCTCTGTTATGCTTATTTTATTGAAGATTTCTTTTTATTGCCTAAAAACTATCCTTTGAATAATCAACCTAAATGAAGCTCATCTGACCATGTAATTGCATAAAAGGTCATGAAAAATCTTTGCAAAACAATAAAAAATAACATACATCATGAAAAAGTAATTTATTTTGCAACTCCTTTAGATAACCTTTTCCCAAAAAAACTTCTTTAAGCCGACCTATTTTAGTGGGGACCACTCATCACCACGACCTATACCATTCCTTTATAAAAATATTGAGTCATCGACATGTTCCAATAATCATCTATACTCTAGGAATAATTTATGGCCACTTAGGAATAAAATCTCATAAACCATTTCCAGGCTAGGGTTTCAAACTCATAAAACGTTGTTTACCATCTTAACATTCATTCATAAAAATGTGACAATGAATGGACCTCATTATTTTTCAAACCTTATAGGATCATTATATAAACATCCCTGAAATCCACAAGGTCCCATACAAATCACACAATTCAAGGTGAGCATCAGAAGTGCCAATTCGATTTGGAAATGGCCTTGTCCTTAACCATGTCTCACCAAAACTGACATATCTTGAAAAATTCACATAATGGCAACCTGAAATTTTTCCCATGCCACAAGGACACATACTAATAACATCTCCAATCAAGATAATGTCATATTTATCTCTCAATATTTCCAGCCACTGAGACTTGCATAGTTACCCCTTAGGGTTTTGTCATTGTAGAAGTTAGGGTCAACTTAAAGAACACTATAACTTATCATAAAAACACTTAAAATGGTACAAAAATACCTGATACACCACAATACACCTGCATACATGCATCAATGAGCTCATGTATCTCCAAATCTCATCCACATACTTCTTAGCATCCACACTGCTCCAAATGAACACTTAAAACATAGTCAATCACTGCATCTCGCACTGTGTAGCTGATGTGAGTTCTCAAAACTCTCCAAGAATTATATCTAACATTCCAACATTCTTCTCAAGCAACCAAAATCTCATACCACCTTGCAACATCACTTAGGCACCTAAATGGGATTGCAAGAGAAAACAATCCTCACTGAATCTCCTTATATCATCATGAAAACCTCTTAACCATCATGTCAACATCATCCACAACATCATCTGACCCTACTCCATCATCCAATTTGTCATTAATTTTTTTGCATCAATGACAACACTTATATGACTACATGCCAACAATACTCTAATTTTATGTTAATGAAATTAGCTTGTTATTTATTAAATAAAACCCCTTCTCACTTTTTCTCCTCTCTCCATACACACCTTTTCTCCACCTCCTTTTTTCACATGGGTTTAGTGGATTATTCATGTGTGATCCCCAATTTAAAGGCCATCCCCGATGATTAGATGAGTGTACACATTTCCTTATTTTCAATAAATGAAGTTACCCCATTCCAAAGAAGAGGGACCTAGTCTCATAGCATTAGTTAAAGCCCCTAATTTTTCCTTACGACAAATTTATTTTCCAACAATAATATAATTACTCACATTATAATATGAAAATTATAATAACCCATGAAACACTTACAATATTATTTTTCTAACAATCACTTGAATTCTTGGTAACTTAAGAAAAACTTTGACCATTTTTCTATACCACTCTATCTTAGTTAATAAATCCATATTTATTACTCTCACACACATGAGATTTTCATTCCCACAACAATTGCATTCAATTCCAAAATGGACAAAAATGTTACCCACATTTTTATTTTTCCTTTACTTCAAAATTTCCATAAATGACTTCATCCACTTATACATCTATGCTGAAAATCTCATGGATTTGTGTTTCTTTTATCCCAATACCTCCATCTCTAATAGGTAGCTTACTTTCTTGGGTTGCATCACATTTCACCATTGAATCTTCCTTGGGCACTTCCTTTCCTTGTATCTTTCTTGCAAATATGTTCATGTATCCACTTCCACCTTCTCATGTTCTTCCTTCCAAGTTCCTTTTTCTAAGTTTATTCACAAACCATATTTATATATGCCTTATAAAACCATCCTACCTTTCCTAGCAAAATATTTTTGATATCCTCTCTAGGTACCTTATTTTCTCACACCCATTACTTGTAAAATATTTCAACATACCCCACACTATTTTGATGTTCCTATTTCGGAAACGTGACCATATGTAAAAACCCTCTTATTTTATTTCTATATGTGCATAATGTTAAAATATTAACCCATTGTTCTCTTTCTTCCATCGCTTGTAATGAAGACATGTTTTACTTCCTTCTCCCACCAAAATTTTATGCACAGTCCTCTGCAAAATTTTACTCGCCAAACATATCAATAGTGAAGAAGGGGGATAAGTTAGTGGATTCTAAAATGTTATGCTTTAATTGATAGACCAAGTTTTGATTATATTATAAGAAGAAAATCCTTATGCAAAAATTTGTGCTTATTACAATAGAAGGAAATTGACAAAATAAAACTAACCTAAGTACATGAAAGAAACTATTTTATAACATGAAATATCATCTATCCTAATTGATTCTACATTATTCAATAATAAAGAAATCATTTAATGGAAATAAGTTATTAGCCTACTTCTATATAAGTGGCATAGTAGAAAATCACTATTCATATCCCTCAATTTACATGATCTAGTTGGAAAAATGGCGTGTATCTCATAATGGCCCAACTATCGTGTCTTCAATCTGGCATAGGTGTCACACAAATTTTGATTCATATAGAAATACTTTGGTGTTGAGATATAAAGTTTTATTCCTTATATATATATATATATATATATATATATATAGTAGAAAATCACTATTCATATCCCTCAATTTACATGATCTAGTTGGAAAAATGGCATGTATCTCATAATGGCCCAACTATCATGTCTTCAACTAGCCCAGGTGTCACACAAAGTTTGATTCATATAGAAATACTTTGGTGCTGAGATATAAAGTTTTATTCCTTATATATATATATATATATATATATATATATATATATATATATATATATATATGTAATGTCACCATTTTTGTCATGCCATTTCCATACCTTGGTTACACCATGCATGTGATTTTCGTTCATCCAATTAAATAATCTTAATGAGGTACTTAGTGATTGAGGATTCATCATCAAAATTTATAATTCATATCATGCCTAGTGATGTAACAATAAATTTGGTCGAAGAAACACGCTTCTTTACCAAACACTACATCACCATAATATAGATATAAGCTATCCTATATGCTATCCTATATGCACATACAATAGATATAACTTTGTCATCCTTATATTTGCGCCCAACATTGTATATTTTAGTCAAAATTTTGCTCAATATTTTTTTGAAAGTTTCAAGTATTCCATTAGCTTTTGGATGATAGGGTGTCATCATATGGTGATCGACCATGAATTATGATGAGAAGAATGTGCATTGTCTCATTGAGGAAATGTGTTCCCCTCTCACTTGTTAGGCTCACATGACATCCATATTAACCAATGATGTTTTCTTATATGAATCTTTTAATTTTTGTTACTATATAGTCATTTTTGGTGTAGCTTCAACCCATCTTGTTAAGTAGTTTATTCTTTGTGATGATATAATGTGCTTGATTTTTCGTTGTACTAGATTGGTTAGCCCCATAAAGTCTATACCCCACTTTTCATATGGTTCTTAAGAAATTATTGGATGCGAAGGAATTTCATCCCTTTTTCTTGGATTTCTTACATGCTAGTAAATATCATAGTTGCACATATACAATTTCACGTCAAGAAATAAGTCATGTCACCATAATCCTCGCTCCTAAAATTTTTCATGTAGTAACATCCCCAACATAATTTCTTCCTATTATTACCTTGTGTGCTTCATGAAAAATTTATTATTGTTTACGCTCCATTACACAACACCTTAATATTTCATCTCTTCCCATCCTTTTTAATGTGCCACTTATTATTTTATAGAGATATTTGTGACAACTAGTTAATTTTTCTATTGGGTACTCCATTTTATGGCGTGATTCCTTATCAAAGGAACAATGTGACATAGTTGAGTTCATATAGTGTGTTGGTACTCAATCTAGACCCCTGGATTAAGATGGTACTTTCCTATACTCTTTGTAAGATATAACTATTATGTGTGCTTCATATTGTTCCCATTGCTTCAAAGTTCAAAGTCTAAGTAAAGGAGACTTATCAATTTGTAAGAAATTTTATGCCTTGATAAAATAAAACAAAAGGATTTGGCATAAATGTTTAAGGATTGAAATTAAATGAAATGAAATATTTTAATGGCATCCATGATAATGAATAGTATATGAGAGAAAAATTTGAGACTTTAATATGAATTCAAACTCTTTTCAATATCAGATCCTCTACTCGAATCTTGAGCACAAAAATTGCAATATTTTCAAGCCTTGTTTCTTCGAATATCACTATAAGAATTCCTGGAGACTAGTTAATGAACTGGTTGATCAAAGTATAAAGCCTTGGACTTGTGGGTGATCAAGCTAATTTAAAATTGACTTATCCATTTAAAAAAATCTTGGGATGTTCAAATGGACATTAAAGCTTTACACTTTGCTAATAAATTCAAATTCATGCAAAGGAAAGAATGCATCGTGTGATTTCATGCCTCTCTAATCCATTCAGGTTTTACTGAATTCAAGTCTACAAAATGAACCAAATTTAGACGGTTTTGGGTCGAATAGGTAGATAAATTCAATACATTCGAGAAAGAAACATGGAACAATTAGGGGATATCAAGATGACACAAGATCAATGGCCAACGGTGGACACGCATCACCATTCTAGCTCAAGGAAAGAAGATAGGCTCTAATGGACCTCAAGTTAGTGGAATGAACCAAGTTTCATAAGGCTTCGGATTCCTGGGTAGTCTAGCGAGGTCAATGTGGATACATGGAAACATTTCTATGAAGGCTAGCAATGAAGTCCAAAACGCCTAGATAGAAGTCACAATGTGAAGGCCCAACCCCACAACCAATGAAAGGAGAACATTAAATAAAGAGAACTTAATACTATGAAACTGCAAAGTGAATTACAAAATAAGCTTGGATCTTCCTTATTGGCTCACATTTCTTGATGGTCATTCAAGGTTATTAAATAGTCCGATCTTTGCAAAGGTGCGTGGATCTTTCTCATTCAATCATATTTCATGGGGTATAGTATAAATAAGAGAACAATATGAGAAGGATAATGTGAGTGGATTTTTATTATTGGCTTGCATTTTGTAATGGATTATACCTACTGTTATCACCAAATCATAACACCCTCTAATTGGTTAGCATGTGAGTGTGTCAAGGAAACTAGTAGGACTGGGTAACATGGAATTGCTTCAAGGTGTGGGACCTTGTAGTTGAATAAATTCTCTAGAAAAGGTTGGTTCCTCTTCCTAAACTAATGCAATAGCTACCTCTAATGGAAATAAATCTAACAAATACCTCTAATCTATGACTTCTAAGGAACCAAGGAGAGATAAACAACATGAAATGAAATAAATCTAACTACAGGAGGTGATGCACCAAAAGGGGATGTAGGGAATCTCTTAAATGTGTGGAAATGATAGAAAATGAAGTGCAGAGAGGGTGGAACAATCACCATAGTCAACAAAAACATCAAACCAACATCTCCATGAAAGCACAACAATAATGAAACTTATAAGATAATTAAAATTGGCACAATACAGCTGCAAGTAAAATGAAGAGGTAAGTAGAAATAACAGACACAAACAAAGGGAAGAAAATATCCACAATACTCAAATCCACTACTTCATTGATATACACAGTTCACTTAATTACAAGAGAAAGGCCAAGATCATCATGCAAGATGTCCATAATGAATGCTTGCAACACATTAGCTTATTCTTAGACAATTTTTTTCAGAGTTTTGGTAAGCTAAGAATCCCCCTTGCAAATGAAAAGATCTTTACAAATTATAGAAGAAATTGGACAGGATAGATAAAATGAAGTTCTCATATGCATAAATTCCCCACCTACCAAGTGCAAATTTTAATTAAAACATCATGAGTTCCTTGCACATCCCATCCCTCTTGATCTTTGTAGCTTTCCTAATAAGGAATTGGTCTCCATGCTCCATTAATGGTGGTAGGTGACTATACAATGCCTTTGAAGTGAAATATAAATAATGAATTTTTTAAACCCTTTCCTCTCACTAAATCTTAAATTTTAATTTACAAGAGTGTATAGGGCTCTAATACCTTTCCGTAAAGTCCAAGAACACATGAAGCAAAGCTCCCAAGCTAAAAGTTATAGTGTTTTGAAGTTTTTAGTTCAATGGGAAAACCAAGGACCATTCTAATGCTACTTGCCATTGGTATTTCCAAATTGCTTTACTTTTATTATTTTAAGAGAAGTAAATAAGTATCAATTCACTAGGATACTTTACGTAATTTTTCCCTTCTAGTTTTGTAGTGATTCCACATTACTTTACTTCTCTTAATTGAAGAGAAGTAAAGTACTCTAACTTTACCGCATAACTCGGTTTGCATTGGTCTTCCTACGAGGAATTGGAGTTGCTCTACTGCATTAGGGTATGAGCCAACTCTCCATCCATCTTGTTCTAAAACTCATTTTCATGACTCATCATATGGATCACTTTCCATCTCATTTCATAGCTCATAGAGGAGCTCCTTGTACAAATTTACTCTTTTCACAAGTCTCGCCTTTGCTTTCACCACTCAATGTTGTTTGAGCTCACCCTTTCATTGCATTATTTACATTTTATTGTACTTCACTTTTTTTTAAAGTAAAATATTTCCATTTTACCATCTAACTCAGTAGCCCAACCTAGTCCTCTCTATTCAATGTGTTGAATGCACTTTTCTCTACTACTTGTGTTGGACTCCTTCTATTTGAGTCTTTGTTCCTACAACTGCTTAATTCTCATCGACTCACCCATCAAGTTAAATCATTTTTCCTTGTGGTGATTTGCATTGTCTTTGCTTTGTGGGTGGTATTTTTCAATGTAAATAATTTATTGACTCAATATCCACTTCGCATGTGCTTTCCTTACTTGTTCATTGTGGTGCTTTACATTTTCCTTGCTTACCTATTGGATCCCTAACAATGTAAGAATTTTACTCAAATTCACCACCTCATTTTCTAACTAGGTGGCTTATCCATTCAATGAGTCGATTTCAAATAAATTTTCTTTTTTTAGAGGCTCCTCAATACAATTTGGATTTGTTTCATTTTCCATATCACATGTCATGCCACTCATCCCATTCATTACAGAATTTTTCTTCTACTTTGCTTGCATTATGTCGAACTAGCTTTCTTTGATTTTCTTTAGCCTCGCACTCCAAAGTGCAAGTCTTTACCCTCGATTCTCCAACTAACACTAACTCATCCAACCATTTCTTTCTGTATTGAACCCACGCTACCTTACTCACCTCCTCAATCACCTAAGTAAAGACTTAGCTTCTCTATTTACCGCTTTTCATTTGAATTTCCCAACTCAGGATTTTGCACGATTGTCTCTCTCCTGTGAGCCGTTCACCCATGATGTTGAGTTGTGTAGATCAATTACTTCAGTTTAGCATGTAATGGAAAATTTCTGGAAAATAAAGTAACAGTCATCGATTAAGGGGGAACCAACATCAGTTACCTAGGATTGGCATCGGCGGGTAAGGGAGGAACCGACATCGGTTCCTCGTGCAAGGATGTTTTAATTAACTCTCATGAATTAGATCTATTTTTAGCATTAAATTATATCTATTGATTGTAATTACATGGCTAAGTTCCCTAAGTCTATAAACGAATATATAAGCATAAAATCTAGGGTTTTGAAGTAAGAGAATTAACTAGAATTAGAAATAACTTGCAAAATTTAGTGAGAGAGATAATTCTTGGTGATGAACCAAAAGCTTGAGAGAAAGAAAGTACTATACATTTGAGAGGTGTGGAAGATAGTAAATCTTCATCATATATCTTGTCAAAGCTTTGGATAATATATTGGCTTGTTTCTTGGTGGACGTAGCCCACACTAGGTGAACCACATTAAATCTGGTGTTGGTTTAATCCACTTTTATTTACATGTATGCTTAGATCTGATATATTATATGTACAACCGGTGTGCTAACCCCAACAACTAGTATCAGAGCTTTGTTTGAGGGTTTTGTGTGTTGAAATATTTACTCACAAAGGGTTTTTTGATTGAGTGGGAGCTACAACAATGGAAGAAGAAAACAAATACAAGGTAGAAATTTGATGACCAAAATTATCAATTATGGAAGATGTAGATTGAGGATTATCTGTATCAAAGAGATTTGTATTTACCATTGGATGAGAAGTCTAGACCTATGAAGATGACTGATGAAGAATGGAAGATTCTTGATAGAAAGGCTTTGGGATCTATAAGATTGATCCTGGAAGCATTTATGGCTTCCAATATTACAAAAGTGGATTTTACAGTAGAGTTAATGAAATCTCTTGCTAATTTATATGAAAAACCTAGTGCTTCAAATAAATTTTATTTGATGAAGAAACTATTTAGTTCTAAGATGCATGAAGGTGGATCTGCATCTAGTCATTTGAATGATTTCCGATCTATTGTAAATCAGTTAAAATTGGTTGAAATACCATTTGATGATGAAGTAAAAAAGCACTTTTATTCTTATGTTCTTTGCCTGATAGTTGGGATAACTTGGTAATGGTTGTTAGTAATATAACATATGCTAATAATATTTTGAAGTTTGATGATGTGGTTAGTATAATCTTGAATGAAGAAATTCACAGGAAGAGTATAGAGGAATCATCATCTGGAAATGCTTTGAATGTAGAAAGTAGGGGTAGGAAGAAGGAGAGATCCAAGAGTAAGAGTAATGGGAAATCAAAGTCAAGGGATAGCATATCTAAATCCTAGAAGTAAGGAATTACTTTTTGGAAATGTGGAAAGAAAGGACATGAAAAGAAAGATTTTTGGTCAAAGGATAAAGAGAACCAACAACCAGATAAAGGTAAATAAGAAAATCTTGCTACATCAAAGGTAATGCAAGATGATCTTATTCTTTCTTTAGATAATAGAATTGAATCATGGGTTTTAGATTCAAGAGCTTCTTTCCATGCAACCCCTAATAAGGGTTATTTCAGAAATTATGTCTAAGGTAATTTTGGGCATGTTTATTTGGGTGATGATGAACCTTGTAGTATTACTAGTAAAGGGGAAGTTCATCTAAAATTGTAGAATGGAAATACATGGGTATTGAAAGATGTGAGGCATGTGCCAAGCCTCAGGAGAAATATTATTTTCAAGGCAACTAGGTGAATCTGGTTGCATGGTTACTTTTACAAGAGACTCTTGGAAAGTCACCAAGGTGCTTTTATTGTGGAAAGAGGTAAGAAGGTAGGAACGTTATATTTATCTACCTGTATTACTAATTCTTTTTCTGCATTATCTACTTCAGATTCAAATGCATGCATGTGGCATAATCGGTTGGGCCATATGAGTCAAAAATGAATGCAGATCTTAAAGGCTAAGGGTAAGTTATTAGATTTGAAAGATTTAGATCTTGATTTATGTGAGCATTGTATCTTTGGAAAGAAAAAAAGAGTGAGATTTCTCAAAGTTGGGGCAACTAAGAAGGAGCAAAAATTGGAGCTTGTACACTCATATGTGTGGGGACCAGCTCAGGTAGCTTCTCATGGAGGATCCCAAGTATTATGTTACTTTTATTGATGATGCTACAAGAAAGGTATGGGTTTATTGTATTAAATGTAAATTTGATGTTTTTGAGACTTTTAAAAGATGGAAAGCCCTTGTTGAGAATGAATCAAATTCTAAGTTAAATTTCCTTAGATCTGACAATGGTGGTGAATATTGTAGCAAGGCTTTCAATGATTATTGTTTAGTGAATGGGATACGTAGAGAAAGAACGGTTCCAAGAACACCACAGGAGAATGGTGTTGTAGAAATAATGAATAGGACAATCATGGAACGTGCTAGAAGTATGAGGATACATTTGGATTGCCCTTGTAGTTTTGGGTAGAGAAGCAGTTTAATACAATGGTTTATTTGATTAACTATGGGCCTTCAAGTTCACTAGATGGAGGAATACCAGAGGAAGCTTGGACCAAAAAAGAGGTAGATATTTATTTTCTTAAATTTTTTGGTTCAGAAGATTTTGTGCATGTTGATAAGGAAAATAGAAAAAATTGGATGCAAAATCCAAGAGATACACTTTCATTGGTTATGGATCTGGTGATTTTAGTTTCCATTTTTGGGATTTAGAGAATTCTAAAATTATTAGGAGTCGTGATGTTGAATGGAATGAAAAGAGAATGTACAGGGATCAAATTTTGGTACCCAAGGATGAACCGGTTGAGAAGTTTGTGAATGAAAATGAACTCTCGGATTTAAAAGAATTACCAACATGGTTACATAGTAACTAGTGTCGGTTGACCCGACCTCGAAACATCGAAAATAGTCGAGAACCAGTATCGTTACTGAGAGATCCAAACCACCATCAATTAGAAGAACCGACATGTTGGTTAGAGGTGACCAGCATTGGTCACTATCAAATTTGGATAGGAATGTCCAAGAGGTCCAGATTGAGCCTCCAGTACCCCAAACTCTGTGAGAAGGTCACAAAGGGTAAGTAAACCTCCATAAAGATTTACACCTCTATTTTATTTATTATTGACTGATAATGGTGAACCAGAGAGATTTGAAGAAGCAATGTAGGATAAGACCCACGTCCAGTGGGAGCATGGCATGGATGAGGAGATGGACTCCTTGGAATAGAACCAAACTTGGGATTTGGTTAAGTTATCAGTAGGTAAGAGAACATTGCAGAACAAGTGGGTTTATAGGATCAAGGAAGAAGAGGGTGGATAGAAAAGATACAAGGCAAGGCTTGTAGTAAAGGGATTTACATAGAAAGTAGGTATTGACTTTGGTGAAATATTTTCTCCTGTTGTTAAGATGACTTCTATTCATACTGTATTGAGTTTAGTTGTAGTAGAAGATTTACATTTAGAGAAACTAGATGTGAAGACAACTTTCCTTCATGGTGATTTGGATGAAGAGATTTATATGCAGTAACCACTTGGGTATGAAGTCAAGGGTAAGGAGAAATTAGTGTGCAGGTTGAAAAATAGTCTATATGGGCTCAAGCAAGCTCCAAGGCAATGGTACATGAGGTTTGATAATTTTATGCAAGAGCATGGTTACTTGAGATGTGAATCTGACCATTTTGTTTATTTTAAAAAGCTTGAAAATGGGAGCTATATTATTTTATTAATGTATGTGGATGATATGCTTATTGTAGGATCTAGTATGTAGGACATTGGTGAGCTTAAGAGAAAGCTAGCTCACACATTTTCTATGAAGGATTTAGGAGCCATAAAAAGAATCCTTGGCATGTAAATACACAGAGACAGAAAAATAAGAAATTATATTTGTCTCAGGAGGATTATATCTACAAGGTGTTAGAAAGGTTCAACATGTAGAATGCAAAACTTGTTAGCACACCTATGGTTGGACACTTCAAATTAAGCAAAGATCAATGTCCATCATCACATGAGGAGGTCAAATACATGACACAAGTTCCATATGCTTCAGTAGTTGGGAGTCTCATGTATGTTATGGTTTGTACTAGACCAAACATTGCACATGTAGTGGGAGTTGTGAGTAGATATATGGCCAATCCAGGTAAAGAGCATTAGAAAGAAGTCTAATGGATACTCAGGTATTTGAAAGGGACATCTAGCATGCAGTTATGCTATGGAGGTTCAGATATTTCATTATGTGGCTATGTTGATTGGATATGGCTAGAGATTTGGATGGTAGAAGGAGCACTCTTGGATATATTTTCACCGAAAGTAGTTGGATTTGGATTAGAAGGTTATGGCTTTGTCTACTATAGAGGTAAAGTATGTTGCAGCTACAGAGGCTAGCAAGGAGATGATATGGATGAGTAGGTTCATGGAAGAGTTGGGAAAGGAGAAAGGTCATTATAAATTGTTCAGTGAAAGTCGGAGTGGAATTCATTTGGAAAAGAACTCAGCATTTCATTTGAGAATGAAACACATTCAGTTGAGGTATCACTTCATACGGCAGGTATTGGAGGATGGATAGTTGAATATGTAAAATATTCATACGAGAAAGAAACCTGCAGATATGCTAATGAATCCATTAGTAAAGGAGAAGTTGGAGCTACACTCCACTTCTATTGGTCTTCGAGTTTGAGACTTGAAGAGGAAGAAACAAAGCTAAAGAAGGATCCAAGAATGACGTTGTACATGTATGGTGTAGTAATTAATCTCTAAGTGAGAGATTGTTGAGTTGTGGAGCTCAATTACTTCAGTTTAGCATGTAATGGAAACTTTCTAGAAAATACAATAACCGTCATCGATTAAGGGGGAACCGGCATCGGTCACCTAGGACCGACATTGGTTAGGAAGGACTAACATCGGTCAGGCAAGGGAGGAACCAACATCGGTTAGGGCTAACCAACATTGGTTACCTATGTGAGGATGTTTTAATTAACTCTCAAGAATTAGATCTATTTTTAGCATTAAAGTATATCTATTGATTGTAATTGCATGGCTAAGTGCCCTAAGTCTATAAATGACTATATAAGCATAAAATCTAGGGTTTAGAAGTAAGAGAATTAACAAGAATTAGAAAGAACTTGCAAAATTTGGTGAGAGAGAGAATTCTTGGTGATGAAGCAAAAGCTTGAGAGAAAGAAAGTATTGTACATCTGAGAGGTGTGGAAGATTGTAAATTTTCATTATATATCTTGTCAAAGCTTTAGATAATAGATCAGCTTGTTTCTTGGTCGACATATCCCACACTAGGTGAACTACGTTAAATCTGGTGTTGATTTATGTCTCTTGTTTTGTATATTTCTTTTGGTAGAATATCTACTTTTATTTGTGTGTATGCTTAGATCTGATATATTATATGTATAACCGGTGTGCTAACCCCAAATCACAAGTTAATGAGTCATCCCTATCTTGTTAGGGTTAAGATTCTTCTTATGAGTGGCTAACTTGAATGCTAAACATTATACAAAATTGTCCTATGGTTTTCATTCTTTCCTCAACACCATGGCCCACCGAGCCTCATCACCCATCCCATCTCCTTCACGAGCCCCACCATGTTGGCTTGCCTACATTGAACATGTTTGATGGCTCAGCCCCTAACTCGGCTAAGTCAACTTCATCATTGTTGGCTCTATGAGCTAACACGTGAGGAGTTCCCCTTCTACTTGTCACACTAGGCCCCTTGACTCAACCTAATGTCGAGGTCCTCTACCTTGACCCGATGCTTCACCATTCCCATCTTGGCTTCTACTCTATGACATCACTTGGCACATCACTAAGCCCACTATTATGGATGACCCATGTATCGATATCACATCACCCACGATGCCTCTGCATGGCTAAGCTTCGGTCCCAACTCTTCTCCTTCACATTGGTTTGATGCGCTAGGATCCACAACGAACTCAACTCACCAAGGGCTTGATCTCCATTCCTTTCTACATCGACCTACAATCAAGCTCTGTCCATTTCCTTATCCCTAAAGGGCATGCGTTTAGCTTACTATGAATTTAGTAGGAATCTTTCCATATCGCCACATCACCCCTTGATGCCTTCAAATTTCCAAGCTCGGGAGCTCGGTTCGACTTAGAACACTTTGCCAACTTGGTTCACTATCTTCGTAGTGACATGAATCAAACCACCTTAGTGGCCTAACATCGCCTCATCCCTTCGATGATCTACTCACCCATTCTACAACACCCTACCGAGCTCTATATAACTCGATTTATCAACCCAAGCCCTCCACATTTCCTCGACACCACGTAACTCACCTAGCTCACCAAGCTTCTCAATGAATTAAACTATGGCTACACAACCTCCTTATATCCCCTTGCCATTTTAGCTTCCTTTTAGATTTTTAATGAATTTTCTTGCAACCAGGAAGTTGGGGAAGGTAATAGGGTATTTGAGGCTATTTTTCACCCTTTTTTTTATTTTTACGCCCATCTCGGCCGGATTACTATTGGGGTTAGGACAAGGCCCGCATTTCTTTACTTTTAAGTTGAACCTTTAGGGTCAAAACCCAGAAGAGGAAAAAATTCCTATTTTTACTCCAAGACTCCCAAAGCATTGATATTTCTCCCATAAACCCTAAATTTTGTGCAAACTTTGATTTCCCCCTCAGGAGGTTCATCAGGCTCGAGTCTTACCACACCCTCATTGTCCATGTTGCCTGGGGAAAAATTGATAACACCTGTGCGTAAAGTCACATAACACAAAAAAGTAAAGGAAAAATAATTCACACGTGGATAAAGGAAACTCTTGAGGCTAATCAAATGTTATCACATGTCACTCTCTTGTTCATCCCAACATGGAAAAATTCAAATGGCCATAACTTTCACTCCAAAGTTCCAAATCATACAAAATTGCTCTCATTGGAAAGGTCTTCTTGATATCTTCAATTTTTCATCATTTGATTAAGAACTTTGAATGAGTTTTATGGGAGAAAAAGAGAAAAGGGAGAAAAACACACATGGAAAGTATCAACTAACTATTTTGCACATGTGGCAGTGAAGGCATGGAATCAATCCAAAAATACTAACAAAAAATCAAATATTTTCAATTAGATAAATGTGCATTACTTGCTCTAATTAAAGATATTTCTTTGTGAACAAGGAGGAGATTCACTTACTATTTTGAAGGAGGGGAAATCAAATTATAAGAGCTCTTTAAATTTTTATAATATATGGGGCTTGTCCTCATATCAAAATAGAGTTAGTTTAGCTATTTTCGATCAAAGGGGTTAGTTTTTCTATTTCTTAAAAAGGTCAAGAGATGCTATTGTGAATATGGATGTTTCCTTTGTGAAATGCATATAGATTTATTTTCCCAAACTTTTGTGTTAAGGTGGTTGTAATGTATATCAACCATTAACAGACATTGAGAGCATTTTCTTTATGTTTCACTATTAATAAATTCAAGATCCGAATGAAATATGTCCATTTTGAGTTTAATTTTTGTGTTCTAGGTTCTCTATTTCAAATTTCTGATTGATGAGTTATATTTTCTACTATATTCTTATGTTTTTATTTCTCTATATAGTAAACTAGATCAATCCCAATGGTTGTGCTTTGGTCATTAGTTTAATAGTGTGTTATGAGCATTTACTCTACAATATTGGAATTAATTGTAAAATCCTTACTCTAACCATTTTTTTGAAGTGATTTTTGTTATCTCTTGATTGTATATTGGGTGTATTAGAGTAGAAGCAATAAATAATTTATTAGAATGCTTGCACGATATTTGTGTCGAATATTTTAGAGATATTGTGTTAAAAATTTGCATCTATTGGCTATCAATGAATGCAAATCTTTCTTTGTAGAAAATTGTCACTACTTAATCTAGTTTTTATACTTTTAGAATTACATGATGATCTAAGTGTTAAATGATCTATTACAAGGAATTATATTTTCATATAAATCCCCCTTTGTGAAGTTACAACTACCATAATTGATCCCACCCCCTCATATTAACTTCCATTTGTTGATTTCCTACTTTGTTCTCTAAATATCACCGAAGGTGTCTTCTAGCCTTAATTTTCTATCAAGAGAATGCAAGAGCAACTAAAATTTTTTTTTTCTATAGTAACATGTTTTTAGTGTATTAAGTATATGCAACATTTTTGTGACAACTTGTGAGAGTGAGTGTTGTATTCATGGCCATGTTTATCTCATATTGATCCATCATTTGAAACATATCAAGAAGAAAAAAGAATCTATCTCCCCTTTACATTCAAGTTATCCTATGGGTTCTCTCACCTTGGTTCAAGGTAGAACCAAAAGTAGTGGGATGAGGTCATCCCCTCTGTACATTCACCCTCAATCACCTCATAAAATATTTATCCCAAGGAATGTGTTAGACACCTCCCCGGCTACAAAACAATATATTACCAGTCTATCACCATCCAAGCATCCCCCCTTCCTAGAGAATGATGTCAAACCACCAAGGGGTGTAGAATTGAGGACCATCATGCTTTTAGTTTTGTTTATGACGAATTTGATATAATATTTATCTCATTAGATCAGAGTTTGAGTTAAATTTTCTTAGGCTATATGAATTGCTAGTATTCCTACATATTGGGTCTAGCTTGTCAACATGCTTCTAGTACCATTTCAGGGAAGAAGATAGTCTCACTTAACTTACCCATTTCTAGGGATTTCTTGATATATTTTGATAGGTATTTTGGATTTCAGAGTGTGAATTCCCATCAACACACTTCGATGCCATTTTTTTGGGGACCCTTTTTCTCTAGGAAAGGTCAATAATTCATGCCTTTATAGATTTTTGTTAATATTATGCAAATATAGACCAGTCTGTAAAGTATCATCCATAAATTTCCAGATACAAATAGGATTTCCATAAAGCTTGAGCTTCTATGAGTATACTAAGGGATTGGTGACCAGAAATGTGGGAAAATTCATAAAGATCTGCAAATCTTAACCTCCCAGTTTGTGAAGATATCCTTTCAAGAAATTTTGAGTTAATCTATACATCTAAGGTACAAGGCCTTAGTGGTAGCTCTATCTTTCAAAGAAAATTTGGGTTATACCAAGTGAAAATATTCTATACACCTTGTTAATTAACTCTCCCCTTTGTAAAGATGGAAGGAATGAAGATCCTTTTTCAAATATGATCCCACGAAGATTACTCCGAGAGCTAGAGAATACACAAGTAAAAAGGAAGAAGATGATATGGAAACCAGTGGGTGGTCAAAAGATAGAGAAGAAAATATTGTTCAAACTAGTTGAATTTGATCCACCTTTGGTGGAGGATTACTCTAACACATATGATAGCTCTGATCCAGGTAGTCCTCAAGCATATTTACATTCTTTGTTTTAAGAAGGTTCAACATCTGCAAATAATAAAGGTACTCCTCATCTTCCTTATTTGTTAACTCTTGAGAACAAAGTATTTTGTGAAGTTGAGTCCTGAGAGATTTCCATTTTGTGGATCATACTCCTCTACCTCAAAGACCTCCAATTCCCCACCATTTCAACCCTCCTTTTGAAAACCTCCACCAAATAATATGGAACAACCTCCACCAAGGGATCCTTTTATAGTCACCACTTATAGACCAATAAGGTTCATGGAATGGTGGGATATCCTAATGAAGTACCAAATGAAATTAGAAGAAAGTTTACCTATATTTCAAGGGAATAATTCCATAAGTGGGGATCAACATCTTATATTTTTTTCATAATGTTATGGATGACTATGAAGTAGAGCATGAAGATGTTTATGTTAAGTTATTCATACATACATTAGAAGAAGATTCCAAGGAATGGTACAATTTTCTACCTATAAATTCAATTGATTCTTGGATAGAAATGAAGAATGCATTCAGACTCCAATATGGTGATAAGACTGACCCTAGTTTCTTTTATCAGAGTTTGAAAATATAAAAAATAATCCTAATGAGTGTGTGTAAGACTTTAATACTAGGTTCAATAAAACTTTGACTAGATTCCTATTAATATAAGGCCTAGTGATGATTCTTTACCTGATTAAGTACTTAGATGCCTTTGATAAGAAAACAACTTATTATCTAAGGGAAAAAATCCTAGAACTCTAAGGCAGGATTTCTCTATGGCTGTCCAAATTGAGAACAATATTAAAGCATCGAGAAACCTCCAAAGAGGGAAGGTGTCAAGTTGATTAATCCAGAAAACCTCAAGAAAGTAAGGTAGTAGACTTAGAAGAGGTGGTTAAAAATTTGGTTGGAGCATTCAAAGAGATTTCATATAAGCTTGTTAGAGTAGAGAAAGGATTAGTTTCAAATCCTCAAGCTCAGCACTAGGCCCAAGGAAAAAATAGATTTGGGAATCATCCCAAAGGAGATCATGGATGATGATGAAGAGGAAAAGGACCTATGGGTTCAGGAAATAAGCAACAAGCTTTTAGAGATAATAAAACAGTCCCATATCCATTGACAACAAGGGTATCATTAGTAGAAGAAGACCACATCATTGAATGGTGTGATAAATGTTTGTTTCCACATCCCCCTTATGAGAAACTTTTCAGAGATGATGATGTTACTGATGAAGTTGGTTTTGGTGACATATGCATGATGGAATGTCCAAAATATTCAATGCAAGGAGCCACTTCAACTGATCTATTATATGCTAAAACTATGGAGGAATTTGGGCTTGCAAAAATTAGGTATCTCCCTCCTTCTATAGTTAATGTTGATATAGATATGGCTCAATCATTTGAGCTTCCAAATCATGACTTTGAGTATTTAAGAGCTTTAATGATTAAAAAGTATGATGGTGGAATCCCTTTAAGAAGAGGATAGGAAGCTATTAATGAATGTTGTTGTTTCTCAAGAAAAGGAGTATAACCTTTAAAATAGACAAGTCAAAGGACATGTCCCTGCTCCTAAACCAAAAATTCCTCTCTTAACCAACATCCCCAAAGATGCCCCCAAAATAAGTATGCCTGATAAAGGTCTTTATCAATCTTCAAAGACCAAGTACTTATGCATCTGCCCAAGCAATAAGGGATAACATCCCATCATAAAATATTATCACCCTTGCCTCTAATACAACCCTACCAAAGTATGTTATATGTGATATGGCTCAAATTCTAAGTCAGATAAAGATTATTGTCCCTAATTGTGGAATTACTTAGAATTCTGAACATAGAAAAAGCATTTGAATACTTGGGGATGAAGGATGATATGGTTGTCAAAGAAAGGGGTATAAATAATGTAGTAACTCCCCTAATGTTGTTGAAGTTGAGATAAAGGAAGACCTAGAGAACATGGAAGAACCCCCAGAAGTATATTTAGGTACATCCTTAGTAGAATCCCAATTGGATGTGGATCCTTTCTTTACTACTTTGATTGTCAATGAACGACTTCTTCACAATTGTATGTTTGATTTAGGAGCTTCATGTAATATCATGCCTTTAGAGGTCATGAATGAATTAGACATCAAGATAACAACAAATTTTTGGGAATGTTATGCCATGGATTCAAGAGAAGTACCTATTTTGGATATGTCAGAGGTCTAGTAGTACATCTTGTTTCCTATCCTGGAAAATATTTAACTATGAATATGGTTATAGTTGATTTCCCTACTAAATGGGGTATGTTATTATCAAGAAAATGGGTTACTAGTGTGGGAGGAAGTGTTCATATGGACATGTCCTATGCCTCTATACCATTGGAAGGAAACTAGTCAAATTACATGGAGAAAAGAAAATGCTCCATCTTATTGAGGATCCATGAATGCCTCTTATGAGGTATTGTTTGTTGATACAGATTTGGGTAACTTCATAGGTTGTGCAGATTTTGAAGATCATTGCATGGATATTAATGCACACCTTGAAGATGTCAATGTCCCCTGGACCATGATTTTGATGGAGCATGTTCTAATGTTGGAAATGGAGTTGGAGTGGTTCTAACTTCTCCAAATCAAGGTTCTTTTAATTTCTCTTTCAAATTGAAGTTTGAATGTACCAACAACATTGTTGAATATGAGGAATTTACTCCTTGGTTTAAGAGTTTCATGGAAGCATGGGATTAAGAAAATTATTGTTCAAAGGAGATTCTGAATTAGTTGTAAAGCAAGTCAGAAATTATATGTAACTAAAAACCAGAGGCTGAGACAATATAAGCATGTAGTTTGGGATCTCATAAAATTATTTGATTCCTTCAATATCCTTTATCATGAGAGAACTCAGAATGAAGAAGCTTAAAAAAATTGGTTGTCTTATCCTCTAGTATGATAATGAGATATATATCCTTATTTGCCAATTATGAAGTAGAAGTGCTAGTCAGACCTTCATTCCTGATAACATTCAACATTGGCAGGTTTTGAGGATGATGCCAGATTCAAAGGTTCTTAAATTTTAAATATGAGTTCAAAATCAACTCATTGACTTAGAACCCATGGTGGTTTTATGTGAAGGAAAAGAGACCCTCTTTGGAAAATATATAATTCAATTAAAAAAAAATATTATTCCTAGAGGACTTGGTCAGCCTTGAATCAAATTTTGATAAGTACACCGAGTTATGAAAAGCCTATCCATGCCCAAGGATGTTGAAGAATGCAACTTGGGAACTTCTCAAAATCCCAGAAAAGGTTTGGATGGGATGTAGTATGAGAAAAGAAGAAAAATAATCTTATACCAAATTTCTAAAAAAATACTAGGATTTCCTAGCATGGTCTTATCCAAAGTTGAAATCTTACGAGAGAAGAAATTGGGATGAGAACATACTTTTTATTTTCTGAAAACTTGGAAGGACATTTGTTGGAGTTACCTTTTAATGGAAGGAATCTCAAACATTTATTGGACTAAGCCATAGGGTCAGGTATGATCATTATACAATAAGTAGTTTTGTTTGTTGTTTTTTTTTTTTGTTTTTGTTTGTGTTGTTGTTTCCCTTTTTGTGCTCTAGTCTACAGTGACCAGGTTTTGAGATATGTCAGTATTTTGGTATGAATGTAATGTATATTTTCATAAATCCTGTGTGTTTTATCTCCATGACTCCTTACCCAATGGATTAGGCATCTGGTCTTTGTTTTTCTTATGGCACCCATAGAGGGTGCCCATCCCCTGAGTAGGAGCCATTTTTGGTGCTCAATCTAGGCCCTTGGATTAAGCTGGAATTTTCCTAGAATCTCGTAAGATGTATAATGTTATGTGTGCTTTATATTGTTCCCCTTGCTTCAAATTTCAATCTGAGTAAAGGAGACTTATCAATTTGTAAGAAATTTTGTGCCTTGTCAAAATAAAAAGAAATAATTTAGTGAAAATGTTGGAGGACTGAAATGAAATATTTTATTGACATCCACAAGATCAAGAGTTTATTGGGACTAAAAGATAAGAATTTAAGATGAATTCATACTCTTTTTAATATCATATCCTCTACTATGAATCTTGAGAACAAAATCTATGATCTTTTTAAGCCTTGTTTCTTCAACTGACACCATAATAATTCCCTAGAGAATAGTGAATGGATTGGTTGATCAATGTATAAAATCTTCAAACTTTCGATTGATCGGGATAATTTAAATTGACTTAGCCATGCAAAAAAATAATGGGACATTAAAATGGACTTGCCATTTCAAAAATCATGGGACATTCAAATGGCCATCATCCAATCACCAAAGCAATTCAAATGCCCAAAGGAGGACACATGGTAGAGATTTTGGCCTCTCTAATCCATTCACATTTTGTAGACTTCAAACTCCATGGAATGAACCAAATTCATACGGTTTGAGGTCAGCAATGGGGTAGAAAAAATTCAACACACTCAAAAAAAGTGTGGAAGAGTTAAGGATATCAAGATGGCACAATATCAATGGTTGACGGTGGACATGTGTCACCATAAACCAAAGGAAAGTAGATGGGCTCGATGGACCTCAAATATATGGAATGATCCAAGTTTCATAAGGGTTTGGGTCTAGGTAGTCTGAAAAGATCAATGTGGATACATGGAAACATTTATATGAAGCTAACAATGAATTTTGCCTAGATATAAGTCACGATGTGAAGGCTGACCCACAACCAATTAAAAGGTGAAAACACGAAAGCAAGAGAACTTGACACTACAAAACATAAAGTGAATTTTTTTAAGTAAGCATGTATCTTTCTTATTGGCTCGCGTTTTGTGACAGTTAATCAAGGTTCAAAAACAAACCAAAATTGTGAGGAGATTGGAGATTTATCATTAAATCACATTTTGTGGTGATAAAGCAATGTTATCAAAAATGAATCTAACAACTATGAAAAGTGTGGAGCTTTTTCATTGGCTCATGTTTTGTGGGGGCTAGAATAAGTAAAAGAATAGTCTAAGAAAGTGAAAAATGTGTGTGATTTCCTCATTTTCTTATTGGCTCACATTTCATAATGGAACATTGAAACAAAAGGTACATAAACATAAAATAAAGGAAAAGTAATGCACACATGGAAAAAGAAAAGGAAATTCTCGAGGCCAATCAAAATCTATCACGTGTCACTCTCTTGTTCATCCCAACATGAAAAATTCAAATGGCCATAACTTTTTCTCTCAGAGCTCCAAATCACACAAAATTGGTCTCGTTGGAAAGGTATCCTTGAGCCCTTCAATTTAGCATCATTTGATTTAGAAATTGATGGCATTTTTGGGAAAAAAGAAAAAAATGAATACACAAGTGCACACACGGTAGTAAGTATCAACTAACTATTTTTCACATGTGGTAGTGAAGGCATGGAATCAATCCCAAAATACTAATAGAAAATTAGATATTTTCAGTTAGAAAAATGTACATTCCTTCTTTGATTAAAGATATTTTCTTTGATGAACAAGGAGGAGATTCACTTACTATTTTTTTTTTTTTTTTTGGGGGGGGAAAATTGGAATTGTAAGAATTCATCACCAAATTGTATAGAATCATGGGGATTTTCCTCATATAAATATGGGGGTTTTGTCCTTATATCAAAGGGGATTAGTATTTCTATTTTGAAAAGGTCAAGAGATATAATTGTGAATACTGCATGTTTCCTTTGTGAAATGCATATAGATTTTGGTTTCCCAAACTTCTGTGTCAAGGTGGTTACAATGTACAACCATTGACAAACATTGAGAGAATTTTTTTATGTTCCCCTATTAATAAATTCAAGATCTGAATGAAATATGTCTACTTTTGAGTTTAATTCTTTGTTTTGGGTTTGTATGTCAAATTGTTGATTGATGAGTTATATTTTTACTATAGTTTTTGTTTTTTGCTTCTCTATGTAGTACACTAGATCAGTCCTCAATGGTTGTGCTTTGGTCATTAGTTCAATATTGTGATGTGAGCATTTACTCTGCAATATTGGAATTAATTGTAAAATCCTTACTCTAACCATTTTGTCAAAGTGATTTTTGTTAGCCTTTGAGTGTATCTTGGGTGTACTATAGTAGAAGAAATAAATACTTTATTAGAATGCTTGCACGAGATTTTGTGTCAAGTATTTTAGAGATTGTGCTGAAACTTTACATTTGTTGAGTATCAATGAATGCAAATATTTATTTATAGTATTCACTACATTTAGAGTAGTTATACTTACTTTAGAATTGCATACTACTCTAAGTGTTAAATGCTCATTTACAAGGAATCTCTCTTCATATAAAATCCCCCTTTGTGAAGTTACAACTACCATAATTGATCCCACCCCCTCATATTAACTTCCATTTGTTGATTTCCTACTTTTTTGCTATAAATATCATTGAAGGTGTTTTCTAGGCTTAATTTTCTAATCAAGAGAATGCAAGAGAAAGCAAACTTTTCTATCCGTAGTAACATGTGTCTAGTAATCACCATATGCAAAATATTTTTGCAACAACGTAAGATTTATTTTTATATCCATGGTCATTTATCCTAGATTGATCCATCATTTGAACATATCAAGAAGAACAAATAATCTATCTCCCCATCTACATTCAAGTTATCATATGGGTTCTCTCACCTTGGTTCAAGGCGGGACCAAACGTAGTAGGATGAGGCCATCCCTCTGTATGTTCCCCTCAATCACATCAAATATTTATCCAAAGGAATGTGTTAGACCTCTCCTAGGCTACAAAATGATATATTACCCGGTCTATCACCAACCAACCACCCCCCTTCCCAAAGAATGTTGTCAGGCCACCAGGGGGTGTAGAATTGAGGACCAATATAGTTCACTTGTAACTTGTAACTTGTAACTTGTGATGATCAAGAGATGATCATGTCCCGTATTATTTTTTTCCATCTTGAAAGCTATTGAAATCTAAAATTCTTGAAACAAAATTATCCATCTACATATGCACCCATACAAAGCACCAACTTGCTAACCAAACATTTTAGCACCATATGATTTGTATTAATTACAAAGGGTGTCACTAGAAGATGTTTTCTAAATTTTTGTAGCATATATAATACCGAAAAGTCCTTATCTCTCTACTTTTGTAGTATACGTTTGTTATGTGGCCACCAATTTCCCACGTATAAAGAAGATCAGATGATCCACATTTTTATCATCTATTTGTTCTTTACCCAAACTTTTTTTTGACGTGTCTACAATTTTAATGCAATGGATTGTTTCAATCACAAAACCTTAATATTGGAATGCTCGAGAGACACTATTTTAGTTGTTCAAATGTGTTTTTTTGTTTTTTACCCCATTATAACCATCCTTATTTATTTAATAGCTTCTCTAAGGGTGCATCTATCCTTACATACCTCGTATGAATTTCTTGTAATAATCACGGTGTCATAGGAACACATGCATGTCATTTTTATTTTGAGGGGTTTATAGCATTATAACAACTATAATTTTGGTTGGGTCGATAATACCTCATCCTTGTAAATTATGTTCCCTAAAAACATCCGAAAAGGTATCACGAACACACATTTATTCAAATTCAAAGATATTTGCAATTGTCTACAATCCTCAAACATTAACCACAACCATTCATAGTGGTTTATTACTAGCTAATATATATTTTAATCATCTAAATAGACTTCCAAAACTTAACAATGAAGTCCTTCAACTTTGTTACAACAATGTGTGAGAAAACTACGGATGTGTTATTTAATCCAAACAATATAAATGTATAAGAAAACAACCCCAATTCCACTGGAAATTTTGTCTTGGGATGATCTTATTCAGCTATATTTACCTAATGATATCTAGATAATCCATCGGTAAAGGTGTAGATTTCTCTTACTATGTCCCCTCAAGTATTTCTTTAGTGGACGGTATTGAGAAAGGGTATACCACACACACTAAATCTAGTGTGTGGTAATCAACACAAATTATAATGCACAAACAATTTTTATTCTTATCATCATCGGGCTTACTCTTTTATATTATTCAAGTGACATGATAACTTGAGTGGCCAATGTTCCATCAATTTCCGTCTTAACCTTGGCATGTAGGTTTGGATTCATCATGTATAGTCATTTACATCTTGGTTTGGAGCCCTCAACTAACTTGATATGTAATTTTCCCTATGATTAGTGGACGCCTCTAATTTCTTGATATCTCCTCAGAAATACATCCTTATAGTCATGCAAGAGTTCTACTTATTTTGAAACCTCAACTTGAGACTAATAATCATCTATGTTTCCAACCATCATCACATCATTAGTATAAGTGTTCACATTTTTAAAAATTTGAAATCTTGTTATATGGTGCGTTATTTTTATCCTTCTTATCTACAACATCCCTAGTGTTATAAACAATTTTGAAGTCAAGATGATTTGCATATAATTCTTCATCCACTTGGTAGACCATAATTTACTTTTCCTTGTGTTTGTAATATTTCTCTATCCACATAACCTCACCCTCTTCACTAGAATCATCATTAGTGCTTTATTATTCAAATATATTGTATAGTGCCATAATTTTATCATTATATATATTTAAAATTCTATCTTAAATCATGACCTCATTTCCAGATATTACATTTTTATGCTTTGTAATGAAGGATTCAACCTTGATACTCTAGATGTGAAAGATAACATATGGATACAATTATCTTTCAATACCTTCTAGTTGAATGTTCCTTGGTATGATTCACAATTTACATACCATGCATGTGGCCAAATGTTTAGTGTATGATAGAAGCCATGAACACATAATTATGTTTTGATACTTTTGGTGTCTAAGATCCATGCCACTTCACATTGTTATATATCTTCTTCTACGTTGGTTAATCCACTATAACTCAAAATTATTTTCATATAGTTTCCATGCTCAAAACTTATGTGCATGGATTCACATATGTGATCCCATTTTTATAAGTGTGATTGGTGTGTAGTTTAGATATTATTCCTCATATGGTATAAACTATGCATTTTATTCGTTCTTTCTCTCGGGGTATATAAACCTCTATATGATTTAGATATTCTTATACAGTTCCAATTCCTTGATAACTCAAATTTGTTTTCTTGTTTCATTTACTAAGTATTATGGAATACCTTATTGTAGTAATTGGTCTTAATTTAATCTTCAATGTGATTTTTGATTCTACAGTTCCACAATCATGACCAATCAACTCATAAGAACCATATGCCTAATTTTTACACGTCACACTTTGGTAATATCTAAAACTAACTATGCATCTTCCTACTATAATGCCCCTTCATGATTTGGTTCAATTTTTTTAACCCTTTATCTGTTATGTTATAGATATGTTCTATATAATCATAATATTCTACCTTTTTACATACAAGTTACCTTTTTAAGGGTCCATTAGAGGCATTACGTGTTGTGTTCTATCTTTAAAACTTACATAGTGTTTATTTAATCATATATCAACATTATTCATGTAAAACCACATTATTCCAAGGAGCACAAAAACTTATCTTCTTCATTAAGGTTTATCACCTCAAATTCACCAAAGAATATGACACCTATGATACTAATTATGGTATGCTTCAACACTCCAATGGGAATGATGTGTGTCTTATTTTACATGAAGATTACATGTGGGGAAGGATGAAGCACTTGGTCATCCCATTTTGTTCCAAGCATCTACTTGTTAGGATGTTTACTTTGAATTTCCTATTTTTACCAATATGTCATAGATATGTCATCCATCTATCCATGTATTAACTAATATTTCCTTCTTATGGTCCTCTTTACCTAACAACTTAATCTCAGTCTTTTACACCTATCCTAGTTACTTTATGAGTGTAATGTTTTGTATCTAACGAGATAGCCATAAACCGCAAAAATATTTTACCCCTTTGATGTGTAACATCTTATAGACCTCTCATAATTCATTTCACTTTATATTTTCTAAGTCAAGCACCTATTGTACCTTAGTTCGGGTACATGCTTCTTACCTTAGGAAATAAATTTCACATTGTAGTTCACACACCAATTCTTTAGTTTTGGAAATATTTCCTTTTGTTTCTACATGTCTAGATAGGCATTTGTAATCTTAGTACTTTCATGTTGAATATTATCTATTGGTGGTTTTAATTCACACACATGTACTACAAATCCTCTAGTTATTATCTAAATCATCATTACCTAGTTTACCTTCAAAGTATATAGTTTATCTATGGTATTTGTCACATTATGCATAATTTTTATGACCCCTACTCCTTTTTTACTTTTCCCATCATAGCCACATAGAGGTAAGAAATATTCACTCCCTTAAGTTCCTTCCCATAATACCCACATGTTGAAAAAACATATATAATCACGCTGAAAATGATCTAGTGAGCCACACTTATAACAAGTCTTCAATGGTAACCTTAATCTACCTATACCACCTTGGTTGTGATCTTACACTCAAATGTTTCCATTATTCTCTTCAATAATTTTTTTGTGGACCACTTTTGCTTACCTTAATCCTAGGGATTGTGCTTCATGTATTTTTATCGATTATTTGTTAGTACCCTTTATTATGAGTTTGCACATCAAATATTTTGTAGTATCATGACACCTTCATATAAATCATGTGATTTAATATGTGGGAAATTCTTGATATCATGTCCTTTAGTGCAAAAGATTGTACCCTATAAAAATTAAAATTACACTATGTCAAGGGTAGTTGTTCTTTATATTGACTTCTTCTTCACATTAAACACACCATATACTACTACAAATTTCTTGAACATCATTAATGGTAACATTTTCGAGTTTCTATTAACATGATTTGTGCCTCCATGAATGGGCTAATACTAGTATCAATGCTACCAATAGCTTCTACTCACAAGGCTACTTGTAGAGCCTTGTGCAGGTTTGTGAGGGTTTTATGTGAGAGAGAGTTCTTAAAGGAAAAAGTAACCCACCAAAAAACCATTGTGCGTGTTGATTTGGGTGTATCTCATAAGACACTTTGTAGAGATAATTTTTTTAAAAACACATCATACGTATGCATGCCCTCAATTATCTCTTATTTGATTTCTTTTAGCACTGAAATGCTCTATTAATTAAACTTGGGGATGTCAAATTCCTTCAAGAAGGAATTTTTGAGATGGCTATAGCTAAAATGTACTTGTTATGGGCCATATTTCCTATACCATATATGTGATCAGTCTAATAGAGTTGTATCGAATTGGATTTCCTTACACTTGGGAATAGTAATCCCCTTAGTGTACCATATCAACTCACAATTTTTGACATGTTATTCCACATTTTCAATTCCATGATATTTTAATAGATGTAAAAATATCTCATATAAAATATAGGGCACTTGTACCTCTTGTATAGATTTGGCCACCCTTTTTGTGGTCAAGTGTTAGCCTAAATTTTTGTAGAAGATCCACTACCTCCACCACCGTAGTTTGTGCGAGTTATTGTTACTACTTTTTATACATGTGTAATGTTTGTTACCATGATGTTTACTAGCATGGTACCTTCTTTCATTCCTATCTACACACTTGTTGATGCTTTATCTATCTAAGTACTACTCATCATCCTAAATCTCTATGCCTTCAAATTATTTTGGTTAAATTGTATCCTTCTTATTGTTAGGTTAATCTACTATGATAAAAATGGGAATTTGTTATCCAAGATCTTTTCTTTTCACTTTGTTTGTTTCCTCATCATTTTCAATTCTAATGAGAACTTGGTCTTTTATATTACGGGATCCGATAACATGAACAAGTATGGAAGGATTTGAAATTGTTCTTAGAATAATAATTTCATTTGTCTCATATTTTTCCTCCTCACCCTGATGAGTCATTGGCCCGATGTGTGTTGGATATTTTTCTTGGTATTATTTTTTGTTCCATTCACCTCCTACCCGATCCAATGTCCTTGGTCCCCTTGGTAGTTATTGATATTAAATATTACCTTCAAGCATTTCCTATCCCACTATGGCATTTTTCATGTAAATTCATATTTTTGTCTTTTCAACATATGTTCATCTAAGGAATCTATGTTTTAGTTCAATATTTACTCTCATTTCCTTCATATATGCATTATTTGCATGGGTAGGATTCTTATTTTTCCATGGAAAAGTTCTTAATTCATATATCTATCATGATCTTATTAATCTCCAATAGGAATTACCTTAAGTATGATCCACATGGTTCATGTAAGAAGTTAAATTGAGCTTCATCGATACATGAGAAGGTTGATACTATGTATTAAAGGATGTAGTTACAAAGTGTACCCTTGTACTAGTATTCCACAATATACATCTAGATTGCATCATGTTTTATAAGTATATTTGTACACTCTAGATTCCAAGGATAATTCCTTCCAAAATTCAAACTTTCCGAAGAAATAAACCATTGATCAAGCATAGAGGTTCCCAATTTTTTTGAAGAAAGTCTCGTATAGTTTTTCATACAAATTATTCTCTACTCAAGTCCTTGGAGGTAAATTGGGAAATAAATTCTTATGAATCAGATGACTTTGCATGAAATGTTCTTTGATATTTTCCTACCAAAGATAAATGGTCTCATACATCTGTTGAACCATATTTCCTATGTATCACCATCACAACTTATTAATGATGGGTCCAAACAATGGAACCAAAACGTTGAGTGGATAGTTTAACCATTCATGTGCATGAAAATTTTACAATTTTTACATGTGCCAATATCAATAACTCCCCATACTAGCCTATCACGCTAAGGTAATAAAATTTAATGTGCACACCTAAGGTGTGAGAAATTTTAGGCTCCCATATCATTTAGCATGTTGAAGGCGAAGTGATTAAATAAAGTAAGACATTGAGGAACATTCACACTTACATCAAAAATATATAATTTATGCATGCACAATCATACACATAGTGGGTCCATAACACATTACTTCATACTAATCAATCAACTACAAATCCATACATCAAACATTTCTCAAAACATAACACTTCTTGTTAAAAGTTTTTAAAGGTTCTTGCATGATCTAATATCCTAACTAGCCTATCATCTATCTATCTCTCTATTTATTTGCCTCTCTTTTTACAAGGTTCTTAAGATGTATTTATACTAGTAGGTACTTTCCCTTCACTAGTTTGAATAAGTCTATTATTAACCTTAAGTCCTAAATATGACTCCCGACTATTACATTAGGTGGAATTTATGTCATTTTCTTAATCTCCTTGCTTATCATCCTACATGAAACTTTACCACTTGATTTTCTACTTTGCGTGCTTTAATAACCTATATTTGGAGTGGATATATTCATTCCATATGTTTTTTTAAATCTGTGTTTCCTACATTTTCTATCCTTAACTTTTCTACTTTTAGTGCACTTGAATTTCTTGTCCATGCACTCTTCATTTTATTTATTTTTAGTTTTTCTTCCAAAGTTGCACATAAATATAGATTCATTCTTTATTATGTTTTTTTATCTTTACGTACGATTTACTTACCAAAATAATTGCACCTTTTTTCCACCTTTTCTAAATTTCTTGTATGCAGTACTTCCAAGCTTCTTGTGTGTTTCTAAAGAATGAAAAGAATAAAGAATCAATCCAAAATGTGGAGCTTAAAAAAACAATAGATGAATTTTGGGGCCTAATAAGTTGTGACTATTTATATCATTTATCCTTCTTAATAGGTATGAACATCCTATTATCTAACTCTAGAATCAATTTCCATTTATGTAGGCATAAGAATTTCTTTGAATCATGCATTTATCCCCAAGCTACTTACTGCTTCCAGACCACTCCTTGTTGTCTCATCTAAAATCATTTTAGGTATGGAATTTCTTATAATGTCTAGCATTTTCCTTTTCCTTATTATAAGAGGGATATTGTCCATATCATATTCCTCCTTTTCCTCTTTACCCTCCATGTGATACTCATGTATTGTTGGAGTAATATTCAACAATTGTGTTATTTTCTCTTCTTGTTTATATTTATATTTATCTTTGGATTTGGGATCCTCAACCTCCTACACCTAACCCGTATTTTCTTATTCTTTGGATTTAAGTAGTAGAAAACCCTATTTCTTAGTTTCCTACAACTATTGTCTCCTTTGGGTCAATTTGGAATATTCCTATTTCATGTGTCTCCATGTACACATTCTTACTTCCATATTTATACTTGATGTGAAGGGTGTGTGTGTCTACATGATCCAGTGGATCTTCACTTAGAATCAATCAAATCGTATGATTTTTTTTTTGAATATATCTACACATATAATATCGCGTTGAGATATTTCGACACCCTTTGAATGGGATAAAATAAACATCGTATAAGGAAGATATGGCCCACTAAATTATTTCTCCAACTAGAAAAATAAAAGAGTAAATTTGTACATAGATGAGATGTCATGTTGAGAGCATGAAAAATGGATGAATGTGGTTCCAATAAGTGGCGAGAGCGTACTCATGAAAAAAATATGGTTTTGGTTCCAACATCCATCCTTTGAAGGCTTATTTGGGACCCACATTATGTATTGTCTAGGGGCTAGTAGCGATGGGGTCCATTTTTTTCAAAAGGGGTACCTGCCGCTTATCTTCACATTACAACTTTGTATGGGTTTTTATTTATAAACCCCTTTGAAGACAAATTTTTCGTGCATGTGGGACTAAACCACATAATTTTACAAATTTAAACATTCATCTCAACTTGGTGAGCTATGGAATGAGTTATATTCTTATAAATTTCCTCATTTCCGCCTCACATATAAAGCCATACATTTCCAAATTAGTGGTATTGAGTCAACCAACACCTTGCTAATAGAATTCATTTCCAAATATACCAAGCGAGATCACATACGGATGACCAACTCATAACCATTATCGTGTCATGATTCAAGCTAGATGATGAGTTCACATATCGCATTACAAAATGAAATCCAAGTATGGCCAAAGACATGAGTTAATCTCACTACCTCAATCTAAAAAAACACTATTTCAAATGAGTCGGCCACAAATGTAGGAAAAAACCAATGGAGACTTATCCAAAACATGGGATGTTTGAGTAATGGATTCAAACCCTTCACCCCATATATACTAAAAGGATCTCTCGATTTGTTAGGCTACAAGCATAAAATAGTAAATGAAAACCAAAACTTAGGAAAATTTTGGTTATTCAAGACTATTAAGCCCAAAAGTGGTAAATGAAAGGGATTCAAACCATGGCCCTTTTCAAAAAAATATAAGCCTTTACCACTAAGCCACAAACTATTAAACAATATAAAATGGTGAAGTTTTTATTTGAAGTGGTAACTTTTAAATGTCTATCCCTTATTGGGAGAGCCATAGAGAAAGTTTGGAGAATTTTTGTTGTAGGAGGCTTTTGGATACAAAAACTAGAGCTCTTTAGAGACTATGTAGAATTTATATTATATACCAAGGAATTATTTTGATGTAATTTTTATTATATAAGCAATATTTGCATCATAACAGATCATTTTAGGAACTTTTGGGACTCAAAGATGTAGCTCGCATCAAGTGAAATATATTAACACCTTGGTTTACTTTTTCATCTTATATTTCCCTTATTTTCTCATTGTTTATCTATTTAATTTTTTTAAGTTTTAAGATAATTTTAATCATTTACTGGGAAATTGAGAGCTTATATTTAAGTATCCAAAAATATTAGTTTGGTTAATTGAGTCACTAAATCTAATTTTTGGTCTAGTTTGGTATTAGAGTAGTTGATTAAGGCTCTTTTAACACTATTGTTGGAATTTGCAAGTATTGATTTTAAATTCTTACCTGGTCAAAATATAGGTGAGGTGAAGGATTTCTTGAGGAATAAAATATTGATATTTGTTCAATACATAAAATTTCACGTACAACTATGGAATCTTGTAGAATATCAAATGAAGAAATGGCCTTCCGTAAAGCCTTTATGAAAATGAAAAGTATGGTGGAAGAGATATATCAAGAATGGAGACAAAAGAATCAAAAGTAAATCGGAAGATGGTAATGAAAAAGGTAAAGAAGAAGATTCTCCTAAATCTCCTCCATCTCCTTATAAAGCTTCTAGTTATTCCTCTTACTAGAAAGTTTATGAAGTTCATTTGTTTTAAAACTTGATGTTATGTTTGAATTTCCAATTTATAATGGAAAGCTCAATGCAGAGAAGTTGGATTATTGGATCAAGTAGATTGAAGTTTATTTTAGGGTTTGAAATATTGTGGATGAGAAAGTAGAACTTCATCTAGCTAATCTTTGTTCCGATGGTACAACACTCATTTGGTGAGAGATTAATATCAAGATCTCTCAAAACATGGTAAAGTTATTTCTTCTTAGGATGACTTTGTTTCTTCTTTGAAAAATTAATTTTATCCACTTGGTTATATGCAACAAGATACTATGGATTGGAAACATTTAATAAAAATTAAGATTTAAAGCATGTAAGATTTTACTCAAAAGTTTAGGAAGAGAGAAATGAGTTTGGTCATTCCTCTTTAAGCTTAATACACTCTTTCGAAATACATTAGTGGGTTACATAGTTATAATTAAACATATCTACTTATGTTTAATCCCACTAACCTTGATGAAATTTGTGTCCAAGATACCCACATTAAATCCAGGGTTAAGAACACTCAAAAAATATTCACAAAGAAATTGGGAAAATAACATCCTAGGGAAGAACTGTGACCAAGTCATATTTATGTAAATCAAGGGTGTTGCAACATGTCAACTGTAACACAATATCCTCATGAAGACCCAAGTCTTCATGAAGGTACTATCTTTGCAGTTGGTGTGTGCCAACATCCGACTGAGTTCACCTCATCGATGAACACATCATGGAAAGAAGTTAAAGACTTATTAAATTTTCCTTATTAAGGGTTAATTGCAGTAGCCCTACTAAACACTAGGTTCATTAACCATTAGGGTTTCAAGTAAAATATGCAATTAGAGTTTGTATGTAGATACATCTGCCTCCTAACCATTTCATAAGTTTTGATTTTTAATCCATTAACATTTTAATTTATGTTTCAAATAATAGATTCAACATACATAACAAAGTGTTGTTATTTACTCACCAACCCAAGCCTTAGCTTACATAAGATTAGATAAAGTTATTTTTATATTAGACTTCAATGGAATGAAGTCTAATCTCTTTTAAGTTCCTTTTTCTACATTCCTAATTCTAGTTAAGGAACTCATCAAGAGGAAGCACACCTTCCACTATCAAAGACAACTTTTAGATTTATAATGTATGAATGAATCCCATTATAAGTTTCCCTTGTAATTGATCAACGTTTAAAGCAGGGTTAGAAAAAGAGCATTCTATAAACAAGAATACCAATAGTCAAGTCCATTCTCTACTTCCTTCTAATGTATTTCCCAAACAGAAGACAATCAGAGATCAAAATGAAATACTACAGTCCCAAAGAAGGAATAAACTATGAACCACAAACATCCATTAAATTTCATTGTTCAAAGGGGTAGTAACAATAGCACCAAATCCAGAAGACAACAAGTAAACATTTCCTCGGACATGGTGGAGGAAGGAGAGAATTATCATAAGAGTAATTCTTAACAGTCCTTCTATACCCAAGTGAAGAAAAGGAAACATGATCAAATATGATAAGGCTAAAAGCCCCAACAACATTCCCTAAACAAAGATACATGTTCCTTCTTTGGAGAAATAACCAAAATAAGTTTGATGGCCTAAGGCCAAGAAAACAAACTAACAATTCAACCACTAATGACCAAGTAACTATTCAAATTCACAAGAAGATAAATAATTGTAACATAGTGAGCTTAACCAAAGATAACTTCTCCTTCTTCACACTAATTACATCAATTTCAGGAGTTACCCAAGTTCCCAAAAGAATAAACAAACAAAATAACACTCCTTTAAATTAACCTTTTTCGAGCAACAATTTCCTTTCAAGGAGATAACATGGTAAACCTTCCAATCCTTTATTGGTGAACGAAAAAGCTATAACAAGTCTTGACAGACAAAAGCTTCCTACAAGCCAAACTCGAACATTGCATTTTACTCAAAGACCACGGACTCAAATGAGTGAAACAGAAAGTTACCACAGAGTGATAAAAGGAAATTCAAAAAAATCACAAGTATTTAGCATTCCTTCAAACTCGCAAGAATATGCTAAACCTAGAGTCACATAAGTTTATTTTGAAAGATTCATTCCAGTTCAAACATTAGACAAGTTACTTAACAGTTTATACCCTGAAGTGTTTTCACAGAGGTGATACAGATCTCATCTAATCAGTTCTACGAATTTAAGAAATCAAGTTTCCCACAAGTTTAACACAACTCAACCAGATTACAATAGTTACAACTTCTTCTCCAATGCAAATAGAAGTTAAGCATAACTTAGAAATTTCCAAACAAGGAATTTAAAACCCAGAACAAATCTTCCATCATAACAAAGTGGAATCAAATAGAAAAACAAAGTGAATAATACAAGCATCAAAAGAAAGATCATAACATTCAACAACAACCCATTTATTTCCCAAGAGCAGAGTTCTTTTAATGAAACATTTAAGTAAAATCAAAACAAATTAATGGGTAGATCCTATCATCCATGATAGCACTTTTCCTTGATTTGCTAAAGATTTCCAAGAAGAACTCTAACAGTTTCCTCTTCACCATTCCAGAGAATATCTCTGAGAAACTTCAATACCTTCTTCTTTGCCACGAATGTCAACAAAACCTTCAATACTTCCCATTCCTTCTTCTTATAGTTTCCACAGAGTCCAAAAATAGCTCCAAGTAATGCAAAAATAACCATTCAAGAAAGAGTCGAACTGAAGATTCGATGAACAGAAAAAACATCATGCAGAGCTCAAGCTCAAAAATAAACCGAAGAACAAAACAACCATGCAAAACCCCTCATGCATTCTCCTAGGTGATTTTTCTCCAAATTCAAAAACATTAAATGCAAAGGACAGATAGTTCCCTCCCTTTTCCACGCCACCGCCATCTCCATTTTTGGCGAAGACTACATTAAAATTTACATGCAACTAAATTCAGTGGAGATGCCAACTCAGCTCTCCCCAAATTTTCCATTTCCCATGCCAAATTTGGCGGTAGGGAAGGATAAGGATGAATTAAATATCATTTAATTACCTTAAAACCAATGCCACCGACCACCCAATGTCCATGTGTCCCATAGGCCCCCTCTAGGTTAGCCTCCTTTTAAGTTAGGTTAACATTAGTTTAGGAAATCAACATAGGTCCATAGGTAGGTCTTAGTTAGGGTCTTAACATTTTAATTTCAAGAGACCAAAAATACATAGGTTAGACTTAGCTCTAGGCTTAAGTTGCTAACATTTTAGTCATAGATACAACAGGTTCCCAGTTGAAGCCAACATTACATACTAGAAAAAGAAGAACCAGTCGTGACATCAACATACACATACAACAGGGTCTAAAGACCTCATAAATTTTCTAGCATAGTCTGAATCCAACAATCAGCTGATCTAATAGACTTGGTCGTTTTGACCTCAATAATTAAGAATTAAAAGCATACCTTGGATCAATGGAATTGATCCAAGGTAATGTTGTTCTGAAATAGGAGATTTTATAAAAACTGAACCTAGATTTCTCAATCCTAGCAGTGAATTAATTCTGCATAAAGGAGGTGAATTTCCCATTTAAATTAAGCAAAAGTATGACAGAATGTATCTGTTCAGTAGATGAATTATTCCCTACTACAAACATGATTTCCCAAGTCATAAGAGTACACCGTCTTAAGACCAAATCACCTATCAACGTTTGTACCTTCTAAATTAGAAGTCATCTTAGGTACCTTTCATACTAGAGGTGTTAAGAATCAAACCAAGATCATGGTTATGGGTTTGCGAGGTTCATATTATTCCTATTGGGGAACTAGTTCTCACACTTATTCTAATTCTAAACATATGCATGAAAATGTAGTGCCACCTTTAGATATAAAATAATAATAAAAAAAAAAAATGTAAAAAAATAAAATAGAAGTTTTAAAATTAAGAAAGCTCATGATTTTTGTTTGTGGGGCGGATTTAGGGAAAAAGGGGGTGGGGGTTCCTTTTTGTTTTTGTTTTCTAGATTTTGCTGAGTGGGAGGGAGCGCCGCCGCCATGGGGAGAAGCTCCAAACTTGTTTGGCGCACCAACAGGCAGGAGGGAGGCTATTTTTTTCTTCTTGTGGAGACACCCACGCCTAGAATAGTGCCCCTTCCACCACTTCACTTCTCCCTTCCACGTGGTCCTTGGCATTAGCAGTGGTAAATGGGTTTTGCGGCCTCCTCCCAAAGCATCAGCCTGTGTCAACATCCTCTCAGCTCGTGCCACATCCTTGTGTGGACACCCATCAAGCAACAAGGTACAGGAACCTTGTTAGATGTGTAGTTGCAAGCACCCTAGTAGTTTCATATGCAAAATGTGGAAGCATGCGAACTGTTCAAAAATGCCTAAAAGAAATGTGTCTTATGGACTGTAATGATGGCAGGATGTGCAAAAAAAGAGGTTGTTGAAAAGGCCTTGGAAACTTTCAAGCAAATGCATTTGGTCTGTGTAAAGCCAGAATCCACAACCTTTGCTGATATCTTCCTAGCCTGTGTCAAAATGGGAGCTTTAGAACAGCGCATGGACTTCCATCAGGTAGAAAAGAGAGAATAAATTTTGTCGATGTGGTAGTTTCACCTTGTGCCTTGGGCCTTTGGTGTTTGTATTTGGCCAATGAAAGAACAAGACAACCTTCTTGGAATAGGTTACGGTAGTGTACAGAGGACATGGGTTTCCTCAGGAGACAATCACATTGCTTCACCATATGTTGCAAATAAGGCTCCAATCAAATCAGTTTACTTTGCCAGTGTGCTTCCAGCCTATGCCAAAATGGAAGTATTGGAACATGGTATGAACAATAGAATCTGGTTTTTTTATAATATTTTGTGCTTGCTGGTGTCATAGTTGATATGCGTGGAAAATGTGGAAGTGTATTCAAGGCATGTGAATTGTTCGGAAAAATGCCTTAGATATTTCATCTCATGGAATGCAATGGTTTTGGGATATTTCAAATACATGGGCTGCATATGAAATTTTCCCAATGAATACATTTGAATATGTAGAGGATTTGTTGAGAAGGTGCATGAACTATTTGGGAGAATGCCTCAAAGAAATGTTGTCTCATGGAATGCCAGGATTGTAGGATATGCACATAATGGATTCATAGTACACATGACATTGTTTGCTATCCCAAACACACTAATAAGCCTCTTTACCATGGGCTTGTTACTCAGCTGGAGGCACTTGTTGTTCCTTTCTTGCCACCAGAGGATTTTCCAATAGAACTGGCCACCAATTTTGACATTATTGTGGATGCTATTTTTGGGTTTTCCTGTCGTGGCTACAAGCAAGTGAAATCAATCGGTGCGATGTCAACTCCTCGACTTCTGCCTCACCAGTTCATTTCCAGGCATGGTCCTTCTTCCCTTACCTCTCCTAATTCTCGTATTTTAGTTCTCTTTTGCAATTAAATAGAATTTTAACTCATTAGGACTTTTAATACAGTTAAATGTCCCTTCAACTCATTGCAAAACAATAAAGTGTCGTGTCGCAACTCTCGAAGTCGTTATAACTTGCCTACTTTAAACCATGAACTATCACCCTCACTTCGAGATGATTCAGAAAACTCTTACCCTTCTTGACCGCTCCAATATCGTTCTATCGACCAGATGAATTTGACTCCCCATTGATAAAGTTGACCTTCTCTTGGTTTTAAATAGTTAAATTTTACAATTTTTGGAGACTCACCAAGTACCCTTCGTAACTCTGGAAATGAGATGTGAAGTTTCATTCGTGTACCTTGGTATACGAGGAGTCACCTTGATTTTTGGTTTGACCCAAAATGATCATATGACATCCTTTTGACGCCCTTATAGGAGCCCTGTTACACCGGTTTACAACAGTAGAGAGTTGTTAAAACTAGAAAGTTGGCTTTCATTTTGGACCACCATTTGAAACCCAAAAAGAGAAATCACGTTCCATCTTCGCAAACCTCTAGCGTTTATACTAGAAAAATGCATGGAACATTCAAGATAGGAAAGAAACTTTTGGGGACAGTTTGGTGAAGCCGTTTGGTACGCCTCCGGTCATGTTTGATGAGGTCAAACTAGTCTAATTTCGTCTATTCACTCCGAAAACTTGTCGCCATTTGAAAATAGTTTACTAGTTCTCCATCCCGTCGATTCGATGACCTCTCCTTATATAGGGAAATGAGTAGGATATGTCCCGTTGCATGCTCCTCCATCGAATGTCTGTTTTGGATGTTGTTTTTTGGGCCCTCGAGCTAACTTTTGTCATTTTACAACTGGGTGAACTACGACCAGTGGCCCCGGAAAACTAGCCGCCAAACGTAAACCATGCACTCTTTTTCAATTCTATCAGTTACTATGAATTGTTGGTATATCTGGGGACACGTAGAAAGTTATTTTTGAGGTTGCGTGATCATCGAAAGATAACATTTGGAAGCGGTTTCTTAGCCTCCGATCCCGTTTTGTACGTTTCGTAGCTAGTGAGAAAATGTAAAAGTAGAAAGCTGCGGACCCTCGTAGGGTTACCAAATCACCCTGGAAACTTTTAACACATGTAAATAACTATTTAAAACACTATAATGAAACTTGTTGTGTGTATTGGAACTTTTGACAAAATGATGTTTTCTCTCTCTTCCTTTCTCTTTCTCTCTCCTGGGTTTATAAAATGTAGAAAAATGAAATGCAATGAATACATGTTTCTAGACTTTTTATTTCAATTGGAAAATTGTAATTATTGTCTGATGTAAATGGGAAACTGAAAAATGACAATTATGATTGATTAGGGTGGATGCCATGCCAGTGAATTATCGTTGATATCATGTTGTTGTGGGTTTTGCAGGATGGATGATTGACGATGAAGAAGGTGATGTGAAATTCAATTATTATTATTGTAACTCTTATAGGTCATTGTAAAATGAATAACTATGTAATGTAGTCTCTTGTTACCGAAAAATTATAAATGAGATTTGTTAACATGCATGATATGCTAGTTTTAGGGATACTTAGGGAATGTACTTCTAATCACCAGTTCAATTTGATTTTTAGTTGTGTATGCAAAAAAAAAAGTGGGGGTTTGATTTATATATAGTAAATTGAAATTGAAGTTAATATATTGTAGTATTCTCTCAGTATTAAACAAACGATTAAATTAATTACTGGATTACCTTCTTACCCTGCAAACACAATAAAGAGTTTTAATGGGAACACTCAACCTTAATAAAATACTCGTGTATAGCTTGCCTGTGTGTGTGATCCCTTTTTACCATATAAAAAAATTAAGACCGTAGAACGAACTTAAGCTTGCACTCAATGAGACCTCCTAGGTTAGGTAAATAAAACCCTAGTTGGAGTTACTGTCATAGTCATTAGGTTTAACGACGTTGTCGTGAACCCATATTTTAGGAATGTATGGTCCAACCTATCTAGAGTATGTGATTTCCTTCTAGTTTGGTAATCATGAGAAGAATTCCCTCTCTTTAGGCCCGACACCAAGCTGAGTGGTGAAGATCACCTTGGAAGTCACCTCATGAGTCCTTGTTAGAAGGAATGACAAAGCGGTGTAACCTTCCCATCTGTGGAGTAGGTAGAGATATTACTCCCTTGTATGCTATTGGATTTCTGGGCCTTACAAAATTAGATCTAGAAATTAACTTCATCAGTGAATGAAATCCCTGTTGGACCCAAACGACCTAATTGAAGATCGCGATATAGTTGTTCTTTGTCTTGCATTCTTGTTAGTGAACCCTTTTTGTCCCTTGTAATTAAACGTCCATTCGGGCTTGTAAAAATTTAGTGCCTTGATCTTTCACAAAAGGAGTATAGGGTAAATAAATTTTAAGCTTAATCACACCTATAATAGAGATTGAAACCCTGGGAGAAACTGGAATCAAACTTAACCATGTGCTTCTTTAATATGCCGATAAGTACTTTTGTAACTCTTACGTTTAAAACGATGGTAATAATGAGACCCTAATGTGACGCAAAAGTAAATTATATGAGAGTAAAACCAACATTTGAGGTTGGGAATAATGTCACTGGGAATCCTTTTGACTTAATTTAAGCAACTTCATGTGTTACAAGAATATGAATTGTCAAATGGTGTGATCAAACTTCAAGAAAACAAAGGATTTATATATATATAAATCAAATTTGGAATTCAGAAAGTTATTGTACTATAATAATAATGGTAGGGAAATAACTATTCCGTGATCGATGGGTGTTCGTGGGGAAAAAGCTATTTCAATCTATGTCCTCCTTAATCCCAAGATTTCATCTTGACATCACGTTAGTTTCACTTGTGTAAAAAGGTTAAATTCTAAACTTTGAATAAGTGTTTTGGGATGCCTAATCTTAACATAAGAATGGGAGAGTTAGAATTTTGTACAAAATCTGAAATATGGAAAATACTTATGTAAGTTATGAAGATCTGTCATAAGGGTAAAGAGCAAATTAAATGGTTGAACAATAAGTGATCTGTGAAACAAATTTTCAAGACATGTAGGTGGAAAAAGGGAGAAAATCATGCTTACCTAATAAGGATCTTGGAAAGTTAGCCGTAACTAAAATACATTTAAAGTAATGATATGTCGTGGGTTCGCCGTTCCTAAAGTCATGTTTCTTGTGGTTGGGTCTTTGCTAGTATTCGTTCATTGGGAAGAGTGTGGTATCGACATGTCGATGTCATCTGCATGTGTCTATGTGATTTGGTGACTGATGTAGGTGTCGTATATGTTGTTGAGTTGTTCTACTTGGAGTCCTTGTGGCATTTTGCATTGAGCAATGGAAGTCAAAAAAAAAATATCCTGGTATTTTACTGTTGTATTTGGGTGTGTAAAATGTGGGCACCACATATGGTATCAGAGCGGAGGTTCATGCTCTTGAACCTCTGGGATGGATTGGATATTGTGATGATTTTGCATGATAGTGATGGTGTTACATGATGGGTTGCATGATAGTGATAGTGTTTCATGATGGTGATAAATATTGGAAGGGTAATGTGTTTTAAGAGTGATGTGATCTATGTCGTAATTGTGATAGTGTGAACGCACATGAGGTGTATGTCACTTAGTGCACTTTTTTATCATGTGGATGTGCTAGGGATGGGAGTATTCTCTCTCCTTCATGTGGATTCTATGAAGAGTCCACGTGTGAATTACTGCTTGTGAATTGCAGAGAGAGTATTGACTCTCCTTTTCGTGGATCCAATGAGGAATCTGTGTGTGATGTACCGCCATGTTTTGTGTGAATGGAATGATATTGTGAATTGCAGAGTGTTGGAACATTTTGACCTTATGTGATGTGATGATGTATTGATGTATTGCGTGAAAAATTGGTGTAAAGTGAATTGAATTGTATCATGATGTTTTACCATGTTTTGAAGAAATGTGTGTATCACCTTGTATGTAGCAAATGAATGTTATGTTGTGATGTTACTATGTCCATTGTATGTATGATTTGTGTAATATGTAATGATTCATGTTGTGATATAGGGGCATACAGTGAGCCTATGAACCCTATTGTACAGTGATTGCACTTTGGGTGCAGGATGTGGTAATGTGATGTATCGTAACCCGTGAAAGTAGTGATTGTGTTATACCCTGTATATATAACCACGCATAATATGTTATGGTTATCGTGTGTGAATTACCATTGTGTTAGTGATGTAGTTGTGTATGTTGTTAAACCTTACACTAGATGACCCTAAGGGGATAAACTATCAAGAGTGTATATGTGGAGAGAGGAGGCGTGGACCGGTGTTCATAATCTTGAGCCGAGTACAAGTGAGGAAGTGGAGTCTTATATAGACTGAAAACCCACTTCTATCTGTTTAGTATACTTCGAGCTTGCTCAGTGTATTGTGGGTGCGCACCACCTTAGGCTCAACTTATGCAACCTTATGTCCCCTGCTCTTTCTTATTAGATTGTACATTGAATAATCCTATGTGATTTTGACTATGTTGATCCTTGTGGGAGTGTGGAGTTATGAATTCAGGAAGAGATGATGACAGTTACATTATTTGACATACTCATTTCTAGTTACATGTATATTTTCATGAGCTGAGGCTCGATGTCCGAGTGCCAGCAACTCGATGAGTACCCCTTTGGTGGCAGTATGAGGCCACATAGTGATTGTGATGTGCTATTTTCTCATTGCGTATTTTTTCTAGTAAATTAATATTTCCTTTTCACTAGAACCAGTCATTTTCTTGATTGACATGTTCTTATATTTTGGGCATTTATTTGATCGTTGCATTAACATTTAGATTTTGCACTAACCAAGGCTAATTAGCCATTTGTTTTTCTTGGTTTTAAAACTTTCTTTTCATATTTGAAACGTTTTGTAGCCTAGCCCAAGGCCTTTGATTTGGCCACTTGGCATTTGAATGGATTGTTATGCTGGTTCTAATGTCGTAATGTGTTGGAACAGGGTCATGGGATTCACCATGGAGTGGTTGAACCTATGGACCCGCTTCATTGTATAGGGGTACACCCCAAGGAGTTACAGATAACTAGTGGGTTGTTGAACCACGAGTTATTATGTCACTTAGGTTTGGGGGTGACGAGGCTCTATGTGCCAAGGGCAATAGGGTGACCCGGCCTCATTAAAAGGAGAAAGGAGACATGACTCTATGGTTGAGTGACCTGTTATGCTTTATGGCGCTCTATGGTTGAGTGACCTGATATTCTTGATGGGGCTCTATGGTTGAGTGACCCGACTTGGTTTTGGCACTATGTTTCTTTCTCTTTGGGAGGTATATGGAGTTGTTTGAGGTGTATGGAGTTGTTTTATGATGCTCCAGGAGATATATGGAGTTTTACCTTGTACTTTTGGAGATATCTGGGGTTTGTTTCGTGATGTCTTGTTATGTGTGGAGTTGGTATAGTTTTTTTAATAATGGCAAATAGTTTTTGAAAGGGACTATACCCTGAATACAAAATAAGGCCTTTAAGCCTTGAATAAGAGTGAGAAAATAGCAGAACTTGAACAATAAGCCGTAATAAGAGTGAAATAACACAGACTAACCAAGTCCGTAATACAATGAAAATTCCACGTAGCCGTAAAAGCATTTACACAAGCGAGAGACTTAAAGAAAAACAAAAAAAAAAAAAACAAGAACTGACAAACCAAGAAACAGTAAGAATAACAAAAGAGAGCAGTAGAAGCATGCAGGACTACTTCTTGGCTGCTTGATCAACACTGATCTTGACTTTTTTCCAAGCATGAAACATACCCAAAGCGGTCATGTGGGCAGCATCCGTCTTATCGAGCTCCTCGATGGTTCTTTTGCTCTCTTTTTCATTGCCCCAAAGTGCAGCCGGGACACCGCTGAGGTTGGAAACACTTTTGGCATGCCCCACGATGAATTCCTCAATGGCCCTAAAGGCGGCAATGTTGTAATCATGCCTAGTCTTAGCCTTCCCAAGGCGGGAGTCCAAGGAGGTCAGCTTTTTGTATATGTCTTCAATCTGACTATTGTCAATGCTCCCTTCCCCCTCCATGCTTTTCTTACCTTTTTGCTTAGCTAGGTTTTTGACCTCATCCTTCAGCATTTTTATCTCAGCCTCTAAGGCCTCCAGTCTCTTGGAAGGGTTATCCATCTGTGCTTCCCGGGGACTGGCACTACTTATGTTTAGCAGGTCACGTGCAATGTCAAGATCAAGAGGCTCTTTCCCTGCTGCAAGAGTCTCAAGGTTGAGTCTCCTAGAAGCCCTGGTGAGTGGACGTTTAGAGGTAGAGGCGAGGTGGGTGGCAGGAGGAGCAGTAGGAGGAATAGAAGGAGAGACATGTGCAGCCGGCATGGGGGTAGCAGCACCGGTGGCAGGGGCAGCAGCAAGGGCAGCAAAGGCAGCAGGAGAAGCAGGACTGGCAGCAGCGGAGCCCATCGGAGCCGGGCTAGGAGAGGAAGGAAGACCGGGGTACTTGAGAAGGCAGTATTTGTGAATTAGCAAAATAAGCCCTTGATGCAAGGGAACCGCCCGGGTATGCTTCTGGAACTCCAAAATGGAGCGCTCAAGAGAGTTTAAAAGATAATGAGGGAAGCAAACCAATCTATTCCTACGGAAGTGGTTTAAAAAGATGAGATGCTTAGCTGGGACAGTAACAAACCTACCTTCCAAGGAGATGAAACGAATCATCATGCGAGTGACTTCATCAAACGGTGATGGAATTGAGCTTACAAGCAGACCCGCTGTGCTAAAAATAAGCTTCTCATCTTCCTCCACAAATCTTCTTTCTTCAGTTTCTTTGATAACCCTTTTGTTGAAGAAGCGGTACCCATCCAGGCTGAGACCGGTCGCTTCAGCAATGAGCTCTTCATTGACAAGAATTTTCTGTCCCCCATAGTCGACAGTCCTCTCTTTCCACTCCTTAGCAAAGCATGAAATACTTTGATCATGTCCTTGCACCCTTTCAACAAAGCTGGTGAAGCCGCCTATGCTGAGAATGTTCCAAAGCTCGGTGTTTTCCTTCCAATCAGGGTCCGCGCACGGCTCAATTTGACAGGGAGGTCCTCCCATCTTCTCAGTGGTGTGCAGGTTACAACAAATTCCAGAATGCCACTGAGCGTGAAGAACAGTTCGTTTCTTACTGTTGAAGATCGCATAAGACTGGGAACTGTAGCCGTTGGTCTTCTCACGAACGGCTGCGTAATTGCTGAACTGAGCCTGCGGGAAGTCGCGTGTGAAAACCCTTTCCCTGTCAACAATCACTTTGTAATTATTATCGGTTTTCGTGGAGTTTGGCATCCGGATATCAACAGCCGTTGTACCTCCCGCGTGCGTGATTTTCAAATCTGGATGACTCCACTTGAAGTTTCTTAAATAGATCTTGCTATTATTTGAAAAAGATATTATTTGCCTCGCCATATAGAATAAAGCAGCACGTGTGAAAGAATTGATGATTTTGATTTTCCTCCAAAGATTAAGGCTTATCTCTAGAGATTGCTTGCTTGTGAAGATCCGCATGGATGCTGTTGTGAAGCTGATTAGGATACTATCATTATCCTGCATAAGTAAAATTTATATTAATGCCATAATTGGCCAGTGCATCCGCCAGATTGTTGCCTTCCCTGTAAGTATGTATGATTCTGATACTATTGAAGGTGTGGCAAATGCTTATGGATTCAGAGATAAAGTCTTTAATACTCCAACTGGGAGATGAGGACTGATTAAGAAGCTTAATGATATTAAGGGAGTCCCCTTCAACAATAAGGTTCTGAATATTTTGAGCCCGTGCAACTCTCAAGCCCAGAGAGCAGAGATAAGTGCTTCGGCAAAATGATTGGTTTGAATTCCCATTTTTCCAAAGATAAGATAAGCAATCAAATTACCTTTGTGGTCTCGTATTGCTCCTCCTCCAGCTGTTGTCCTAGGGTTTCCCTTAGAGGCGCCATCAAAGTTCAGCTTGTACCAATTAGAGTCAGGAGGATGCCATTTAATCAAAGATCTATCTACACTATTCCCAGGGTTGCTCCAATTTCCAATGTGCCAATTAGATAAAATGTGCTCTTCATTCTCAGGATAACACTTGTTCTTGGGGGGTTTAAATCTGGCCATGTCCTCTTTGATACCTTGAGAAATTTTGCCAATACTGATTTTATAATTCTGCTTCTTATTTCTGAAAATGATATTATTTCTGTCCTTCCAAATCCTCCAGATTAAGTGTGGGATTGCTAATTTCCAGATTCTTTTGATAGCACAATGTCTGAATGGTGGGTTCCATTGATTCCATAGCTGATTAAGGTTCTTCGGCAACACCCAAAGAGCATCAAATTTAGAAAGAACAAAGCTCCAAATTCTATTGGCATAAGCACAATGTATGAACAGATGACTAATGTCTTCATAGTCATTCCTACAAAGATGGCACCAATTAGGAATTATAAATCCTCTTCTCATCAAATTGTCAGTGGTGAGAATTCTACCTCTGATGGCCAGCCAAAGAAAGAAATTTATTTTGGGAGTTAATTCGGGCATCCAGATCTTGTTCCAATTAAAGTCAGATTGGTTACTGTGAGAAAGATTGGTATAACCAGATTTGACTGAGTATTTCCCATCTTGTGAATTGCTCCAAACCAGCTCATCCTTGGAATTCAGCTGACTTAAAGGGAAGAGGTCTAAAAGATCCTGAAGGGAGGAAGTAATTTGTTTCAGCTCAATTCGTTCCATAGAAAGTCTTTTCCAAGTCTTGTTGGTGCCATTTCCTTCAATATAGTCCTTGACTTTAGTTCCATACTTGCTTATAAGGCTGTCCTTAGCTGTCCCAAATCTCTCCAAGAGGTTGTCACTGAACCAGTTATCCTCCCAGAAGTTTATCTCACTGCCATCCCCCACTTTCCATTTGCTGCCCTGCTTGATGAAGTTTCTACTCTTGACCAGATTATTCCAAAAAATGGAACCATTGGGTAGTTGTTCTTCATGCAGATAGGAGTAGACAGCTTGTTGATTCAAGTATTTTGCTTTAATAACATCAATCCAGGGCTGTTTCTCAGATAGCAATCTCCAGCCCATCTTAGCGATGAGTGCCTCATTCATTTTCTCAATATTTTTTATGCCCAGCCCTCCCATGGATTTTGGGGTGCAGACCTTATCCCAGGCCACTAGGTGAAATTTGAACTTCTCTTCCATGCCTTGCCATAAATTTTTTTTCTGAATCCTTTCAATTTTCTCTCTGAAGGAAGAAGGAATTTTGAAAAGTGACATGATATAGATGGGCAGACTTTGGAGTGTACTTTTAATGAGAAGGCACTTACCAGCACTAGAGAGAGTGGCCCCTTTCCAACCTGCCATCTTTTTCTGAAATCTCATCAACAAATCATCCCACACCATGTGAGAGACTTTCTTAGTGCCAAGGGGGAGGCCTAAGTACGTTGCTGGAAGAGCACCTATTCTACAGCCCAGAATTTTAGCAATCTTGAGCTGTCTTTCCTCAGGGGTGTTAAAGAAAAAAATGGTGCTTTTGTCATAATTAATCTCTTGCCCAGAAGCAGATTCATAGAGTTGTAATAAAGCCTTAATAGCTTTAGCTTCCACAACTGAGGCCAGAAGAAGAAGGATTGTGTCGTCCGCAAACTGTTGATGAGAGACAGCTTGGCTGAATGAAGCGGGTTTAGATCCATTTAAAAGGCCGTTCTCAACCGCTCTGCCAATTGTTCTACTAAGGCTGTCAGCTAAGAGAATGAAGAGTAAGGGGGAGATGGGGTCTCCTTGTCTTAGACCTCTGCTGCTGGTGAAAAAACCCACAAAGCTCCCCATTAACAAACCAGAGAAACCGGGTCAGTAGATATACAAGACTTGACAATTTTTCTAAATTTTTCCGTGAACCCAAATTTAGATAAAATCCTGTCAAGGAAGACCCAAGAAACCTTGTCAAAAGCTTTATTCATATCAAGCTTGAGGATCATATTAGCCTTTTTATTGTTTTCCATGGAATGTAAAGTTTCGTGCACCATAATCACTCCGTCTTGTATTATCCTGCCTTTAATAAAGCCACTCTGCTGCCTTGAGATGAGGTCATTCATTATGAGCTGCAGTCTAGTAGTGATGATTTTGGTGAAGATTCTAAAGATAGCATTAACAAGACCGATAGGTCTCAAGTCCTCAAGTCTTTTGCATCCATTTTTTTAGGTGCCAAAGACAATGTGCGTGTTATTAAGCTCTTTTAGAAGATTTCTGTTCTATAGAATTCATTTACCGCTGAGAAGATCCTCCGAGCATATTTCCTTAACTTTGAAAAAAATTAATAGAGAACCCATCCGGTCCAGAGCCTTATCCCCTCAAGAGAAAAAAACAGCCTTTTTGCAGCTTCTTCAAGCGTGACAACTTTAGTGATGTCTCTCAATTTCTGGTCCTCAATGATATTTCGAGGGATGGCCTCAAAGATGAAGGAAATAGCTTGTGGTTGCATTGACGTTGTTCTCTTTAAGAAGATTCTTGTAAAATTCAAGCGCTTGTTTCTTGATGTTGTTTGGATCTTTAGTGTTGTTCCCATTGTTTTTAGAAACCTCAAGGATTCTCAAGTATCGGCTCTATGTTTTAGAGTAGTCATGTGAAAGAACTTTGTGTTCCTGTCTCCCTCTTTAAGCCGATAGCTCTAGATTTAAGGCGCCAAAAAGACTCTTCCCTACTGCAGATCGTATGCAACTCAGAAAGAATATTCTTTTCATTTACTTCATCTTCAACCGATCTTCCCAAAGTATCCATTTTTAACCAGATCCCAAGCTTCTGTTTTAACTCTTTCTTTTTTTCGAAAATATTTCCAAAAACCCTTTTGTTCCAGATTTTGACTTGCTTTTTGACATTTTTGAGTTTTTGAACCAATCTGAACTGAGCAGTGCCTTCCCCATTCCATACCCACCATTCTTTTATCCTATCATAGATATCATCATGCTCCATCCACATTTTTTCAAATTTGAATGTGCTTTTTGCTGGTTTAGTCCAATTGAGAAGGCTTAAAGCAATCGGATTATGATCCGATCCAATTCTTGGAAGGGAAGATAGGTAAAAGTCTTGGCTTAGAATCCAGTTTGCTGAGATTAATGCCCTATCCAGCCTCACCCGAATGAACTCCTTTCCCAGCCTTCTATTATTCCAAGTATACTTATTACCATGCAGATCCACATCAATGAGGTTTTGTTCAGCAATAAAGTCAGCAAAGTCCTCCATACCATTAGAGAAGGTGGGGGTTCCACCAAACTTCTCGCCTGGGTTTAGAGGGGAATTGAAATCTCCCATAATGAGCCAGTTGGCAGAGCTATGTTGATTTCTAAAGATTTTAAGATCAGCCCATAGTTTTCTTCTACCACTAGCAGAGTTAGGGGCATAAATATTAGACAAGATCCATTCACACTTTTTCTCAATAGTGACGAATTTAATTGCTAGATGATTAATATTAGCACTAAGAATCATACCAGTACAGTGTCTTCTATCCCAAAGAGTAGCCAATCCTCCGGAAGCTCCCTGAGAATCGACAGCCGCCATTTCAGAACTATCCCAAAAAAAAAAAATTTAATATTAACCATGGTCATTGCTTTCATTTTAGTTTCTTGAAGAATCAAAATGCTGGGGTTACTGGAATCCCGTAACTCCTTGATGGTTCTTTGCTTAGAGTTTCCATTTAGGCCTCTGATATTCCAGATATAATCTTCATTTGGAATGGTTGGTAGTTGGAATTGCTTCACTGGTCTGGGCTTGTCGCTGAACCCCATCTGCAATATCCCTCTCCGTTTTCTTAGCTCTGAGAGTCTTTTTAGAGGGTCTTCCTCTTTTTGAGCTTCCTCCAAAATCAGCTGTTCGTCTAGCAGAAGACCTGGTTGTTCTAGAAGAAGAGGTGTCCCAATTGTCAATTTCCTTTTTTTTATCACTATACAATGAATCTGGGATCCTTTCAAAACCTCTCATTCTTTTTTTCTTTTTTGAGATGACCAATGTGAATCCAGAGTCTGGATCTTCCATTTCCTTGGCAGGCGTGATTTCTCCTTCTTCATGTCCTTTATGCAAACCGCCGTGCAAGTGATCGAAGTGTTTCGCGCGCTGCAGACCGGCGAAGCCACCGTTGAGATGCTTTGGGACAAGGCTGATTGATACCATTCTCTCCAGAAGAGAGAATCTCCAAAGGCTCAAATTCTGTCATATCTTCCTTGTTACCAGCTTCCTCCCTAATTAATGGCTGAATTTCTTTCTCTTGTTCTAAACTGCCAGGCAAGTGATCAGAAGTTGTTCTGGTGCTGCAGTAGACCGGCGAAGCCACTGTTGTAATGCTGGGACAAGGCAGCGGATCCGCAATACCATTCTCTCCAGAAGAGAGAATCTCCAAAGGCTCAATCTCTGTCATATCTTCCTTGTTACAAGCTTCATTCCTAATTAATGACTGAATTTCTTTCTCTTCTGATCCAGAAGGGACTAAAATGTCCATCACTGAACCATCATGCTCGTTTACTTCCATGGATACCTTAACAAAGTCTTCTTTCACAGATGTTTCAAAAGGTAAATCCGAAGAAGCCTTCACCGACTTGTCCAGTACTTCTTTGTTGGGAGCTTCAGGCAAAGCTAAAGTTGCAGCTTTGGGGCGCCAGACAAGATGCTTCTTTATATGAGTTCTAAAACCCCCTTTTTTTTTCCCCCTTCTATTTAGATGCAAATCCTTCTGGCTGGGACCTTTGTCATCAATCTTCCTATCCTTGCTTGGGTCCATGCTAACTTTGTTCAGATCTGAGTCTATCCCAGGCTGTTCAAAGTCCAAAGGGAGGGTCATCTTCTTGGAGCAGTTTTTGTCAGAGTGACCAATGATATGGCATAGCTTACATCTTAAGGTTTCAACTTCAATTTTTTGGGTCCAGGATCCAAATCGAAGTTTTCAAGATTATGTGCTCCGGAATCTCCTGATCTATGGCTGAGAAAATGCAGAACCGAGCAAAAGCAAGCCTGGATCTATTTCTTGTGGGTCCATCAAGCCCAATAGGTGCACCTAGGGATTTTGCAATATTTAGCAGTATTTCATCATCCCATAGATGCAATGGCAGCCCTGGAAGCCTACACCAGATTGGAATGGTGTTTATATTTTCAGTATTTGGATCAAAACCCAGATACCATTTTTTCAAAAAAAGACCCATATTTCCCAGCCACCAGGGGCCTCCCAGTAACACCGAATCTAAATCCTCTTGCTGGTTAAACTTAGCCAGGAAAAAACCTTTTGGCATAACAGTAATGTTTAGGGCTCCCTTAGGTTTCCATTTTCTCAAAGCCCATTTTCTAATGAAATCAATATTAGGTCTAGAGCCAAGAAACTTACCAACAAGGGAGAGGTTTGTTTTGCTTAAGGCTCTATCAACAAATCCATCTGGGACCTTAAGACAGGTGGCACCCTCTTTGTCCGTTTCCCATGTAAAATGATCAGTGATTTTAGGACCCACCTTGAGGTTAGGGCTTTGAAAAAGCTTATTCCAGGCCAAAGGTGTGGATCGCAGCATATCCTCATTTTCTTTTCCAGCCGTCCGATTGTGGTCTGAGATCTACTTTTCCTCAGTAAACTTTGTCATATTGCGCAGACTTTCCGCGGCCAGTATTGCCAAAACCGCGCTGACTGTACCTCCCGCTTTTGCATCGTTCGTACCCGTGTCCACAAACGTCCGGTTATGGCTACAGAACAGCCTTTCCTCAGCATTTTGAATCGTAGTTCGCAGACATTCTGCAGCCAAAACTGCAGAGACCGCGTCACCATAGTTCTCTCCATCGCTCATCAAGCAACAAGGCAGAGGAACCTATTCGGATGTGTAGTTGTAAGCGCCTAGTAGTTTCATATGCAAAATGTGGAAGCATGTGAAATGTTCAAAATTTCCTAAAAGAAATGTGTCTTACTGGGTGTAATGATGGCGGGATGTACAAAAAATGAGGTTGTTGAAAAGGCCTTGGAAACTTTCAAGCAAATGCATTTGGTCTGTGTAAAGCCAGAATTCACAACCTTTACTGATATCTTCCCAGCTTGTGTCAAAATGGGAGCTTTAGAACAACGCATGGACTTCCATCAAGCATAAAAGAGAGAATAAATTTTGTCATATGTGGTAGTTTCAATGTGCCTTGGGCACTGGTGTTTGTATTTAGCCAATGAAATAACAAGACAACCTTCTTGGAATAGGTTATGGCGGTGTATGAGAGGACATGGGTTTCCCGAGAGACAGTCACACTACTTCACCATATGTTGTAAATAAGGATCCAATCAAATCAGTTTACTTTTTCAGCATGCTTCCAGCCTGTGCCAAAATGGAAGTATTGGAACATAGTATGGACAATAGAATCTGGTTTTTTTCTAATATTTTGTGCTTGTTGGTGTCATAGTTGATATGCGTGGAAAATGTGGAAGTGTATTCAAGGCATGTGAATTGTTCGGAAAAATTCCTCAGATATTTCATCTCATGCAATGCAATGGTTTTGGGATATTTCAAATACATGGGCTGCATTTGAACTTTTCCGATGAATACATTTAAATATGTAGAGGATTTGTTGAGAATGTGCATGAACTATTTGGGAGAATGCCTCAAAGAAATGTTGTCTCATGGAATGAAACGATTGTAGGATATGCACATAATGGATTCATAGTACACATGACATTGTTTTCTATCCCAAACACACTGATAAGCCTCTTTACCATGGGCTTGTTTCTTAGCTAGAGGCACTTGTTGTTCCTTTCTTACCACCAAAGGATTTTCCAATAGAACTGGCCACTGATTTTGACATTATTGTGGATGTTATTTTTGGGTTTTCTGTCGTGGCTGCAAGCAAGTGAAATCAATCGGTGTGATGTCAACTCCTCGACTTCTGCCTCACCAATTCATTTCCAGGCATGGTCCTTCTTCCCTTACCTCTCCTAATTCTCATATTTTAATTCTCTTTTGCAATTAAATAGAATTTTAACTCATTAGGATTTTTAATACAGTTAAATGTCCCTTCAACTCATGGCAAAACAATAAAGTGTCGTGTCGTAACTCTCGAAGTTATTATAACTTGCCTACTTTAAACCATGAACTATCACCCTCACTTCGAGATGATTCAGAAAACTCTTACCCTTCTTGACCGCTCCAATATTGTTCTATCGACCAGACGAATTTGACTCCCCATTGATAAATTTGACCTTCTCTTGGTTTTAAATAGTTAAATTTTGTAATTTTCGGAGACTCACCAAGTACCCTTCGCAACTCTAGAAACGAGATGTGAAGTTTCATTCAGGTACCTTGGTATATGAGGAGTCACCTTGATTTTTGGTTTGACCGAAACGATCATATGACATCCTTTTGACGCCCTTATAGGAGCCCTATTTTACCAGTTTACAACAGTAGAGAGTCTGTTAAAACTAGAAAGTTGGCTTTTGTTTTGGACCACCATTTGAAACCCGGAAAGAGAAATCATGTTCTGTCTTCGCAAACCTCTAGCGTTTATACTAGAAAAATGCATGGAACATTCAAGTATAGGAAAGAGCACTTTTCAGGATAGTTTGGAAAAGCCATTTTGTAGGCCTCCGGTTGCAGTTTGATGAGGTCAAACTAGTCTAATTTCATCTTGTCGCTCCAAAAAACTTGTCACCATTTGAAAATAGTTTACTAGTTCTTTGTCCCATCGACAATGATGAACTCTCCTTATATAGGGGAATGATTAGGAGATGTCCCGTTGCATGCTCCTCCATCAAACGTTCATTTTGGACGCGGTTTTCTGGGCGCTCGGCTAACTTTTGTCGCTTTACAACTGGGTGAACTACGACCAGTGGCCCCGGAAAACTAGCCGCCAAACGCAAACCATGCTCTCTTTTTCAATTTCGTCAGTTGCTATGAATTCCTGGTATATCTAGGGACACGTAGAAAGTTATTTGTGAGGTTGCATGATCATCAGAAGATAACCTTTGGAAGCAGTTTCTTAGCCTCCGAGCCCGTTTTGTACGTTTCGTAGCTAGTGAGAAAATGTAAAAGTAGAAAGCTGCGGACCCTCGTAGGGTTGCCAAATCACCCTGGAAACTTTTTACACATGTAAATAACTATTTAAAACACTATAATGAAACTTGTGTGTTTTGGAACTTTTGATAAAATGATATTTTCTCTCTCTTCCTTTCTCTTTCTCTCTCCTGGGTTTATAAAATGTAGAAAAATGAAATGCAATGAATACATGTTTCTAGACTTTTTATTTCGATTGGCAAATTGTAATTATTGTCTGATGTAAATGGGAAACTGAAAAATGACAATTATGTAAATCAAATTTGGAATTCATAAAGTTATTGACTATAATAATAATGGTAGGGAAATAACTATTCCGTGATCGATGGGTGTTCATGGGGAAAAAGCTATTTCAATCTATGTCCTCCTTAATCCCAAGATTTCATCCCGACATCACGTTAGGTTCACTTGTGTAAAAGGTTAAATTCTAAACTTTGAATAAGCGTTTTGGGATGCCTAATCTTAACATAAGAATGGGAGAGTTAGAATTTTGTACAAAATATGAAATATGGAAAATACTTATGTAAGTTATGAAGATCTCATAAGGGTAAAGAGAAAATTAAATGGTTGAACAATAAGTGATCTGTGAAACAAATTTTCAGGACATGTAGGTGGAAAAAGGGAGAAAATCATGCTTACCTAATAAGGATCTTGGAAAGTTATCCGTAACTAAAATACATTTAAAGTAATGATATGTCGTGGTTTTTTACTAAAGTCACGTTTCTTGTGGTTGGGTCTTTGCTAGTATTCGTTCATTGGGAAGAGTGTGGTATCTACATGTCGATGTCGTCTACATGTGTCTATGTGATTTGGTGACCGATGTAGGTGTCATACATGTTGTTGAGTTGTTCTACTTGGAGTCCTTGTGGCGTTTTTACATTGAGCAATGGAAGTCAAAAAAAAATATCCACGGTATTTTATTGTTGTTTTAGGTGTGTAAAATGTGGGCACCATAGAAAAGAAGAGAAATAATATTTTTCACATAATATTTATTTCCAAAGCAGACTAAAATTGATATTATTTTTTATAGTGGATCTCAAGCTAATCTCATTTCTGAATAAGTTGTTAAGAAATTGGGACTTAAAACCAAACCACATCCAAAATTGTACCCTTTGGGATGGGTATGTGATGATGTTAAATTGTAAGTCACAAAAACATGCAAACTTAGATTTGTAATCACCTCTAAATTCATTGATGAGGTAGAGTTAGATGTGGTTCCACTTGATATTTGTGGCATTATTCTTGGTATTCCTTATATTTTTGATAGAAAAGAAATATTATATTGGGAAGAGAATGAGTTTTTTCTAGTGAATTGGGATTGAATACATTGTTAAAGCTCAATGTATAAATGTAAAATGTTGCTCATGTCTACAGTAGCATGATGAAATATCTTATCAATGTAAGACAAAATTTTGTACTCATGATTGTTAAAGCTAAGGATGATGATAAGTCCAAGGCTTTGGAAGGTTGTGATCCTAAAATTAATAATTAAATAGTAAACATTATATCTAATTATGATGATGTGTTTTAGGATCCAGAGGGTTTTCCTCATAAAATATAAATACAACATGAGATTATTCTCTAGAAGGATACACCTCTTACTAACATTGGCATGTATAGGTAATCTATGGTGGATGTTTATGGATCAGGATAAATATTAAGACCCCTTACCAAAATCTAACTTGGATTTTTCTAGAGAATTGTAAAAAATAGATTTCATGTTGATGGAAAATATGAAAAAATGTATATAGTGATTCATGTGAATAACTTATCGGGAAAATGCACATTGGTAATGGGTGTAAGTGGTCAATTCAAAAATAATATACATGTGAACATACTGATTCCCATCTACATACATAATCGGGTGGCTCCATACACGGATGTCCGGTGGTGTTTGCACTGGGTGTCTACACATATACCCACCTAGTTACATATGAAACCGGGTGTCTACATATGTAGAAACCTAGTTACATATGCAATTGGGTGACGAAATGTGCAAGTGGTTAGTTGCATATGCAACCAAACATCTCCATGCACATCTACGATTATGTATGCATCTAAGCATCTACATTTAGAGATTCTTGATTGCATGTGTAGTCGGTCATCTCGTGTGTGTAGCCTCACGGTTGTGTAAATAATTTTTTCCATGTGCCCTGAATCCTCCCTCACCTATATATATCCTTGAAACCTCTTTCATTTTCTCTCATTTTTCCTCACTTTCTCCTCCAAGATCTGCTCTATTCCCTACCTTAGGATCTAAGATCATACGACTATTGTATTAGGCTATAGAGTCTACACATTTGCATCTATAATCCAAAAATGGCATGTCATTTGAAATCTTCTCGAGACTCATTATCATGATAAAACCAAACTTCAATATTGAAACTATTATCCAAAATTACCCCCAGTTATTTTGGATTTCACAAGATTTAAAAATAGACTTAGCCATTTTTTGCAGTCTCATGACTTGATCATGTGGCTATCCTATGGCACTTCCCAAATGCATTAGTTGTTGGATTTCAAAAAAAAGCGCATAATATTATTTCGGTGTTCCGCAGTTTGCATGGAACTTAGTGTTCTGAGTTCTCCTAACCCACAAAACAAAGGAGCTTGGTCAAAGACTTAGGTGGGTTTAACTTAAACCCGTGGGAAAAATAAAAATTTGCAGCCAATGAAATACCAACATGTGGAGATATTCTAGTACTTTCCTAAGGTGATGAGTTCATCTGGACTCCGGTCCCTGGAGTTAGCCACAGTTCATATTTCATCGAGTCTAGAATTCAAACAAGGTCAAAGGATAGTTTGTGGCCAAATTCAAAGCCAAAAATTTCTAAGTCCCCTAAACTCATAAATTACAATGCAAAGAGCTACGTGGTGCTACCCTATTAGTTTTCTTTTTTAGGTGATAAATGCAAAAGCCCATCTAATGAGAGACAAGCACGAGGAAGGAAGTCTGACAGGTCCTTACACAGGGGCAACGTGGAAGATTTCTATTAGCCATAGTTTTGCAGGTGTAAGAGTAGATAAAATAAAAGAATGATAATGCGAAGTCCGTGGAGCTTTCTCATTATCTTACACTTCACAATTTTCAAAGGAGACTAACAAAGAGTCTAACACAATGTAGGGGCATGGAATGATTTCATTATCCGATGCTTTATAGGTGTCAGAAGGTAAATTCAAAAGTACTAACATGCAAAACTACATGGATCCTTCTTATTGGCTTACATTTCACAATGGTCAGTCGATGAATTTTATAAAGGAAAATGGCGATGCAAAGTGTGGATGGATCTTTTTGGCTTGCATCTCTTTGGGTCTAACAAATGATAAGGACAATCGAAAGTTGTGTGAGACGTTACGAGAGAATTATTAGTTTGTATTTCTTAATACAATAAACCTATATTAGGCCAAAGAAAATCAAAGGATAGATGGTATATAGGGAAGTAAGAGCCCGATATTTCTAACTAATGGGAGGAAGACAGTTAGAGAAAGAAAAAGCAAGCACACATTGGCAATGGTCTATGCACAAACCAATCAAGGGCTGCCAAGTGTCAAGATTATGTGCATCCCAGTGGTAAAACTTTAAATGGCCATATATTTTGATCTTGATCTCCAAATTAGATAATTATTATATCATTGTAAATCTCTCCTCAATCCCTTCAATTTGACATAATTCTAATTTTTTGGCTTTGGGGGGTCAAAATGGAAAACACAGCTTTTGGAGGGTGACGAGGACTATTTGAGCACATAACCAATCAAATCAAGTAGCTCAACCACTAGAATTGATGAAGCATGTCTTCATTCCCTTCTACAAGACATAATAGACTAAATGATTGCTTGTAAGGTTCCCATGTTCTTCGCGAATACTTGAATGAAAACTATTGGTGGTTGAAGTCCAAAATGTCGTGCCCCTTCTCTTCTCTCTCTTTCTCTCTTTCTCTTTGCTATATATTCTAAAACCTTTCATTATTGAAAGAGAGATATTCCAAAACTACAAAGGAACCATGTCAAAATGGTTTCAGAGCAGATGTAAGCTCCAAACCTCCATTTTTGGGCTTGGCAATGTGTTCTTGTGCCTTCTTCTGCAACTGTAATGGTCTGTGCATACTTCTATTGTAATAAATATTGTTTTGTGACACATTTTGTCTGTCCTAGCTTGTTTTAGTTATAACCTTACCTCTCCTTTACTTATTGTATTGTGTTGTGCATGTATTTCTCCTTTACAAGCTCATTTTTGTTGTGTTTATGTGAGAACAGATGGTAAATGGTTGTTTTGGGTCTGTTTCACTTATGTCTAACCTCTCCTTTCTCCCTCACTAGATAATTTCCAGCATTTTTGGTGTTATCACCACCTTTTAGCTTAGGATTTCCCTTCCATGCATATTTCTAACCCTCTCTCTCTCCTCGTCCATTAGCATGGTTAGTTTATGTTAGTTAGTTGTATTTTCACTTCTAGGAGCATTTTTAGCATTATATTAGGTAGAGGAATCCGGTATTCTCTAGAGTTCCATCTCAAGTAGCAAGTCCCACAACTTGAATTCCATCTTATGGTAGTGGACTCATCTTTTTCAGTAAGTGAATTCCAAGTGGCAAGTGCCCTTTCAGAAGGAAATGCATCCACGGGATAATGTGAAACATACAATCTCAAACATGTCTCCAAATTTTTATCCAACCTATTTCAAAGTTTTGATTTAAGAAAATATAATACACTAAAGACCCATTCATCTTCTACTGATCCCAAAATCATCATTTGGCAAAGCTCATATAACCAAAAATATTCACTAATATTTTCTGCAAGACGCTACTTGGATATAATTTTTCCATAGCCTTGTGATAGCTCCATTTTCCATTGGTTCATTTAGATATTGATATTGATCAATCATTGTAAGTGAAAAATGTGTTGATTGAGATGTCAATAAATATTTTTGTAAAATTCCTTTAATTTCAAATCCATTTATCTGTACAAACTTGTTGAAATGCTTTATTAGAATAGTCATATATTTGAGAAATAAATTACTTACAAGTTCTTCACTATGACCATCAACAATGTTCCAAAATATGGGATTCACTACTCCCATGGCCTCTAAAAGATCATCCCTTTTAAAATAATCATGAATTTATGTGGATAATCTTTGTGAAATATTTCTCAATTTCATCTATGTATCATAAATAATAGTGTCATATAAAACATGTGTTACAAGAACTTCTTCAATTTATTCCCACCAAATCAACTCTTTTTGAAACATATGCATTAGTATCTCCTTCTCATTAATAAATATACAAAGATAATCCTTAATATTGAATTTCAAATAGAAATTAAGATCCTTGATTTCTATTAACATTTTCCAATTCTCAAATATCTAAAGTTTTCCATACACATTTTCTTAGTTGTATGAAATCAACAATATATATGGACCTATCTTTAGCATGTTTACTCAAACAATTGATTTCCTTCAACATGGGGAGAATACCACTTAATGTTAGTAACATTTCTAAATCTATTAAATGGTACAACATATATTTTTCCTTATCAAATTCTCTATGATATTTATACATAAAACCTGCCAATGATGGATATTATTCAAAAACTCTGCATGTAGGTTCATACATGGAAATCCACCTTGTATCAACATATTTTAGAATATTTTTACCATCAGTCACTCCAATTGTAAATTTCTGGAACTCTAGAAATATTTTGGGATTGTTGGACATATATGCATGCAAATTCGGATAAGCTCTTTGACTTTTGCAACACTCTCAAATGTGCTAACTATTTTGTATGAAAGATTCATTCTATGCACCATGCAATGGATTAGAATCATATATGGGGCAATAATGGTTTGTAGTCGAATGCAAAGACCATTTTGTGCCCCTACATTATTGATGCACCATCTATACCAATGCACACCAACTTAGTAGTAATACTATAATCATCCATTCCCGTTATATCCCTCAAACTTGAAATAACCAACTTGTAAATGTTCTCTACATTATAATTTTATATCATTTTATGGATTGTTAATAAATGAGGTTTCCTTATATGGTTCTCAAAAGTATAAACATGAATGCAAACCCATGATGTGTTGTCAACTGTTGTGACCTCATCAATAGACAGTGAGATAAATCATGCATTTTTTACTTTTTCTTTCAAATCCTCCTCAATCATCACTAGAAATTTTGTCATTTCCCAAGCATTGTTGTCTGACCAATGTGATTGTGGAATATTAGGGAATCCATTATGTTAAAAAAATTATAATCCTAAAAATAAGAAATAGGTCTACCCTTTTTTAGAATGTGGTAAATAGTTGAGAACTGTATATTTTTGGCACATAGATTAGACTGAACAAATTTTCCTAACTGAGTTGTAATTTTTCCTCCTTTCTCAATAATATTTTGTATTTGTTTCTATTCATTTTCATACTTTGTTTCATATCTTACATGCATGCATTCTTTTGCATTTTTCCATATGTGTGTTCATTTTATTTGACCATCTTTTTGTTTAATTGATACATATATTTTACCACAATGTTTCTCAATTGTGTCCAACTTGAGTTGAATTTTGTGATCCTTTCCAAGTTTCTAGCTACAAATTATACATTTACTTTTTTTTAGTACCAATACCTTTTTCTGGCTGTATTGGATTAATGAATGGATACTTAGATACCCATTCAACTTAAAATACCTTCCAATGGTTTGTCTACTTCTCTTTCTTCACACATATTTTTAGGTTGTATTATCACCTATAATAGGTGTTTGATCACTATGTGTAGAAATATCTTCATTTTGGTAGATCTCATAATTGGGAATGTTGTCTATTCTCTTCCTTTTCAAAGAATTGGCAATAGAATTTTCATCTGAAGTTGGTGTTTGATGACTGGAAATGTCTTCTCCTTATTACATATCATAATCATGAATGCAATTTCCGTCAAGTGTAGGCACATAATTAGGATTGTCCTCAAGTGGAGGCATATCTTCTTCTTGTTGCATATCGTAATCGTGAATTTTTTCTAATGTGGGAACATAATGAGGATTGTCCTCAAGTGGAGGCATGTCATCATCAGTGGGTTTTTCATAAAAAGGGATTTTTGAAATTTGTATTATTAAGTATATTATTATAATTTGTAATTTGAAAATAAATAAGGCTTAATTATTTAGTTAATACATAGTACATGTATTTGGTGTGTATGGTGGTTACATTTTCATGACCCCTTTTTGTGGATGGATAAAATAAGATAAAATATTCCTTTTTTATGATTGGACCTCCACATTTTGATTACTATTCAATCCTGGTGAGACACCAATGACCATCTGGATGGTAGGTTAGGCATATGCATGGCCATGCATCTAAAGTACACAACAAGGCATCTAGATTTTATATACAGTGTATCTAGGCTATATAGTTGGGCATCTAGAGAAAGAAATTAGGTGTCTAAAGCAAGAAATTGGGTGTATGGATCTTGTAGACAAGCATTTGGGATATAATTGGGTGTTTGTAAAATGCAATTGAGTGTCTAGATGAAACTTAGAGTTTAGAGTTTGTGGTTGTGAGTCTAGATTATGTTGTTGGGTCGTCTGAATATTTACAGTGAGCATCTAGAGTACGTAGTCATGCACCCGCACTCAAGAGTTTGGACTATACACACAAAGGCCCCGGAATATGGTTGAAATATTCTTATGGCATTTGAATTTCATAGATGCTTAGATTTTTCATTAGTATATGTTCATGAATGTACCTAATTTTTGTTTTGTGCATAAATATGAAGTTTTTTTAAACACTAGGTGAGTTGACCCACAAAAGTAACTTGCATCCAAAAATTTGAGGAAAAATACTCCTTCGTACAACTCAAAATTTCCAAATGTAAAATTCAAAAATGTAAATATTCATGAATTAGTAAAGAATCACCACTAAAATTTTCCCTCATTTGGATTACTAATATTAAACAAGATAATGTTAAAATACTACTACCCTCTTCCTCATAGTGATGATTTTTTAGATCAATTGAAAAATGTTGTTTACTTCACTAAGTTAGACTTGAGAACTGTTTATCACCAAGTTAGGATAAAAAAAGGTGATATTTGGAAATTTATTTTCAAAACTAAACAAGGCATGTTTTAGTGTGTTGTTATGCCTTTTAGTATTTTCAATGCACACACCACCTTCATGTGGATTACAAATGATGTTGTTAAGGCCATTCATATAATATTTTTTTATTTTCTACTTAGATGATATTTTTTCTTCAATAAAAGTTTGGAAGATCATATTGAACATATTAAGAAAGTATTAGATACTTTGCAAAGGGAGAAATTATACTTAAAGATGTAAAAATGTGAATTTGGTAAAACATATTTGGTTTATTTGGGCTATGTTGTAGGGGGTGGTGAACTGAAAATTGATCCCTCTAAAGTTGAAGTCATTGTGAAATGGCCCAAACCTACTAATGCAACTGAAGTTAGAAGCTTCCTAGGGAAGTCCAATATTGGAGGAAGTTTATTGCTAACTTTTCATTGATTGCATCTAATTTACATACCTTGACAAGTGTTAAATAGGTATTTTAGTGGGGAGAAATCACCAGAAAGAATTTGACATGTTGAAATAAAAGATAATAATAGCCTCAGTTTTGTCACTACTTGATTTACAATAACCATTTGAGATTATAATGGATGCGAGTAATTATGAGATGGTTATTGTATTGATGCAAAGAAGAAAACCTATATGTTACCATTTAGAGACCTTAAAAAGTGTAGTAATAAATCATCATACTTATGACAAAGAGATATATCCTTTGGTACATAGTGGAAAAAAGTGGAAACATTATTTGATGGGAAATGATACCATAATCCATACAGATCTTCAACCTTTGCAATACCTTCAGTCATATTCCAAGCTATAATAGTCAAGGAACTTTTGTTGGATGGGGTTTTTGCAATATTTCAATATCATAATCAATTATAAAAAGGTATGAAGAACAAGGTTTTATACATACTTTCTAGACCTCATGTTATTGCATCTATTCTTTTGTAACATAGTCCTTTGATGCATGAAAGTTATAAGGAACAATATGCTAGAGATGCTGATTTTAAGGATGTTTATGAAGATCTAACTCATGGTAATCAAGTGGAATAATTAGAATATCATTTACATAATGGATTACTTTATCATCTTGGTAATTTTTTTATTCTACAAGATGAAAGAGATAATTTGATTAGGGAAGCACATACTTCTCATTTCTGGTCATTTTGGTATTGGTAAAATAATTACACAATTGCAAAGATATTGTTATTAGTCTTAGATATATGATAATATATCTAAATATGTAAAAGGTTTTATTATTTTTACCATAAAAATCCTCGTAATCGGAAGTTTTTCTTGTATCCCTCGACTTCTCGTACCATCCCGCCATGAAAAGTGTTTCTATGGGATTTGTTGTAGGATTTCCTATGACAGAAAGACAACATAACTATTTGTACGTGGTTATGGATTGATATAGAAAAATTTGAATATTGATGCCCTAAAAAAGTTGATAACGGGTAAGGAATCTACACATTTATTCTTCAACAATTTTTAGGTTCGGTTTGGTTTTTCTACATTTATTGTATTTAATTGAGATTCTTGATTTATTAGGAAGTTTTTATCAGTTTACTAGGACATGACGGATACCAAGTTGAAAAATAATACTAATTTTCATCCACATAATAATGGGTAGAAAAACATGGTTGACCATACAGTAGTGCATTTTATCAAAGGATATTATAGAAAGCATCCAAAAATTTGGGATGAACACTTATGTTATGTGCAACATGCTTACAATTGTGTCATACATTCTTCCAAATAGAGGTATCCTTTTGAAACTTGTTTTGTTTATTTTGCTAAGTTACCTTTAGACTTTTCATTTAGATAATAAACAATGGAAGATGGACAAATGGATGCTAATAAGGAAAGTAATTTCATTCAAAATATACATATGGTTCATCAAGATATCCAAGAAAATTTGGAAAAGAGCCAAGACAAGTACAAGGCTAAGCATGAACAACATCGTTTTGATCATCATTTTCAATTTGGTGATCAATTTTGGCTACATATCAGTAAAGAACGACTTACAAGTGAAGGTAAAAATTTGAAACCAATCAAGTATGGCCCATTTAAATTTTTGGAGAAAATTGGTAATAGTGCCTTCCAAAGTGAGAATTTCCTCCTTATCGGTAAATGTATTCCATTATTAAGATTGAAAACTTGAAATTTTATGAGCCACCCATGATCATTGATCAAGATGAGAGTATTCAAGTACCTTATCTTGATGATTTTTCTCCCAAGTTTATTGATGAACTATAAATAAGGAAAAGGACTTCATGAAGAGGTGATGTGAAATATGTTTATGTGAGTCTGAAAGGAATGCATCCAAAAAGGTAAAATGGATGGAAATTGGAAGAGTGGGGGAACTATACCCTCATGTTTTGTCAAAATAAAACCAAATATTATGGTGGTCTAAAAGTTATTGAATGAGGAGGAGTGATTCAATAGGATCCTCACTTATAATCAATTAGTCGGTCTACACAAGTTTTGAAACTACCTACACACAAAATATATCATAGATAGATTTATGAAGCTCTTTGAACTTGAGAAAATAGACATCGTATGAGGAAGATATGGCCCACTAAAGTGTTTCTCTTAATGGTAAAATAATAGAGCAGGTTGCATAAAGATGAGGTGATAAAATGAGAGCATGACAAGTTGATGAATGTGGTGGTAAAAAGCGGCGGTGTGTTAAAAAAATATGTTTTTGGTTTCACCCTCGTGGTCTTTGACGATCAGCAGTGTGGGGCCCAAATTATGTGTTGGATGGGGCAAAACAACTGGTAGGTTTCACCTTTTTTAGGAGGGGGCCCTACCACCTATCTTCACATTGCATTATATGGGTTTTTGTTTATAATTCCCTTTGAAGGCCATTTTTCATGCATGTTGGACTAAACCACATAATTTTATAAATCTCGTAGTTATATCAATTCATTGAGTTATGGACTAAGTTACATGCTTAGTGAGTTCCTCATTGCCACCTCATAGACAAATTCATACATTGCTAGCTCAATAGTTGAGTCAACCATTCGTACAAAGTAGATTGCATACTAAATGACCAAGTCATAACCATCAACATGTCAAGAGCTGAGTTGGATGGTGATTTCACAGAGCTCATCATCAAAAATATCCAAGCATGGTTGAAGCCACAAGTTAATCTCATATCCTTAATCTATAAAAATAATATTTCCAGTGACTCAGTTGTAAATATGGGAAAAAATCGATAGAGACATCCCAAAGGTGGGATGTGAGATTATTGGATTCAAATCCTTGACCCCATGTAGGCTAAAAGGATATTTAATCGTTAGGATACAAGCCTAAGATTGTAAATTCCAACAAAAAACATAATAAAATTTTGGTAATTCAGGATCATTAAGCCCAAAATGTGGAAAATGAAAAGGTATTCGAACCGTGGCCATTTTTGAAAAAAAAGATAAGCCTTTATCAATAAGCCATAGAATTTCAAACAATATAAAATGGAATTTTTTAATTTAAATTGGCAACTTCTAAATTTCTATCCCCTATTAGGAGATCCATAAAGAAACTTTCAAGAATTTTTATTATAGGAAACTTTTGGAGACAAGAAACTAAAGCTCGTGAGAGAGTGTACAAGAGTTAGATTACATACTAAGGAATTGTTTTGATGTAATTTTTACATCATAATAGATCAATTCAAGAGATTTTTAGACCTATAGATGTATCTTACATTAGGTGAACTCCAATAACAACTTGGTTTAATTTTTCATTTTATATTTACACTATTTGTTTTCTACTTATTAGTTTCAAATATTGTTTTTAAATTTTTAATCATTTATAGAAAAATTAAGAGCTTATTTATAAGTATCCAAAACCAATATTTTGGTTAAGTGCTTCATTTAATATAATTTTAAGATGTCTACATAAATTCACAATACTCCCTAACCCCATGTCTCCCTATTTCCACCCCCTTTTATAGATATGGGATACAACATCATCATCTATCTCATCAATTTTTAATTTCTTCACATACCCGATTTGATTGATGGATCACACAAAGTACTCCTTTGTGAAGGTGAAGGGAAAATTAGCCTAAGGAGATAAGTTATAATTATTCATCTTAAAGTTTACAAAGATTAATGCTACAATATAAATACAAATATTAATGCTACAATATAAATAAATTTGATTCTCCTTTTAGTGCTTATGGTAGGTGTCATGATATTCACCACTCCTTAAAGGTGTCTATCAAATTCCTTAATGAGTAATTGAGTGTAGCCTTATATGTGGTATTTATGGTGGTTGGGGATAATTATGTTTGATATATTACTTGGAAAAATACATATTTTTAATTGGGTATACCCATTTAGGATTCTAATCCCCCTTGTGGAACACATATATCGTTAATAACGTAAGAATGTGAATCGCAACATAAATAAAATTTTCACCATTTTAGTGTGCATTCTCAATGTCTTGATTAATTCTCTCTATAATGAGCTAGGACATGTTTTATCATGTCCCTTTCTCCATATTAAAGGAAATATGTAAAAAAAATTATTAATCACAACCCATATTTTTGCGCTAGCTAGATTATAAGTTACAAAACATGTCATAACCCTTGTTCTAGGGTCTTTAATGTTGGAAATGATTTCTTATATTTTAAGACATCCCCTATTTATTTTATTTCCTTATTATCATGTAGGTATAACCCCAAATCATCTCCAGTATTAACAATCATGGTTTCCTTGTTGATTAATAGGATAGCTAACCTTATGCATCCGTTTGTAAAATCTAAGTATCCTTCATTTATGAAAAAAATTAAGAATTGAACCAACTTTGTTAGTTCACTAAAGTATGGAAATTCAAACAACTGTAAGACCCCAAACCTTTCAAGCATCTTATTTCCATTCTCATAAAAAAATTAAACCTCATTTATTGGACTTCTTATCCTTCTATCGTAGATAGTATTGCAACAAACTATGTTCTAGTCTAGGCACGTAATGGCTGAATTTTATTATTTTGCACAAGTGCCACTTATTTTTCTAGCTCTATCCTTCCAAAACACAATATTGATATTGAATTTCTAGATTCAAAGGAAACATTGGTGTAGGTATTGTTTTCTTATTCTTCACCCTCCTACTAAACATAATTTCTAACACACCCTTTTTCTTTATTTGAGAAAAGATGTTGGCTTTGGATTTGGATTTAGATTTGATGAACTCTATTTGTTAAACTATTAATTGTTATTCTTATTCCTCATCAAGCTACCTAATTATGTTACTATCTATCCTTCTTCCAACATTGATTCCTCTAAAATACTCAAACTAGTTCTGCTAGAAGAACTAGATTACTTTGTGTCACAATTCTTGCATGATGCCTCTTTTCTAGTCATTCTCATACACCTAGTTTGGAATCCTTGTTGATTCACTCTAGGGAGGTTTAAATCCCTAAAGTTCCTCATTTCTATTGAGATATCTCAACCTCCACCTTAATGGAAGTTCGAGTGTTTTAATCAAAGCTTAAAGAACCCATTTCCTCCACTACAAGTTGTATTTTCCACTATTTTTCCATTTATTTTAATCATCCTATAATATTTAATAGCTTAAAATATTCTCTAATGGTGATAAGGTAATTACTTGTGCTCCAATTCACTTTATAAACTCATTTTTTCATATTTACTTATAGCACTAGTTCATCCGAATGTAAGGTAGTCTTAGAACTGATTTCTCCTCTTCCTTTTATACCCCTCCAAATTAGTAATTAAGGCCACATTTAATCCATTCACATACGTGAACTATCACTTCTTCAAAGTATATACATTTAAGACCAATTGGTTTCAATGTGTTCTCCACTCCTTATTTTCCCACCCAATTTAAATTTGACTTAACAATCTCTAACACACTTGCATGTGTGCACCATGAAGTTAGTGGACATATGTTTCTTTCTCCCCATGCCTCTAGCTATAATAGGTATCTTACATTGGTGTTCCACATCGTATTTCCTATGATATTTGAGCTTTCATGTATGCTTCCTTTCCTGATCGATATCCTATAAAAAATGTACCCTTTCTACATCCATCTTCTCCTGGTCCATTTTCCCTATTCCTTTATTCACCCTTCCTTCTCAAGTTTTCTAATTTTTGATTCATTTGTTTTTTACCATACTCTTCCACACCTTATCTTATCTTCTATTCTTACTTTCCAAACACATTATCTTTATTGTTTCTTTATGTTTAAGTTCCAAGCACTTATCAAATTCTAATGCACCCTTTGTGCCATGTTTTAGTACACCCCACAATAATTTAATACTTTACTTTAAGAAATCTATGGATTCCATGTCCCTTTATTTATGTCACATGGTGACCATTGATATTATATACTATGTAAATTGTTTATAACTCTTGAATGTGTTTTTAAAATCCCTAAATGTGGTAGTGTCTTTGAAGAATTGACACATGGGAAAAATCAAATTTATTTTAATTTTTCAATTCTAATGTGTGTAACATTCATTCCCATAGAAAATTGTGTGTGCAATCCTCTACACCTCATTCCTTAATTATTTTTCTTGAAATACATGTGTTAAGGTCTTGTGCTACCATAGTTGTAGCAATTTTAGAGGAAAGACCATGGATGAAACATAATTCTATAAACAAATGCTTGAACAAATGTGTGCTTATTACAATAGTGCATAAAAGTATACTATCCTAATAATTTAAATAACAAATAATCTAATGGCATATGCCTTATTAATTACAAAACATATCTTGAATGATAGTGGGTCTTTAACCTACTACCATTGAATTTTCCTATAAAAATTCTCCATGTAAATATTCTAATTTGCATGCCCTCGTGGGAAAGATCTCATGTATTTCATATGGACCCAACCAATGTGTCTAAAACTTCCCAAGATAGCGTAAATTTTTTTGAATCATATAGTAATACTTTTACACCTTTTAAAATGTTTAATTCCTTACATGTTTATCATGCTAGGCTTTTTGTATTGCCTTTTCAAATCCTTGGATTCATATTGTGTGCATTGTTTTCTCAACTAGTTGAATTATTTTTTTGATACATTTTCTAATGGAGGCTTCATCATCTATTTTTAATTCATTTTATTCTCAATGAAGGTACCATGAAATAAATTGCTAACACCACTTCTATGCCAAAGGCTAGTTGAAAATGAGTATCCTTTTCCAACCTTTTGTGGGTAGTTCTATATGGTCATAGAAACATGAAAACTTTCCTAGTATTTTCACCAAACATCACATATTTTTGTTAGGGTGTTGTTTAAAATTTTATCAAACACCTTGATCATCACATTCACTTATGGATGGTACAAAGTTGTTTTATGGTGTATGACCATGAATTTTGACAAAAGTATGCACACCATCTCGTTAAGAAAATGGGTTCCCTTATCATTGGTAGGGATTGAAGAGCACCCATATCTACTTATATTATTCTCCCAAATGAATCTATCTAATGTGGTTGTTGTGCAATATTTGTAGGCATGGAATCGACCCGTCTTTTCAAATAATATGATGCATTTATTATGTAATTTTTTCCTATCTTTTGTGAAATAAGATTAATTGGCCCCACAAAATTGATTTCCCATTTCTCAAATAGTTCTTTTACAATAATAGGTAGTAATGGAATTTCATCCCATTGCCTTGGCTTAAAAACTTGTTGACAATGATCACATGCTCATGCATATTCTTTCATATCTTTGAAAAAAATTCCACTAAATTCTTGTAGTTAAAATATTCTACACGCTTACATCTCTTACATGGTGTCCTCTAGAATTCCTTCATGTGCTTCATAAATAATTTATTATTTCTCATTTTCCATAACACAACACTCTAATATTTCATATCGCCCAATTTTATAGATTTCTTCATTGATCAGTTGATAGGGCATAAATTTTACCCCAAGTTGTTTTTGTTGATGTATTTTCCAGTTATCTAGAATGATTCCATATTGTAAAAATAATATTATGTCATTAAGCTCATCAGCATGCTCTTAACTTGAAGAAGTTATGTGTGTTAAATTTTATCCTCAATATATGTCACATATTAACTTGTCTCAATGTGAAGAGATGGTTGGTAACTACATTGTTCTTTCCTTATTTAACCATAACTAAGAATTAAAATTCTTGGGAAAATGTCACCCATCTACAAATACATCCATGTAAAAATCTTTATTCAATAGATGCTTTAGGGCTACATGATCTGTGTGGAAAAAAAAAAAAAGGATTTTCTAAGTAGATATTGTCAATTTTATCAAGTTCATACACAATGAATAAACCTTCTCACTTCTTAATTTTGTAATTTTGTTTTACACTTATCAAATTTATTCTCACAAGAAAGATAGGGTGGTCTCGTATTCTCTTATCCATCTTGTAGAATAATTACTCATATCACTATTCTTGATACATCCACATGGACATAGAAGGGAGTACTCCAAGATAGAAATTATAGAATCTAACGCTTGAAAATTTTTCCTTTAATTCCTTAAATTATTTCTCTTGATCTTCTCCCCATTCAAACTCTCCTTTCTTCCTTAGAATTTTTCCAGTAGTGTGGAAATATTTTTGTATCCTTTGATAAACTATCTATAATATCCATAGTGTCTAAGAAAAATGCATACCTCCTTTTTGTGTGGCACTTATAACATCACAATTAATGTGACCTTGTTTGGGTCGACTAATAAACCATCATTACAAATTATGTGCCCTAGAAAGGTTCCAAAAGGTGTTGTAAATACACATTTTTAAAGTTCAAAGAAATTTTCAACTATCAAAAACACTCAAACATGAGGCATAAATTATCACAATGTTTATTTATGAGACCATATACTATCCAATCATTTAGATTGACTGAAGGAATTTGAGGATGAAATCCTCAAAAGAGGTTACTAAAGTTCGTAAAAAAACTATTAGCACATTCATTAATCCAAATGACATCATGGTATAAGAAAAAACATCCCACTCTATCAATAAATTTGTCTTTGCACTATCTTCTCCAATAATTTAGACCTAATTTTACCTTAAAACCCCATTAGTGAAGGTGTAGAGCTCCCACCTTGTGACACCTTCCAATATCTCTTCTTTGAATGGTGTTTGGAAAGGTCCCACAACAAAAATTGTATTTAATTGATGATAGTCCATGAAAATTATAATTCTCCCATATTTATTTATATGAATGACCTTTAGACTAATCCATTTTGATTCTTCCATAGGCATGATAACTCTTACAACTAACATGTTATTAATATCTTCTTTTACTTTTACATGTAAGTTTTGGTTCATCCTTATGGTGTTTTCTGCATGGGTTTTACACCCTATATCAATTTAATTTACATATTACTCAATGATGGATGTAATCCTTTCATTTCTTGGTAGATTTTTGGGAATAAATTTGGATGGTCACATAAGAGTTCAATGATATTTTTGACAATTTCCTCACTCTAGTAATCTCCAATCGTCACAATTTTGGGCACCTCTTTAGTTCCTATATTTACTTAAATGGAATTAAGTGGTTCATGATAGGGTCTTATCCTTTAATATGTATTTTCAATAACTTCCCTTGATCCATAAGATTTTTCTATATTCTATCGATTTTCACTAGTCTCTTCACTGACTTTTCGCACCATCTTCTCTTTATTCTTACATTGCCCATTTCATTATAGCAGACCACACCGATTCCTCATTAGAATCACTATTTGTACTTTTTTCTTCAAAAGTATTAGGTATCATGAGACCTTCTCTTTACGCAGTTCAACATGAAGTCTTCCATAATTATATTATCCCCAAAAAAATATTACTTAATGTAGTGAAGAGAGTGGTTTAACATAGGCATAGCCAAGGTAAAATAAAAGGTGTGCATTAATTCAACCTCGTAGAACCTCCCAATGAGTAGTCTCTACAAGCCTCACTATTAACATACCAAGTGTGTTCCCAAACACACATGTATGCTAAAAATTGTGAGTCCATAGAGATGGCTTGTTCAATTACATTCATTTGGTCCATAATTCTTCACACTCGATTAAGTGTCTCTTTGGTATCTTTACCCCACTATAGATAGGTAGTTTTTGTAAAAAGTTGTTTTATTGAATCTGTATCCACCACCTTATTAAATTGATCCCATATCTTCATATAAGGACTAAGAGTCTCTTGTGATCTCAATTTTATTCCTCTTACTATAAACACCAAGTAATTTATGCATGGTTTCTTAGGCTACATATGGTCCTCTAACTTTCCTAGGAAGGTATAAAATTTCTTTCCTCTATGGAAGTGTGGCTTGGGTATACTATTATCCTTGTTTAACATTCTGATATATTTTCCTTTAACTTTGGTTGCCTCATTTATCAATTTCTTTGTTTAGGATTGGATTGCACAAAAACCCTTCCAATTAAGTCATATGATCCTTGTACCAATTTTTCATAGGTCACATTACTTGTATCTAACATGGATCACATGTCATTATATTTTAACTTTTATTCTTGAGTTGGTTTGAAATTCTCTAAACCTTTCACCTATATCTTGTATATATTCTCGCATATTATCCTCATGTTCTTCAATATTATCAATGAAAGGGACACCCTTCCAAGCATCCATTTTTATAATCATGTGTTGCATTCCATTTTCAAATCTTATGTAACACTTTTTGAAATTGAAATATTCATTATTAGCATAACACTAGGGCCTACCAAATACAATTGAAAATGTTCTACTTCTAAATGAATAACCTCAAAATATCCATGAAAATTGAACCCCGTTATATTAATAATTTCATTTTTCAACACACATATTAGCATAATGTGTATCTTGTTAGAAATGAACAAGACATGAGGGGATGGATGGAGTATAGAAACCCCATTTTATTCCATGCATCGAATTTCACAATATTAACCTCAACTCCTTTATCCACTAATATGTCTTTAATGTTCCACCAATCTTCATAATTATCAAACTCTTCCACCTTAGATGCATTGATAGATTTCTTCTTTGCTTATCCCAATTTCCTGACATGTGCCAACTTCATTATTTTATGATTTATCCATTGAATGAGAAAAGTGATAACTCTTCTAGTGTGCAAAAGTATCCACACTTTAGGTAACATATCTATATACGTCCTTTCGGGTTTCACGATTCCTACAAACCTCATTTATTATTCATGCATCCTACTTTAGGAACTTAATCTCACCTCAAAGTTCATGAAAAAACTTTTTGTTTCTTGAAGAATTTTTTTTTGTTCTTTCCATCAGATAACCATTTCTAAAATACATTTCCTCATACCTTATGTGTTATAAGGAGATTTTGAATCTTTTTCTCACCCCAAATCTCCTCAAGTAATGATTTTCATCTTAAGATAGGTATTTAAACTTGGCATGCTAACCTTTAGATGACCATCATTAGTTATGTGATTCCAAATTTTTATCATTCATATGCTCTTTTCACTTTTCTCCTTCATAAGCACGTAAAGATCATGGTAATCATCAACCTTATGATCCTTTTAGTAGTGCACACAAACTAGGAATTTAAGACAATCATGATGATAATCATATGGTGATCCAAATTCATAACTTGTTGTAGGTGGGAATCTTCCACCTCCCCATCTACCTCTTCCATGACCTCCTATTCCTTGTGTATATCCACCATGGCCTTATTTGTTATTCTCCAAGGTATATTTCCTTAGACTAAGAGACTAAGATTCATGAATTTTATCAATCATGTGAAAATTATTTGTGTTGTGTGTAAGAAAATTAGAAAAGTTATAATAGAGTGATAATTTCTTCGGAATAGTTGTTGCAACAAGGAGAAGTTTCTTACATCATGGCTTCCTTTACATATCTTGCAAGCTAACAACATAGCTTTTATACTATGATGAGGGTATTTAACTTTCATATGTCATTCAAATCCACAATTCATGCACAAAATTCCATTGTGTGTTTCCATAGTTTTTTTCCATTATATTTTCAACTTAAGTCATCGTTTATGTGATTTCAGCCTCTGTGAAGGAGATGACTCCTATGTTTATACTCTTGACTAATTCTAGACACAAAGATACTTCAAGTGAATCACATTCATAGACATGTAAACATATCATGAGAAAGGGAACGTCTAAACAACATGACTAACCCTCCAAAAAGAATTATGCATGCTAATACATGTGTATCTCATATACCAATTTTGAGATCAAGGTCTTGAAATGTGCATCATAGGTACACACACTTTTATCAATTCTTTCCTGATTTATTTGAGTGTAGAGATAATTTTCTATCAAACTCTAGGATATAATATTCCTATAAAAATCCTTGATTTAATCATAGACCATAATAGATTATTGCATGTCATACTTTCAATACCATGTGTGTGTGATCTAACAATGTGATAGCAAAATAGCTTACCTTGCACTATGGAGAAGTAACCCCTTCACTTCCAAATTATTTCATGCATGTATACATGCTCAATAGAAATATCTACTCGTGATACTCTAGTAAGTGTAGCAACATCTCATAAAAATGTTTCATGCTAACATATATTGTGCATTTTCTATAATTTATCCTTTGAATATGATGTCTACCTTAGGCACTCCAAAACTCCACTACCTACACCACTCACATTTGGTGTAGTATAAATAATAACTTATTGCACTATCATGACACTTCTTATTCATATGCCTTACACAACTCTTGGTGATTGTGTTGTTTTATTATTGTTCATCATCCAAATTTATGCACTTTAGGAGTGTTCTAATTGAACTATATTCTCTTTGGTGTTGGTTTAACATATTGCAAGATAAATGGAAAAGCTGTTATCTAATACTTCATTCCCTTTCATTTAAATATTCATCACTATCCATATTAATAAGTACTTGGTATTCTATAATTTTGGTTATGGTTGCATGATCATGTGTGATAGGTTAGGGAAGGATTCCATCTACATTTTACCAAGCCGCCCCATACTCTTGATTTTTTATTTTGAAACTTTTATCATCCCTTTCATGTTACTCTTTTCACTCCTTTCTCCCTTCTTCCATAACCAATGCTCTAGGTTTTCCTCAAAAGTTCCCGAGGTTGAATATTCCTTACAAACTAGTCCCTTTTTTACGAGTACCTTTTATCAAGCTTCTTTATATTACATCCTTATAAATGTGCACTCATCTGATGAATCCATGGTGTAGTAAAAATTTCCTTCCATTCCTTAGCCTTCTACACCTCTTATGTATGTGGAAGGTTTATCCGTCCATAATTAAATTCTTGATTCCCAAATATACCATCAACTTCTTGATCTCCAATTGAAATTTATTCAAATACAATCCACATAGTTCACATAAGAAGTTAAAATTTTCTTCATCTATGAAAGAAAATGTTGATACCGTGTAATGAATGAAGTAGTTATGAAGTGTTCCTCTCCACAAAAATATTCATCTCACATCTAAGATATGTTGTGCTTTGTAAGTCTTCTTGTACACTTTGGATTCCAAATGTACTTTTAGTCCATATTCAAATTCTTATCCAAGTAGTAGGCCACTAACCAAGCATACATATTCAGTTGAAGTTGACTGAAAAATATTTAATAGACCTCTTTATAATGATTATTTTCTACCCAAATCCTAGGAGGGAAATTTAGAGAACAATTATTTCTATTGGGATGCCTTTTTATAAAGCCTCTTTTATTCTATCATGCTAAAGTTCAATATTCTTTTGTATGATTCAACACATATTTCACCCACTTCATCATCTTAGAACAATGCGATGCGTCTTGAAATAGAACGAAAATGTTGTGCATCTAATTTCATCACTTTATCATGCTACGATGCATGTGAACCTTTACCACCCCAATGTGCATGAAGTAATATTATCACTACATGCTGGAATATCACACTAAGGCAAAAATATTAGCATTCTCACCCAAGACACAAGAGATTTTGGTTCCCACCATGTTTGGTATTTGATATGAATTTTTTCACACTAATAACATAATAAAATTAGAATAATTTAAACTATATTAATATAAGCATAACCTATAGAAAATTATGCATAATAATTACATAATGAATCTATAATATTTCACTCCATATTCATATTTAGATATAAGCTCTAAAAAATATCTAATATGATATTTCTCTCAATTTCTCGGCGGTCTCTTGATCCCTTTGTGTATTAGTGGTTACTTGCCCTTAACTAGTCAAACAAGAGTTATAAATAGCCCTTGGGTTCTATCTCTAACAAAGAACTATTATATTGAGGTAGAGTTTATGCCATATGTCACTAAATCCTAGATTTTTTATCTTGCATGGAAGCCTTTTAAGTGTTGTATGGTATTATTCATTTGTTTCATATAAGTTCCACCACTTTAGATGGATTCTCCTCTATTTTTCTTGCTCTTCTAGATTTTCTTGGAAACTCTTATTTTATACTCAAATAATTTTATGTGCCTCGTTTAATCCACCTTAATATGCACATGATAAGACTACATTTTCTTTTCTATTCTTATCCCAACTATTCCATTGGTGTGCCATACTTTATTTCCCATATAGCTACCTTGTGAGTCCATATGCACGTGTCTCGTTTTTCTATTATATCCATACACATATAAATTTATCTTCATGATCTATAAATACACTTGGATTGTCCTTTGTTTATTCTAAAATCTACGCACAAATTTTTATTCTTCTTCCACTAAATATGTGTGGTACAAATAATTGGAAAGAATAAAGAGTAAGAATGGTTTCCCAATGTGGGATTTAGATAATAAATGAATAAAAATTTAGGGGATGAATAGTTGTTCAATGGTATAAAATACAAAGAGGGTAGCCCTCACCAAAAATTATTCTCATAAAACTTACACATTATTCCAAAACTTTTTATTTGAAATTCTAATGGTAATTGATACATTATAGAGTTTTATAGTGTAGTACAAGACCTTCCTACTTGTCTCTTTATCTTAAAATTGAGGTGGATCCAATCGATGGAGAAAATTTTAAGTTCTATTTTGAGATTATCCCAAACTAAATATTTTTTAAAAACTTTAAGTTACGGAGATTTGAGAGCTTGGTTGAATCCCTTTTAACTAAAATAAGACAATATTAAATAATGATCTTTTTAACTTTAGGTACGATTTGAGTCTCTTGATTCCTCAAAATTTTGTGGGGCCCCATTTGAACCCTATTGAGGATTAGAGTACTATGTTTGATCATAGATGGATATTAAAACATCGTCACCTTAGTAGAGTGATTATATCAATCCTTAGTGTGTATCATACATTCTAAAAAAATAACCTACTTTTTGTTGATTTTTTCATGCGAGATTTTGGGGCATAACATAAGTTATTATACATTTTGTGATTACTTTTTAGATATTGATGAGTGACATAAATACTCACTTTTATCCAAAAAAAAATTATGATTAGTATCGATTGATTTGATAAAAACACACCATTGTATTGATGAAATCATTTTTTTGCATTGCTAATATATTCCTTATGCAAGCTTCACCATGCTAATGATAGTATCTATCTTTTTGCTTTTCTTTTTATGAAACCCTCTTTTGAATTTATTTCTTCTCCTCCATTATTTTTTTTGGGAGTTAATGCATAATTCATTGATCAATATTCTAATACTTTAGTATATAATTGCTTATTTTTATCACTAGTCCTTTCCTCTTGATTATTTATCATGTTCTAAACATCTAAACTAGTTACCAAATGATGTTATCGCAAAAATATTCCAAGGTATCATTATGATAGTGTGTATTAATGTTTGAGGAATTTGTAATACCTTTCAAAACCATCCTCATTATTCTATTTTTGAATCATTATCCCATGGAACTCTTTTCTTCAATGAATTTTTTTTTCAAAAATATTGAAAAATACATAACCATGACCTATTTAGGTATATATATATATATATATATATATATATATATAATGTTTCATAGCATTATTTTTGATACTAGGTGAAATTGGGTTGAGGGGGCCCTACCTCTTACAAGTTAGAGCTCCAAAAAGAGTATATAAGACATTACATAACATTCAAAAAGATACATATATATCGACTATTACATCCGAGCTCCTCCATGAGCATATAGACCAGTTTAAAACTAAACCAAAAATGTAACAGTAAATATAAGACCACAAACTAACTAACAAAAAGTAAAAAGTAGAACAATATAATAACAGCCACCTAGAAAAACATCACTTTTTGGCCTTTTCAAGACCATCTAGCACTTTCTCCCACTCCTTTGACAGAGACTCAATATTGACACCCAACGAGGCTAGGTCACATCCAACAACATCCCCTTTTCTTTTCTTTGAATTTCCATGCTCATCCACGAGCCTATAAGAATTGGCCAACTGACCAAGGGTTTGGAGATGTTGCAGAGTGGATTTCATAGTAACAACACTCCATTCCATATAGCTATGTAAAATAGCTCTGATGTGATCCACCTCATTTGAGAGGTTGCTACAGTTGGCTTTCATAATTTCAAGCTTGCCCCCATTACTGATTTTCACCACATATTCAACCTGAATTTTCATTTTGTGTCATTCATTAAAGAGGAATTGAATAAAACTCTTCATAAGCCTCATGTTGCCCTTCAATTCTTAATATCCATCGCCATCTTGGCAAGATGATTATCCCCTTTCTTAGGACCCACTTGACCCAAAGCTTCAATCTATTACTCTAATTAGGCAATCACAGGAACCTGATTCCCCTGCATGCTTGGTTCTTCTTTGGTTTTGATAGATCACCTAGGAACATTCTTCAAATTTATCTCTCTGAGATTCTAAACGGCATCAATTTCCACTACATCATTATCAATTCCCAAAAAAACTCCTTTCGAGACTTTGAATCTTTGTTGTAATCCTCCTCTCGAATCTAAGTCTTCTTCCTTAGAATAAACCTTAAGGGATTTAGTGAGGGTACCCATTTTATCAATGTCAAGATCGACTCTTTTAACTAGGGAAAGAATAAAACCTTCGTGAAGGGGGACAATAGTTCTATTGTTTTTAAACTAGGCAATGGAAGCACTCAGAGAGAAAAACAAGAGATACGGAAACTGAAACTATGGCCATGTCAAAAATAATTAAGCATAGGAAAATGGTAGGCATAGATACACTTATGATGGCCTTCTAGGGTAAGAAATTAAATAAGGGTTAAAGCCACATCATCAAAAGGCCTAGGTAAAGTAGAGTGAAGAAAACCAGCAAAATGAGTGGTAAGTTTTTCATTACCTTGCAAGAACAACTTCAGCTCATCTGTGGCTTCCTTTTTAGGCTTGTAAACCTCCCTACCAGTAGCAAGTACACCCATCACTTTAGCAATAGAATCCATAGTAATCTCAATGTGCACATCTTTCAGGTCCACAACTACCCTTTTTCGGTCATCTTGAAGCTCGGCAAAGTCCTCACTCATATTTCACATTGAACTTTAAATATTTTGAGAAAAGGAGAGAAACCCTTTCTCGCAAACACTTCCATGGCTTCAGGTTTAACCCCATCCAAATCAAAAGGCTCAGTTCTCATAAGATCACCCCCTATTTGAAAATATGAGCACCAGTTCACAAAAATCCCAATAATGTCGATGTTACAAGCACATACATGGAAATAATGTCCTTAAGGTGACACAAGTGTATCCAAGCCCAAATATTCATATCATCCCACCATAAATTCACATGATTCATATGGCTCTTATACATTATTTCCTTAACATACCATGACATGTCATTATGACGTGTCCATGTTGATCATTTTGGAGGTGTGCTCACACCTTAGTATCTAAAGCTTCTTCATCATTGATTAATGTCATATCATGATGATTAACCCCCTTTTTGGAAAAATAATCAAAAAAAGAGTTTTTCTTCCTATAGATATTTTTAAAAGTAATAGCTTTAAATGAGTTAGAAATTTCCTTTATACTAGCTATAGAGTTTTGGATAGATGTAGAAGTAGTACCTTTACCAGTAATATTGTTAATAATTTTCAATGAGTCTCCTTCCACTCTCAAAAATATTTTTTATCAGGCTATAGAGACCCCCCAATAAGTGTCATCCACTTCAACATCATGATTCATTTAAATTCCAAGATTACAATGATACCCAAGAATGAATCTTCCTTCAAAATCATAGAAGACCCCTCCACAACCAACTTTGTCAGGGGTTTCCTTTGAGGCCCCATCAAAATTTAGATTTATCCATTCCTTGCTAGGTTTCACCCAACCTTGAAGCCTAGGATTATGTGTAGGAAGGTCAGTTTGAGTAGGAATTAAACCCAATTCTTAGATAATTTACTCTCATTTTGAAGAATATTTTTCTTATGTGGGGCTATGTTTGAGAATTTTTCATTAATAGTGTTAAAATAGTGAGTTCCAACTTTATTTTCTAATTCCTTCTTCCCTTTAAAAATCCACTTATTTCTCTCTTTCCAAATTTCCCAAGCCAGGTGCATAATAGAAAGGGTCCATAGATGTTTGAGTCTTTGACTCCTAAAAGGGCTAAACCATTGGGACCACAGTTGTTTAATGGAGCATGGGAAAACCCACTTGATTTCAAATAGGTTAAGAAGGGTGTTTCTAACCGATACTAGAAAAGGGAAATGGAGGAATATATGTAAAGATTCTTTAGTATCTTTTCACACAGAACACACCTATTCACCATATGAAATTTCTCTTAGTAATATTGTTGACAGTAAGGATTTTATCATGGAGAAAAAATCACCAAAACATATTAATCTTGGGAGTAACTTCTTTGACCCACACACTTTCCCATTTGAAGCTATCAGGATCAACTTCATCTAAGAAAAAGACATTGTAGGCACTTCGAACTGAGAAGATTCCATTATCCTCTCTAGACCAATATAAGCTATCATCTTCTAAACTATCTTTATTAACAATAACCCCTCTTAGTTTGTTGTTAATAGAAGTGATATCATTGTTGTTATGTCCATCCAATTCAATTATTTTCCATTGACCCAGGGGTTCCTCAAAATTGAAGTAATCTTTGACCTTAGTCCCATATTTAACCACAACATCCTTATAGATGTTAGGATAGATTACCTTAAGAGGTTTGTCACCTAACCATTTATCTTCCTAGAAATTAACCACTCTCCTGTTTCCAATCATCCATTTGCTTCCCTCGGAGACAATGTATTTAGCCTAATTTATATATTTCCAAAAATTTGAACCATTAAAGTCAACATTGTTAAAGCACCATTCATTAGCTAGAAGATTTGACCAAAGTATTTTTGTCTTATGATGGAAGTCCACACATTGTCTTCCTTAACCAATCTCCAAATCATTTTGACAGATAAATTTATTCATTTTAGCCCAATCTCTAATACCAAGACCCCCATATTCTTTGGCTTACAAACCTTTTCCCACACAAGGAGAGGAATTATATCTTTTTGTTCCGAGCCACTCCAAAGAAATATTTTTTGGATACTCTCCAATTTATTAGCAATAGTAGAAGGTAATCTATAAATAGACATAGAGTACATAGGAAAATTTTGAATTGAGCATTTGAGAAGGACAACTTTACCTACTTGAGATAAAAGTGAGCCTTTCCAGCCTTCCAATTTCTTAAGAAATTTTTCTATCAAAAAATTCCATTCAGCAATCTTTGGTTTTTCAGTTCCAATAATCATTCCCAAATACCTAGTAGGGAATGTTTTAGTCACACAAACTAAGAATACTAGCAATTTTGACACATCTTCTTTCAGGGGTATTGATAAAAAAATACCAAACTTTTACCATAATTAATCATTTGGTCGAAACTTCCTCATAATCAACCATCATCTGTTTAAACTCTCTAGCCTCCGGGACAATAGCCTCTCCAACCAACATTGTGTCATCAAAAAAATGTTGGTGAACAACATTGTCACTATTAACAACAGGTGAGATTCCTTTAATTATTCCTTCAAAATTATCCTTATTGAGAGCTCTACTGAGATTTTCAACCATGATTATAAATAGAAAAGGAGAGATAGTGTCTTTGTGTCTTAATCCTCTCAAACTATTGAAAAAACCACAAGGAGTCCCTGTTATCCAAAATTCACCCCCCCCAAGGTAATTTTGATAACATATTGATTCAAGGAAAAAAATAATGTTTCTGGGGTCCCCTCGGTTTCTTTCTAACCCTCCTGTCCAAGAAGAAAACCCAACATTTTAAAAGTATGTGAAAAAGTTGCAAAGAGCCAGGCTTGAGGCCGAAATACAGAGAAAATCAACTAAGGCAGCACTAGGGACAGTTGGGACGTCGGGGCCCGAATCGGCTGAAAAACCGCCAGACGGTCCGCGCAGCAAAGGGACATCCGGGCCGTGGGGATGCGCGGGATGCGAAAGGGCGAACCAGCCGAAGGTGAAAAAATTGACTAATCAGCTGCAGGTGTGCGTGTCAGGACATCTGGGCCGTGAGTATGTGAAGGACGTGAAAAGGTGAAGTGGCTGAGAGCAAACAGGAAGCTCAATCGGGCGGTTCGAGAAATTTTCCCATAGTCCCCGGGGATTGGGACAAAGGTACGCGGAGGACGCGAACCGCCGGATCAGCCGAAATAGGGAACTTTCATCTAGGACACCTAGGACAAAAGTACACGTGGGACGTGAAAAGCCGAAAGAGCCAAGAGCCAATGGAATCTCACCACATGTCTTCACCGCAAAGAGGAGCAAGGAAGCCCGAATCAGGCGGTTCAGAGATTTTTGTCCCAGATAGTTTGGGACATCCGGGCCAAAGGTACGCAAGGGACGCGTGGGATGCAAAAAGGCGAAAGGGCCGCAAATAGAGACAAGGAGGGCCCGCGTCTAATGAAATCATGCCACGTGGCAGGGGAGTTCAGAGCTCGGGGAGAGTTTTGGAAACTTAGCAAAGTTTTGGCCCAAAACTAAAAGGTAAAGGTTTTCCCCGCGCCCCTGTCAACGAACCAAACGATGCCACGTGTCCCAAGTGGCGGGCGCGGGGAAATGAAAAATTTTCCAAAGTGTAAGAAAAGTCAAAATTTTCAAGGAAAACCACTAAAGGGAAGAAGAGAGAATTGTGCAGCCAATCAACGCCCGACATGTGTCATCCAAGTGGCAGAGCATGGGAAAAATTCAAATATCCGTTTGGCCTGTTTTTTGCCCTAAATCTTCAGATCGCCATAACTTTCGATCCAGAGCTCAGATTTTCACGTTCTTTATATCAATGGAAAGCTGGAGAGATTCTCTACATGATTCCGGGGTCAATCTTGAATTTTGGTTCAGTTTGGAGAGAGAAAATTGAGAAACGCCTCTGGCATGTAATAATAGATGTATGACGCGTTTCAACAACCAGCTTTAATACAACAGACAGTTCACCATTTCTGCTAGACAGTCCGCCATTTTTCCAGGATTCACCACTTCTGCCATAATGAGATGAGTTAAATGCAACCTAGAAGTGGTTGGGGTAGATCTGGATTTCCTCTCTCTTCCCTCTCTCATTCTTCCTATAAATTGTAAGGAGGGGCTTCTTTCTAAAGGTCGAACATTCTTGTTTTGCTCCTCCCTTCTTCTCTTTATCAGGAAAATTTGTGGAGTTCGAACCTCCCATTTGAAACTATAATGCGACTCTACCTCTTGGCATTTTGTAGTGTATTGTATCAATATTTGGAGCAAGTAATGCATGTCTGTGGATGATTCTCAATCCTCTCTGTGTTCATTTGCATCCTCCTGGTATTTCACTGCAAATTTTGTTATCTGTGCATAATCTTGCATCACATTTGAATGGTCTGTGTTTATTGGCAAGATAGGTGTTCTTCATTCTCGGTGCATCACCTCGTTAGCTTAGGTTTATTTTTTATGCATATTCTTACCCTGTCTCTCTTGGTAAGATTAGATTAGGTTTTGAGTAAACTCTCTGCATTTTTGTGTGCATCTGAACAGAGGAATAGGAACCAGCCTTCTCTAGAGATTCCTTTCTCATTTTGCAAGTCCCACACTTGGAGAAAGGATTCCATGTTGTGCAATCACACTGGATGCTAGAGTGATCAACCTAGAAATCTGATCAACATCCAGGGGTGCTGTGATTTTGCATCAACAGTTTTGGCACGCCCGGTGGGAGACTAGAGGTCTCATTTTTATTGCAGCAAAGTTGATGTGCATCTGCTGCAATTTTCTTGCTTGAAAAGAGCTATTATTTGCATATCTGGCGACTCCAAGGGGAAGAATCAACTGGTTTCAGCAGTGCAGGCCTGAAAACTCATGAGAAGAGTCACCACAAGGTCAAGAGTTGGAGAAGAAGAAGTGCTATTTGAATACCTGCAATTATCTCCAAGAAGAAGGAAAAGAGGAAGAAGGATTCAAAGGTCTCCATCTCCACCAAACAGAACTCTCTCAACTCCTCCACCTGGTAGGCCTTTCATTCAGTCAACAAGGGTTTTAAGACCAATTAGAATGGCACAAAACAACCCCTATGTCAACTTCACAGGCAAGCAGCCCACTTGCCCTCAATGCACAACATCCAATTCCTATTGCAGCCTTAAAGAACATTCCATACTTCACTGGAGAAAATCAGACTACTCCAGGTGATCATGTTAAAGATATTGCTAACCTTTGTGCAATCCATGAAATCAATGAGATGCAAGTGGCTGTCAAGTTGTTGGCATCTTCATTCAAGGGGAAGGCATTGCAATGGTTTAGAAGCCTTGGAGCTAGTTCTATCACAAATTGGAATCAGCTGTGTATAGCACTTCATGAGCAATTTGGAGAAAAGGGAGACAACTTGTCTCTTTTGGAGCAGCTGACAACCATCAAGAGAGCTCCCAATGAGCAGCTGACCGATTTCAACTTCAGATTTCAAAAGACTTGGGAGAGAATTCCATGGGTGGCAAATCAAGCCAACAAAGAGAAGGTGTTTTTCTCTACTATCTCAAAGCTCTAAATTCTGATATTTCTATGTTGATTCAGTCCATGGGAGGCATAACTATCCCTATGGCTTATAGCATTTCCATTAGGGCTGAAAATTGTTTGATCCAAGCTGGAAAACTTGCCCCTAGACCTCCCATGCCATCAAGTTTCCAAGTTTAGAGAGTCCAAACACCAATCAAGCACCTAATTTGGCTCCTTCTCCCACTCCTAGAAATCAAAGTTCAAATGAAGCTTCCACTTCATCTCCAAGTGCCCCAAATGAGCTTCAAGAGGTCATGAAGCAATTGCAAAACCTAGGCAATGAGCTGGTTACTCTCAAGAGGCAACAAGCCCAAGGTTTTAGACCTTCTTATCAGCCCCAAACTCATCCTAACAGGCAGCCATACCAACCACAAAGGCCTCCTAATCCAGCTGCAAATATAAATCAAACAAGGCCTCCTGCCAATAGACCATTTCAGCCCTATAATCCAAATGCCATATCTGCCTCTAAGGCATTGGTGCCAACACAAAACAACATTGCCCAGGAGTACGATTGGTGTTTTCCATGCAATGAGCCTCATAACCAATCCATGTGCTTCAATGGTGCTTTGAATCAAGCATTAATGGTGACAACTACTGGTGTGGAGGGTGAGGGCAGTCAAGGAAATAGCCAACAACAAGAAACATTCCAACAGCAATCAGCCCCAAATGACACCACATTGGTAAATTGGCAAGCAGAGGATTTTTGTGGCATGAACCAGGCAGTTTCTCAAGGTGTTACAGCCAACACAAGGTCAAAAAGGAGGAATTTGGGTGAAGAACAGCCATTAGCCCCAACCAATCCACAACCTTCCATGGTTCCACAAATGGTTGGCAAGCAAAGTCCAATTTCAAATGCACAAGGGCAGCCAAGAACAGCCCCTAGGCCAACTCAAATACCAGTTGTTGTTGCCCACGTGCAAGGAGTGAATGTACAAGCAAAGGGACAGCAAAGAGATCCTTCATCACCATTCAGTATCATTGATCAGATGAAGAAGACAAACGTCAATATATCAATGTGGGAATCCCTATCCATCCCAGGCCAAAGAGATCTGCTGCAAGCTGCCATGAAGGACCTGCCAACTTCGAATCAGCAAGTTTAGATGCAAGACAAAGTTCTTACAAATGCTGCCTAGCCTGAGGGAAATCATAGAGGACAGCAAGGTAAAATGTTGAAACCCCCTCCTTTCTATGTTTCATTGATCATTGGAAATCAGCTAGTGCACAATTACATGATAGACTCGAGGCAAGTAGCTCAGTAATGCCTAAACAAATAGCTGATCAACTAGGGCTCCAGTATGAAACGATATCCAAAGGGGTAGTGCAGCTAGATGGGACAGCAGTAGCAATAGTTGGAGTGATTAAAAACTTGAGTCTTACCTTGCATGCATGTCCAAATGTTGTTGTTTTACAAGATGTATCGGTCATAGACCTTCCACCACTCTTTGCCCTATGTTTGTCAAGAGACTTCACAGCCAAAATTGGAGGCTATCTTTCTGCTGATTGGTCACACATGTTGTTTAGAACGAGGTATGGAACCAAAGCTACAATCAGGTCAGAACCTATTGCAAACTTCCATATTGAGCCTTACACTCCAAGTCAGATTAATGCCAATTGCTCAGCATTTGATCAAGAAGATCACCCAAGCTCTGATGAAGCTGACACTAAGGTTGGAAGCATCCCGGATCTAACTCTTGATGAATGGGAAAACAAGATACATGCTTTTGATCCTTATCAAGAAGTAGAAGAATTTGAGCTAGGGGTCTATTGTATACATGAAGAAAATCAACCTATTCCTAGCATCACCAAGCCAAACCACAAGGATGACAATGACGTATAGCAGCTATTTTTGATAGATCAAGGAGTAGACAAGGTGCAGGAGGTGGAGCCGTGCTTGTTTCACCTCAACCTAAGCTCGATGAAGCTAACACTAAGGTTAGAAGCATCCCAGATCTAACTCTTGATGAATGGGCAAACAAGATACATGTTTTGATCCTTATCAAGAAGTAGAAAAATTTGAGCTAGGGTCTATTGTATACATGAAGAAAATCAACCTATTCCTAGCATCACCAAGCCAAACCACAAGGATGACAATGACGTATGGCAGTTGTTTTTTGATAGATCAAGGAGTAGACAAGGTGCAGGAGGTGGATCCGTGCTTGTTTCACCTCAAGGAGTAAATTACTATTCAGCTTTTAGATTTCAGTTTGCATGCTCCAATAACACCGCCGAATATGAAGCCTTGGTGTAAGGGATGCATTGGGAAATCAAGAAGAAAATAAAGAACTTGCAAGTCTTTGGGGGACAAAGTGAATTGATTATAAATCAGGTCAAGGGACAAGATGCACGCCAAGAATGATCTACTCAAATGCTACAAGAATAGGGTGGGACCTCATGGAATAATTTGAAGGTTTTGGCATCAAATCCATTCCTAGGAAAGAGAATCAAGTCACATGCCGACAAAGCTTGCAGCAGAGTTGGGGCAGCCTTTGACATTGTGGAAAGTATTCAACAAGACAAGGTACAGCCAAACATCCACGTGATTGTGAGGCCTTCAGTGCCGGATAACAATGTCAGTTGGCAAGTGTTTGAAAATGACCAACAAATCATCCATTTCTTAAGAAGAAGTTTGAGTTCTCACCAAGAATCAAGAAAAATTGGAACAACAGTATGGTGACCAAGTGGTACAGCTAAGAACTAACAAGCTACCCAAGGGACTTATCACTTTGGAATCCATTTTTAATCCCAATGATCAGTTTAGAAAGGAGAAAGCAAACATTCAGGTCAAGAGAGAGGATTCAATATCCATCTTGGTAGAAGAGAACAAACCATTGCAAATTGGAAGGATGACAACTGAATAAGAAAGGTATGAGTTCATACAACTGTGTCAAGAGTTCCCTAACGTGTTTGCTTGGAGCTATGAAGACTTGAAAGGTTTCAATCCCAACTTAGCTCAGCATACCATCGAATTGGATCCAAATACTAAGCCTGTCAGGCAGAAACAAAGACCAGTCAATCCACACATGGAGCCTCTCATGAGGAAGGAATTGGACAAGCTGATTGAGTCAAGAATCATATTCCCAATCAAACATTCTAGTTGGGTTGCCAACTTAGTTCCAATTAGAAAGAAGAGTGGAGAGATCAGATTGTGTGTTGACTTCAGAGACTTGAATAGAGCCTCTCTCAAGGACCATTACCCACTCCCTTCCATGGAGAAAATCTTACAAGTTGTGGCTGGTCTAGAGAGGTTCTCATTGCTAGATGGATATTCAGGCTATAATCAGATAATGGTGAAGGAAGATGACCAGTTCAAGACGGATTTCACCACAAAATGGGGCACATATGCCTACAAGAAGATGCCATTTGGCCTATCAAATGTTGGAGCCACTTTCCAAAGGGCAATGGATATGGCATTCAAAGGGTTGATCAATAAAATAGTTCTGATATATCTTGATGACATCACTGTATTCTCCAAAAATGCAGTGGATCACCTCTTTCATCTGAGGTAGGTATTTCAGAGGTGTAGAAGATTTGGGGTATCATTGAATCCCAAAAAATGCATATTCCTGGCTCATGAGGGGAAACTTCTAGGCCATATTGTTTCAAAGGAGGGATTGACGATTGACCCAGAAAGAGTTGAAGAAATTCGAGCATTGCCATTGCCAAGTCACAAGAAGGCTCTTCAAAGCTTCTTAGGAAGGATCAATTTTGTCCCAGGTTTGTTCCAAACTTTGCAACTCTCGTAAAGCCAATAACACTGATGTTAAAAAAGAGCATGGCATTTAAGTGGACATCTGAAGGCAAGGCAAGTTTTGAGGCAATAAAAGAGGCTATATCTCAAGCTCCCACTCTCATCAATCCATACTTCTCCAAGGGTTTCATGTTATATGCCTTTGGTGGTGAAGACTTAATTTCTGCAATCCTGGCACAACAAAACAAAGAAGGATTAGAACAACCATTTACTTTCTTTAGTCAGGGCTTGGAGGAATACGAGACTAGGTACTCTTTCATTGAAAATCATGTACTTGCAAAGTGATCGGGAGTTTAAATAAATTCAAGCACCTAGTCTCATTCAACAAGATCCAATTATTGGTCTCTCATGGAGTCAAGGACTTCCTTCTAAACAAGGATTTGAATGAGAAATGTGCATGATGGATAACCCGTGTCATGGAATATGACATCGAGATTAAGGTTACCAAACTAGTACGTGGGAAGGGACTATGCAAACAACTAGCCTTGAGTCAGCAAGTTGAAGTGGGTAATGGAAAGAGAGGCTGTCTTGTACGTACTACAGGATGGTCAAGAATAGGAAAATGATGATGTGCCCACTCCTTGTTGGACTCAAAATATGATACACTTCCTACATGACATGCCTATGCCCTCAAGAAATGAGCAAAGCAAAGAGGAGGTACTTTAGATTACAAGTCATTCCATATGTGCTTGTTGATGGTGTTTTGTTTAAGAAAGACATCAATGGAGTTCTATTGAGGTGCATTGGGACAGGTCAAATTGAGAGGGTGTTACGAGATTTTCACGATGGAGATTCCAGAGGACATTTCACCCCACGAGTAATAGCTCTCAAGATAATGAAAGGTGGTATTATTGGCCCACAAAGGTGTTCAAAGGATTATACATGGATAAGAAAGTGCAAGAAATGTGCACTCTTCACGGGAAAAGAAAGACTAGCAGCGCTTCCATTGCACCCAATTTTGGTTGACCAACCATTTATGCAATGGGGATTGGACTTCGTCGGGGTCATCAACCCAAACTCAAGCCAAGGCCACAAGTGGATTCTCACGGTGACGGACTATTTCACCAAGTGGACCGAAGCAGTAGCGCTCAAAGAGGCAAGTGAGTCTAACATACTAGACTTTTATGAAGGAATAGTGACCAGGTTCGGTGTGCTGCCACTATCATATCAGATAATGCATTAGCATTCATAGGTTCCAAGATTACAGAATGGGCTGTCAAGAATGGAATCTATTTGAGCACCTCTTCAAATTATTACCCACAGGGTAATGGACAGGCAGAGTCCACGAACAAAAAGTTGCTAAGGATCATCAGAAGAACTCTGGATGAAAACCAAAGGACATGGCATACCAAGCTAAAATCAGCATTATGGGCTGACAGGATAACACCAAAGAGGTCTACAGGTAGTTCTCCCTACAAATTGGTCTATGGGAAAGAGGCAGTATTGCCTATATCATTAGAATTTCCAGCATTGGAGCTCATGAAGCAGTTGGAGTTGTCTGAGTTCAAACCAATGGAGGCCAGGTACGCAGAGTTGATGGAATTGGAAGAAATAAGAGAACATGTAGTTTTGATGATTGAAAAGGATCAGACCTTAGTAAAAAGATGGTTTGACAAGAAGGCAGGAGCAAGGACCTTCCAGGAGGGGGACCTAGTTCTGAAATGGGATGCAGATCGGGTGAAACCTGGAAGGCATTCCAAGTTTGATGCCATTTGGAGTGGCCCCTACATGGTCATGAGATGTAAAAGTGGTAATGCCTTCCAATTGTCTGCATTGGATGGAGAAGAACTCCCGATTCCAGTTAACGGAATCTATCTTAAACATTGCTACTAAAAAGGAAAAGGTTTACCCTTGTAAATATTAGCCTAGATTTCAGTTCCTCTAAGTGCGTATGCACATTGTCTTGTTGTAGTTAGGTTTCTTTTTCCTAAGTGCTTTGGCACAGGTTTTGTCGCTCTTAGGTTGAATTTCTACAGTTCAGAGTGCTCTCGAAGAATGAGTTGCGGTATCAGGATCGGGATCAGAGATCAAGTTGGTTTCAGGTTATTACTCCATGCCCAATGGATTGTTAAAAGGCCACTGATCTTCTACCTAGCAGGCAGGTGACCCCACTGAGTTGCCAAACTGTTATCCAAAATTCACCCCCAAGGTAATTTTGATAACATATTGATTCAAGGCAAAAAATCGTGTTTCTGGGGTCCCCTCGGTTTCTTTCTAACCCTCTTGTCCAAGAAGAAAACCCAATGTTTTAAAAGTATGTGAAGAAGTTGCAAAGAGCCAGGCTTGGGGCCGAAATACAGAGAAAATCGACTAAGGCAGCACTAGGGACAGTTGGGACGTCGGGGCCCGAATCGGCCAAAAACCGCAGACGGTCCACGCAGCAAAGGGACATCCGGGCCATGGGGATGCGTGGGACGCGAAAGGTCGAACCGGCCGAAGGTGAAAAAATTGACTAACTGTCATGCAAAGTGCATCCTGGGGACATCTGGGTCGTGAGTACACGAAGGACGTGAAAAGGTGAAGCGACGCAGAGCAAACAAGGAAGCATTGAATCGAGGCGGTTTGAGAACTTTGTCCCAAACATCCGGGACATTGGGACAAAGGTACGCAGAGGACGCGAACCACCGGATCGGCTGAAATAGGGAACTTTCATCTAGGACACCCGGGACAAAAGTACGCGTGGGACGCAAAAAGCCGAAAGAGCCGAGAGCCAATGGAATCTCGCCACATGTCTTCACCACAAAGAGGAGCAAGGAAGCCGAATCGGGCGGTTCGGAGATTTTTGTCCCAGATAGTTTGGGACATCCGGGCCAAAGGTACACGAGGGACGACGTGTGGGACGCGAAAAGGTGAAAGGGCCGCAAACAGAGACAAGGAGGGCCCGCGTCTAATGAAATCATGCCACGTGGCAGGGGAGTTCGGAGCTCAGGGAGAGTTTTGGAAACTTAGCAAAGTTTTGGCCCAAGACTAAAAGGTAAAGGTTTTCCCCGCGCCCCTGTCAACGAACCAAACGATGCCACGTGTCCCAAGTGGCGGTGGGCGGGGGAAATGAAAAATTTTCCAAAGTGTAAGAAAAGTCAAAATTTTCAAGGAAAACCCACGGAAAGGGAAGAAGAGAGAATTGCGTAACCAATCAACGCCCGACATGTGTCATCCAAGTGGCAAAGCAAGGGAAAAAATTCAAATATCCATTTTGGCCTGTTTTTTGCCCTAAATCTTCAGATCGCCATAACTTTCGATCCAGAGCTCGGATTTTCACGTTCTTTATATCAATGGAAAGCTGGAAGATTCTCTACATGATTCGGGGTCAATCTTGAATTTTGGTTTAGTTTGGAGAGAGAAATTGAGAAACGCCTCTGGCATGTAATAATAGACAGAAGTGACGTTTCAACAACCAGCTTTAATACAACAGACAGTTCACCGTTTCTGCTAGATAGTCCGCCATTTTTCCAGGATTCACCACTTCTGCCATAATGAGATGAGTTAAATGCAACCTAGAAGTGGTTGGGGTAGATCTGGATTTCCTCTCTCTTCCCTCTCTCATTCTTCCTATAAATTGTAAGGAGGGGCTTCTTTCTAAAGGTCGAACATTCTTGTTTTGCTCCTCCCTTCTTCTCTTTATCAGGAAAATTTGTGGAGTTCGAACCTCCCATTTGAAACTGTAATGCGACTCTACCTCTTGGCATTTTGTAGTGTATTGTATCAATCTTTGGAGCAAGTAATGCATGTCTGTGGATGATTCTCAACCCTCTCTGTGTTCATTTGCATCCTCCCGGTATTTCACCGCAAATTTTGTTATCTCAGGCATAATCTTGCATCACATTTGAATGGTCTCGTGTTTATTGGCAAGATAGGTGTTCTTCATTCCTCGGTGCATCACCTCGTTAGCTTAGGTTTATTTTTATGCATATTCTTACCCTGTCTCCTTGGCAAGATTAGATTAGGTTTTGAGTAAATTCTCTGCAATTTTTGTGTGCATCTGAACAGAGGAATAGGAACCAGCCTTCTCTGGAGATTCCTTTCTCATTTTTGCAAGTCCACACTTGGAGAAAGGATTCCATGTTGTGCAATCACACCTGGATGCTAGAGTGATCAACCTAGAAATCGATCAACATCTGTGGGTGCTTTGTGATTTTGCATCAACAAATCCCATTGATCAAAATAGAAAATTTAGCTGTGGAAATACATGTCTGTATTAGAATTTTGAAGTCTTCATAAAATCCAAACTAGGTTGAGACATTAAGAAGAAAGGTCCAAAAGACGGTCATAGGATTTCTCCATATCAAGCTTAATAAACATAGCTTCCTTTTTATTTTGCTTAGTGTATGAAGAGTCTCTTGAATAGTGACAATACCATCTTGGATCTATCTTCCCATTACAAACCCTCCCTACTGATCAAAGATAATAGAAGGCAGAAGAAGTTAAATTCTTAAAGATAGGATTTTAGAACACATTTTGTAGTTATAATTACATAGGTTGATAGGTCTAAAATTCTTGAAATTCGTAGGATAGTGATTTTTAAGGACCAAAGCAAGGAATGTGAAATTTAATCCGTGAAGCATCTTTTTGTTCTTGAAAACTCTTAAATGGCTTTGCAAGTATCATCCTTAACAATATCCCAAAAAGTTTGAAAAATAAAGTCGAAATCCATCAAGTCCCAGAGCTTTGTCAGGGCTCAAAGTTTTCAAAGCATAAATTCAATTTCTTCTATTAAAGGAATCTTTATGATAATTCTATTGTTAGTCTCATTTACTAGCTAAGGCATGTAATCTAGAAATTACTCTTCCTTATTGTTGTTTGATGAGTTTGTAGAAATAAGTCTGCTGAAAAAGGAGGTGGTAGCATGTTGAATATCCTTAGTATCAGTGAGCATCACTCCATCTTCCCCTGTGACACTCAATATTATATTAGTATTTTTCCTTTTAGGTTGAAATGTAGAATAATTGTGTTTTTATCATCTTCTCTGAGCCATTGAACCTCGTATTTGTCTCTAGAAATTCTCCTCTTTTAGAAGAATGTTATGGTATTCATCAATAATTCTCTCTCTTTAAGTTGTCCTTCCTGAATACTATCATTATTAAGAGTTTCCAAAGTTTCCTGAAGGGAAGATATCTCATTTTCTAGAGACTTATTTTTCTCAAAAATGTTACCAAAGAATTTTTATTCCATCCTTTCAAATTATTCTTAACATGAGCAAGTTTCTTAGAAATTCTAAACATAGTAATTCCTTTGATTTTCACATTCCACCAATCTTTCATAAGATCAAAAATTTCCTCGTTTTGTAACCACATCTTCTCAAATCTAAAAGGATTTATCCTCCTCTCTTTATCTTTGATTTGGAAAAGAAGCGGATTGTGGTCTGAACCAATCCAAGGGAGAGAAAAGAGGAAAGCATCTTTATTCAACCACCCCCATGAAGTCAGAGCCCGTCAAGTTTGACTTGAATCAATTGATCTCCTTTTCTCCTATTAGACCAGGTAAATATGCTACCCTTCAACTCAATATCCATGAGGTTATTTTGTATGATAAAATCCTGGAGATCTTCCATACTCTTAGTTAAATCAATATTACCACCCTTTTTCCCCCTAGACTCATAAGGGTGTTAAAGTCAGCCATAATCATCCATTCAGACCCTTTAACAATGTTTTTAAATTTAGAGAGTTCGACCAAAAAAAATTCTTTATCCTTTGATATTTGGAGCATATATATTAGATAGCACCCAAAATTATTTATATTTCTTATCTTGAAACAACATAGCCATATGATTACTTATTTTAAGAAGATTCATACCTTTGAGTTTTTCCTCATTCTAGATGACAGCCATTCCTCCTGCAAATCCTTTTGAACTAACATGGCCACCCAACAAGATTATTGCAGCACTTACGTTTAGCTTCCAAAAATTTCCTTCCTCCATCTTAGTTTCCTATAAGACCATGATATCAAGTTTGTGTTTAGAATCTAGTTCTTTTATTAACCTCCATTTCGTAGGGTTATTCAAACCCCTAACATTCCATGAGACTATATTCATTTAAACCCTTGGTTTTTGGTTCTTCTAAAGCTTTGTAGATCAAGTTTAGACTGAGTTCCATCATCAATATCCTTTTGACTCGATTTTTTCTAGCAACCTACTTAGTAGGTCTCCCTGAACCAATTTTCTTCTCTTTTGGGGTGGCCTCTGAAGACTCCCCTTTTTTGGATGGGGTTTTCAAAGAGATCTCATTTTCATCCTCTTTGGGATCCTCTTCCACTGATTTGTTCTGATCTAGAAGAATTTCCTATTATGGGGATAAAGCTTCTTGGATGATCCTTTGGACTTTACTAGCTTCCATTTGTTCTTCATTTCCTATCATTAGATCATTCTCCTCAAAACCCAGAAGATTGTCAAAAGGATTAGTAAAAGGACCCAGAGTTTCATCAAGACTCATTTCCCTAGTTTTTACGTGGGAAATGTTCCTTAGCAACTTCCTTTAGAAGATTATCCAATTTTTTTGATGGTAGGAGTTTCTTAGCCTGAACATGGGACTTTGCCATCTAGAAATGCAGTTCAAACAAGGCTTTCCATTGATTCTTCTTATTCCTTACTTCTATAAAGCCATCATCTGTTAACTTAGGAGTTTGAACTTGATTTATATTTGACCTCTCTCCATTATTCTCAGTAATAATAATTCCTTTATTTGGATTAGTATTCTTTGTTGTATTATGTTCCAAAGAAGCTACTTCCTTACCTTTAACATGTTCCTTAACTGGCTTCTCCTTATAAACCTTTGAAACTATCATTTTACACTATTGCTTTACATGCCCCCATCCTTGGCATTTCTCACATTTTTAGGGTAGTTTTTAAAATCAATTCTTTGTTCCCAACTTCCCAGTCTAGATCAGAGAGTTATGGATTTGGGTAAAGTCGAACCCATCAAAGAGTAGATACAAAATCTAGCACAAACAACACGTGTTTTAGTAAGGGTCGCATTATCCACAGAACATAGGTACCAAGAGTGTTTGCAATCCCTTTAATAACATCAACATCCCATAGTTCCAATGGAAGACTTGGTAACCTCACCTAGACATGAAACTGATTTATATTTTCTTTATCAGGGTTGAACATAGGAGTCCATTTCCTCAAGAACAGTCTGAGCTTCCCCAGAACCATGGGCCATCATTTAGGATTCTTTGGGGGTCTTCCAAATTGTTAAAACTGAACAAGAAGAAACCATTTGGTAAAGTTGTTACTTCCATATGCCCTTTAGGTTTCCATTTTAGAACAAACCAAGATCTTATTGATTCTATATTGGGTCTTCCTCCAACAAGTTTCCCTATCAAATCATTCTCCATATTGCTCAAATTCCTATCAATAATGCTATCAAGGATTTCTAAATAGTTTCTCGATTCACCTTGTTTAAGTTGTGGAATGATCCCTAAACTTTTTCATTCCCAGATCTCAATATTTTTGCATATGTTCTAGGGCCCCATTTCCCACATGGGTCCCAGACATAGGTCTAGTCTCTTCCTTACCTTGTTCCATCGAAGACTAGTCCTCTAAGACTGTCTCCCCCTAGGCGGAATTTTTTTGTTGTCATTTTCCCTCCCATCGTTGTTTGAAACCTTGTTTCATAACCTTATATTAATGGTTTACATATCCATTTATTATGCACTTCATTTTCACAATTTTATTGAGTTTAGATATAGGATATGAGAGTCACATATGATAAGGGACTCATATGTGTCAAAATACATTTTTCTACACCCAAAGCAAAGCTCTCTACATTCATTACGTATTCAAATTATGAGAATATTACATTCTATATTTTTATATTATTTATTTAATTGTATTGAGTCAATTATATACATATATATTTCTATATATTACAATTATTGAGTGATTACTTACATAGATATTGTAAATTTTTATACATGATTGTGACATTGTTTACTTATGTGTGCCTATATTTATTTCTTCTATGTATTTGTACTCATTTTTAGTTTGGGTCATGTTATAGGTTCCTCTTGTTATTGTCTTATTAGCTAGCATGTGAATTATTTATTACACACTTCTTGACCATTATGTTTCTTACGGAGTTTTCACTATATTACATACTACATTGTAACACACTTATCGCTTAAGTATATACTATGTGATCTCATATGATTGGTGTCTTGGTACATATCAAAAATATTACTAATATGTAATATTATTTATTCTTACATTTCCATGTGGTTTATATAATTCTTCTATTGGAGTACCTTCCTACTATGTGCTTCATTATTATATCTTGTGTGTTACTTGTCTATATATCTAGTTGAATTTTCATGATGAAATATTACATGTGACTAGTAGTCAATTTGTGGTTTTTCCTTGGATTACATACTACATATTATGTGTACATAATGCCATATTTTCTATTTTGACATATCCTATCTTTTTGGTTTACATGTTTGACATGGTTATCTTAGTGCATTTACTATCTACATTTTAAATCATTGTACACATAACTCTCTTTTGAGATAAGTGATATTCAGTCACACCCTCACCTCAAAATGGGGAATTCAATTAAATTATTTCAGATATTTTAATTTTTTTAAATAATAAACTTTTATATATTTTTGAATACATTTTACATAGTTTAGATAGATTTTGCGTTTAGTTTTAGAGTGATCACATATAGTTTTCAAATCCAGCATACAATTTTTAGGAAATTGTGATCAATGAGAGTGAGTGAATTTTTTGTTTCTTTATCTACAAAAATTACTCCTTGATATCTCGTGGGAGGTCAATTATCAGGACCCCAAGTAACATATTTTCTTCAAGCAATGTCAAATTCATTGCATTTTTTATTCTTTAGAAAATAAGTAGACATTATAGTGTAATATGAATATTTTGACACTTATTTGGATAAGTGAATGTTATTATGTTTTATTATGATTACATCACCATATAGTTGGGTCAATTTTTGCATATGTCACTTATCTCTAGTTTTAACGGTCTAGTTTCAAAGTGATATTTCTCCATGATAGCATTCCATCTCTACATTAGTAGTGATATATTTGTTGTTTTAGTATTATTAAAGACATCCCTATCTCCACATTAACATGGTTATCTCCATAATTTTTAAAAATGTATATTTTGGATATGCACACCCTATAACACTCTCTAACGTGATTCAATGATCACTATATGTTTTGCATACCATCATATATGTTCATTCCTTTTATTTTTCAAAATTTTAAGTTCACAATGATTAACATTTGACAAAATCAAACATCATATTTTCATATTATTAAGGCATTGATTTACTTGCATTATCATTTGATTTTGAAGTACCCATATGGGAAATGAACAACAAAACACACACCTATGACATATCTATCTACACCAAATTATCAATGGTAATTCCATATATGGAAATATTTATATTTACCTCTTTAATGTAATACACGCACCACATTAAAAGGGGCATCTATAAAAACTAATTTTAATACAACGAATATTAAAACATTGAATTTAGAACCTCTTTAGATATTTATATAAATAACACAATTTGAATCTTCATGATAAACTTTTCACCTTTCAATTACGAGCACAACCCTCCATCACATATATATTCATTGTTCACACTATTATGATTATGTTATTTCATAACTCCCCCTCTAGAAAAATTATTGCAATTTTAATGGGTAGGGACCCTATATCGTTTATAAAAGTTGGTAAATTCAAATTCTTTACCCTTTGGGTTAATAATGGTCTTTAAGTGTTACCTTATTCTAAAATTTCTAGTGGTTGTACTTAATTAGATTAATTAAAATAAGTCTTTACTTGTTTGCACTTGCACTTTAAAAATTTTAGTACTCGCACTTCCTATGTGTGATAGCTAGCACTCGGTAATTTCTTTTCACTTGCACTTGTAATTTTATTACACTAACACTTTCTAAAACTCTCACACTTCAAAAATAAAATTTCAGCTAATGAAAGTTTGACTTTTCCTCGCAGTCCAAGAGCGGGAACGCGCATTTCAAAGTGCCATAATTCCAAAGGAGAGATATTGTTGATGTGAGCTATTAGAATCACAATGGACTGAGAGGGGGTGAATCAATCCTTAAAAACTTTAAACAATTTCATATTTTCTTACTTAAACTATAAACCATTCATTAACGTGTGCTCAAAACATCATATAACATACATTCAAATAACCATGAACAAGAGAGAGGACACCATAACACAAGATATAGTATGGGAACCCATCAATGGAAGAAAAAACCACTAAAAAAATTTATTATATTACTCAAATAAAATGTATTTAGTGAAGCACCAACTTCATAAGGAGCACTAACCCCTAGTTTAGTAGAGCACCAACCCCATAAGGAACACCAACCCCTAGTTTAGTGAAGCACCAACTCTAAAAGGAGGATAAAAACCCTAATATGATAAATCACCAAATAAACCACCTTTTAATGAAGATATCTGATGTCTTTTTCTCTAACAACTGATGGAGATCACATTCATCTCTCACACCTTCAAACCCTTTTTCCTCACTTGATACCTATCTCACTCTTTCATTTCACTTGTATTTCTCAAACCCTTTTTATTAAAATTCTAAACCTATTTCACACTTATTCATATCTAAACATTTCTTCATACATGTTACAAACACACACATTGGTCACACTTTCCCTCCTCTCTCAAATATTTAGTTCAAATTTGAACTCAAACTTCACTTTTATATAACTTTCTCATCTAAAAATCATAAACAATTTAGTCTGTCTCCCATAATTCGATAAAAATTAAACTTAAAAAATTCCCAACACATTCATTAAAACATTCACATTGGGGCCATATTGTCATCCATGCCCAAAACCACCAAACTTGCACAAAACAAGCTCAAAACCCCATCACCTAGATGAGATAAAACCAAAAATGCCAAAACCATGATTAAAGCTCAAAAATTCATCAAAAGTGTAATATGACATAAAAACATCATCCATGGTCATAATTATCTTTCAAAAATCAATTTATCATAACTAACACAAAAAGACTCATATCCTTCTCAAAACAATTGTTTCCATTACCTTGTCTATTCACCTTTGGGCCTCAAGACCACTCAAGAACAACTCAAATATGGAATGTAACCACTATATGGAATCCATGGATTTTATATAACATCCATGCATGTTATATCTCATGAAACATCCATATGTGTAAACCACATCTACTTTCCTCTTCACCAAATCAAGTTTCCTAGAAAGTAGTTTTACAAACTCAACTATTTTGCACCCTTTTTTGCCACTTTCAAGACCTCTAAATTCATTTAATAGGAAAAAATTCATCCTTCTTCACTCTCCAACTGATATAAAGCATCAAATAATCCATCTCATGCCTCATCTCACCTCATTCTTTTAGCCTAAAAAGTAAATCATGTCATGAAAACAAGAAACCTTCTTCTCTAAAAATCAACCTGGATGACCCATCAAATATCATCATAATATACAAACCATATACCATTGGAAATATCTCTAAATCCTATTTCTATAACATATCACATTTCCTTCCAACTCCAAGTGGAAGGCCTCCAACCAAGTCCATCTTTGAAAATTTCCCAAAACTACCTTATGACCAGTCTTCATAAATAAGGCCACATTTTTCATTTAGAATCACAACCATGATCTAAACCATTATGGAAATCAATTAAAATTCCCATACTAAAAAAATGTCCATTTATTTTGCAACTCCTTGGATAACCTTGTCCCAAACTGAACTTCTTCAGAAACTTACATTTTAGGTGGGGTCCACTCATCACCACATATTATACCATACTATTTATGGAAACCTAGAGGATTTCTATACATCATCTAATCATAATTCTAAAAATCAATTATGAAGAAAATATCTCATGTAATTTTTCTATCACTTTCAAGCTAGGGTTTCAAGCACACAAAAATTGTTTATCTTCTTAACATTTGTTCATAAAAATGTGATGATGAAATGACCTCATTATTTTTAAAACCTTCTTAACTCAATTTAAAAACATCCCTAAAATCCAAAAGGTCCCATGAAAATCACACAATTCATGGTGAGCATTAGAAGGTGGAATTGAGCTTGAAAACACCTTCTTCTTGATCTTGTTTCACCAAAAACAACTTAACTTGAAAAATATTCTTCAGAATGACTCCATTTTTTTCTCACACCTCTAGGAAACACCATGTGAATCATCTCCATCATCATCAATCATCAAAAATAGGTCTCCATTTTCTCATCCCATCTCATTTACATGACTATCCCTTTTTTGCATGGTTTAGGCTAGGTCAACTTGAACCAACATTGTAACTCATCATGAAACCTCTATAAAAGGTCCTAACATACCTTGAACAGCATTAATCACTCACCTACATGCATCCATGATCTCACATGGCTCTACAACTCATCCTCACGCATCCAAGCACCTAGACCTAGTCTACATGAGCACCTGAATCTTGGTCTTCACTTTTACCTACACCCTAAAACTCATGTGAGTGCCTAAAAATTCCCCAAAATGTTCTCTCATGCTGCTACCATGCTCCTCAAACCACCAAGCAACTCAAACCACCATGTTCCATCACCTAAAAAACTCCTGATTAGGCTTGTTAAAGCTCCAATCTTCTGGATCACCTCATGCCATCATGTCAACACCTAAAACACCATTTCTTCATCGAACTAAGCATCCTTTGACTCTACTCCATCATTCTCTTTTCATTAATGGGATTTTACATCAATGAAAACACCTAGAACTCAACATGCCAACAATCTCCCCCTTTGTCATTGATGGAAAACCTCCTAATCTTCTCCCCTTTTTACATTAATGAAAAAACATACATGTACTTGCATGATCTTCATCCTTTCTCAGCTTCACAAGGATCATCTCTTTGTTAGAAACATCAACCAAAAACTTCATACTAGCTCACAAACTAGTAAATTCTCCTAAAATTTTGATTTTACCTTCTTTCTAACCATGAAAACATTTATTATGTACATCCCCTAGAACTAAAAGAGAATATTCAACACCTATACATGCCAAAATAATGACTTAGGGGAAAACATCATACTTACCTTCTTTCTTGATCTTATCTCAACTTGTTTTTCAAGGCTCAATACTAGACTTATCTCCTTCATATTTTGACTTTACACAAATCTCTTTAGAACTAAGTTCCAAAACTATCCTTTTCAAAGTGCATTTTAGCCAATTTCACACACTCTAGAAGAACCATAACTCATAATTCCATTCTTTCTTATGAATCCTCTTAGATCCATATCATACCACTCTAGTAGAAAACACAAAACTAGGCTCCTTACCTTGTCACTTGTCATAAGAGAACTCAACCTTTCAACTCTACCCTAAACTCTATCTCAATGTTTTAGATCCTTCTTTACATAAAATTTTGAAATTATTTTCTTCAAGAAACCATTTATCTTTGAAATAATATATGAATGACATCATTCACCTCCTTACACCTTCTACACTTGAAAGACCTGACGGAAGAAGAAAATCATCTTCTTCTTGAGGGACGACAAGCCTTGTAGCTTCACATTTTGGAGTAAATCCTTACCACAAAATTACTAACAATTATGACACATTACTTAGGGCATCAAGATTGATACACCAGTTTATCACCTCTAGACTATCATTCAATTCTTATACATATTTCATATCAGATCACTAAACACCTGGTAGATATGTCAAAAAGCTTTCCTATCTAATTTAATGAATCACATACATAGGTATACCTTTTGTACTTCTTGAAATGCTGTGACAAATCACTTCAACTCTCTAAGACAACCTTGATATTATTTTTTTTAACATGACACATTTGATTTTGTTTTTGATGACACCTTGTTTACATCTGAATACATTCAAATATCCACATATACTTGATCAAAGACAAAATAAGCCCATATCAGATGATGTAAGATAACTTTCAAACATGTAGATGATTTTTTCATTATTCACTAAGTCTTATCTCATAGTCATATCTTCCTTATAGCATTTAATCATACTTTTTCTTCCTTTATATTTAAAATCTACCTTCATTACTATCTAAGACATATTATAAAATCATTTTAGATCATGGTAGTACATCATTTTACACTTCAACCAAACATTTACTTTGATTATCTTGATGAAATTGTCTCATTCACAACAGACCTTAAATATTTACATTTGAGTAAGGATACCCTTTAAACCATCTCATTATCCTTTGTACCTTCTATATCATATCCCAAACTTAAATGATGATCACACACAATTTATGAGATTTGATTTCTCTTCCTCTTATCTATCTCACATAGTCTACTAGCCCTATCTTAAGAGGAAATCACTTCATAACTTTTGATATATTCACTTTATCATTAGGAAAATTCACCTTATTTGAGTACCCATTTTCCCATTTTATACTCTCCATCAACCTTTGAAGAATGTTCTCTAAGAACTTTTCCTAGTTTTAAGATACCGCCATTGATTAGGTCTCGAAACCTCGTTTAGATTGTCAAGAAAATTGGATACCATACAATTTTAAAATCCCTAAAACTTTCAAATATATCTCCTCATCATGTTGAAGATCATATGATGAAAATTTTAATCATTTCATTCACTCCATCTCCTTTTATGATTATTTTTTCCAATAGGTTAGGGTTACTTCATCTCGGGAAGGACCGTTTTCAATATATTACTTATTTTATGATTTAAAGTCTTAAAAACAAAATTTTCTTCAACCACTTAAATGATTTCTCCTTTAGATGCATGAAACATTATGAAATACCACTCAAATTTTCTTTAATTCAAAATTTTCATTTACCAATTTCTCTATCTCTACCAACATCATTATATCAACATATTATAGTCTAAGCAACCATATCTTAATCAAAATGCATTATGGAATCCCTTGATTATTTAAGCTTTCAAACATACTCCTTTTGAATATTCCCAAAGATACTTGACCTATTAACCAACATCTTAATCTAGACTTGTATATTTGCATAATACAACCATTTTGTCACGTTTTTCACTCAAAATGAAAAAAGTCATCATGTTTTACTTAACACTACCTTCATATACACATGATCACATATAATTTTCACCTAGAATGAATTACAACCTTCATAACACACCACATAGCTTCCATCAGAGACACCAATGACATGACAACACTTCATGCTCAAACTAACAATGACAACTTGACCTCAGACTAGGACTCACTCTACCCTTTAGACAACTTGATGAACATATTTTGACATACATGACCAAAAAATCAAGAAACTTGATTAAGAACTTCTTTCAAGGTCACCACACTCCTTTTTACAAAATCATCATAACTTATATCAACCTTCTTCAATGAAAACTTATGACCAACAAGACAACAACTTGGATTTTTCTTAAATAGATCAACCACAAAACTCAAATGACAAACTTTGATACATACCTTGACATGATGACATGACATCCCTATTGTTACCCTTTCTTCATGACTTCTTGGAGTAGATGAGTTCCTTTTCTTGATCCCTTTCAAAAAAATTTGACCATTTAAGGTTTGTTAAGTGCTGAGATTACTCCCATAGCCTTTCCTTAGATACTCAAAGGTAGGTTTTGGTAGTGGATTTGTCAAGATATCAGATACTTCTTCCTTAGTAGATACATGCTCCAACTTGATGCATTTCTTGCTTACTTGGTCTCTCAAGAAGTGATACTTAATTGGGATGTGCTTTGTTTTAGAATGCAAAAATAGATTCTTGGACACACTAATTGCACTAGTACTATCACAAAAAATAGGTGTAGGCCCATCACACTTTACCTTGTAGTCTTCCAAGGTTTGTCTCATCCACATGACTTGAGCACAACATTGATGCAAAGTAACATACTCAACTTCACATGTTGAAAGAGCCATAAGAGATTGTTTCTTGCTTGACCAAGAAACAAGACATCCTCCAACAAAGAATGCACCACCACTAGTACTTCTCCTATCATCCATACTACCTTCCAATCAACATTAGAAAAGGCCCTTAAATCAAATTTTTCACTCCTTGGATACCACAAACCATATTCAATAGTCCCTTTAAGATATCTAAAATCATTTTTACTACTTGAATATGTGTCTCTTTAGGATCTTCTTGAAACCTTCCAAATATCTTAATAGCTTGCATAAGATCTGAGTCTTGAAGTAGTTACATATAGAAGGTTTCCAATCATGGATCTATATTCTGATTGATTCACTTTAGGGAATCATCTTCTTTACTTAGTTTACATCTATAACCATGGGAGTTCCAATAGGATTGCAATATTCCATTTGAAATCTTCTTCAACATCTCCTTGATGTACTTAGTTTGAGATATGAATATACCTTCTTTAGATTGATTTACTTGTAGTCCTAGGAATAAAAAACTCTCCAAGCATGGACATTTCAAATTATCTCTTCATAGCCTCTACAAATTCATGAGTCATGAGTTCATTACTTCCTCCAAATATGATATCATACACATACAACAACAATAAACAAATGATCTTCTTCCCTTTTGATATACAAGTTGTTATCAGCAACTCCTCTCTTGAAGCCTTGCTCAATCAAGTACTTATCAAGCCTTTCATACCAAGCCCTAAGGGCTTGCTTTAGGCCATAAAAATATCCTTTTCAATTTTCATACATAATATTTCTTATCAGTCAAGGAAAACCATCTTCTCCATGTAAACCTCTTCTTCTAAGTAACCATTCAAGAAGGTAGATTTTACATCCATTTGATAGACCTTAAATCCCTTAAACCCTGTATAGGCTAAGAATAATATGATGGCTTCCATTCTAGCTACAGGAGAAAAGGTTTCATCAAAATAAATTCCCTCAACTTGTGCATACCCCTTACAAACTAATCTATCCTTGTTTCTTGTGACTTCTCCATCCTCATTGAGTTTATTTCTAAACACCCATTTAGACCCAATAACATTCTTATCCTTTGGTCTAGGTACCAATTCCCAAGTCCTATTATTTTCAATCTAATCTAACTCTTCATTCATATATTTGATCCAAAATTCATATTTGCTTTCTTCTTCTACATTCTTAGGCTCAAATTTTGATAAAAAAAAAATTCTCTTGGTTTTTAAGACTTACCAATTTCCTTCTTGTAGTAACTCCAACATCTTTCTTTCCTAAGATCTAATTTTCAAGATGATCTCTCCTAATCTACCTTGATGGAGCCTTGGTGTCTTTCCTTTCTTCTTCATCATCTTCTCCTTCATTTACTTGAACAATTTCATCTTATCTTCTTCTTTAGGATCATTCACTTGAGATGTTTCCTTTGACTTGTGAATGGATCTCATAGGATAAGATTCATCAAATTTCACACTTGCACTTTCAACTATTGTTTTCAACATTTTTTTGTAGAAAATATAGGCTGAAATTATTGAAGAATAACCTAAAAATATACCTTCATCAGATCTGGAATCAAACTTACCTAGATTTTCTTCAGTCCTTTTGATGAAGCACCTACATCCAAAGACTCTAAAATGTTCCACATTGGTTGGTCTTCCTTTCCAAAGTTCATATGGAGTCTTGTCACTATTTACTCTTAGTTGACATTTGTTGAGAATGTAGACAATAGTACAAATTTCTTCCTTCCAAGTGCCAAGGTAATTTATATTATTTAGTATATTTTCCATCTCTTGAACAATCATGTTCTTCCTTTTAACCACTCCATTTTCTGAGGAGTTCTAGATACTGAAAATTCCTTTTGATGCCATGAACTCTACAAAACTCATCAAATGAATATGACAAAACTCACCTCCATTATCTAATCTAATACACTTGATATTTCCATTTTTCTCATTCTCAATGAGAGATTTAAATGACTTGAAAACATCAAAATCATCTAACTTTTTCTCAAGAAAGCAACCCAAGTATATCTAGTATAATCATCAATAAGAAGCATAAAATAGTAATCACCTAAAGTACTTTTAGTTCTCATAGCCCAAAAAGATTAGTGTGAATCATTTGTAGGGGACTAGTGGTGGAATCATGTTCATTGGTCTTAAACCTCCTTCTAGTTTGCTTTCCATGAAGACATGTTTTGCACAATGTATCCTCTGGTTTATTGATTTTTGGCATATTTCTCACACAATTGTTAGAGCTGATTTTGACAAGATTTCAAAGTTTACATGGCCTAATCTTCTATGCCACAACTAAATATCATTCATCTTACTCATAAAACAATTTTCTTTGTTGACTTCCTTCAAAATATACATGTTATTTTCAGTCCTCTTAGCCTTGGAAACCAGCTTACCTATTTCTCTTTTTCTAATTTTGTAACCCTTATCATCAAAAGATAAAACATACCCTTGTTTGCACATTTGAATTACACTGAGTAGATTTTTTTTATACCTTCAACATATAGAACATCCTTGGTGAGGGTTTTTCCATTATCCAAACTCAAATAACCTCTCCTATAATTTTATGGAAGAATTATCACCAAACCTAACAGATCCTGAAGCATTATTTCTTAAGGAGATAAACTTACTCTTGTCACTGTCATATGAGTTGAACACCCACTATCAATATACCATATCAAATTTTCATCTTGGCTATGAAAAGATTTTTGAGAAATTCCACACACTTCATTATTCTTCAATGTAGATGAGGATGATGCACATACTTCAAAAATATAATCCCATATATCAAACCCTAATGATTTCAAATAATCCCTCATTCTGATCATAGGAAGCATTTCAGCTTGCACTTGTCTATTATCCATGATAGTGCTTTAAAATATATCCTTTCAAGTGATTAAAATTTCTCCAAAATGACCTGCTCTGATGCCAATTTTGGAATCACAATGGACTGAGAGGGGGTGAATAAGTCCTTAAAAACTTTAAACAATTTCATATTTACTTACTTAAACCATAAACCAATCAACCATTCATTAATGTGTGCACAACATCATACAACATACATTCAAATAACCATGAACAAGAGAGAGAACACCATAACACAAGATATAAGTGGGAAACCCTCAAGGGGAAGAAAACCCATTGAAACTTCTGATTATATTACTCAAATCAAAATTATTTAGTGAAGCACCAACTTCACAAGGAGCACCAACCCCTAGTTTAGTAGAGCACCAACCCTATAAGGAGAACCAACCCTAGTTTAGTGAAGCACCAACTCCACAAGGAGGATATAACCCCATAAGATGATCAAGACACCCACTAAACCAACTTTTAATGAATATATATGATGTCTTATTACTACAACAACTGATTGAGATCACTTATTCATCTCACACACCTTTAAACCCTTGCTTCTTCAAATCGACATATATCATTCTTTCATGGACTTGTATTACATCAAACCCTTGCACACACAATCTCTAAAATTTCAAAACATCTTGAACACTCTTCAAATCATTGCCTTCATACTTGTTCACACACACACACATTGGTCACAATTTTACCCTCTTAAAGCAAATAGTTCAAATTTGAACTTAAAACCCTTCACTTTATACCATTTTACATCTCAAAACATAAATCAAGTAATTATACCTCATTTATTTAGAAAAATTTAACTTAAAAAAATCCCAATAAATTCATTAAAATTCACATTTGACCCATATAGGTCGGCCATGCCCAAAACCACCAAACATGCACAAAACTAGCTCAAAACCCCATCACCTAGATGAGCTAAAACCACAAATGTAAAAAACATGATTATTCAAGCCCTAAATTCATCAAAAATGTGTAATATACATATTAACATCATAAATGGTCGTTAATTATCTTACACCAATCAAATTTATCATAACTAACTCAAGAAGGCTCATATCCTTCTCAAAACAGTTGTTTCAACACCTTATCTTCACCTTTTGGCCTCAAGACCACTCAAAAACAACTCAAATATGAATGTAAACACTCTATAGAATATAAAATACTTTATATCACATACATACATGTTATAGCTCATGAAACATCCATATGTGCAAACCACACCTACTTTCCTCTTCACCAAATCAAGCTGCCCATAAAGTAGTTTTACTAACTTAACTAGTTTACACCCTTTCTACCACATATAAGACATAAAAAATGAATTTAATAAGAACAAAAATAATCCCTCTTCACTCTCCAATTAATATCAAACATGAATAATCCTTATCATGCCTCATTCACCTCAATCTTTCATCCTAAGCAATCATTTTGTCATGAAAACCATGAAGCTTTCTTCCTCACAAATGACCTAGGTGACACATAAAATATCATCATCATGATAAAAAATATATACCATTTTAAATATATATGAATCCTTTTTCCATAACATATCACATTTTGTTCCAACTCCAAGTGGAAGGCCTCTAACCAAGTCCATCTCTCGAAAACTTCCCGAAACTACCCCAAAACTGCCTTATGACCATTCATCATAAATAGGGAACACTTCTCCATTTATAATCATCACCATGAACTTAAACCATCATGAAATAAATAAAAAAATAACATTCTAAAAATAATTCAATTTATTTTGCAACTCTTTTGGACAACCTTATCCCAAACTAAAGTCTTTTTGGAAACTTGAATTTTCGAGTGTGGGGTCTACTCATCACCACATACTCTATCATACTCTTATAGAAATATGGAAGAGTTATATACATAATAAAATAATCCTTCTAGTACAACCAATCAATTATGGAAGTTTATGAAGTAAATATTTCCTACCACTTTCAAGCTAGGGTTTTAAACACACAAAAGTTGTTTAACTTCTTAACATTCGCTCATAAAAACTTGATGAGGAAATGACCTATTATCCAAAATAAGCCTTCTTGTGTTAGTTATTTACACATTTGGCAACTCCAAAATGATAGAATCAACTGGTTTCAGTAGTCCAAGCTTGAACATTCATGAGAAGGTTCCAAACAATGTCAACGGCTAGAGAAGAGGGATTATCTAACTATATGCAATTATCCCCTTAAAGAAGAGAAAGGGGAAGAAGGATTCAAAGGTATCCATCTCCACCAAATAGAACTCTATCAACTCCTCCACCTGTTAGACCTTTCATCCAATCAACGGGGTTCTCGGGCCAATCAGAATGGCACAACCCAATCCTTATATCAACTTTACTGGTAGCAGCCCAATTGCTCTCAATGCACAAAACCCAGTTCTAATTACAGCATTGAAGAACATCCCATACTTTACTAGAGAAAATAAGACCACTCTGGTGATCATGTCAAAGACATTGCTAATGTTTTTGTAATCCATGAGATTGTTGAGATGGAAATTCTTGTCAAATTCTGGCATATTCATTCAAAGGGAAAGCCTTGCAATGGTTCAAAATCCTTGAGGTAGGCTCTATCCAAAATTGGAACCGCTTATTCATAGCCCTCCATAACCAATTTGGAGAGAAAGAGGACAACTTGTCTCTATTGGAGCAATCGACAACTATCCAAAGAGCTCCCAATGGGAAACTAAAACCTTCAATTTCAGATTTTAAAGAACATGGAATAGAATTCCATTGGCGGTAAGGCCAACAGCTCAAGGTGCTTTCTTATACTTTCTCGGTTTTTAAATTCGACATTTCTATTTTGATCCAATCCATGAGAGATGTAACTCTACCCGCAGCCTACAACATCACCATTAGGGATAAGAATTGTTTGATCCAAGTTGGTAAACTTGCACCTAGGCCTCCTATGCCCTTATATCTAGAGTTTTGAAGCCCAAGTACTAGTCAAGCACCTACTTTAGCTCCTATTCCCACCCCTAGAAACCATAGTTCAAATGAAACTTCTACTTTATCCTCTAGTGCCTCAAATGAGCTCCAAGAAGTTATGAAACAATTACAAAATTTGGGCAATGATCTAGTTATGCTCAAGAGACAAGCAAGCTCAAAGTTTTAGGTTTTCTTATCAGCCTCAAACTCAGTGTAATAGAAAATCATATCATCCTAACAGATCACCCAACCTAACTACAAATAAAAATCAAGTAAGTCCTCCTACCAATAGACCATTTCAGCCCTATAACCCCAATGTTGCATCTACCTCTAAAACCTTAGTGCGGTGAAAAATAATATAGCTCAAGAGTATGACTGGTGTTTCCCATGCAATGAACCTCACAGCCAATCTATGTGCTTCAATGGTGCTTTGAACCAAGCCTTGATGGTGACAACTGGTGTAGAGAGTGAAGCGAGTCGAGAAACAAACCAACAACAAGGGACATCTCAACAAGATACAACTCCAAATGAGACTACACTTGTGAATTGGCAGGTTGAATATTTTTGTGGTATGAATCAAACACCTTCTCAAAGTGTAGCAGCTAACACATGGTCAAAGAAGAGGAATATTGGTGAAGGTAAGTCATTAGATCCAAGTGATTCACAACCTTCCATCACTCCACAAGGTGTTGGCAAGAAAAATGCAATTCCAAATGTGTAAGGACAGCCCAAGCCACCTTCTAGACCAGCTCAAATGTCAGTTGTTGTAGCCCATGTACAAGAAAAGAATTTGTAGACTAAAGGGCAGCAAAGATATGGTTCATCCCCATTTAACATAATTGAGAAAATGAAGAAGACCAATGTGAACATATCTATGTGGGAGTCACTATCCATCCCAGGACAAAGGGATCTATTACAAGCTGCCATGAAGAATTGGTCAACCTCAAATCAGCTAGCTCATATGCAAGAGAAGGTACTCACAAATGCTACTCAGCCTGAGGGGAATCATGGAGGACATCAAGGTAAAAATTTGAATCCCCCTTCATTCTATGTTTCATTGATCATTGGGGATAAACTAGTACATAATTGTATGATTGATTCTAGGGAAAGTAGTTATGTGATGCCCAAGCAAATATCTAATCATCTGGGCCTTCAATATGAAGTCATATCCAAGGGGGTGGTGTAATTAGATGGGACAACAATAACAACAGTTGGGGTAATTAAATATTTGAGCCTTACTTTACATGCATGCCCCAATGTCACTGTTTTGCAAGATGTGTCGGTGATAGATTTTCCACCACTCTTTGCCATATGTTTGTCAAGGGATTTCATAGCTAGAATTGGAGGCTACCTATCTGCTGATTGGTCACACATGCTATTTAGGACAAGGTATGGAGCCAAGGCCACAATCAAGTCCGAACCTATTGCAAACTTTCACATTGAGCCTCATACTCCAAGCCCAATCAATGCCAATTGTTCAGCGTTTGATCAAGAGGATTATCCAAGCACACATGAAGCTGACACCAAAGTTAGAAGCATTCCAGATTTGACTCTTGATGAATGGGCAAGCAAGGTACATGATTTTTATCCCTACAAGGAAATGGAGGAATCTGAACTAGGAGTCTATTACATGCATGAAGAAAATCAGCCTCTTCCTAGCATCACCAAGCTAGACCATAGAGATGACAATGAGGTATGGCAGTTGTTATTTGATGGATCAAGAAGTAGACAAGGTGCAGGAGGAGGAGCTATGCTTGTTTCACCTCAAGGAATTAAGTATTATTAAGATTTTATATTTTAGTTTTCATGTTCTAACAACATTCTGGATATGAGGATTTGATACATGGATTGCATTGGTCAAGGAAGAGAGGCATCAAAAACTTACAAATCTTTGGTGATAGTGAGTTGATTGTTAATCAAGTTAAAGGATAGCATGCTACCAAGAATGACCTACTCAAGAGTTATAAGAATAGGGTGTGGAATCTCATTGAGGATTTTAAGGGCTTTGGCATCAACTCCATCCCTAGGAAAGAGAACCAAGCTGTTGATAGGCTTGCAGTAGTTGGAGCAACTTTTGATGTTGTGGAGAGTATCAAAAGAGATAAAATGCAGCCAAACATCCATGTGATTGTGAGGCCATCAGTGCCAGAAAATAATGTAATTTGGTAAGTGTTTGAGAGTGACCAACAAATGACCAATTTCTTACAAGAGGAAGCTAAATTCTCAGCCAAAAATCAGGAAAATTTGGGACAGCAATACGGTGATCAAGTGGTACAGTTGACAACCAACAAACTGCCAAAAGGACTTGTGACTTTAGAGTCTATCTTCAATCCTAATGATAAATTTAGGAAGGAGAAAGCGAACATCCAAGTCAAGGGATAGGATTCATAGCCCATCTTAGTTAGAGAAGGCAAGTCACTTCAAATTGGTAAAGTGGGAACCGAGAAAGAAAGGTATGAATTCATGCAACATTGCCAAGAGTTCCTAGATGTATTTTCTTGGAGCTATGAAGACCCGAGAGGTTCAATCCCAAGCTATCTCAACACACAATTTAACTAGATCAAGTGCTAAGCCCATCAGAAAAAATAAGAGACTGGTCAATCCACACATTGAGCCTCTCATAAAGAATGAATTGAATAAGTTAATAGAGGAAAGTATCATATTCCTCATCAAGCATTCAAGCTAGGTTGCAAACTTGGTTCTAGTTAGAAAGAAGAGTGGAGAAATCAGGTTGTGTGTAGACTTTAGAGATTTGAACAGAGCATCCCTCAAGGATCACTACCCACTTCCTTCTATGGAGAATATTTTGCAAGTTGTTGCTGGCTCTGAGAGGTTTTCATTGCTAGATGGTTATTCAGGGTATAATCAGATCATGGTAAAGGAATATGATCAGTTCAAAACAGCCTTCACCACAAAATGGGGAACCTATGCATATAGAAAAATGCCATTTGGGTTTTCTAATTCGGAGCTACTTTCCAAAGGGCAATGGATATGGAATTCAAGGGATTGATCAAAAAATAGTGCTGATAAACCTAGATGATATTACTCTATTTTCTAAAAGTGCAGCAGACCATCTCTTTCATTTGAGACAAGTGTTCCAAATATGTAGAAGATTTGGAGTATCCTTGAATCCCAAAAAATGCATATTCCTAGCTCATGAAGGCAAACTCCTAGGCCACATTATTTCCAAAGAAGGTTTAGCAATCGATCTAGAGAGGGTTGAAGCAATAAGAGCACTGTCATTGCTAAGCCATAAGAAGGCTCTTCAAAGTTTCTTAGGAAGAATCAATTTTGTTCAAAGGTTTGTTCCAAACTTTGCAGCCCTTGTCAAGCCAATACCTATGATTTTGAAGAAAAGTGTGGAATTCAAATGTACATATTAAGGTAAGGCAAGTTTTGAGGCATTTGGCGGTGGTGATACAATTTCTACAATTTTAGTACAAAGCAAAATGAAGAAAATGTAGAGCATCCAATTGCCTTCTTTAGCCAAAGCTTAGAGGACTATGAAGTAAGGTATTCCTTCATTGAGAAGCATGTTCTTGCAGTGACTAGGAGCTTGAAGAAATGTAAGCATCTAGTTTCAAAAACAAGGTTCAATTGTTGGTTTCTCATGTGGGAGTTAAAGACTTCCTCCTTAACAAAGATCTAAATGAAAAACATGCGGCAGGTGAATTACTCGTGTCATGGAGTATGAAATTGAGATCAAAGTCACCAATTTGGTCCGAGGAAAGGGATTGTGTGAGAAATTGTCCTTGAGTCAACCAATTGAAGCAAGCAAAGAGAAGAATGTTGTTTTGGTGCTGCAAGACAACCAAGAACAAAGAGATGTTCAAGAAGAAAATGGTGGTGTGCTCACTCCTTGCTAGACCCAAGACATAATGCACTTCTTACAAATAGGCCTATGCCCTCCAGAGATGAAAAAGCCAAAAGAAGACACTTCAGATTGTAGGCTATTTTGTATGTACTTGTTGATGGCATCTTGTTCAAAAAAGATATCAATGGAGTGTTGTTGAGGTGCATTGGGACAAATCAGATTGAGAAAATGTTAGAAGAGTTCCATAATGGATCAGCTAGGGGTCATTTTTCTCCAAGAGTGATAGCTCTCAAGATCATGAAGGCTGGTTATTATTGGCCCAAAGTGTTTAGTGATTGTTATGCATGGATCAAGAGGTGCAAGAATTGTGCATTCTTCACAGGCAAAGAGAGGTTAGCACTTCCATTGCACCCAATCTCAGTTGACCAGCCATTCATGCAATGGGGTTTAGACTTCATTGGGGTCATTAATCCAAACTCAAACCAAGGGCACAAATGGATTCTAACAGCAACAGACTACTTCACCAAATGGACTGAGGTGGTGGCACTCAAAGAGGTAAATGAATCTAGCATTCTAGACTTCTATGAGGGGATAACAACCAGATTTGGTATACCTGCCACTATAATATCAGATAATGCATTGGCATTCATAGGATCAAAGGTAACTGAATGGGCTATTAGAAATGGGATCTATTTGAGCACTTCATCAAATTATTACCCTCAAGGTAATGGCCAAGCTGAGTCCACAAACAAGAATATATTAAGAATCATCAAGAGGAATCTTGATGAAAATCAGAGGACTTGGCACACTAAGCTCAAATCAGCTCTATGGGCTGATAGGATAACTCCCAAGAGATCCACAAGTAACTCTCCATTCAGACTTGTTTATGGGAAAGAGGCAGTCTTGCCTATATCAATTGAGTTTCCAACATTGGAACTCTTGAAGCAATTGGAATTGTTAGAGTGTGAGCCCATGGAGGTTAGATATGTCGAATTGATATAACTCCAAGAAATCGAGAGAGCATGCAGCCCAAACAATGGAAAAGTACCAATCATTGATCAAGAGAAGCTTTGATAGGAAAGCTAAGGCTAGAACTTTCCAAGTTGGAGATTTAGTGTTGAAATGGAATGTAGACCAAGAAAATCCAGAAAGGCATTCAAATTTTGATGCCATTTGGGGTGGCCCCTACATGGTCACAAAATGCAAAAACAATAATGCCTTCCAATTTTCTACATTGGATGGTGAGGAACTACTGATTCAGTTAATGGAATCCATCTAAAGCATTATTCTTTACTAAAAGGGAAACTTCTCACCTTGTACATATTAGCTTAGATTTTTTCATTCCTCCAAGTGCTTATGCACATTGTTTTTTTATAGCTTAGATTTACATTTCCTAAGTGCTTTGGCATAAGTTTTTGCCCCAAGGATGCATCTTTTGCAGATCATGTTCCAGGTCAAAGTGATTTTTCTACTCTCACAATCTTCATCTTAGAGATTTTCTAATGAATTGAGAGTAACAAGCAGTTGAGTTCATGAATCCATGCCTAATGGATGCTTCAATGTAGTTGGTAATTTCATCCAAAGTAGGTAGATGACCCCTCTGAGTCACAAAAGTGTTATCCAAAATAAGCCCATGCTTATTTTTGGCTAACTCCTCCTCCTTTTCCTTTGTTGGTACTTAAAATGAATTTTTGCATGCTTCAAGGACTCAAATTTTTTTGGGTATGATTCCATTAGATAGATAATTTTCTTACCTTTCTAGAAAGGTAAAAATTTCCTCCTAACTCCTTGTAATTTTCAAGTTATGGCTCAGCGGGGTTTGAAGGGGAAATTTTCCCTAGGCAGGCCCGCAGCCAATGAAATGATGCCACGTGTCATGGCGGAGCGGCGGGTGTCGGGAGGATTTATAATTTTTGGTGTTTGGTCAAAAGGCACAAAGGCAAATTTTGGCCCACAAGTCCGCGAAGGAGAATGAAGAAAATTTTTAAGGCCCCACACTAATAAGGATGCGCCACGTGTCATGGCAAAGCGGCGGGCGAAGGAAATTCAAGTTTTGGCCTTTTTTTCAAAATTTCTCAAAGGCAAAAAGGGAAGCACATCCTTGCCAAGCCAATAAAATGATGACATGTGTCATCGGCGGAGGTTGAGCCGGTGGTGGTTTTTTGGGAACTTTTCCCAAGCGGGTAAAAGGGAAAAATGTTTATTCGAGGCCCACGACCAAACCAAAGGGTTCCATGTGTCGGCGGAGGAGCGGGCGCAGAGGTTTTTGGGGAAATTTTCCCAATTTATAAAAAAGAGAAAAAAGGCAGGTCTTCGGCCCGCGATCCCATCAACGAATCAAAAGGTGCCACGTGTCTCGAGCCGACGGGGACGCGGAGATGTTATGGAAATGTTTTCAAAAGTGCAAAAAGTAAAATTTGGGCCCGTGTACCCATTTTCAAATCTGATTCACCACCATTTTTGACCTAATTTGTGCCTCAAAATTTGTGCCCCCTAATTTTTCCCTAAATCTTCAAATGGGCATATCTTTCAATCTAGAGATCAGATTTGGGTAAAATCATACTCATTGGAAAGATCTCGATTTCCTCTATGCATTAGAGGCATAAAAACAACATTTTTTGTAGGTTTCAATGGAGAAAATGTTAAAAATTATTTCATGCCTTTAATGTGTATCAGATTGCTTAGAACAAGTTGTTTTCTACTCGATCTGCCATGGTTACCTTCTTCCACATGCCAAGGATGGAGAATTAGCTCAATTTGATGGGGAAAACCCTAAAATGTCTTCTCACACCATAAATGCAAGATCAGATTACTTTGAAGACAACGTTTTATTCTATTTACTATTTTTGTTTCTCCAACATGCAAGGCAGAAACAAAGCTCGATTTGTGAGGGTTTGCAGGGTGATTTGAAAGGAATAATGGCGGGTGGTTGAGCCTAGAGATATGATTTAATTCCTCCTCTATTTTCTCTTCTTTGCTTGCTATAAATGGAAAGGATTCGATCCTTTGTTTTGTTGGATGTTTTTCTCTTGCAAGCTCTCATTTTCTCCTTAGCAGGTGGATTTGAAGGAGTTTCAGACCTCTCATACATGTTGTAGCACATATTTTTGCCTCCTTGCCATTGTAATGCATCGTATTAAAAACTAGGAATGATAATACATGCTCTGTGAATGATTTTTCAATCCTTTCATGTGTTATTATTATCTTCTGATCCTTCATTATATCTTGGCAATCTGTGCATGTTCTGTGTTACATTCTTATGATCTGTGTTTATTTGCAAAATAGAAGTCCATCACTCCTTTGGTGTATCACTATTTTAGCTTAGTTTTGTTTCCTTTTGCATCTTTTAACTCTATCTCCTTGGAATCTAGAGTAGGATCTAGCATTGAACCTCTATAAAATTCATGCATACATCTAAACAGAGGGGTAAGAACCAGCTTTCTTTGGAGAGTTTTCTCACCTTGCAAGGTCCCACACCTTAGAGAAAACTCAATGTTGTGCTTTCACACCAAATTGACCATTTGTCTACAACGAGATCTAACGATCGATTTGGGGTGCTATGAATTTTCACTAACATGACCTCAGTATTTTTTGAAAACATCTTACTTCATTGAAAAATCATCCCGAAATCCAAAAATTCCCTTGTAAAGTACACAATTCAAGATGAGCACCGGAAGGTGCAATTCGAGTTGGAAATCACCTTCTTCTTGACCTTGTTTTACCAAAAACACTTAACCTATAAAATAGTCTTCATAATGACCCCAATTTTTTCTCACACCTCTAAGACACCCTTGTGCATCATATCCAATCATCATCATATCTCAAATATTTCTCGTATTCTCATCCCATCTCATTTGCATGACTAGCCCTTGGGGTTTTGCATGGTTTAGGCTAGGGTCAACTAAACCAAAACTATAACTCATTATGAAACATCTAAAAAATTTCCTAACAACCTTAATATATAATTAATTAGTCACCTACATGCATCCATGAGCTCACATGGCTCTATAATTCATCCTCATGCCTCCAAGCACCTAGACTTGGTCTAGATGAGCACCTAAATCTTGGTCTTCAACCTGTACCTGCACCCTAAAAATCATGTGAGTGCCTAAACACTCCCAAAACATTCTCTCCATAATGCTATGATGTACCTCAAACAACCATGCTCCATCACCTAGACAAACTAGGTCACCTGATTAGGCTTGCTAAAGCAAGCCAATCTCATTAGATCACCTCATGCCATCATCTCAACACCTAAAACACCATTTCAACATCCTAATGAGCATAATTTTACTCTTATACATCATTATCTTTGTCATTAATGGGATTTTACATCAATGATAACACCTAGGACTCAACATGCCAACATGAACATTTAAAACTTGCACTTTCCAAATACAAGAGTTTGAAAACCACTTTTTCAAATGCAAGTACCAATTCTTAAAATTTTGTACCTCACACTTCATTTAAAATCAACTTTCATTTCAAAAAGTGATAGAAAGGGTAAAATAAATTCAAAGGTTAGAAACATTCAATTTCACCAATTATAAAGAACGAGTGAATCCTACTTGTGATTACACATGACATTCCATATTTTATACATATGGTATTTCACATGTCATACACGTGGTTTCAAGGTCCCAAAAGTATATTTAAAATTGGTGGTTATGATTAAGCATAGTTTTCATAGGTGTAAGGTCCACATTCAAAAGGATAGTCATTTAAAAAAAAAAAAGTGTTCCCTAGGGTGAAAAACATCAACTCATACATTTTGTGCAATTAATACAAAGTATGTCATTTTAGATGAAATCTTTTCTAAATTAAAATAACATTGTGTTAACTCGAGGAAATTCATTCAAGCCTTCAAATTTAAATATTTCTTGTGAATATTTAATCCCATTTTTGTCTTTTTTAAGAAAATTGTTTTAAGGAATCATTCTATCATTTGAAAGTTATTATCTTAAGTCATGGTGGAAGAGCTAGTACCTTTGAATGTAGATGCATTCTTGTGTTCCTATGTAGACACCAGGGTGATACATGATAATGTGTTTGAATAAACTTCACTTGACCATGAATTTCAACATTATTCACCCATTTTATTGATAATCCAGACAGAGATACTCAACACAAACTTCATAGATGAAGCATGGGTTTTGGCCGATCAAGCTCAAAGGGTCGTAGACATCAAGGAATTAAAGAGGGCTAGCCTCCATTTATTTGTAGCCAAAAATGATGTATTCTTATGTGTATAATCTCTCCCTTTCCTTCTTATTCATGCAAAGGCTAATAATTCAGCTCTATTTTCCCAATCTAAAACAAATAGATTAGATTTATTTGTTGGGTATGCCTTGAAATATTATTATAGACTTCCAGACTCGACACTCTCTATAATCCAACCACAATTGAATCTTGTATGGAAAATTGACAAGTAAGGTTCATTTTACAAAATTGGGCCAGGGACTCAATTGATAATATGGATGATCCTCACCTAAATGAAATCCTTATTCAAAAGTTCGGACACTGGGGTCTTTGTAGGCATGTTCCTGATGAATAAATTGTATAGAAATTTTTCCATTTCAAAGTTTTATGTGGCGGATTCCCTTACTTGCAATGATCATAGATGATTAAAAAAATCCTTTTGTATGGAAATAGGTCACTTCTAACCTAGTTTCCCAAATAACTAACTTTTTAGATCACAAGAATCCTTTTTCATGACCTCCTATTTATTCGATGCATTTTGTGGAGTCATCCATTGTCTTAAATTTTGTGACCCATGGTCCCCATAATACATATTGTAAGTGAATGAGTTGTATTCAAATTTATATTCCCATAGATTTAGGGAAAACATTGAGGACATTTTCACTTCCTTTTACCCCAACCTCTACAAAGAAATGCATGAAATAACTATGCCCATAATTTCGAGAACGTCCTTGCATCAATCATACAAATGGGGGATGCCTTATTCTATCTAGATTACACAGTGATTTGATTGAGGGGATACTTACACCACCATTAAAAATTCAATACTATGTACTTACAAAATTAAATGAACATGAATTCCCTATCAAAACTGTAATGGCATAGAAGGGAAGTGTAAGGATTAGAAAATGAGGCCTCACCCTCCCCTATCACCAGTGGGATGTAGAGAGTTCAAGAGGATGCTTGATCTTAAATTTGTAACAACCCACCATAATTCCTTCCATTTTCCCCATCACCCCTTAAGGCAATTTGACCCAAGAAAAGAGTGGAAGAACATTTACTGATCACTTAAATGGAAAATCAGTATATCATATGCCCATGAGGCTAACATTAATGACTTGGTATGGATTACCCAAACAGATGATAACCTTATTCAACAAAATATGAATATGACAATGGTATTTCCTCCCCCAAAATGAGAAATTAAAAAGGAATTCACAAAGAGAATGGCACTTGGTTATTTAGAACCTCTAAGGCAGTCCCAACCACAACTTCTCTAACTCCTCTCTCGGGACCAATAGAGATAGATGCTATCAAGGAACTCCAGAATTCATTATTTGGCCTACTCAAGGGCATACTTTGGTTTCATGTGATTTGAATTCTTCATATGATGAGGATACACAAGTAGAGGATCCAACGGAATAATCACAAGCTGAAATATCTCAAATGGACCTTACAAGTATTCCTTCGCTAAGCCTTAGTAAGACGAGTTGAACAAGAAATGATCAATCGTAGAGAGAAAATAGATTAGGTAGCTTATGAGGAATGATTAATAAACATTAATTTTAATCCTAAGACAGTGACCTTAAAATGTGTAACAAGGACGAAAATTTCTACACAGCAAGTCATCCTTGGGCATGAGACATCTAAGGACCTCTTCGCTTCACCAAGAGAAATAAGGTAAAGGGTTACCAAGCTGCATGATATGAGGAGGATCGCGTATCCTACATTAAGGCCTCAATAGAATTAGAAATAGAACTGGTAAGAAGAATTTAATGCAAAAATAAAGAACTTGAAAATCAAGCCAAGGCCACTATTCCTAAGGGTATTTCCTCGGATGTAGAAGAGGCCCTACTCGGCTTGTATGATGTGATAAAAGAGAGCATTAGTGCCAAAATAAATAACACACTTTTTCTAAAAAGATATATTTAGTGATTTAAATGATGGGAATGATGTAAAATATGTTGAGAGTTATGTCTGGGCATGCCATTGATGAAGGCATATGTAGTAACCCTTTCATAGTCACCATAAAAGATATTAGTGTATGCCAAACATATGTCGCTTATACAAAATAGTCCTTGAAATAATGGGTTGATAAAATGACAAAACTTTCTCCTCACTTTAATGATGTAATTTTAACATGAATTCAAATGTTTTCCTAAGAATTCATCATAGGGGCATGTAAGGAAGACCAAGAATTAGTGCCCATGGCAGAATTTTTGGATTGCTCAATCAATTCTTAGAAAAAAATTGAAAAGAATATAGCAGAGGCAAATGAGGTAGAAGCATCCCAAGTCATTAATATTTTTACTCAGACTAGGTAAAAGGTCCAATAATAAAAGCATTGAAGGAGATCATGGTAAAATTCATAACCTTACTCAAAATCATGTTGGACAAGGCTCCTAGAATCTTCGAGGAAGCCTATTATTATTGATATCATAAAGTTGGACAAGAATTAAAAAAATTAGAGAGGCTTTAATTTCCATAGGGAAGGAACCAGCTCTAGATGATCAAGGTCAAGAGGGACCTATATGAGTAGGACAAATTCAAATGGGCCCCGTAGTTAAGTAAGAGCATTAATGATTCTTATGATATTTTGTTTTTAGTAACATGATGGCTTACCAACTAAAATTAGTTATTATATTTCTTGAATGGCCAACTGTTTTTCAAATCCCTTGATCTTTTTTAATCATTATTTGAACTAGGTGGTAAAGGAAGGCCCTAATATTGTATATACATATCTACCCCCATTCTAAAAAGGGGGGGAATGTCATTTTGATAAATGAATGCAAGTTAGGTTAAAGTGATCTCATGCAAGATGAATTTTTTTGATTTACAATTTTCCATTCCCACTTTAGACATTATGTGTTTATAATATTCAATTTTGATGTATCATAAGTTAGCTTTCTTTTAGTAATTTGTTTAAATTGTGCATTTAAAATTTTAGATTCAATTACTATAGTCTTTTGTAGGTTAATTTCATCATTTAAATGTGAATTCAATAATTGATATGGTGAATTTGGTTTACGTTTTGATTCCTTTGAATTTATGCATCAGTAACATTAAAATTTGAGTGGTAACTGAGTTTTATGTTGTTGGTTTCACAAGGAAAGAACACTATTTCTATAATCATGCACTAACACTCTTAAATATATTTGTCTCAGTAGATTCATTTTCTCTCTTCCCTTTTTTTTCTTTTTGGTTTATTTGAGCACTACCCTTAGATTAATTTAGTTTTAAAGAAGATTTTCAAAGATAAATTAGGTGAAAAATTACAGGAGTGGTACTAGAAGGACTAAAAATCAACAAACATCCTTATTATTGGTTTAAATAACTAATACCCTATAAATCATGAACTGAATCACAATTTAAGTGATCCTAAAATCAGTAGGATGTAATATTCTATCATTTCTCTCCATTGTACCATTTCTTGAGTTAACATGAGAAAAATTTGGCACTAGAAGGAGGGACCAAGAAATTATAAATTATAATCAATTTTTGGCACACTCATTGTTATTATAGTTTACATACGTTGTTAAAAATATTCTTGTGCTTGATCATTAACATTGTGCATTTACATTAGATTTACCAATAATTATGACTACGTCCCACTCGATACTAGTTTATCTAATATTTCTTTAGATAATCACAGGAAACCATGCTTAGATTGAGAGAAATCCAAAAGTTCTAAGGCCTTTCTAAATCCTACTCAAATTAATAACACGTCAAGTTAGGGATAATTTTAAGAGGCCACTAGTAAAATAGAGGTGGAAACTCCTGAAAGATATCTTGGAACCACTTTCATCACATAGGTGAAATTTTCATAAAGAATTTTTGTTGCAAATGTGAATGTCCATGGGTGTGTGAAAGCTTCTTATCGTAAAACAGTAAGATTATTGTCGTATGGAAGGAAGCTTCTTGTCACATGACAACAAGTTTTTTGTCATGTGAGTTAAATTTTTGTCACATGATAGCAAGTTCATTGTCACATTCCTTTAATCTTTTGATGTCATGCACCTTTTAACCTTTTGTTTTATCGCATCCCTATCCTTTCTTGTCATGTGTCCCTGAACCATTACCCTAACACTTAACCCTGAACCATTTTCTTATAAATACCCCCTCCCACACTCATTTCTCACAATTCTCAACTTATTTTCCACAATTCTCACAAGTCGTGTAGGTTTCCTATTTCATTATTTCAACGCAATTTACAAACCGATTATAGGTTTTTGTCACAAAATCATGGTAGCTCAAACCACTCATGCCCTACCCAAGATCCATTACAAGAACATAATGTTATGGTAGATTAATTTCATCTTATAGTTAATTAAAGTGTACAAGGATTGGGTCCAATATTATGAGTTCGAAGGACTTGTTAACATGCCACAGTTTGAGATAGATGTCCAAGTCCTGAACTACCTCCTTTCATCATACAATCCAACAAGTAGACAATTTCATGTGAGTTTTCTATACTACACATTTAAATTCAGTGTTGATCCTCAAGATATTCATCGATTGTCATGTCTTCCTTTCAAAAATTGTGACATTGTTACAACCAAAACCACTCTATTTAAAGATGATAAGATTTCCCTCGATCCCTATTTCATTTTCCAAGTAGATGGTACATGTTGTAATTTTTTTGAATTTATCAATTTTATTTTGATATAAATTCTACTTAATTTTTATTCACTAATGATTTTTTTGTAGCAAATCAAGACGAGTAGTCGATGTACAAAGAGTCAAAAAAATTCTTCATACCATGATCACATTTTTTCAATCCAAAATTATTTTACATGGTAGGCAAGAAAATGTTCCTCTTTGGGTTGTTGCATAAATTATCGCAACCATCTAAAAGGCAAAAATTATTGGTGCACATTCTTATCAAATAGGATAAAGCTTGATCTTGCCAATTTTCGAGTTGCTGAAAACCCTAGTTTTTCTTCTACAAACTATATCCTTACTCTTTATTTCAATTCATATTATAATTTACAAGATGAACCCACTCCTACTTGCATGAACCAAAAGTTAAAGAAATTTTCCATTTCAATTGAATAACAACATGTTAGTAAATTATACAACTATTACAAATTAGTTTTCGATGTTTATCTGATTACTCACTTTTTTGTTTGATTACCTTATCTAGGAAAAAAATGACCTCCATTCCACAAAGAACAACAACATCAAGAGGAAGAGGTCAACAAAGATGTCAAAGCATCATGAGATTCACGATCGACATGGATACTCAATCATAACCTCATCAAATTTAATTATTAATATGACAGAGATGTAATACCACTAGCATTAATCATGTCACTAACATTATTGATTTTTTTACATTTTAATATTTTTCATATTCATTTACTATTTACCATTTTACAAGGACTTTGAACTACCCTCCTTTACATCCTGAACAACCATTATCACCCACACAATTAGTTCATTTGTAGCCATCTATTCAATCGTTACAACCTGTTCCACCACCACTCTCATCACCCGCACAATCATTTTCACTGCAACCACCACAGTTTAGCAAGGTATAAAATTGTTACTTTTTGTAATTTTTAAGAATTTTTATATAACTTAGTAATGTTTTTGTTTTTGAAAGTACATGTGTCTCTATTAATTCAAGTGATGTCACCTCCACCACCACCATTCGACTTTGACTTCTAACAAGAGTAAAAAAACCATTCGTAAATGCATGACACTTCCAGGGCCCAAAGGTGGGACACTCAACATTGCATCTGAATTTCGCAATCTCTCTTTTGTTGGCATGTCTAGTACAAAAGGAAAATGTGTTTTAAGTCAAATTTCTTTGGATGAAGATTATTTGGGCATTGATATCAAAGACCCGACAAGGTTATTTTGATATGCATGATAAGATTAAGGGCACACATGTATGTTTCAAGGTATTTATTTTAACATTCTTCTATATCAAATTTTTGTCCATTTTAATTTTTTAATCACTTTTAATATATATATTTAACACATAAATAGGTTCGAAAGCACAAAAAAAAGATGAGGCATTTTAGATATACGAAGCCCCAAAGTTTGATCCTTCAACCACTCATCCTATCCATCCTCTCTAGAAAATGACCACTAAATACATTTTATTTGGATAGCTTGATTGGTAATGAATTTGATTCCCATATCAAAGAAGCTATTGTGCCTAGTATAAATCAGCTAAAAGAGTGGGAGATAAGGGCCAAAGCATTAATTAATGAGATAAATATTTTTCATAATCACAAAGAAGAGGTATACTTTATATGATATTGTTCAGAATCATCTAGCTAAGATTGATATCTTATTGAACCAAGCATAAACTAGAAACATGACATATAATAATAACTATCAAGACAATATTTTAGATTTCATTTTAAGTTGATTAGAGAATATTAATATTGAATCCCAAGAATATTACAACAAATGGTCGAAGGATAAAGATCGGTGGTGTTGGGTTTTAGATTTGTACTTTGAATGAAACCACAGTCAAGGGACAAGCAAGTCCCTCCTCTTTAATGGGAGAGGTTCCCTTATTGAAAGTAGGGGAAAGACCTATGTACAAGTGCATAGTATTTCATTTAATGGTGGTTTCCCAATATCCTGAAATGTGTTTGAAGCCTCAAAAGTTATCAATACATGAGGATTGAAGACTTTGAAGAGAGGAGGGAGGAAGAAGAAGACAATACTTTCAGGGAAAAGAGATGGCAGAGAAAACCCGTATATGTATTGAGCAAATGAGATATAGAATAGAATCATTCACATTTATAACAGGCATAATCCATAGACTCAAAGTTCTTAAGATTGTATAAACTAGAACACAAAGTTTCTAAGCATGCAAGGATTAAATGATTCACAAATCAAAACCAAAAAGAAAGAGAAAGAAGAAGAAAAGGGGAAAACCTTTGTATTGATTTCTTCTAATTCAAAATTATAGTTCAAGAATCATCAAAATTCCAACCCATACAATGGCTTTGAGAGCCCATAATATAGCTCACAAGAGACAGCTACAACTTCCTAAAATATATAAAAGAACTTCCTAGTCACCTAGGAATTGAGCAACTTAAGATACTACCCACTATAAGGAAGTTGGGAGGATCCATCCATGTAATCCAAATAAAAATATTTTTCTCCAAAGAAATGTCGATTCTAAAAGGACCAAGCCAAAGAGAATCAAACTTACCATGGCTTCCTTGTGGCTCATGTCTTTTGTCCCAAAGAATCACACTATCTCCCATTTGGAAGACTTTACATTTAGTTTTCTTGTAAAACAAATCCTTCACTTTCAAACCGATGATTTTTTATCCTGTCCACCACTTGCAATCTTTCTTCATCGAGCTTCTGAAGGTACAAAATTCTCTTATCCAAAGAGTCACTGAAACTTGAATCTTCAATGGTTTTCATCAAATGCAAGGCTAGAAATTCCACCATGACTGGTAGTTGAGCTTCTACACCATACACCACTTGGAAAGGGGACATTCCAATTTCTCTCTTGGGCGTAATTCTATCAGCCCAAAGTGCATCATATAGCCTCTTATGCCAATTCCTCTAAGAATCATTTACAAGCTTTCTAACTATAGTTACCAAATTCTTGTTTGTCAATTCTACCTGTCCATTCCCTTGGGGGTAGTAATCTGAAGAGTGAGAAAGGGAGATCCCATATCCATATCAAAAGTCCATCATCTCATAGAGAAGAAAAGTTAGAAGAATTTTCCATCACAATCTTGTTTGGGATCCCAAACCTAATCAATATGTTTTCCTTAATGAAGTTGCAAACTACCTCAGAGGTAGTGCTCTTGACTGGGATGGCTTCCACCCACTTGGTGAAGTAATCTATGGTAGTCAACACATGAGTATGTCTAGCACTGGAAGATGGATTGAGTTCTCCAATGAAGTCTAAACCCCATTGTTGAAATGGCTCTTCAATCACTACTGAGCTTGAGAGGAAAAGCAGCCAACTTAGGTCTTCCAACAAACGTTTGGCATGCTTCACATTTACCAACCCATTTTGATGCATCTCTGAATAGAGTGGGCCAATAATAACTAGCACAAAGTATTTTATGAGTTGTTACAGTAGAGGAGAAATGACCTCCACAAGCCTGGTCATGAAAAGTAGAGAACAACTTCTTTTGTTGTTCCTTGTCTACACACTTCAAAAACCTTCCATCTATGCCTCATTTGAACAAAGCATTTTCCCATAGCACATATTATGCAGACCTCAGTTTGATGGCTCTATTATCTTTGGAACTCAAGTGAGATGGAAATTATCTATAGATTAGAAAGTGAGCAATGTCAAGCATACCATACATCTGTCGAGTTGAGGAACAAAACAACATGGGCATCAACCTCATCTTTAGATAACTCCTTGGCATCTCCCTCAGCAATGAGTTCACACAGGCCCTTACCCCGAACTAGCTTTGTTGGCCTGATATCAAGATCATACTCTTACACTTTTTCAACCCAATTACTCTCTTAGTTCTAAATTCTTGCCAAGTAATAATGGATTTGATTGTTGTATCGTGCACAACAACCACAAAATGGGAATTAAGAATGTAAAACCTAAACTGCTTAACATCTTTGACAACTACAAAATAATGTTTCTCCATAATTGTGTACTTCAGCTCATGATTTTTCAAGACATAACTCATAAATGTAATTGGGATCTCGTGATGTTCGGTATTCTTTCCAAGCTAACAATAGAAATGAAGGTATTTTCGGTGGCATAATAATAGATAATGAAATCTCTGTTAAAGTATGGGCACACCAAGGTTGGAGTCTTTATAATAGCCTATTTAATGTCTTCAAATGATTTCTTCCCTTGCATCATGTGAGCAATGCTCATAATAAGTTACGAAAAATCGGGGATGAATCTTATGAGAAATTGGTCCTACCAAAGAAAGAATGGACACCTTTCTTACTTAATGGAAGATGAATTTATTGGATTTCTGAACTCTTTCCGAGATCAATCTTAATTCCTTCCTTTGAAACAACGTGTCCCAATTCCTTTCATACGTGACACAAAGCACAGAGTTCTTAGGATTTAAAGAAATCTTGTGCTCTCTACACTTCTGCAATATTGTTTCAAGGTGTTGGATGTGATCTTTTCTTGCTTTAGAAAACACTATCAAGTCATCCAAATACATAACAATGCATTTCCCTTTCAAACTGCCAAAATCCAAGTCCATGGCCCTCTGGAAAGTAGCACCAACATTGATGAGACCAAATGGCATCCTTTTGTATGCAAAGGTGCCCCAAGGAGTAGTAAAGGTAGTCTTGTGTTGATCAATAGTATTCACCTCTACTTGATTGTACCTCGAGAATCCATCTAACATATATAGCATCTTCGAGCCTATAACAGCTTGTAAAACTTGGTCCATCATGGGGAGAGGGTAGTTTTCCTTCAAAGAACCCTAATTTAGATTTCTGAAGTCCACACAGATCCAGATCTCACCATTCTTCTTCCTGATAGGCACTATATTAGCAATCCACGTTGAATGGTGGATGGGGAAGATGATCTTAGCCTTCAAAATCTTTTGTATTTCTTGTAAAATTGTATCAACTATCTTTGGATTATATTTCCTTTGCTTCTGTTTGAAAGGTTTGATCCTAGGCTTAAGAGGAATGAAATGTTGCATTTCTTTAGGTTGAAAATCCTTAAGATCATCATAAGAGTAAGCTAGAACATCAACATACCTCTTCAACAAATTCACCACATTCTTTTTCTCTTCCGAGTGCAGCATTTTCTAATTTTTACCATTTTAGGATCATCAAGACTCCCAAAATTCACTTTCTCAGTCTCAACAGATTGTCAGACTCCTTGGGAAACTTTAGACTTCATATATCTATCATCTTTTATCAAAATATCCTCTAAACTCACCAGCCCTTTAGGGATTTTTTTGCATTTCATTTTGATGCATCCATCTTGATCCATCTCTTCTTTGACACCCTCTTCATTTGAGGACACACTCTCTAGGTAGATTGTCACTTCCTTCAAAGTACATCTAATCAAAATTGTCTCTGAGCTCCATGAAAGAAATCAAATCTGGTCATCATTAAAAACTTGCCAATTATTTACATTTTTAGGCACAGTGGGTCTATGGATCATCTCAATGGTGAATTTTTCTTGAGGAAAATCAGGATGAGGAATTAACAAGGACCCCAAAACAACTAGAGATTTAGCCCTAGTGTTCCTTTCCCTTGGCACAACTTCAATGGAAAAAGCATCAAGGAATTCAATGGAATCCCAGACCAAATTCCTATAGTGTTTCAACCTTCTGTTCTTTACCTGATAAAGGTCTCTAACTTGTTTTACAATTAGCTCTGCATCTCCACAAGTCAAGAAGGTTCTTCACTCCCATTTTCTTCACCATACTCAACCCAAGAATGAGGGCCTCATACTCAGCAATATTATTGGTATTTTCAAACTGAAAATTGAAGGAGAAAGGATGAACCTAACCCTCGGGAGAAATGAGAGCTACACACTAGACTCTAGAAACAGCTAAAGAATAGCTCCCATCAACCTACAAAGTCCACACACCATTAGGGTCACACAACACTCCCTTTGGAAAACTTATCTCCTCTTGTGACATGATCATGTAGTTCCCATGCCCAATGTCTTCATACAATATTTGTGCTTTAGGATCATCTATCTTTTGCACAATATACTCTACTTGTTTCTCAGGAAACAACTTCTTCATCTTCCCATTGATAAGGATTAAGGCATGTGACCAATCCATTTGTATTTCCCCCTACCTCCTTACAGAAATTTCTACTCAGCAACAACCCATATGAAGGAGGAATATCAGCTACCAAAATGGTGGCTAAGACCCTTTTCTCTGGAAAAGTAGCAAAAGCTACTTGTGCATCTTTAATTCTGCCAACAAAGGTACTTTCTTACTTTCCATGGAATAACAAGAGCCATAAGTGTAGGTTAGGGTTAGACCCAAAGCATGGGCCACTTTTATAGGCATTACATTATCTAAATCTCCTGAATCTATGACACAATTATTGAGTTTATGGCCAGCTATGAGAAGGGTCACATAGAATGGTTCAATTTTCTCATTAGGGGATGTGACTGTAGCCACAAGGCTTGATTGAGGTGAGGAAGAGGGAGTGGGTAAAAGGCCTTTGGAAGAATGGGCTGGGGTTCTAGATTTGGAATTTACAAAGTTAACCATTTTGGCAAAGGCTTTAGGATGGGTTTGATAGAATTTTGCTTTAGAAATCTGAATCTTGGTCTTCTTAAGGATGTCTATAATATCAAAAGATCCAGATGTGGATGGAGAATCACTACTAGGAGTAGGAGGAGCATTGATCTATCAACATTATCATTTGTTAGAAAATAATTCCTAGAAGCGAAGTAGAGGAAGAAGGACTAGCAGAGCTCATCTTTCGAGTGGAAGTAGTAGGAATAAGAACTCCTCTTTTGCAACCACTAGGATGGTAATGGGGTACTCCTTAGATCATTTAGTAGATTGCACCACTTTTTCCTTTTGTTGGTATAATCCCAGGTCATAACAGCATATGACTCTTTGTTCATGTCAACCACTACATCATCATCATCATCTTCATCATATACACCTTCGGTGGTGAGGAAATGAACCCAATAATCACCGGGCTCCTCTATATCTTCATCACTTCCCTTCTTGTTCATCATAGAGTCCATTTTCTTCCTCATCATTAGGCTCAAGAACCTCACAAGTAGCATTGAAAGGCACCTTGAGGGGTGGACCTTCAATGGCAAATTTAGTCTAAGGAGAAGGCAGGTGGTTCCTAGGCTGAAAATTCTTCCTTGGAACATCTTGATATGGAGCATGTTGAGCCAATTGTTTCTTGATGGCAATAAGGTCATTAGCAAGATTTTACACCAACTGATCTACATTACCTCCAGGAGAAGGAGAAGAATAGGATGCTTTGGATTTGAAAGACTCCTTTTTAACTTACCAGACATGATCAAGTCATCTTCCACACTTTGTGACCAATCTCGATCGGCATCTAAATTTGCAAGATTTACTCTCCTCGAGGCATAACTTACTTCTGGAAATTAAGCATTCAAGAAGAAACACTTCTAAATCTGATCAATAGGTCTAGTATTTTGTGGAATATTTTTAATCAACTTGTTGAACTTGGCCACAAATTATCTCATAGGCTCATGTGACTCCTTCTTGATTTGAGAAATATGAGCTAGTAAAGCATGCACATCTTCAACATGTTTGAAATGTTGCTCAAATTGAGTTGTCATAGTATCCCAATCAATGATGGTCCTAGCAAGAAGATGGTAAAACCAATCTGCAACATTTTCTTACAAGGTCTCCATAAACAACCTAACAGAGACATCTTCATGTTCAACTCCCAGGACCCCACATGTAACAGTGAAGGCTGCAATGTGTTCATCAAGGTGTACTTTTCCATCACCTCTAAATTTGGGAAAATTCTTCATGTTACCCCTAGGTAACTCATGCAATGGTTGAGGAAGAGCTAGAGGCCCAACTCTTTGTCCCCAAGGCCGAGGTGCTTCCATCCTTAGAAATATTTCTTGAAGTGGAACTGAGACACCAACAAGAATTAGGGCATGGAGATTAGGGCTAAGTTGGGCTTGAGGAATGCTACTACCAGAAGCTATATCTACAACAAGAGGTGTGCTTGTGGAATAGGCTCTTCTATTTCTTCTTGTTTGAGGAAGTTGAAAACCTTGTTGATCCAAGATTTGAAATTAGGGATCTTCAATTCCAAGAGCCCTTCTACCACGAGTATATCTTAGAGTAGCCAAATCAAATAAATGATCAAATTAGTTTTTCTTTTTAGAAAGGAAATTTGTTGAAAAATTCCCAGTGAAGTCACCAAAAACTATTGGGTTTCATATTTTCACTTTGAATGAAACCATATTCAGGGGACAAGCAAGTCCCTCCTCTTTAATGGGAGAGGTTCCCTTATTGAAAGCAGGGGAAAAACCTATGTAAAAATGCACAAATGCATAGTCTTTCATTCAATGGTGGTTTCCGATATCCTGAAATGTGTTTAAATCCGGAAAGTTATCAATACATGAGGATAAAAGAGTTTAAAGAGAGGAGGGAGGTAGAAGAAGACAATAATTTCAGGGAAAAGAGATGGTAGAGGAAACCCTTATATGTATTGAGAAAATGAGATATAGAATAGAACCATTCACATTTATAACATGCAAAATCCACAGAATCAATGTTCTTGAGATTGTATAAACTAGAAACTGAGTTTCTAAGCACACAAGGATTAAATGATTCGCAAATCAGAACCAAAAAGAAAGAGAAGCAGAAGAAAAGGGGAAAAACATTTTTATCGATTTCTTGCAATTCAAAATTCTAGTTCCAGAATCATCAAAATTCCAACCCATACAATGGCTTTGAGAGCCCATAATATAGCTCACAAGAGACGATTATAACTTCCTCAAACAAGTAAGAAACAGTTACAACTTATTCTAATCATTCACACCCCTTCAAATTCTTGATTCACAAAGAAACGTTAATGGTGGAAGAATAGGTTCAAAAATATATACAGCCGTTACATTATCTTTACCATTAAAACACGAGTCGTTCGATTTGATTTTAAAACTTCGAAATTGGGCCACCCACGTGAGAGAAATTAACTAGAATGGGCACTGTAAATGCCTTGACTGTCTATGTTTTGTTTGGTGGGGCCATATATCGACCACGGACACGTGGTGCAAGCGCTCATTTAGAACCTACCTCTAGATTTTGTCTTTGAAGTTGTGTCAGGCTGACACGTGGAGGCTTCCATTGATTCTTCAAACTTATTTGATCCGGGGTTTGTTTCTATTTGACTCTTGTTGACCCCTATACACAGTGGAGAGTTGGTGCTAATTTGAGTTTTCACTTTGGAAGTGCCTTCTGAGATTGCGCCAAGCTGACGCATGGCTCCTTCCACCGGGCTTAGACTTTTCAACAGACAAATTTTTCTCTCTATTGACCCTAGACACGTGGTGATTTAGAGCTCATTTGGAAGCCGTCTGTACTGGAAAAGTGACAAGCGAGCATGGTAATCTGAGTAACTCTTAGTGTACCGACCTCCGAGGTCGTGCCGAGATAGCCGGTGGGGATAGAATATGCGTGGGATGCAAACGAACTAGTTAGGCAATCTAATGTCTTTGACACGCACTAATGGAATTTACGAATCTAAGGCAAAGAAGGCCCTTCTAACTTGGACTGGTGTGATAGATCGATCGGCAAGGATGACTACTCGAAGGCTCCAATCAATATCGAGCTCTGGCGTGATTCGATCTATGGGTTGTGGAATACGTGGGAAATGACCTGGGATAGTTTCGTGTATGTCTCCAGATAAGGTCATATGGTGGATGGTGGAATACAATTGACTCTACGGATGATTCTCGGCCTAGTCCAAAATTCTCTAGCTTCGTTAGCGGCGTTGTATCTAGTAAGGACAATTGTTCGATGATGATGGGTGGAAGTGGAGTGGATTGGAATACTAGTGTGCGTAGGCCGGTGTTTATATTTGATTGACTTATGGATTCGTTAGGCTATGGAATTTGTGGGTCACTGACCATAGACTCTAGGTTGTTGCTTGGTCTGTTATGGTCATATACGAAATCAAGTCCTAATTCCTAGTATCCGATAATCGTATGCTTTCAAAACTTCTATGTTTAGGACCAATAAGCTGTGATCTTCTCAGAATATCTCACAGGCGTTCGTGTAACCTGGATCCTTAAACTAGTATCTATGTCTGTGAGAGTGTCTCCTACACCTGGCTGTGGGACCAAAGGATCACAACCAAAGGTTTGTTCTCTTTCGAACCCTTCTATAGTCATGTGAATGTTTTGCCTAGGGCGATCTATAGTTGGTTGATTTGACCAAACGTGTGTGCTTGGTCATCTTCTATATTTAACCCTCTCAACTAAGAACTGATTAGTTGTAAATCTATTGTTGTTTGGAAGACTTGTATTCTAAGGTTTTGGTCTATGTCAATTATTGCTATGACGAGGTTGGGTTGAGGTACGATTGGCTCAAATACGTATTCCCTGGGCTCTCGAGGTCCCGTGATTGTCATACAAAACAAAATGTAAATCTAACTGCAACAAAGCAAATTTTGACTATCTAAAACATATATAACTTCTATTTTTGTATTTAACTTTCTAAGAAGAAAAGAAGCTATTTAAACGTATCTAGAAATAACAACTAAATAACAATTTAAAACAAACAAAATAACCGAGTGTAGTTATTTCTCTATGTAATTTGTAGATTTATTCTAAATAATGAAATAACTTGCTTGATCTATTTGTGCAATTTCTCGATCCTACCTCAGAAGTGAGGAGTGAATCATAGTTTCTCAGAAACTATCAATCCCCACAGCTTCCCTAGCAATATCGAGAATAGAATTTACTGAAATGAAGCAATTAACTACTTTATTTGATATGATTCTAACTAGAACTTTGAAAGTTAAAAATTGGATTCTGCGAGAAGCAGTGGTGAATCGATGGTGTGTGTGATCTTGTCCCCTCGGTGTGATCTCCTCGTTCTTTCATGTTCACGTGGATCCGAGAAAAGAGTGTAATGCTAGCATTGATGAGAAGTAGATATTGGGAATAAGGACAGCTCGGAATGCGGTGAATATAATGTGAGTAGGAGAGGGATAGCGCAAGAGTACGAGCTTGGCTTATGCAATTCCTAGCGGGATTTACTGCGAGTCATGCAACATAAAGCGTCGAACCTGAAACTATCTTGTTTGAAGAGAAAAACCTGCAACTTTAATGGCTTCCTAAGCTATTCTACTCCAATGGATTGGATAAAACAACAAACACCGTTTGCACTGACAATTTGGATATGTGGCTTACCAACAGTTGAACAATGCTAACTAGACATATAATGAACTAAACCAAGCACTCTAAGAAAAATGAAAGCTAAGTCTATTGCAAAGAGAAATTCAGAGACAAACTTCAGGGCCATTTGCTTGAGCACAAGCCATTTATTTATAGCTCTTCATTCACCCAAAGATCAAAACCAAACTGAACTCTAAAAACTATAAACAATGGCCAAACACTATTCCAGGGGACCAAAAACATAAATGCAAGCCCAAGTCGGCAAGGAAAAGCTGGTGAAACGTTGATCTTTACGTGAGTAGCGTCAAAACACTTTACTAGAAATGCATGTAAAGGACCACCGCTCTGAGCGGGGCGGCGGTTATAGGACCGCCCGCCACTGAGCGGGGGCGGCGGTCTGAGACCGCCGCCCGGGCGGGCGGTTTCATCCTTTGAAGAGCAAAAGGCCAAGAAAAGAGAGGAAAAAGGAAAACAAAGGACGCGGGGGCTAAGCGGGGCATGCGGGATGTTAACGCACACTCGAGAGCTTTTCCGGATCGAACACCTTGCGAGAGACTGTATCATCATTGGGGCATTTGTTACCTTTGTTGAAAGCGATCTGTACCTTACAATTTTGAGTACGTACATATTGCCCCCTCGGAGAAGCGTTTTAACCATGAAGAGGCGTAAAACGGTGGGTCCGAGTATGGCAGTCCCAAAATGGGAAGTTAGAAGTTATACCTGACACATCCATGTGTTGAAATGACACCATCCAAAATTCCCGCCACTGCAAAATGAAAAGAGAACTCAAGTGCGAGATAGATACAATAGTTTGAAAAATAAACGCTAAGAATAACAGGGAATGAGAACGTACCATTTGTGTGGGGTAGAAACTTACCTCCATCGGTGCTCCAAACTGTGAAAAGTTATTTTAAAATGAAAGCAGTGCCATATATATGAAAGTGGGCCCATTTTCCTATTCATTTGTGCGAGTCGATTTGATTGATTTTGAGCTCTAGGACCCATGGTGACGGTTTCTTGCGTGAGTAGAGTCGAAACGTTCGCAGCGAGATCGTGATCATGCCTCCACGTGCGGAACACCGACCTCAGTGATCACAGGTTAGTTTTCTTCAGTTTATTGTTTTTCCCCCTTAATTTTGAAATGCTAAATACTCTGTAATGGGGGGGTCATTTTTGAAAATGCTAGGTTCAAAAGGTCCACCTAGGGGGGGCGCCTACTGGGTAGGCTTTGTTTTTAGTTAAAATGGTCTTTTCTGGCACTTTTTAGGCCTTTTTAGGTTAAAAGCCCGTGTGGGTTTCGGACCCACGACCACCGCCTGGCCGAGGGCGGCGGCCGGAGCGGCGGTTCAAAACCGCCTCCTGCTCGGGGCGGCGGTTTCCTCCACTGAGAATGTAAAAAGAACTTGTTTTTAAGATTGTGTTTGTATTTTTAGCATTTCTACGTGTTTTTATGACTTTCTCAGCATTGCCTGGATGCTAACTTAGTTTGTTTTGTGTGTTTTTGAGTGTATGCAGGTGAGAGAGGAGTACATCCGATGGAGCAGAGAGAGAGAGTGTGATTGGCTCTCAGGGGTATTAGATGCCCTTTCACAGGATGAGGAGGACACACTTCAGAGGGCTGGTATACTGCGCATATCGCGCGTGCCCCATGTTGCACCATCTAGTCACATCCTTTGTGACTTATTCTCTTACTGGGATGCAGATCGGAACACCTTCCGATTGCCAGGGGTCCGTGGCGAGTGGACCATTACATTGGAGGATGTCTACCGCATTCTGGGGGTCCCGATCATCGGGAGGCGACTCACTTTGGAGACAGCAGGCTCACGGGCACAGATTGCCTAGTGGGCGACTTATATGGGAGATGCAGCCATCTCCACGGGGTCGAAGAAGGGGGTGAGAGTTCGATCCATTCCTTCTTTTCCCATCCCCGTATTTTGTCAGGCCATCATGGGGATCCTTGCCTCGAGATTGATCGGGGACAAGGGAGGGGACACATTGTTATACTGTTGGGCCCCCATTATTACACAGATAGAGGGCCACGGCCGGATATATGCTTGGGGAGCAGATATTCTTGGGACCACCTACCATGATCTATATAGGGTGGTGCGTTTATAGGGGCAGTCGTTGAGCCACCCGACTCTAGTCATGAGTTGGGTTTATGAGCACTTCATCCCTTATGGCAGGGGTGTGGAGGTAGCAGATCCTGGAGCTATTAGGGCAGCGAGATGGTCAGACATGTCGGTGCTTAGAGCACCTCATCAACCAGTTGCCTCTCTGACTACCACCGATATGGAGGCGACACCATACCAGACCATGGCCGGTATATGGGGCGAGGAGGCCCTTACCTTGATTTCCTGCTCCACCACAGGGCAGCTTATTGATAGAGTGGGACGAGTGGAGGTGCACCCCTTTGGCCGAGTTCCTCAGCAGTTTGGCCTTCCATATGCGGGTATGCTTCCCCCAGTGGCACCAGTTTACAGATCAGTTCGCGAGGCCAGAGGGGGGCCTAGAGGCCGAGGTTGGACAGTGATTACTCCTGGCATTCCCATTGCAGCCAGGAGGATAGTTCGTGCTAGAGGGAGAGCCGTGCGCCTCGGGCACCTTTGCTTTAGATTGCTGTGGGTCCCACTCATAGCAGCGATGACCCTATTGATATTGACTCCGAGTCGAGGAGTTTACGAGGGAGGGACGAGAGGAGGAGACCGAGGACAGTGATCCTGAGTGGCATGACACTCAGAGATATCATCATGCAGAGAGAGATTTGAGCGAGAGCGTGAGAGAGGGACACTCTAGTTTCAGAGGAGCCACTCTCTCAGGGCCATGGTGGAGAGGATGAGTCCGTTGCGGGGTGACATGTTGCTCCCCACAGGAGCAGCCCCTCAGTCGGCAGCGGCATCCGTGGCAGGTGCCGGCCCCAGTGACCCATCTTGGAGGCCTGGGGATCCGAGTAAGTTACCCTTTCTCCCTTTTAATGTTTATTTGTAGGCTCTCCTTAGTTGTTATTTTGTATCTTTTAGCCTCTTGCTTAGTTTCTAATTCGTTTTCTCCTTTGTTTGCAGAGACTGTTGATGAGTGGTGGGATTTGATCCGCAGGGTATGTACCGATTCCCTGATGATCCCCATGGATAGGACCCGCGCAGAGCTGTCCGTGGATCTTGGGAGCCTTGATGCCGAGTAGGCATACCGGCGTTTTTGCTCGATCGGCATGTGGCCAGGATGGTATCGACCCTTCACACTGAGCTAGCGGGCTATAGGACGGCTGAGCATCTTATGAGGAGCCGTTCTCGCGGTGAGACCGCGGCTGCTCCTAGGGATCCTGAGCCCTCCGTACATTCAGAGCGCCGGCGTAGCCGGAGTCCTAGGCGTGGGCGTGCACCTTCGGAGGGGTCGCGTAGGGATTGAGAGGCCACTTGGCTCTCGTGTATTTTGTATTACATATTTCTTTGTATATCACGGGCTCTTTGAGTGTTTTGACCATGCTTAGTGCATGATGGCATTGTATATAAACGTTGATCATTTATATATATGCATTTGTTTTGGATCAAAATCTTGGCACTCATGGTTTCTTTTCTATTTCCAGTTTCTTTGTATATACTACGATGTATGTTTATATGCTTTTTAGAATGTATGCAATGGAGAACAAATGATGCAAATGTTTGTTTCCTTTTGTGTATTTCATGATGCTGATATATGTAGATGTAATGTGATTTTGAATCTTAGTTTTCGTAAGCAATTTTGGATACCTCATGTTTGTTTTGCAGAGTGATGAATATAAACCAGTATGATGAACAGATTAACTTGCCCCACTCCTAACTCCACGCAACTAGTAAGATGCGAGGGCTCATCACCGAGAGCTAGAAAGGGCACAAGTTATGAGGTGTAGTTGAAATGATAGTGATGAAAGACAGACAAAGCTTTGGTGGAACCAAATAGGAAACTCAAGCTTACTCCACCGAGTGACTTCATAGTTTAGAATGCTGACTTACTTTGCGGTTTATCTAGACTTAGATCCGTAGATGGCCACATAGTAGACAAAATCTGGGTTTTTAGGATTTTAACTCTCTTGGAATTTTGAACATCTGATTCATTCATTTTTGACTCAAAGTTTGAATTGTTTGTTTATGACTTTTAACGTTTGCTTTGTCAAGAGGACCCCCTATACTTTGCCCCATGCTACTAGTAAGAAGCGTGGGTTTATCACCATGGACAAGGTATAGGCGAGTAAGGGCATTTCCATCCTTTCCCAACCCTACGTCACTAGTAAGAGCTGAAGCTCATCATAGAAGGTTGGTGGGGCAAGGAAATGTGTAAAATAAAATTTTCTGTTTAATCACTTGTTGACTTGTTTTCTTGAGTAAAATGTCAGTATGTGCTTATTTCCAAAGAGATATACATATGGGATAGATGTGACACCATGAAGCTTCTAGAATAGACCATAGGCAAGGCACCTATCCTAAGAAGAAATCAAAGCGAGAATAAACTTGCAGATCTTGGTATGGTTACCGTTAAGACTTCGTCATGTCTGACTTTATTTGATAAAATGATTTTGAGATGATTTGATGATATCACGAAAATGGAGAGGTATGATTAGAAAGTTTATGCCAACAACATCATGAGTTTGTAATGAATTACTTTGAGGATAGATTCCTTGATCACCATTTATGTAAGAAACAAGTGGACAAAATGATCTTAATCTATATGAAGATGCAATGTAGATAATTATATAAGTAGTGCTAGTTGCTTATGCGTAGAACCGCTTGAGGTGAAGGGAATTGATTGTTTCACCAAATTCCTCACCTTCTAGCGTACATAAGAGGTAAGCACCATTTCCGTAGTCTTTCATGACTCGGTATGGGCCCAACCATTTGGGCCGGAATTTCCTTCCTTCGCCGGTCTTCTTGTCGATCCGGCTGTCTAGCCTTAGAACTAGATCACCTTCGTATATGTCACGTTCATAGACCTTCTTGTTATACTACCGGCACATTCGGTCAGCATAAGCTCTATGCCGTTGTTCAGCATCTAACCTAGTTTCATCTAGGATTTCTAGTTGGGAAAGACGTGCTTCTCTATAAGCGTCTTCATCCAGAATCCCTTGTAGTGAAATGCGGAGACTGGGTATTTCGACCTCAAGTGGGAGAACTGCTTCTGCCCCAAATACTAGCGAGAAAGGAGTTGCTCCCATTGGTGTTCTTATTGAGGTTCGGTGGGCCCACAAGGCTGGATATAACTTCAAATGCCAATCTCGCTTGTTTTCTTTTACCGTTTTAAGGAGAATGGCTTTCAGTGTCTTGTTTGTCGCTTCAGCCTGTCCGTTGGCTTGGGGGTAATACAAGGAAGCCGTATGATGGCTTATCTTAAATTTATTGCATAGTTCGTGAACCTCTTCATTCTTAAAATAAGTTCCATTATCAGAGATAATGATTTGCGGGATACCGTACCTGCAAATGATTTGGTTCAAAATGAACTTGGCGATTCTGAGAACAGGTACAGTAGTAAGAGGCATAGCCTCTACCCATTTGGTAAAATATTCAGTGGCCGTGATTATAAAATTATGGCCATCTGTGGATGAGGGAGAGAATTTCCCTATTAAGTCTAGACCCCATGTAGAAAAGGGCCATGGAGTAGCGATTGGTTGCAGAGCTTGTGCCGGCATGTGGATCTCATGGGAGAATTCTTGGCACTTATGACACCTGCGTACAAACTCTATTGCGTCATGTTCTAGAGTGGGCCAGAAATAGCCCATTCGATGTATTTTTCGAGCGGTGGCATGGCCACCGAAGTGGCCTCCACATATTCCACTGTGAGATTCATGGAGAATCTTCTTGGATTCTTCCGTGTCGACACATCTTAGGAGCATTCCATCGAATGCTTTTCGGTAGAGCACTTGCTCTATAATGACGTATTTAGCTACGATAATGCGTAACCGCCTTCTTTGTTGCGGTGTAACTCCTTCTGGGTATGTATGGTCCATGATATAATTAATGATATCCGTGTACCAAAGGCACTCAGAGATAGAGGGTCGGGTTTCGATGTAGTATACGCACTCATCTGGAAAGTCTAAATCTACTAAATCACCTCGTCTAATGGGTTGTCAGCTAACCAATCTATGATGATTTGTCCCTTAACCGACTTCTGATTTACAAACGTTAATTTGAATTCTCCCATTAAGGTTATAAAATGTCCGACCTTTTTAGACAAGGACCCTTGTGTGAGGAAAGTTCGTAAATGGTCGTTTTTACCATGACCCTCATTTCTTGTTTAGCATATAGTGTCTTAGGCGTTTAGTAGCAAAGACTATGCAAAGGCATTCTCATTACGCCTTTATGTATAATGTGTTTCATAGTCAAGCAGTGTTCGGATGATGAAATAAATTCACGTTCTCTCTTGTCATCGTCCTCTTGGGCCAACATACAAGCTAACAAGACATTGGTAGCCTGTGAATATAAAATTAATGGGCGATCTAGCTTTGGTGGCATTAGCGTAGGGGTGATAATAGGAAACGCTTAACTGCATCAAAGGCTTCATTACAGTCTTTGGTCAATCAATGCTATAATCTTTTTTGAGTAAATTGTTGATTGGATGAATGGCGAAACTTAAGTCTAGGATAAATCTCGGATTGCACCTAGTTTTCTGAGAAATGACCGATTCAGATTCATTCGAAGGTGGGACCATTTTGAGGACAGCCTGAATTTTGGTTGGATCAACATCTATCCCTCGTGACGATATGATGTAACCTAGGAGCTTTCCTCCTGTTACACCAAAGATGCATTTCTCTGGATTTAGTGTGACTCCGTATTCTATTAGGCGTGAAAGAATGACGCGGAGTACTTCCGGATGGTCACAACACTTCTTGGCCTTAGCCAATAAGTCATCTACATAGGACTCCATGATTTTATGAATTAAATCATGGAATATATATGTCATAGCTCGCTGGTAGGTAGCACCAGCGTTCTTGAGACCGAATGGCATAACAGCGTAGCAATAGGTTCCCCAAGGAGTTATAAACGTAGTTTTAGCTTGATCTTGCTCAGATATTTTGATTTGATTGTATCCGAGAATCCATCCATGAGAGACAAAATTTCAAATCCAGCTGTTGCATCAACAATGACATCTATGGATGGTAATGGGAAGTCGTCCTTAGGACATGCTTTGTTGATGTCTCGAAAATCTATGCAGATGCGTATCTTTCCATTCTTCTTGAGAACGGGAATGATGTTAGATACCCATTGGGAGTAGTCAACTGGTTTGATGAATCCTACCTGGAGGAGTTTTATTACCTCCTCCTTTACCATGAGAGCTACCTTGGGCTTCATGGGTCTTGATTTTTGTTTAATTGGCTTTGCATCTGATTTAGTGATGAGGTTTGTGCATGATGTGGGGTGTGACTCTGTCATCTCCTTATAATTAAATACAAACACCTTGATGTTCTTTGAGGATATGAGTATGTATTTCTACTTCTTACAGGGTTATGAGGATCCTAGTTTCAATATTCTTGGTTCATCTTCTGTCCCGATGTTGACATCGATTGTTTCTTCGATCAAAGAGGCGTTACCTTCTTCGAACTCAGGTGGTGCTGGAGGTAAATCCAAATCATCCCCATTTTCTACTGCGTATATGCTAGGTTCCATTTGTGAGGGAAGATCCATCACGGGATTTCCGAAGTAAGAAGACGAATGTGGAATTAAGGATAAATCTAGCATATGATAGGAGAGATGTAGTGCTGCATAGGCATTTAAGTAATCCAAAGTAGCCATATCACTATTAACCTGATCTAGGATGGTAGATTCACTTGCTCTTGAAAGGGGATTTGTCATTGTTTTTATCAATGGTTCATCACGAATGGACACCGTGAAATGGGTATCTTCTAACTCATTGCTTGGGTAAAACGTGATCTTTGAAGTTCTTTATTGAATCGGCGAGAAGATTTTTCTCTCGCGGGATTGCTTCAATGGATATGAAGTTAAACGCCTTGCTTAAATCTAATACGGCTTCTTTGTAAAGCTGCAAATGTTCGGCTTTGGTTTCGTATACTTCAGAAACCTGGTTTGTCACTAATTGTGAGTCTCCTAAGACTCTGATGTTATCAATACCAATTCTTTTGGCTAAGGTGAGGCCAAGGAGGAGGGCTTCGTACTCAGCGCCGTTGTTTGTGCATTCAAAGTTTAGCTTAAAGGAAAATGGTAGGACTTTCTCTTCGGGTGAAGTAAGAATTATACCTGCCCCGCTCCATGCGGCATTTAGCTCCATGAAATGGAGAGTCAATATTTAGTGGGAGTATAGATGTTGGGGTATCTGCTTTGTGTTTGCGCACTCAACTTCTACCATGCGAGAGGTCCTCTTTGAAGAAGGAACCAACACCTAGGGAATATCCTATGCCTCTTTGAATCAAATGGTAAGAACATTGGTAAATCTTGTTCTATTAACTCAACGATTTTTGCAGTAGTCCCTAATGATACCGTTTCTATAGCCTTATCTTTGGGGTTGGGGTTGTTTTGGCTATGCTGATAGTTTCAAGATCCGTTGTAGGTACCAACTTCTCCTCTGGTTTTGGGTCAGTGGGTTTATTAAGTTGGTTTGTTGGAAGTTCAAATTCTGAGTGCACACCTGGTCTTTTCTTTAAATCAGCTAGGTGCAAATCGAAAGGTTTTGGATCGCCTTTGGCTACAAATACCTTTCCTAGATGCAAGAATCTTACTTCTTGAAATAACGTAGAAGGGATTGCCTTCATTCGGTGTATCCATGGTCGGCCGAGTATCATATTATAATTAGTTTCCCGATCTATAATATAAAACTCAGTCAGGATTGTTTTGGGTCCTAAGGTGACCGGTAGTATTATAGTTCCTATCGAAGTGGCTTTAAGGCTATCATAGCCTCTCAATGTATTTCGAGTGGTGGAACAGTTTGTTTCCCCATATCCTAGTTTTTGGAGGAAAGAGAAAGGGACTATGTTAACTATGGCCCCATCGTCAACCATTACCCATTTTACATAGTTATTATAAACCCATACTTGTAAGTGTAAGGCTGGATCACCTCGGCATGCGATCTCAGCATCTATAGGCATTTTACTTATTTCGAATATGAATTCGACATCCTTGTCTGGCTGCCCCGGAGGGTGGATATCAAAATCTACGTGATTTACTTGTGTTTCAGGAGGTGGAGTGATGTTAATTAGATGACCTAGACCTAATGCTTCTAAAAGAGCAGCTCTGTGAGTAGGAGAGTTCTTTAGTAAATCCAAAAATGAAATGTGAGAAGGTCTTTGTTAGGTCACTAATTAAATCATAGGCACCCATGGGTTTTCTACTATTTGTTGACTCTTATCCATTTCTGGCAGATGACTTGGGCTCGGTTGAGAGAAATATTCTCGTGTTCTTTTTATAGCTTCGATAGGTAGTTCAGCGTCTAATTCTACCAAACCAAACTGATTATCTTGGGTCTCGGTTGACTTCCTAAGCGTGGCGCGGCCTTGGTGATGGATTTAGTGAAGTCGAGGCTTCATGATCATTGTTTCCCATCATTGCACTTTTGTTTGTTCCAGTTGGATTCAGCCTGTTGCTATCATGATTTGGGAGTGGATCGTTAAAGATCTTGAGGGGAGCATTCTGAGGGGAAACTACCCCTGCGAGCGTATTTGGTGGTGGTGACACGGGATCTGCCAAAAACAAATCTGTGAAGAACTGTCTTTGTTCTTCTGGAAAATGTTGCATGAATTTATTGTAGTCACGGCACGTTCTAGTATCATGACCCCGAATTTTGTGGAAACCACAATAAGAATTGGGATTGTAATTCCTATTTTGTTGGTTTGGTGTATATTGTGGCCTAAAATTCTGATCAAATTGTTGCCTATTAGGATTAAAATTTTGTGTTTGTTGTTTCTGGCTTTGGTTTTGATAACCAAATGAGTTTTGGCTTGGCCCTTGTATAGGATTTCGCCGTTGTTGTTGTTGTTGTTGTGGGTGGTTAAAATCCACTGTATTGATTGTCGGGGTAAAGTTGTTGTTTCGTTGGTTGTTTGTTTGTGATGGAGTATTGACAACATTTACCTTCTTGGGCTGGTCGGTTACTCCATCCGTTGTTACACCACGATTTTTGTTAAGGATTTTAGGTCCTTGATTGACGTTTGTGGTAGTTGTAGTGTTCTGGCTGGAGGTGATTAACCTCCCGTTTGCTCCATATGTCTTACGACCACTATCTATCGCTGCTTGATCTATTCGAAGAGCGCTCTCAAGTACTTCATCGTAAGTTCTTAGCGGGAACTTCTGGACTTCTTCCTTCACCTCTCTGCTGAGAGAATGAAGGAATAAATCACATAGTTCCATCTGATCCATGTTTGGAGCACTTGCTGAAGAATAAAGAACTGTACGCCACCTCTGGATGAAATGGGTGATAGATTCGTTGTGTTCTTGTTTGATGTGCAAGAATTCCCTGATTCCTGTTCTCAACAGTTTGTTCATGTCGAACGCCTTAATGAACTCTGATACGAGTTGTTTAAATGAATGGATGGAGGCTTCAGGTATTCTATAATACCAGTCGAGAGCAATGCCTTCCAAGGTTTTGGGGAATATTTTAGCAACAACCCCATCCCAAGGGAGTAATTCACGTATGGCTGTAGCGTAAGCTTTGATATGCGCGTTTGGATCTCCCTCACCTTTGTACTTGGGTAAATCGGGAAGGGGTCTTGGAAGCATGACGCTTCGTATGGCGAAGTCTAAGGGCTCTTTCAGATATTCTGAATAAGTCCCTATCGCATAGGTTTCGACCATTGATGGTGGTTGCTGAGGGAGTGATGGTGGGATGGGTTGTTGATATGGCGCAGCGTATGCATTGGCAGGGGCATAGGGAAGTCCCTGCGTTTGAGCAAAAATGCCGGGAGAGGAGAACATATCTCCTTGTGGTGATTTGGAGTACATGTTTAAGTATGACGGGGTATTGTCTAGTAATGGATTGTTTGATACTAGACCGGGAGGAATAGTGTTAGAGATGATGGGCCTTGTTGGCGTTTGTTGCGGATACTGAGGAGGCATGCCTAACGTGCCTACTCCTGTGAGGAGATCTACTTGGCTAGGGTGGTATGGAGGATTGGAACTTCCTGCTTGCATGAACTGAGAATTTTGACTTGCTTGAGCAAGTTCTAACCCTCTCACTTTTTCTACTAACGTTGAAATGACTTCATTTGGTGAAGTCACGGTGCTTTGCCTTAGCGGCGTTTGTTGTATACCCTGGTGTTGTATAGGCATGTGATATCCTGCTATGAACTGATTGCTATCTTGCCAAGTTTCTCGAGAGTATTTCCTATATGTAGTGGCATAGAGGTATTTTCTTGAAAAGAGACCTCGGGTTGTATTTGTAAACCTCCTATAGATGGGTACATACCCCAAGAGCATTGTTCACTTCTAGGATAACGTATTGACTGTTCATTATCTAAGACCAAGTATGGGTCAGATTGTCTACTAATTTGTGGTCTAAGTAGCATCTGAGGAGATGAACTAGATTCTCAGTAAACGTCATATTGTTCGAGCCTGAAGGCTCTGTTTGTTGCGTTCGAGGGGGTTGATCTAACTCCTCAGTTTGAAAAGATGAATTATATCTGATTCTTGGGGTTTGTGTTGACAACTGATTAGTTGAATAGTTGTCGCCCCATACTGAGAGTGAGGGTGATGATTGTCTATTCTGTTGGGCGTAGTATGCCTCGAGAGACCAAGAGAGGGTCTGCCATATGCATTGAATCCCGACATATTGGGGGGTATATGAATACCACGAGAATAATGGGAAGGAAGGAGCGAAGGTGATTTGTGAAAGGCTAATGAGGCGGAGAAGATGAAAAATAAGCTAAACTTGGAAGAACACGTGATCTATCGAGAAAGTAGGAAGTTTACATCAGCTTCACTAATTTTGTTTGTTTCACGTTGGGTTCACCAATTTTGTGCTTATTTGGAAAAGTGACAAGAGAGTGTGGTAATCTACAGGTAACTCTTCCGCGTACCCGACCTCCCGAGGTCGTGCCGAGATAGCCGGTGGGGATAGAATATGCGTGGGATGCAAATGAACTAGTTAGGCAATCTAATGTCTTCGACACGCACTAATGGAATTTGTGAATCTAAGGCAAAGAAGGCCCTTCTAACTTGGACTAGTGTGATAGATCGATCGGCAAGGATGACTGCTCGAAGGCTCCAATCAATATCGAGCTCTGGCGTGATTCGATCTATGGGTTGTGGAATACGTGGGAAATGACCTGGGATAGTTTCGTGTATGTCTCCAGATAAGGTCATATGGTGGATGGTGGAATACAATTGACTCTACGGACGATTCTCTGGCCTAGTCCAAAATTCTCTAGCTTCGTTAGCCATTATATCTAGTAAGGACAATTGTTCGATGATGATGGGTGGAAGTGGAGTGGATTGGAATACTAGTGTGCATAGGCCAGTGTTTATATCTGATTGACTTATGGATTCGTTAGGCTGTGGAATTTGTGGGTCACAACCGTAGACTCTTGGTTGTTGCGGTCCTGTTATGGTCATATACGAAATCAAGTCCTAATTCCTAGTATCCAGTAATCGTATGCTTTCTCAGCTTCTATGTTTAGGACCAATAACCTGTGTGATCTTCTCGGAATATCTCACGGGCGTTCGTGCAACTGGATCCTTAAACTAGTATCTATGTCTGTGAGAGTGTCTCTGCTGCTTTTATGGGACAAAGGATCACAACCAAAGGTTTGTTCTCTTCGAACCCTTCTGAGTCATGTGAATGTTTTGCCTAGGGAGGCGATCTGTATTTCGGTTGATTTGACCAAAACGTGTGTGCTTGGTCGTCTTCTATATTTAACCCTCTCAACTGAGAGCTGATTAGTCGTAAATCTATTGTTGTTTGGAAGACTTGTATTCTAAGGTTCTAGTCTATGTCAATTATTGTTGTGACGAGGTTGGGTTGAGGTACGATTGGCTCAAATATGTATATTCCTTGGGCTCTTGAGGTCCCGTGATTGTCATACAAAACAAAATGTAAATCTAAGCTGCAACAAAGAAAATTTTGACTATCTAAAGCATATATAACTTCTATTTTTGTATTTAACTTTCTAAGAAAAAAAGCTATTTAAACGTATCTAGAAATAACAACTAAATAACAATTTAAAACAAACAAAATAACCGAGTGTAGTTATTTGTCTGTGCAATTTGTAGATTTATTCTAAATAATGAAATAACTTGCTTGATCTATTTGTGCGATTTCTCGATCCTACCTCAGAAGTGAGGAGTGAATCATAGTTTCTCAGAAACTATCAATCCCCATAGCTTCCCTAGCAATATCGAGAATAGAATTTACTGAAATGAAGTAATTAACTACTTTATTTGATATGATTCTAACTAGAACTTTGAAAGTTAAAACTTGGATTCTGCAGAACAGTGGTGAATCTGATGGTGTGTGTGATCTTGTCCCCTCAGTGTGATCTCCTCGTTCTTTTGTGTTCACGTGGATCCAGAAAAGCGTGTAATGCTAGCATCGACAGAAGTAGATATTGGGACAAGGACAGCTCAGAATGCAGACTGAATATAATGCGAGTAGGAGAGGGATAGCGCAAGAGTACAGAGCTTGGCTTATGCAATTCCTAGCGGGATTTACTACGAGTCATGCAACATAAAGCGTCCAGAACCTGAAACTATCCTGTTTGAAGAGAAAAACCTACAACTTTAATGGCTTCCTAAGCTATTCTACTCCAATGGATTGGATAAAACAACAACACCATTTGCACAAGCTGGATATGTGGCTTACCAACAGTTGAACAATGCTAACTAGACATATAATGAACTAAACCAAGCACTCTAAGAAAAATGAAAGCTAAGTCTATTGCAAAGAGAAATTCAGAGACAAACTTCAGGGCCATTTGCTTGAGCACAAGCCATTTATTTATAGCTTTCATTCACCCAAAGATCAAAACCAAACTGAACTCTAAAAACTATAAACAATGGCCAAACACTATTCCAGGGGACCAAAAACATAAATGCAAGCCCAAGTCGGCAAGGAAAAGCTGGTGAAACGTTGATCTTTACGTGAGTCATGTCAAAACACTTTCTAGAAAATGCATAAAGGACCGCGCTCTGAGGGCGGCGGATTCTGAGACCGCCGCCCTGATTAGGGCGGCGGTCACGAGACCGCCGCCCAGGCAGGGCAGCGGTTTCGTCACTGAAGAGCAAAAGGCCAAGAAAAGAGAGGAAAAAGGAAAAACAAAGGACGCGGGGGCTAAGCGGGGCATGTGGGATGTTAACGCACACTCGAGAGCTTTTCCGGATCCCGAACACCTTGCGAGGAGACCTGTATCATCATTGGGGCATTTTGTTGTGCCAACAAATCACTTGTAACTTTCCACCTTTGAAACTTCAATACTTAGCCAATTTTAGCTTGTTTTACCTTCATTTTGAACTGGGACACGCAACGAGCTAACGCTTATTTGAGGATTGTCCCTTGGACCCTACCCCTGGAGTTACATCGTTTGGACATGTGGAGGCTTCCGTTGAACCTCGAAATATGGCTAGACTACATCCAATCAAAGATATACATGTATTACCCATGGACTTTGGGGTAAAAATTAACAGGAAAATACTCCTGCCATTCCTGACTGTGGGAAGAAAATAAAAAGAAGGGAAAAGACTCCACTATTACGCTTGATTTTAAATTGTTCTCCATGAACTGGAAAATTACAAACAATACTAGGCTCGACGTGATTCAATACTCCAAGGAACAGACTCAAATTTTTTGAAAACTGACTCCAAAAGACAGGTATTTTGGGGTTGACAACTAGTAGGAATTGACAATGCTGAAAAAGATAGATCTCTTGTAAGTATTATGAATTACAACATTCAATTTCAAATCATATTTTTTATTACTTTCAATTTTTAATAATATGTTTGAATTGATCTCAAATTTTTATTTCGTTACAGTCCAAATATGAAAATTTAAATATTCAAGAAAGGGTCCTCCAGGTTCACTTGGATAAAGCTCGTAAAATTTTATCTGTGGAAATTCAACTTAAGCAGACTTTTTATTTCTTAACAAAAACAATATGCTAAAGCGGATTATAAAAGAGAATGACATGGATGCCAATATTTTGTTCAAGAAAAAGGAAGATGGAGATCCTTCTTTTTTATCCCCAGAGATTATTCAAAGGAATATGAAGAAATTGTCATTAAATTAAATATTGTTGCGAAGGATCTTGTTAATTCTGAAATTCTCAAAGTAGGGAACATTGTAGGGAAAAGTGACATGGAAATTGTAAAAGAAAAGGAAAGGGTATCTAGGTGTGGGGAAGTTGTTTGAGTATATGTGCATTTGTTGAAAAATGTTGATAAAACTATGAAGTTTAAAAATGTTTATTTCTATGTTGAAACTTGAATCTTTGTTTAAGTTGAAGAATATTGTCTACTTCTATCAGAATTTCATTTAGTTTTCAATAATATATGCTTGTAATTTGTTGTTCTTTTCATTAAATCTATTTTATTTTCTATATAAGATGTGTTATTAATTGTTTTCATAGACTCTGGTTATGTTAATAAACAAGATATGTTCGCGAATTTGGATTATTTTACATGCATTTAAGTACTATCATGCAATCTGGTTAAAAGTGTCATGGAATGTAATGATAACAGGATATGTATAGAAATATATGAAATGAATTTATATTATGTTATATATAAGAATATGTATATTGTTGTAGTCTTTTGTTTACAAATACCTAATTGGGTGCATTGTCACTTCATTTAGACAAAGGTATAAATTCTCACCTGAAGCACACGCAACCACCAAGTCCCTCTTTAGGTACTTATCAGGATGTGTGTTATGCATTTATCCATTTATGTCTTATGGAAAGATAGCATGCGTATGATAAGGATAACAATATAACATGTAATAACATAACTTGATCAATCATTCATGAACATAAATAATCAACAATATAATTTATAATCCCATTATGCCATGTTCATTCCTAATATAATCAATCCATATACTCATAGTTGATTACATCCATATGCACAACATTCACTAGGAACTTGCACCCATACGCTATCTATATTAATCTCTCGATACAAAGGAGTGTGATACCTATTTATATAGGGTGGGAACTTGTCTTTTCTGCTTACATGTTTTAATTATAACAATAGATATTCTAAATATAGGTCACATGCCTTCAAACCCTTACTTTAATATTCAACTTGTGTTATAAATAGCTCGGCTTGATGCATGCTTTGATCCTATATTTATCTCTTTTCATGCATTGTCTTTATCCATCTTCACATGTGCGTTACACCTGTAGTTGTTGCTTATCATTTCCTTGTTGATTTCTAGATGTGCCTTCTTTTCTACACCAATTCTACTTTTCCTATTTTTAGCCTCTTGTGGAAATTTAGCTAACTCCTAAAACCTTTATGTGTATATGTTTGAACCCTTGCACACCGATCTATGCATCCCACTTACGTGTATATCTTTCATGCATTGTCTTACACGTTCTCATGTGTGCGCTCCAGTACATTGCTTTTTTGCCTTTAGTTACTTCCTTATGGTCTATGTGTGCCCTTCAATGTGTGGTATTCAACTTCTATGTATGGCTTATACTTAGCCATATCCCGAGTCCAACATTACCCCACACTAGGAGTATTTGCCCATCATCAGCAATATAAATAATCAAGTAATATATTCCAAAGAATAACTGAAATATGCTTCAAATAATCTCGTAGAATAAATAATAAGGGAAATTACCCATATGAATGAAATAATAAAGAATGTCCCCTCTACGCGCATCCTGTTAGAGTAGGTATTTACCTTAAATCATGTTCACTTAGGTACTTTATTTACCTTTATTGTATTTATCCTCACCCACTTATGTGTGTGGATATTTCTTTTTATTTATTTAGATATTAAGGGGATATTATCTATTGTTAGGTATAGTTCTTTCCTTGATCTATGGTATTGACTAAATCCTTTATGTCTATTTCTTTCCTAAATCTATGGTCTTGACTAGTTCTTTAATGACTAGTTATTTCCTTGATTTATGGCTTGAGTTATGACCTTGACTAGTTCTTATATTGTTATTCCTTGCCTATATAAGCAAGTCCCATTCTCATTGCATTTCATTGTGTTCCGTAATAATATATGATATCGTGGCTCATTTGTTTATAAAGGTTTATGTAAATTTATTTTGGTGAATCACTTTCGTCTTATTGATCATGGTGTTTGATTAGAATATGTGTTCTTGGTTTGGTACAATATGGTTATCATTCCTTTTACATCCAAAATTTAAGCTTGTGGTGATGGTAAGAGTTATGTGAATTCTCTATTTATTGCACTCTCCAGCTTGCTTTTATCCCTCAAAATCTTTAGCAGCATTATCTAGTGTTGTCTCTACAATGTATGGAATCTTCTCCAAATTTATCTCTCTAATCATCTCATGTGGCTCCTTAATATCTAAATCTAAGTCTGAGGTAAGACACTCTAGACTATCCATCTTTTGCATCACCATAGGATGAATTTCCTTGATCCTTTCCTTAATTGTATCGTGTTTGGATTTCATCATTTCTCTCTTCTTTATGACATCTTGCATCATCTTCTCATGCTCAACCTTATTCATTCTCATCATAGCCTACAATTCCTTTAATTCCACCTCATCATCCACATTGCGCATGTTCAGAATTGTCATAAAGTCTTGACAGTTATCAAAAAAAAATCTTTGCATTTAAAGTGCAGCTTCCTTTATTTCTATGTTAAATGATACATATTATTCAATGTTATTTTCCACCTTATCCTTATTTTCCTTCACAAACTCTTCATTATAGGCCCCGACCTGCTTTTCCCTTGACTAGTAACAAGTGTACCAACTCCTCTAGATACTTTATTTTTGTTTCATGGAATTTCATTTAGTTTTTCAACAAGATATGCTTGCAAGTTGTAATGGTTTTCATTGAATCTATTTTATTTTCTATACAAGATGTGATATTAATGGTTTTCATGGAATCTGGTTATGTTATTATATAAGATATGTTCGTGAATTTAGATTATTTTATACGTGTTTAAGTATTATCATGCAATCTGGTTAAAATTTTCATGGAATGCAATGATAACTAGGATATGTATAGAAATATATGAAATGAATTTATATTAGGTTATATATAGGAATATATAGATTGTAAATTGTAATGATAGAAAAATATGTATGCAATGCATTTGGTAAATCAAAAAATACTAAGTATGCTTTAATGTTGAATGTTTAATTATTTACAATGTTGATTGTTTAATTATTTACAATGGTATTATTACTATGTAAAATGTAAAATATGGAAGATGGATAACTCAAACAATGTTTGATTCATTATGGAAGGATGTATACTTTATTATCTTACATCTAATTACAATATTTGAAAAATAGTGTTCTAATAGATTATGTTGTCTTAAAAAATACACATGTCACAAACACAACATCAAAGCAGTTTGAAAATACAAAAATAAATAAAACATGATTATACATACAAAAACAACATAAGTATAATAAATAATTGTATTTGAATCTATTATTATGAAATTGAATACATAGAAAATTTTAAAATGTCAGGTGACAAACAATAAATGTAAGGTAATACATGTAACATTTTAAATGATAGCTAGAGCTGAAACAATCCATTTTCAATAGCTTCGTTGTAGTTGATATTTACATCTGTAGAGTTAGAGAACACACCAAATCTAGTCTCATCATTGAGATCATTTGTATTTTTAGTTGTATTAGTAACACCTCTTCTTTCAGCAAGGGAATTCCAATGTGTAATTTCTTTGTCATAAGGAAACGTGTCCATTTAAGTAGTGCTGAAACATAAAAATTCATACAACTTTCTATATTTTAATCCAATTTGTTTCATATTTTTAATTTTAGAAAAGATAAAGCATTGAAACCCTTTCATCCTCCACAAATCCCAAAATCATAGTTTGGCACAACTCGTTTAATAAAAAATATTCATTGATATTTCCTTGTAACACACTACTACGAGAGATTTTTCTCCACAACCTTGTAATTGCACCATTCTCTTGAGGTTTATTAAATGATGATATTGGTCAACCATTGTCAATGTAAAATGATTTGATTAAGATTTTATTAAGTCATTATTCATAATACATTTTATTTCAACACCATTGACCTCTGATGTCTTTATGAAATGATCTATTATGGTACCCATGGATTTATGAAATATCTCACTGACTATATCTCGCATGATAACCTATAGTCTTCCAAAATATCATATTCATCACTCTCATAGATTCAATAATGTTATCTTTACTGAAACACTATCTAATTTGAAGCTAGGGATTGTGCAATTTTTTAAGCTTTATTCATGTATCATATGTAATAGTATCAAACATAACACAATTCATAGGAACTTCTTTTCTTTCCATGACTAGAATATCTTTTCATTTTGTGTATTTACAAAATCAGACACTTACTACTATTAATATACCGCCAAGTATGTAGCATTCATTGATGACCCATTCCATAGTCCCTTCATCTTTTTTTGGTCTTTAATGATGTTGGTCTTTTACATTTATCATGCACTCACATAGTTCTGGTCGGGTCTTAGGGATTCCTATCTATCAGTACTCACTCAGTTTTCATCACTAGTCTCTAACTAGGGCGCCTAGAGAAGGATTGGGGTGCCCTTGTACCAATTCTAGGTGCCCTGGTCCCTATCACACTTAGTTTTATTTTTGTCATTTGAGGTTGGTATTTTCAATTTTTCTCTCATATCTCAAGGTACTAGTCGGCATGTCGGATCATTAGTGTCAAAATTTTAACAAGAGATCCCTCTATAAACACAACATACATACTACCTTATGGGAAGACTATTTCTATCAAGGGATAGCTATCTACATAGAGCAAGGGACTAAATTTTGTCATTATTCTGCATCACATACTACATAGGAAGGGGATTTCATTTTATTTCATCCACCATTTTGCATTTTATCTAGCTATTTGCTCGATATCTCTACGTTGTTAGCAATAGGGATACCTAGGCACATTATTGCAAACAAACACAAAAGGACATTAGGTCTAAGATTTAGTACACTACTCGGTTTTAGTTCCCTCATTGTGGTCATTGAGGAAAATCTGACCCCTTTATATGCATCTTTATTTTTTTATGGTTTTTTTGTTTTGTTTGGGGTTTTGCATGTGATTCTTTGTTGTAGGTTTACGGTGACATTAGTGAACCAAGTACAACATTCACATGACCAAAGGTGAAATACTACAAAATACTAACGAATATATCAAGATCGAATTCTAAGCTATTTCACTGAGACAAGGTGCCCATATTTTAGACTAGGGAACCCTAAGCACCCTCATCCTTCCCTAGGTGCCCTAGTTTGGTTAGATCTAGCTCTGGTGAAATTTTCGGCGTTAGTTGCAACACTCTATCTCATCATTCCATCACTTTGTTCAGTCCTAGATCACTGTGAGGTAATTCCAATTCAGGTAAGTACCTTCCCCTTTTATTTTATTTCATTTAAAATATCAAATAAATTACTTAGCATTTATATTTCATTTGTATGTCAATTATCATAGTTGTAGATTTCTGATTTTAATAAAATAATCATATTTTATAGAATCATTTTGTAAAATGTGTAGGGATATCTCCCTCTAATTAACATTGATACAAAGGTGATCATGAATATTAAATCTCAAATAATTATTAGGATTATTACCATCCAATAAACATTTATAACTATCGAAAATAGATGTATCAAAACTTTGTTCTGAAAAATACAAGACATCAACATGTTGATATATCTATTTTCTCATCCTTATAAGATCAAAAATATAAATGGATCTCTCTTATGCATGCTTCATCAAAATATTGATCTCCTTTAACATTGGTAGAATGCCAACCACTGTAAGTAATGTTTCCAAATCTGTTAAATAGAACAACAAATCCATATATTTTTAACTTCATTACAATAATTATGCATGAAACCATCCAAGGATGGATACTCCTCACTGATTCTGCATACAAGCTCATACAAATAAATCCACTTTGTATCGACATCCTTAAGAATCTCTTTACCATCAGTAATTCCAATTGCAAATTTGTGAAACTCGATAAATCGTTTTATATTGTTTGACATATAGGAATGCAGTTCTTGGATAAGGTCTTATACTCTTGCAACATTTTCAAATTTGTTAACTATTTTATATGTTAGATTCATTATATGATCCATACAATGGATTGTAAGCATATAATTAGATATTGTTGTTTCAATCAAACACACATCCCAATTTGATGAACTCCGCATAACTAATGCACTATTGGTACTAAAACATACCAACTTTGTAGTGATTTCATATTCATTCATGTCAACAATATCTTTCAAATTGGTAACAACTATTTTGTATAGGTTTTCAGCATTATAATTTTCCAACATTTTCTATGAAGCTAATGAGATATAGTTCCCTCACATGATTTTCAAAATTATAAATATGGATGCATACCCATGATGTTTTGTCAACTATTGTCACCTCATCATTTGATAGTGATATAAACTTTGCATTTTTTACTCTCTTTCAAATCTTCTTTATCAATCATTACAAGATGTTTAGCCATTTCCCATACCGTTGTTGTCTAACCAATGTGTTTGAGTAATGTTTTACATTCCATTATGTTTAAAAAAAATTAAAATGAATGAAATTAGAAATAAGTTTTCCCTTCTTAAGGATGTGCAATATGGTAGAGAATTGTATGTTTTTAGCATACAAGTTTGATTGAATCACCTTTGTAATTTGTGGCGTGATTGTTCCACCCTTTTCCATGAGATGCATGTGCCTTTTCTACTTAGATTCATACTCTACTATGTATCTAACATGCATACATTATTTTTCACTTTTTTATTTATTTATTTTTTATTATCTACGGTCATCCTCCTGTTGCAAAGACACATATTGTTTTCGATAGCGTTTTTTAATTATGTCTAGATTTAGTTGCATTTTTGCTTATTTCCTAGTTTCCCTATATATATTGTGCATGTACATTCATTTGGGATATATTCAAAATTAGTTGGATCTATTGGTTAGACAAAAGGAAATTTTAAATCCCACTTAAACTTATATGTCCTACCAAGTGTCCACATAGTCTTGTTTACTTTCAAAGTTTTGTGACCAGAATTTTTAGGAATATCTTAATCATCTTGTTTCCTCCTTCGCAAGCATACTTTTCAATTGAATTTTTTTATATTTTGTCAAGTATTTGAGATATCTTGATCCTCTCCTAGTTTCATCTCAACATGAATTTTGTCCAATGTTGATGATCATGTTTGATTGTTCGAGAGAAAGAGAAGTATCTTCAATTTCTAGCATGGTGTCATCACAGTATCAATTTGTTGAGATTGTGTTGAAGACATGTCCACATCAATAATACCTTCCACATAATTTGTATTCTGATTGATTCTAGTGGTATTATAGGTTCTATTGGTAGCTATATAATTACCATGATACTTGAACAATTTTTCCTTTTTTAAATATTTTGGCTTCCTTCGGCTCTTATGAACAACCTCCATTGAGTAATCGGCATATAGATTTCATTTTTGAAGGTGAATAAAACATCACCGAGTGAGGATAAGGGGAACACCTATTTCACGTGTCTACATTTCCTATTGTGCATCTACAAATCCCTAGCACGTGTCTAACTTATTGTCACATGTCTAACTTCTTGTCACACATCTAACTTCTTGTAGAGCTTCTCAAAATCATTGTCAGCATCAAACGAATCTTACTTTGGGTACCTAGTAAAATACACCCTTTTATATAGGAGGATTTTTCAATAGTAGGTAAAGCTGACCCTAAAAAAATTTATACTAGAAAATTTAGGTGAAAGGTACACTGTTGTACTCCTAGAACATTTCCTTTTCAGATTTCCCAAATATGGAATATTCATCAAATTATGAATATTCACCACTAAAATTTTCCCTACATCAATTCCTCCCAAATTAGGCATTCATTCCCCTATCATAGTAACCATGATGGCCTCATTGGTGGTATCTCCTATTAATTTACTCAATGTTATCCATGAATTGTTAAGAAACCCAGAGAAATATCTTCTTATATTTGACACGGCTATGCAACAACTTAATCGAAGAACATATTAGAGCATTGAAATCATCTTTAAGATTGTTAGATATGAAACATGAGGATATAGATTGTAGGAATTTCCCATTCTCTTTGAAGAATACAACATATGAATAGTTTTTAAACCTACGAGAAGATGCAATTACCAGTTGGAAATGTTTCCATGATATCTTTGTTTCCAACTTTTGAAAGAATCATTAGCTTGAATTTCCTTTACCAAAGATTCACCACTCGAAAAGGATGTCTAAGAACCCATCGAGCCTTCAATGCTATATTTAAAAATATGTATAGTCGACCACCTAGCCATATAATTCTATAGATGATTTGGCACTAGATATTTATAATAATTCATTGGATCCCATTAAATTAGTTTTTTTGAAAATGTCCCAAAATATCACTACAACAAATACTACATATGCTCAAGCTATCTATATTGATGAGCATATGCACCATCAAGGTATGCCACCCTCTTTTCCCAAAACCTACACTCAAACCATTTTCCTTGAGCAAGTCAAAATATGTCGAATCCTTTACAGACACCGTCCTAAACGTTATTCTTATCAATTACATGAACCCAAATCAACAACAAAGCCTAACTAATCCTACACCCTTGGTTTATCCATAAACAAGTGATAAATAGACCCTAGTCCATATAAACAATATCTTCTCCTAAGTATCAAACCAAGAGAATGCTAAAGGAGAATTGGATTCTATCCAAAGAATGGTAAGAAAATTAGGCCAAGATTTCCTAAGTCTGCAAAGACAAGTAGGTAGGTAGTACATAAGAAGGTAACCCAAGTAGGAATTACAACTATCAAAGATATAACAATAAACCCTTCAACAAGAATATCAATAATCAGGCATATTCCTCTCAAAACAAAAGTCCATAAATGAATGTATGTGAAATTGCATTACCAAATTTGTGTAGGGTTCACAATACTGCTAAACATGGTGAATTAGATTGTATAGAGTTATGTCATGCATTTTAATTTTTCAAGGTGAATTGGATAACTATGAAATAATTCCAAATAAAAATGATATGGATAACCCATCTGATGATACAAAGACACCAATAACTACTATGATACTAGAAAAAATTGCTTTTTCTTTATAGGATGAAAATGAGCCAAAGGAGAACACAGATGAATTCCATGCATTTCTAGAAGTACCAAAAGAGTAATTATGCATTCAAGGAATAGAGACAAAACACTACTTAAATGCATCCAAATGTTAGCACCAGTCCTCATCCAAAAGGAAATGAGCCTCACTCTAATAAATTTCTTCAAGTACTTCTAAAACTAGTTACAATATTGTAGAAGACATGAAGAAAATTAAAGTGAACATTACTTTACATGAATTAACTCAAATCATGGAACAAAGAGACTTTTATTAAAATAAGTAGCTAATAAGGTTACTAAAGACCCTCAAAATCCCTCTCAATGCCAATGTTTCCTAACACATAAAAAAATTAGAATTTCCCCCTTCCCACTAATTGTTAGAATGTTTGGGAAGAACCTACACAGCTGTTTGGATAATTTTAGAGTTTCTACCAACATTATGCCTTCAAGCATATGTAAGAAACTTGGTTAAGCCCCAATAAAATCTGATAAGGTAGTAGTCCAATTGGATAAATCCAAGGTAGAAGTAATAGGAGAGATCCTTAATGTACAAATGCAACTATCCTATGAACCTATGATCCAATAATTCATAATATATACAAGTGGTAAAATATTAGAGGCTTAGTGCATGCTTTTGAGTAGAGATTTATCAAAAGTATTTAATGGTTATATTTCTAGGAACTTTTCCCATATGTGGTTGCATTGGAGAGGCATCCCAAACCAAATTGGGATAAAAAGGGAACCCAAAATGAAACATATGATCACTAAATTTATAATACCAAAAATGAATAATTCAAGTTTTATTCAACATACATGATGGGTATATGCTCTAGATGTAGATGGTACAAAGCAATCAAAGGAAAACCAAGATGCCTTATGGATGTGGTCCATGCACTTTGATGGAGCTTATTCTAAACAAGGTTATGGGGTGAAGTTGTCTTAACCAGCCCAAAATAATAACAATATTTAACCTCCTACAAACTACAATTCCCTTACACCAACAACTTGACCAAGTATGAAGCCTTGACATTAGGATAACAATTTTCCATTAAAAAAGATAAAGAAGCTAAATGTTTTGGGGACTCGAGGTTCATTCAATCAAGTCAGGAGAAAATACCAATGTAAATGGTCATATATTAAGAGATATAAGCATAGGGTAAGGGATCTTAGTAAAAATTTTGATGCATTTAACATTCTACTCGTTCCCAAGAAACAAAATCAATATGTGGATGATGTAGCCACATTTGATTCTTCTCTTACACCCACTCAATAAGTAAATAAAGAATGGATGAATTGGTATAACTAATTCTCACCCCTTCATTACTAGATAACGTGGATCACTTTTAGGTATTTAATGATGATCACCAAATCATTCAGTTCCTAAATAGATCATATTTTTTTGAATCCAAAATCATTGATGAAAAGGACATAGATAACAAAAATTAAGGTGGCAACATAAATCTTAAAGAAAATAGGATCACAAAGGGTATGATAGATTTCGAAAGGATGTTTGACCTCAGATCATCAAACTCAACATAATGTTAAACCCAAATCTAGTGATAAGGATTATACACAGATAAACCTTGGCATGAAGGAACATCCCAAGTTTATAAACATAGGTCTAGCCTATACAAATGAGGAAAGAATTAGAACAATATCTCTCCTAAAGAACTATACAGATGTTATAGCATGGTCTTATGATGACTTAAATATTTTTAATCATAGAGCTATCACCCATACCATACCAATGGAGGATCAAAAAAATTTAGGCAAAGGAAAATACTAGTAAACCCAATCCTAGAACCTCTAATTTACAAAGAAGTAAAAGAAAATTGGCCAATATGATAATCTTTCCCATTAGACACTCAACTTGGGTGGTTAATCTGGTTCCTATCCAAAAAAAGAATGGAGAGATAAGGTTGTGTGTAGATTTAAGAAATTTGAATAGGTCTTAAATGATTACAATTATCCTTTCCCTCTCTAGATGAAGTTATTTATATAGTAAGTGGTTATGAGATGATGTCTTTCCTTGATGGTTTTTCAAGATACAACCAATCTTGGTAAATAGGGAAGCTAGGATGAAAATTGATTTCACCACCAAGTGTGGAACATTTACCTACAAGAGGATGCCCTTTGGTTTAATATATGCATGAGTAACATTCTAAAGAGAGCCATGTATCATGTTTTTCAAGGTCTTAATGGAAAATGTATTATCATTTATATGGATGATCTAACTATGTTCTCTAAAAATAGGTTAGACCTCGTAGGGCACTTATAAAAGGTTTTGAAAGATGTATAATGTATGACATTTATTTAAATCTAAAAAGATCATATTATTAGTTACTGAAGGTAAAATTATTGGTTATGCCCTCAAAAGGAAGGTATATCTATTGAACCCGATAGAGTTAATAGATTTTCAAAAATTTGCCCACCAAATAGTATAAACGAATTGAAATTGTTTTTGGAAAAATTACATTTGTAAGAAAATTCATTTCTTGATTTGTTGAAATTTTCAAACCATTGAATGTCATGTTGAAGAAGGACACTAAATTTGGATGGAAAATATATGCCAAGAAATATTCCCAAGATATCAAGGAGCAATAGCTCGGGCACTTTTTTAATCAATCTTGACTTCACCATGGACTTCTTATATTCATGTGCTTTTGAGCACACCATTACAATTGTACTCACTCAAAAAATTGGAGACAATGAACATCCCATTACATTCATGAGTACCAACTTAAATGATGCACAACTCAATTATTCCATGATGGATAAGCAATATTTTGCACTAGTCAAGGTTGTTAAAAAAATTAGGTATTCTATACTCATAAATAAATTACATGTAATTGTCACATATCCAACCATCAAGATGATGTAGGACATAATGAATTGGGAGAAAGAAGAGGAAAATGGATGAAAAATAAACAAGAATTTGATTTTGAGATAAAACCAATGAATATGGTCGAGGTTCAAGGCTTAACACAACTCATAACAAATGTATATCCAATAATAGACATAATGTAAGTAGAAGAAAAAATATGTAAAAGGATAAATGGTATAACCATGTTATCCATTATTTGTTGTATGGTACATGCCCATCTCGGATTGAAAAGATAACAAAGAAGAGAACCCGTGCTCAAAGTGCCCCATTTTGTGATCTAGAAAGGATTCATGTTAAGAAATAATTATGAACGTCTTTACTTAATATGTGTTTCTAAAGTAGTTTTAGACATCAATAAAAATTTCATGAAAGTTTAGAAAGCAGCCATCCATCAAGAAGGTTAAATACCCATAAAATTCTAAAGGGTGGCTTGGCCAACCATATTTCTGATTCTCATGCCCATGTAAGAAGATGCCACTAATGTCAAACCTTCACCAACAGTAGGTACACGTAGCTATTCCACTACAACCAGTAATTGATACTAGACCATTTTCACAATGGGTTTTGATTTCATTGGATTCATCAACCTAGATTTATCATTGGGCCACAAATATGTACTTACCCTCATTAATTCTTGCACAAGGTAGACTTAAGAGGTAGCTACTAGGAATTGCAAGATAATTGATGTTTTTCATTTCTTAGAAGAAAACATCATAACTAGGTTTGGATATCCATTTTTTCTCATATGTGATAATGGACCAGCCTTTTCTTCCATACAATTCACTAAATAGACATATGATAATAAGATAATCATCAAGTTTGCATCAAATTATTATCCCCAAGGTAATGGAATGGTTGAGTCAATAAACAAAAATATGATCAAGGCCATCAAAAAGTTAATAGAAAAGAAGCCAAGACAATGACATTGTTTACTGAAGTATGCATTATGGGATGATAGGATAAGATACAAGAAAGCTCTGAAATATTCTCCATTCTTATTGGTGTATGGGAAAAACATTTTTCCCAATCACCCTTAGGTTTCCAACCTATGATTTTATGTAAGAATATATGGAGAAAGAAGATAAGGTAGAAGCAAGAATCCTAGACATCCTCCAAATGGAAGATGTGAGGGATAAAGCATTTCAAAATTTTAACAAACACCAAGACATTGTCAAAATGTAGTTTGAAAAAAGAGACAAGGTTAAAACATTCATAATATCAAATTTGGTGCATATGTGGGACAAAGCCCATGAGAAAAGGGGAAACATGGAAAATTTACACCACTATGGATTGGACCCTACCAAATAGTTTGAATTATGGGTCAAAATTCCTTGATTGAAGGATCTACAAGGAAAAGAGATTCTACTACTAGTTAATGGACAAATCCTAAAGCATTACTTCCTTACAAATCCATTCCATGTCCTAAATGAGTGACCAAATAGGGAAGTACTTTAGTTTCCTTATTTTGTATATTAGTTTCCCTTTCTTAAATTTTCTTTATTTGGTAGTTTAGTTTCCCTATTTACCTATTTTCTTTTTTTTTTTTTTTGCGTTTTTATCTTTGCATTCATAATCAAGTGGAAAAAAATGAAACATTTGCATACATAAGGAAGTATTATTGTGTTAAGGATTTAGGATGTCTCGGATAGAAAACATCTTGGAATAATTTGAAAGTAAAACTCAGTATTCTTGATTAATCCATCTTTGAAGAATTAGAATTCCCAAAGTACCAAATGGATGCTAGAAAAAAATATTCATTCAATAGGAAGGAGCTACACTAAATTACAATGGAAGATTATTCTAATTAATCATGGTTGGTTTCAAAGAGGAATTCCCAAATGATTCAAATTGACAAAATTCTTGAAACCTACTAACTTAGTTCCTAAACCCTTAAAATAAATCCCAAAAATCCAAAAGGATGAAATCCAAAACTCTCTCTAATAGGTAATTTTGGTAAAATCCACCAAGGCTATGGGTTTCGATTAGCGGTGGAGCAATGTCATGATAGGAACTAAAGGTATTTATTTCGGGGCTATGGATGCATGACTATTAAAGAGAAATGCCCAATCATTCCCCCTTGAGCCATCCCAAATACCAAAATAAAAAAAAAAGAAGAAGTAAACTTAGTCAATAAATTCTCAAATGAGCTTCTATCCTTGGGATAACATCATGTTTGAGTAGAGAAGGGATTAATGAGTTCATAAGCACACACCAAGATCTTTCCCTTTTAAGTGATCTAAACTTAGTATGTCATTAAGTATTCTTGGGTAATTTTTTTAAATATATGATTGAGTAAGTGATATTTAGCTTTGAGTTCATAATCCTCAAAATGCATTCAAAACTAGAAGTCCGAGATCTAAATAATTGGTAGTATTTTCCCTGTAAGTTGTCATTTTTATTGCATAACTCCCCCCACCTTAGAATAATGATTGGAATTTAAAATGGATAGGGACCCTCTATGGTTTATATAAGTTGGTAAATTGGAATTATTTACCCTTTGGGTTAAGAATAGTCTTTAAGTGTTACCTTACTCTATAATTTCTAGTACTTGTACTTAATTAGATTAATTAAACTAAGTATTCACTTAGTTTCAAATATAAAGAGCAATCACACTTCAAAATTTTGGTACTTACACTTCCTATGTGTGATAACTCACACTTGATTATTTATTTTCCTCACACTCGCACTCTATAATTTTCTTGCACTTGCACTTCTTAAATCTCTCACACTTCAAAAAAAATTAAATTTTGGCTAACTGAAAGTTTGAATTTTCCTTGCAGGTCAAAGAGCGATAAATTTCATTTCAGTGTGAGAATTCAAAATCAGATATCTCACGAATGATAATATGCAAAACTTGCACTTTCCAAGTGCGAGTGTTCAAAAACCATTTTTTTCAAATGCAAGTGTTGAATCTTCAAAGCTCACACCTCGCACTTCATGGAAAATCAACTCACACTTCAAAAAGTGTGAGAAAAGGTCAAAGAAAGTCAAAGGTTGGAAAAATTCAAATACACATCACCAATTAAAGAGTGATTCAAAAATACCTTCATTACACATGGCATCACATATGTTATACACGTGGAATTTCACATGTCATACATGTGGTTTCATGGTCCCAAAAGGCTATTCAAAATTTGTGGCTATGATGAATCCTAGTTTGCATAGGTGTAAGGTCGACATTCAAAAGGCTCATCAATTCAAAAATAAATGTATCGGGGATGAAAAACATCAATTCATACGTTATGCACCATTAATACAAAGAACACCATTTTAGATGAAAGGTTTCCTAAATTAAAAGAACATTGTGTTAACTAAGGAACTTCATTTCAACCTTCAAATTACAATATTTCTTGTGAATATTTAATCACATTTTCATGTATTTTTAAGAAAATTGTTTTGAGGAATCCTTCATAGCATTTACAATATATTATCTTCAATCATGGCACGGAGAACCAAGAACTTCCAATGTAGATGCATTCTTGTATTCCTATTCAGAAACCAAGGTGATACGATATATTGTGTTTGACTCAGTTTCTCTTGACCATGAATTTCAACATTATTCAACCATTTTCTCGACAATCGAGAGAGAGACTCAACACGATGCCACAAACAAAGTAGGGATGTTGGAAAATCAAGCACAAAGGGTGGAAGACATTAGGGTATTGATGAGGGCCACCTCTATCTAGTTGCATGAGCCAAACCTAAGGTATTCTCATGTCCAAAATTTATCTCTTTCCTTCATATTCATGCAAATGAAAAATAATTGGGCTATGTTTTCCCAATCTGAAATAAATAGAGTATATTTCTTCGCTGGGTATGCCTTTAAATATTATTATAGGCTTCTTAACTCTAAAAATATTTATAACTTTACCACAATTGAATATTGGATTACCACACGATAAGTATGGGTCATTTTACATAATTGGGCCAAGAACATAATTAATAATATGGATGATCCTCACCTAAACAACATCCATATTCAAATGTTTAGACCTAGGGTCCATATAGGCATGGCCCTGATGAATAGATTTTATGGAAAACCATCTATTACAAATTTTTATATATCTTAGATTCCCCTACTTGCAATTATCATAGATGACTACAAAATTCCTTCTCTAGGGTAGGTGGTCACTTCTAATCTAGTTTCCCAAAGAACTAACTTTTTAGAGCACAAGAAAATTTTTTTCATGGCCTCCTATTTATTGGATGCAATCCATGGAGTCCTCCACCATTCTAATTTTTGACCCATGGTCCCCGTCATGCATCTTAGAAGTGAATGAGATTTATTTAAATTTATATGCTTGTAGATTCAATATCCACATTGAGGACATTTGCACTTCCTTTTACCCCACACTCTACAAGGAAATGCATGAAACAACCATACCAAAAATTTTGAGAACATCCTGTATTAAATAGAAAAATGGGGGTTTCCTTCTTCTATCAGGATTACAAAGTCATTATGATTGAGGGGCTACTTTTACCGCCATTACAAATTCCATATTATGTACCTAAAAACTAGTTGAATAGGAATTTTCCTATGAAATTTGCAATGACATAGTAGGGAAGTGTAAGGATAAGAAATTAAGGCCTCACCCTCCCTATCAATCATAATGGGATACAAATAGTTCAAGAGGTGGCATGATCTTTAAATCTGTAACAACCCACCATAATTCTTTCCATATTTCCTAGCACCCCTTAAGGAAATATGACCCAAGGAAAAGAGTGGGAAAACATGTAGATTCACTTATAAGGAAAATTATTATAACATATGACCATGAGGTTATCATTAATTCGGGTATGGATTACCCAAAATATACGACAACATTATCCAAAAAAATATGAAGATGACATATGAAATTCCTCCCTAAAAGGAGAAATTAAAAATGAATTCACAAAGAGAAGGGAATTTGGTAATTTAGAACCTCCAAGTTAGTCCCAAACCCTAACTTATCCAACTCCCCCGGGACTAGTAGAGACAAAGGCTATCAAGGAATTCCAAGAGGTCATTCCTAAGCCAAATAAAGGGCCTACTTTGGTTTCATGTGATTTTAATTCTTTAGATGATGAGGACACATAAGTAGAGGCTCCAACAAAACAAGCACAAGCTAAACTAGCTCAAACGGCCCCTACAAGTATTCCTCCTATCGAAGCTCAACACGAATGGGTTAAATAAGCAATGCTCACTCATAGAGAGCAATTATATTGGGTAGCTCAGGAGGAACCATTAATAAATGTTGATTTTAATCCTTAGAAAGTGACCTTAAAAAGCGTAACAAGGAAGATAATGTGTACACAACATGCCATCATCTGACATGAGACATATGAGGACCTCTTCTCCCTCACCAAGAGAAAGAAATCCATGGGTAGCAAAATATGAGGAGGATCACATATCCCGCATAAAGGCATCAAGCAAAATTAGTAGCAAAATTGGTAAGAGGAATGTAGGTCATAAATAAAGAACTTGAAACTCAAGCCAAGGCCATTGTTCCTAATGGCGAGGGTAAATTTTAAGAACCCCTAAAAAACCATAGATATTACTTGGAAATTTTCTAAAAATGACTTTTGAAATCTTGAAGAATTCCATGAATTAAAAGTAAATGTTGTCAATTTGGTAGAAATTGTTAGCCATTAAAGAGCAAATTTCTTTTTGCACATGGTAAAGGTGATTTAAATATTAAAATTTGGCTATTACTATAAACGTTGGGTGAATCAACCCAAAAAATAACTTGTAACTAGAAAACTTAGGCGAAATAGAAAGAAACATATAATTCAATAGTTTTCCTAAGCATACATCACAAGTGTCTTCAAGGAAGACCAATAATTAGTTCCCATGGAAGAATTTGTTGGATTTCTCAATCAAATCTTAGCAAATTTTGAAAGAATATAGTATAGGAAAATGCGGTAGAAGCATCCCAAGTCATTGAGATTATTTCTCAAACTAGGGAAAATGTAAGAAAATTATAAAAATTAAAGGAGATCATGGGAAAAGCCACAACCTCACTCAAACCCCTATTGGACAAGGCTTTGGAATCTTCGGGAAGCCTATTATGTATATCATAAAGTTGGACGTGGATTAAAAAATTACGAGAGATGTGTTTATTACCACGGGAAAGGGACTAGATCTAGCTAATCTAGCTCAAGAGGGACCTACACAAGCATGCCCAATTCAAATGGGCCATATAGTCAAGAAAGATCCTCAATAATTCTTATGATATTTTATTTTAGTAACATTATGGCTTTACCCACTATAATTATCCTAAAAAGAATTAGTTAGGATATTTCTTTAATGAACAAATTTTTGTAATAGTCCTTAATATTTTGTAATCATTGTTTGAATTGAGTAGTAAAAGAAGGCCCTAAGATTTTATAAATATATCTACCCCTATTCTAAAAGGGGGATGTCATTTTGGAAAATGAATGCGAGCTAGTTTAAAGCTAACTCATGCAAGTTTGAATTTATCGATTTTCATTTTCCCATTCTTGCTTTAGACATTATGTGTTTATAATATTCAGTGCTTGATGTATCATAATTTAGCTTTCCCTTAGAAATTTGTTTAAATAGTGTATTTTCAATTTTAGATTTAATTACTATAGCTTTCTGAGTTAAATTTATCATTTAAATGTGCATTCAAAAATTGATATGGTGAATTTGGTTTGTAGTTTTGATTCCTTTGAATTTATACATCAGTAACATTAAAATTTGAGTGGTAACTGAGTTTTATGTTGTTGGTTTCGTAAGGAAATCGTGTTATTTCCATAATCAAGCACTAAAAATATTAAATATATTTGTCTTATTATATTTATTTTCTCTCTTCCCTTTCTTTTCCTTTTGGTTTATTTGAGCAATGCCCTTAGATTATTTATTTTTAAATAAGCTTTTCAAAGATAAATCAGGTGAAGAAATTGTAGGAGTGGTACTAGAAGGACTAACAATCCAACAAACATCCTTATTATTCGTCTAAATGAGTAGTTTTCTCGAAATTATTGAGAGGAAACTACTTATTTGTAGGCTCTTTTCAAAATTGTGGTGGTTTTAAAATTTTATTGTAAATATGTAGTCCTATGGAGGGGATTTTCTCTATTTTTTTATAGTAATATGTCCCTTGATTTATTTTCGGGCATGCTAAGTGAACAAACAAAATCTTAAGTTGTCAAATAGAGCCCTAAATTTTTTGCATGTTGATTTTAAGATATTACTTGGGGGTGGGGTAGGAAGATTACCTAACTATTTAGGGATATCCTTTTCCCCATGAAACGTAATATGTATTTACACCAATAATTTGGTGTAAGTTTAGAAGATATTTTGGCATTTATTTATCTACAACTCATTAGTGTTTTGTAACCAAAAATAAAAGAAAGGTGATCAAAAATTTGTAGGTAATCATTTATTTATTTTATATTTTTTATGATTTATTTGTGGAAAATATCAATTTATTTTCCTTCCTTGTACTTCTATAGATTAATTTTTTTAACTTATTATAGACCCACATGGAATAACATAATGTCTAGCTAATGGTTCAATAGTTTCTTTGTAGCTATTTTGAAAAGAGAGGTCACCCACTTTATATCTATATAATCATGTTTATGTTTCTTGTACCTACATTTGTGGTAATGCTCATAGATGAATGCGGAGTGATGTAGGTATGTAGTTTTACTATGATAACTGGAAAACACATTTGGATTTCATATATGTTTTTGGATTGTATTGAATGGTGACCGTGCATGTAGTTATTCCATGTTAAGAAGATATTTTACCGATTTTATGGTAAGCATATACCCAATACCAAACATGTATACATAGTTTATATGTTTGATTTCAAACATACCCAACAATACTAGTTGGTGAATCATTTTACCAATTTAAAAATAACAATGAATCTTAGATATCAATACCATTGGATTTATATTGGATGATTCTTGTTGCATTTAAGGACCATTTAAGTCTTTGATTGGATGACAAACATGTTCAAGACACAATTCCTTATTAAGAGTCTTAGGTGTTTTAGATATGTTATTTGAAAAACAAATTGCACAATTTTATTATTAATTTATGGTATATTTTAATGTTTTCACAAGATTTATTATCAACCTATGATAGGTAGGTGAGGTTATAGGAAGTCACAAACCCCAAGTTTATCAAACTTTAAAAAATAAATAGTTAATGTTTCACTAGACAAGGAATACCTATCATAATAGTTAATGATAGTGTGTCTAGGTATAAAAAGAACTAGATCCATTCTATGAATTATTATAATATCATCAAGATGGAAATTTAAAAACTATTCTAACTTCATAAGAAGTTTACTCCCATTTAATTCTTAATACTTTCATCTACGATTCAATCGGTTCAAAAATTGGGAAATAAATTGTCACTAGTTGACTTTGAATCCACTAAATGTAGACATTTTAATGATGTATAAGTAGATAAATAAATTGATGTCCCTCACCATTATATAAAGGTATTCTTGTTGAAGTTATTTAACCTTATGGAACATGCATGTTCTCTAGGATATTTCGGTGGTGTGCTTAGTTATGTTTAAAAGATCAATGGATGTTGAGATTATTAGTCGAGATAAAATCTAGTGTATTAATAACATGTTGTAATGGGTCAAATATATTTATAGTAAATGTATCATGAAAAACCAATGTAGCAAGTAAAGAAGCCTCGGATGTAGTAGATTTAACTTGATAATGTATAATACTAGTAATAACAAAAAGATAATTGAACATGCATTCATCTTCATTGATGAGGTTGAAATTTAATTTTCACAAGTTGTCATTAACAAGGACCATATAATCAACATCACTATCTAAGGAGTAATTGTCAACATTATTATGTAATGTTGAAGTATCCAATAAATTAAAAGTAGGAGACAGAGCATAATGACCAGGGATAGTAGTAGGAACTAATCCATAGTGTGTGCAAGTAATGGTGGTGTAGAGGTAATAGAAATTTTGGTGTGTGTGACTTGCCTCATCATCACTCGAGGTCTTGTCCACATCACGTGGTGATTCATCTCGCTTAGCGAGATCATAGGTCTTAGGATTTATATGACAAATGGAATATTTTTTCATAGAATCTATCATTGTCATTACATCGGAGGCATCATAGGAGTTCCATTCCCTAGTTGGAATTGTAAATCCTTCCTCTTAAAGGGAATGATTGTCAGGGCATGGGAGTTACACGAGAACTCCTATATGTACCCTCCTTTTTTTTTTTTTGGAATCTTGCTAACTAGTATTAACAGCTCATTTTTGGATTTTGTGCATTTTTGGGGTTTATCCTTGTGTAGGTTTAGGGATTTCACTACAGATTTAGTTGGTTGCATTTATTATTGGTGGGAAAGTGAATTTTTAGAGGTTAGTTCCATTTTTGGTCTTATCAGTATTTTTAATTAAAAGTGAATTTATTTTTACAAATTTGGCTTTTGGACTTGTTCGGCCATGTCCTGTTGTTTTGCACTTCCTAGTTTGCACCTTCTTTGCTTCTTCTCCCTTTCTCCCCAGTGAGCTCTGCAACGAGATTCATGGGTGAGCTAACTCTAAGGTGAGTTAGTTGACTATCAAGTCATGAATTGATCTGTTTGCATCATTGCATGTCTCTTTTTGCATTGTATTCGATTTTTCCATGTTTTTTTGTATGTTGGCTCATTTCATTGCTCCGTTGAATCGTGTGTTGTATCTTGCATTGGTATTATCGGGGTTCCTTTTTTCCTTAGTCGATCTTTATTGGGTCTATATTTCGAACTGTTTATCTTGCTTGCATTTTGGTTACATTGTTTCCAATTAAGCCCCTGTCTAGCCGCTTAATCCTTGAGTTGGGTCTATTTTCTTATGTCGAGCCTTATTTTCTCTGCGTGTTGGCGTCATGTTGCTTATGTTTACGCTGATCCTTTCCCTATGTAGAGTATCATGCATGGCTCCTTGAGCCACTACCCCGGTTGTCCCTATGCTTGCTTCCCTACTAAGCCAATATTTGCATCGTGTGTATCCTACTCGCAAACTTGTCATCTCGTCATTTCCTCCTCCTTACCTATTGATCCCCTCCTCTCATCAAGCTCCACGTGAGCATCTCCCAACCACCTCGCTCCGTGAACCGATTCAACCATCCCATTTACCATCTCCCGCTTGTTTTATTCGAATCCCTTTTAAATTAAAAGTGGTGATAGTTTAATAAAGTGGTCGATTTTACTTAAAAGTGGGGTGTTGTTTTATAAGGTGGGATTTGTTTTAAAATTAAGGGGGTCGGGATTTTATATAAAGTAAGGTTTTTAATTTATAATTTATTAGGTCTTAATTTATAGCATTAGGATCTAATAAAAATTTATAAAGGTGATTAATTAATATTAATCTTAATACTAGGGATATTTAATTAAATTAGTTATCTAATTTTTTTAATAAGATCCTTTTAAAATTTGATTAGTATAAATTTAAACATTAGAGTGGCCCTTTTTTTCCTTTAATCTCTAAAATTATTTAATCTCTAGCATTATTGGAATTTTTCTATTAATCCCTGTTTGAGTGTGTAGCAAAATTTCTATCATTTTTTGCCTTCCAAGAGCCCTCACTGCGTCTTAGAGGTCCTCTGGACTCATCTTGAGTCACATTTTGCATTGTATTGCCGTTGTTATTTCTTGCAGACTAGTGAGCGCGTCCGCAACAATCTTACGGAAAGTGGGTTTCTGTTGTGACATGAGACGCTATTTCTCATACAAGACCGTATTTTTCCCCCTTTTATTATTTTTTCTCATTTTGTGCTTGATTACAATGTCAAATTGTTGTTATCAATTAATCTTTATTGTGGTTTCCACTCTTACGTGTTACTACATTGATTGCAAGGTGAGTGATCCATTGTTTATCAACGTACGATCGCATCGATTGTAATCAATGCACTAAACTATAAAGTGCCAAATTCAGGGGGTGTTAATATTATTTTGGGGTGGTTGTGTTTCTTTCTCTTTCCTTATGCATTCCTTCTTTCTCTCTTTTCTATGGATGCCTCTTCAGTACCTTTTCTCACACCATTCAATTTATTTGAATGGAGATCTAAAATGGATATGGTATTACGCATAGTAAAAGGTTATTCTATGTCATCATGGGATTAGTGCTGAACCTAATGATGAGCCCAAAAATCTAAGTGGTTAAACCAATGTGATGAAGCCTTGGGTATTCTTTGTATGTATGTTTCTCTAACTTTCTCTTCCACATTGAGTCATTTGAAACACCCGATGGAGCTTGGAAATTTCTTGATGAGATGTTTAGAAAACAAGATGACATGAGAGCGCATGAGTTGGAAAATGAACTACTAAGATTAAATCTTAGTGACTTTGAAAACCTATAGACCTTCTTCTCAAAGTTCTTCCACACTAGATTTCTTCTAAAGGAATGTAAAGTGGAGAAGAAAGACTCTCATTTGATCTTGTTGATTCTTTCTAAGTTAGGTCCTAAATACTCCGTCTTCATTTTGACTTTCCACGCCATAAAATCTGCCTTGGGAAGTACTTGGCAAATTCCCTCATTTAATGCTTTTTTGCCCCAACTCATTTGATAATAGGAAAAAATCGTTCAAATGGGGAATATAAAATCCAAGCCACATTCCCTTGTGTAAATTAAGGGTAAGGAGAAGAAAAATAAAAATAAGAAAGATAAAAATGACCAACGCGAGAAGGAAACCAAGACCACCAAGCCTAACACAAACAATTAGACTTCTGAGCCTAAAACAAAGAAGGAAAAGTGTAAGTGTTCCTATTGCAAGAAGTCTAGCCATGAAGAAAATCATGTATGAGAAAATAAATCGACCACTTAACTCATTTACTTGAGAAAAATAAAATAAGTGTTCCCGATTCTATCAAACAGAATGCTCCAAAGGCCAAGTCTTCCAAAGAAAAGGAGTATAAATCTGAGAAGAAGAAAGGAAAGGCCCTTGTAGCTATAACATATCCTTCATCAACATGGATTATCGATTCCGATGTCTCACACCACATGGTCTCTTTAGATGTTGATTTTTTCAACATAGAAGTAGGTGGCATGTCCCAAATCATGTTGGGTGATGACACTACAGTTTTGGTTTCTGGTATTGGATCGGTAGAGATAGATGGTGGGACATTTAACCAAGTTTTGAGTGTTCCCAATCTCTCTACCAATCTCCTATTGGTTTACCAAATAACTCACCTTTGTGAAGCAATGTGAGTGGAATTTGGTCCTAACTCGGTGATTATATGTGATCTTAACTTTGACTCCACATTGGTGAGAGAAAAGCAAATCACCATCTACGATTGTATACATTTTTCCCACTTTAATTTGATTCGACACCCACTACCTTGCTCACTCATACGGATGAGATTAGAAATCTATAGTATGAGTTTTTTTCCATCTTAATTATCCTTACCTTGAACAATTGAGCCAAAATGAAATGGTCAACGGGTTACCCCGCGTCAAATTTTATAAGGGTCTTTGTGAGGGTAGTTCCTCGAGAAGAACCCCGAGAAAAATTATAACAAAGGAAAATCCTATAGATTTATTCATCCCTTAGATCTTGTTCATAGTGACATTTTTGGCCATTTCCCATCTCCTTCGTTTACTAGAGATCTATATATGCTAACCTTCATTGATGAATTTTCACGTTACACATGGGTGTATTTTCTTAAGCTTATTCATTCGATTACTTTCGATAATTTAAGGTTCTTAATGAGAAACAAGCAGAAAGGTTTATTAAGGTTCTTCAAACCAACAATTTAGGCGAGTATGTGAGCAATATTTTTGAATATTTCTATACCTCTCAAGGGATTTCTTTGCAATGCACAATTTCTTACAGCCCTTCACAAAATAGATTTATGGAAAGAAAGAATTGAACGCTTAAGGAGATGGCCACTTAGATGGTTCACTCAAAATCCCTTCCTCTACAGTATTGGGTAGAAGCAATGAATTGTGATTTCTACATTAAAAACCATTTTCCACATAAGGTCGTAAGAGGGATTCCACCTTTTGAATTCTAGTTTAGACGTAAACCTGATGTAGAGCACTTTCGCATCTTTAGATCCAATGTTATGGCCCATATTTCAAAAAAATAAATGCAAGACCTCATAACCACATTCCAAACCTTGTATTTTTGTAGGATGTCATGATGGCTGAAGGGGTATAGATTATTTAACTAAACTTCTCATGATAGTTATATTGAGAGAAGTGTGAAGTTTTATGAATCATCTTTGACTCTAATTCTCCACCCTCTGAGGTTCTTTTGTTCTCTAATTCAAATTTTGACTCGTCAGATGATGATGTTGTTGAGCATGTTCCTCCTCTTAATCTTCGTGATCCTTCTTCTCTTCCTAAACCTTATGCTTCGGAGTATTCAAATTCTAACAGTAGTGATGATGAGGACTTTGTCCCTTCTTTCTCGAGTGAAGAATATTCTAAATCTGAGCCCGATCCTCCTGGTCCTATTTGGGCTAGGTAGAATTTACAGAATGTTAGAGAGTGGATTGGATATCCTTCGGATGAGATACGTACTCGCTCGAGTTCACTGGACCCCACTCTTCACCTTCACTTCGGAGCCTTAGTCTTTTCGTGAGGCCTCTGGGATTCTTGAGTGGGATTCTTTCATGGATGAGTAGTATTACTCATTCATGAAGAACAATACTTGGGATCTCACCCCTCTTCCAAGGGAAGGAGAATCATTCAATGTAAGTGGGTATACCGGAAAAATTATGGTGTCAATGGATAATTCAAGAAGTATAAAGCACAAATTGTAGCTAAGGGTTTCTCCCAAGTAGCTAGGGTTGATTACTCAGAAACCTTTGCTCTGGTTGTAAAGATGACTTCCATTTGACTGACCCTTGCCATCACTTCCATGAACAGATGGGAAGTCCACTAGATGGACGTTAAGAGTTCCTTCCTTTATGGGGACCGAGAGGAAGATATCTACATGGAACAACCTCCAAGTTATGTCCATTATCCCTCCCTCATTTCCAAGTTAAAGAAGTATCTCTAGGGCCTTAAAAAAGTCCATAGGTCTTGGTATGCGAAGATGGACTCCATTTTACTTACACCATTTCACTTGGTGTCACTCGACCTAATTTTTTTACATTTTTGACAGGATGACTCCATGATAATTCTCGTTTTGTATGTTGATGACTTATTGATCACGGGCGAGTTCTTCCTCTATCATATATTCTATGAAGATCTCCTTAGCAACAAGTTCTCCACATCGACTTAGGATTACTTCATTACTTTCTTAGGATCTATATTTCATGGTATGACTTTGAAATTGTGATTTCACATGACCTAAGTACTCCCTTGATTTTATTGCTCGATTCCAAATGTCTGATTGTAAGCCTTCTCCTACTCCTTTCCTTTCTAAGGTTAAGTTGGTTTCTAATTGCTCTACTCCTTTGGTTGATGGTACCCTTTATCGACATTTGGTTAGGAGCTTGATTTACCTAACTCACACTTAGACAAATCTATCATATCTTGTTGGGATTATATCCAGATTGATGTGGGAGCCTCGTGAGTTGCATTAAAAAGCAGTGAAGTAGATCCTTCACTATTTTTACAGCACTCATACATATGGCATTCACTATCTTAGAGGGAAAAATATTAACTTGGTTGGATATAAAGACTCTAATTGGGCCAGTGATATAGATCATTGGAAATCTACCTCAAAGGCGATTTCTCCCTTGGTTTGGGTCATGTCGGTTGGTCTAGCAAAAATAAAAATGGGATTTTCATATCATATACAGAGGTAGATTACAGAGGAGTAGCTAACATTGCCATAGAAGTTGTTTTGTTGAAGGGTGTCTTGATAGAGTTTGGTATTCACTTTTGGCGGCCTACCATTATCTACTATGACAACATGAGCACCATCTTGATAACTAAAATCTAGTTCAACACCAAAGTGGATGAAGCACATTGATATCCACATGCACTTCATTCGAGAAGTTGATATATGAATACATCATCAACTTGCGGTAGTGTAAGACATGTCATCGGGTTGCGAGACATATTCACCAAGCCCTTTATTGAGGAAATTTTTGTTAAATTGCGGTCTCTTCTTGAGGTGAGGTCTATTTTAGCCACCCATATTATTTGGTCTATCTATTCCTTCTTCTCCTCTTCTTATTTTCTAGAGGTATTTTGTTTGTACAAGGGCACTTAATCAGGCCTTTATTTTTTGGCCCCATTCACACATCTTTCTTAGTTTTCTAGGGGATTTTTATTTCTTTTCTTACTTACCATGACCTCTACCTCAGCTTCGATGAATGGGGGTGTTGGTATGTGTGACTTTCCTCATCATGACTCAGGGTCTCTTCCATATCATGTGGTGAGTCACATTTCTTAGTGAGATCATAGGTCTTGGGATTTATATGACATGTGGAAGATTCTGTCATAGGATTTTTCATTGTCATATGTGTCAGTGATGTCATAGGAGTTACATTCCCTATTTGGAATTGTAACTCCTCCTTCCCTCTTTAAGAGAATTATTTTCAAGGAATGGGAGTTACACAACACTCCTATATGTACCCTCCTTTTTGATATATGAGTATGAGTAGACTATTTTTTCCTTATGCTTGATTTTCCATTATTGTTCGATTCTTTTTTATTACTTGAAGCATCTTGTCACCATTAAAGTTCAACATCTTCGATGTGCATGAAGTTCCAAATTGATTCTCATTGAAAACTTTCACAAGTACATAGATATAAATGAACTCTCCTATAATGTAGGTGGGGAAATTTATCCATAGGGATAGGTTGCTAGGGATAAATACTAATGGGTACTTGAGAAGTAAAGGTGTCAAATTTATACTATTTAAAGGGATATGGATCAGTAGCCATAGTATACTCACATCCATCATGTATGAACTTGAGACATTGATGAACAATAGATGGGATAACTTGCATAACATGTATCCAAGGACGAGCTAAAATAATATTATACAAGTAAATTCGTGCCCATGATGTGAAATGTAGTGGACAACATCTTAGGGCCAATGAATAAATTAATATAATAATTCCTAGTGTTATTTGTGTATATTATAAAAACCCATTATGTTAGTTATAGTCTTATCAATTATGTGCATAGGAAATATCATCTTTTAAGCAAACAAATAGAAAAATATTGAGACCATAGCCATTTTTATCAAGACATGTTTAATAAGGAAACCTTGAATTTGTTCAATAATAAGAAGAAGTGTGCAGGGCTCTTCACCAATTGGCAGTGGGATCTCATCTAAACTAAATTTTATGGCATTACACATATATTTTAATGTGTCCATAATAGATGAAAAAGTGACATGATGAGCAAAGTGGGAGATAAAGTAAAAATTTGTAAAGTTTCATATAATATATTCTTATAGAGAGGTACCTTTTATAATAGTTAAAGAAGAGACATCTTAGTGGGTGTATTATTTAATTACTATAATATATTAAACCCTTTACAAGGAGCACTTGGTTTAGCAAGTAAGACCCATAGGTGGTGGATGAAAGGGTGGGTTTCCCCCAACGGGTTGCTTAGTATAGTGAGTTGTGATAACATTAACTTTAGTAGCCATAGAGAAGAAGAAAATTGAAGTGGATGTTTTTGAGGAGGAATATATTCAGCTTGTATATCAATGTATGTAGGATCCTCATCAGTCATGAATCAACTAGAACCATCATAGAGACCCCATATGCCATATAAGAAATGTTCATAACCCTAGTGAGAGGAGTAGTAACCTATACCAAAGTGATGGATTGGTCCCTTAGGTTTGAAATGAAGATCATATAATATTAGAGGAAGAGGCATGATGATAACACAAAAAAATATAACTCATCATATCCAAGAGGAGAATAATAAATCCTAGAGGCACTAGGGTCTGAGAAATAAATTTTATTCAATATTCAAGCTCACCAAATGTTTACACCCTGATTAAATTTTATGTTATAGAAATGTACAACAATAAAAAGGATGTAAGTGTTTGTAAAGGGGGTTATTATAATTAATTTTTAACATTAACTTTTCACATCCAAAATAACATGTTAATACTTGTAATAATTGATAAAATGATGACTAGTAGCTCAAATGCAAGAAAGGAGAAAAAGACTTAGTTGTATAGGTTAGTACATGAAGGATATGAGTGCATAAATAGGTGGAAAAAGTAGATTGGGTATTAGGAGTGATTTGGTGAAAAATTTGGATTTGGAAACTAATGAGGGGAAAGACCATACAACTATCATAAAACCCAAACTAGAATTGTATGGTCTTGGAATCTTCCATTTTTAGGTATACTACTTATTATGTGCCTCACTTTCTGGAAATTATATTCGTTGTGTGTTACTCTTTCTTTCACAACTTTGGGATGACCTATAATCCCATATAACAATGTGGAAACCCGATAAAATTTCAAAACACTTCATTATAGAATTACCAACCAAAAGGAGAAAACATATGTGTTTTTGAGGTTATAATACCCTTTTTGATCAACCCTAACTTACAAACTAATCCAAGTGTTGCACTACATTCCCTCATTGTGGGATCAAGCTTCATGTATCTCTATTAGGTGTTTGTGCAAGTGTTAGTGCAAATTAACCAACCACCTAAGGGTGCCCTTGTGTCCTTGATACCAAGATTGTAAGATATATGTATAGTATAGAATGTACAAAGAATGGTAATAGTTTGATGTGTTGTGCCTCATCTATGTGAACTAATCATTTTTACTTGAAGCCCTTGAAAAATGTTGGGAGTGACTTTACTCTTACTAAGATATAGCTCTATGACCTTTGCATTTCTAGAAATGGAGTAAGTTAGACTCTTTGACATTGTTGAGTGCTTCAGACCTATAGTAGGGACTACTTTAATTAATGTGTTGGGTAGGTTTAAAATAACCTTGAGTGCTTTTGGAGTGATATTTTTAATAGGATCTTGTAAGAGTGTCATGCTTATAAAGTGATATTGACTTGTTTATATAGTCTTCTTACGTGGGTGAAATATTCTAGTAAGGTTGATTTTATGAAAGTGAAGAGATCCAATAAATATTTTAATAATAAAAAACAAAGTCATATAACCTAAATGGGTGTGACCATATAGGTCATCAAGACCAGATCCAATATCCTGACCTTTTGTACGATCTTGGACAAGAAAAATGAAAAATGAAATTAAAAAATAATTCATTAATTATAGAGGTTATTTATTGTTTTGGTTTGATAATGTTCCTAAAATTGACAACAAAGTAGAGTGTAAATATAATCATGCCACGAAAGAGATAAATAGATGGATTGATTGGATTTCGAACATGAGCGATTGTCTTAATAAAGGAACATCATCAAACTTGATATTGTAAAAGGACAAGTTACCAAATTTTAGTATCTACATATTTATTAATTATGCATTATTACATTATTTTATATATATTGTGAATCATTAATTAAATATACTTCATTTATTTCTATTACAAATATATACTAAATGTTTTTAACTTCATTATATTATGTTTTATCGTAGTTTCTTTTATTATTGTTTTCATATTGCTTGTCCTCTTTGTCCTTTAACTCTTAAAAGTGTCATCGATTTTACCATCACCAAACCTTTTCTTTATCCTTATTCTTACTTAGAAACGAGATTAAATATTCTTAACAATATCACTTTTATATTTCAATATGGCAAAAATGGGCCCAATGTCCTTTTGATTCTTATATGCTACAAGGTTTTCATGAATATTTAATTTATATAAAATTGGGTGAAATAGACTCTTCCCATAATAAAGCTACATGTAAAGGTGTTTTTGGATAAGTCAAATGACCAATTTTACTATAAAGGTCATGGGTAATAGTCCTTATTTTAACAATATTCAATTTAGTTTTTGTCCACATTATTAGAAAAATAATTTTAGCTAATTAAATCGGGATTAATATAATCTTTGTAGTAAAAGTTCCTCTTATTTTTCATTTATGGATAAACTTGGTGGCTTTGAAAGGGTCCCTCTCCCTTTTACAACCAATATCCTTGACTATCATCATCCATACAACCACATAAAGTGCCCTTTGAGGTTTGAACTTAAGGCGGGCTGGACACAATTAACTCACCTACACCTCATTGAAAACTTCCTATGATTAAAATTTTCATCATTCTTCATAATTTTACTTCAAACTATGTAGAAATGTGAAGAGATTTAAATTTGGTAGTTTACCACTTGATAATGTTAGTATTAAATTTATCCCTTTAATCATGACTCATACACTTATTCTAAGCCAGTTGTTATGTTATACCTTGGAGCATCCATAGTTCTATTGCAAAAATCTCTCTCCTCATTACATTTCTCAAAATATTATATAAATACTCATATTAGTCACAAATAGTCCATTAATTCTAATTATCATGCACAGAACTTCATGGTACCATAATTCACTTTTGGACCAAACTATTAAACATAACCAAACCATCCAAAAATTTGGCCATGTGCAAAATTTTACCGTCCCAATCTTCCCAATGGTTATCTTTTAAATTTAAATATCTTTTATAGGCTTGCATGTCCGCTATGGGTTGGGATTTTTGCAAAATTAAATCCATGTAACTCTATATAAGAAAATCTAATACACTCATTTACATCCTTGGCATTCTCAAGAGCTCCTCGAGCAAGTATCTATCAATTCTTATTCAAATCTCTCTTAAACTTCCCTATGGTAGTAAAAAAAAACAACCCCACGTCAATTTGAAGCACTCCATAATAGGCTTAAGATTCAAGCTTTCCAAATCAAGAGCCCACAAGACCAGGTCAATAGAAATCAATTATCAAGTGTTTAAGTTATCAAATATAGTTACATCCATGTAGTATTATGTTGCATATCTAGGTGGATAACTACATGTGATTTGAGGCCTCTTTGGAGAATTTCCAATGTAGACAATGTATGAAATGCAAAACCAAAAACTAATATATTTTCAAGTTTTGTACCAATGATTAAGGTTTTGGGTCAAGGTGGTTGATTTTAAAGGGTTTCACGCATTTTCAAGAATTAATCTTTCAAAAGTATCCATATCTCAATTATTCATAGAAATTATAAAGTTATAGATATTTATTTTTATCCTAGAACAAACCATACAAAATGACAAAACCACTAAATTGTTTGGTCCTAAGTGAAATTATTTTGTCACTAAACACAATGTAGATCAATATCATAGATAAAGCATCTACATAATATTTCCATCTAGTTTTCTTTCTTTCCTTACATTTTTCTTGTTTATTTCTTCATTCTTTCTTTTATTTTCATCTTCATCTCTCAATTGCTCTATGAAATCATGTAACTCTATATAAGAAAATCTAATACACTCATATACATCCTTGGCATTCTCAAGAGCTCCTCTAGCAAGTATCTATCAATTCTTATTCAAATCTCTCTTAAACTTCCCTATGGTAGTACCAAACATTAGGAGCAACCCCACGTCAATTTGAAGCACTCCATAATAGGCTTAAGATTCAAGCTTTCCAAATCAAGAGCCCACAAGACCAAGTCAATAGAAATCAATTATCAAGTGTTTAAGTAATCAAATATAGTTACATCATTGTAGTAATATGTTGCATCTCTAGGTGGATAACTACATGTGATTTGAGACCTCTTTGGAGAATTCCAATGTAGACAATGTATGAAATGCAAAACCAAAAAACTAATATATTTTCAAGTTTTGTACCAATGATTAAGGTTTTGGGTCAAGGTGGTTGATTTTAGAGGGTTTCATGCATTTTCAAGAATTAATCTTTCAAAAGTATCCATATCTCAATTATTCATATAAATTATAGAATTTATAGAGATTTATTTTTATCCTAGAACAAACCATACAAAATGACAAAACCGCTAAATTTTTTGGTCCTAAGTGAAATTATTTTGTCTCTAAACACAATGTAGATCAATATCAGAGATAAAGCATCTACATAATATTTCCATCTAGTTTGCTTTCTTTCCTTGCATTTTTCTTGTCTTTTTCTTCATTCTTTCTTTTCTTTTCATCTTCATCTCTCAATTGCTCTATGAAATCAGGTTCATGCTTGTCTTCATCCTCCCATGGCTTCTTCAAAACTGATTCAATTTGGTCTTCATCTTCTTTAACATATTCTTCTTCATTTAAGATCTTCATAAGCTCTATCTCTGCTTGTTTATAGTCTTCTTCATCTTTAAACAACTTTGAATTTTCTGATTCCATCATGATTATTTTCCAAATCAACTCTTCTTTTGTTATAAGTTCATCATCCTCTTCATTTATTCTTTCATCTTTAGCCTTTTGGTCTTTTATGTCTTATTTCATTACAATTTTTTTATCTTTATATCTTCATTCTATTCACTTTCATTCACACATGAAAAGGAAATATTAGAATGAAAAATTAGAGGCCGTATAGCCTCTTGAGAAGCTCCTTGCAAGATCTCTTCTTCATCTTATTTTTGTTCTTCTTCTTCTTGACTACTTTGCTCTTTTTCTTCACCAAGTATTACGCCCACTTATCGATAGAAAAAGTGTCCTTCATACATCTTTGTTTTCTTATCTCTTATCTTTTCCAAGCAATCAAATACTTCCTACTTATTTCAATAAGCCACTCTATAGGCCATTGCACTATCTTTTTCATACTCCAGCCAAGAACTTGATTTTCCCCCTTACTTCTTTCTATCATTAACTTTAATCTTCCTCTATCTCTTTTATATCTACAATCATTTCTTCATTAGTCATATTTTTTTCCTTACACTCTCTTTCAACTTAATGTGCTAGCCATTTGGAAAGAAACCCTTTGTCTCTACTCTCTCTTATTTTCTTTATTTCTTCTTCACAAGCAAGTATTTTCCACCTTTCTCTTTCCTAGTACCTCACCCTAGGCCTTACCTAGTCTTTTGGAACTTATCTTCTTCTCTTTCAACCTCTAAGTTTTCTCTACCTTAGACTTCTTCTTTAATGCTTCAATGGTTAAATTTTCTTTACTTACCACTTTACTATCAAACTCAACTTTCTTCACTTCAATAGATTTCTTCTTCACTTCCAAAGAGAAAAATTACTCGATACCACTCTAATGTAGAGGAGGAAAACCAAATTCTAAAAACACACCACCAAAGTTAGTCTCAAGAGAAAAATCATCTAATCATGCAATAGCATTAGCTCATCAAAAGGAAACTCAAGACTAGTTTTATTAACTATACTGATTCAAGGCTCCTTTCAATTGTTTCTTAGCTCAATTTCATCAAATAAACATGTTCTAACCCTTCAAAAGGATTCAAGTCTTAAATTATTCAAAAGTGCGGGAGGATCGGGAAGGAATCACTCGTTGAGGATAGAGGAAGATTCGGGACTTATCCATTTTCACAATGAGGGACTTAAAGTGTGACACACATTGGCTATTTTTGGTAACTAGAAGAAGTCTATTGTTTAGCACACTTGCATGTGTGGCTATTATTGTAATGTGCGTGGATAATAATAGCATGCGACCTATTTTGGGATTAGATAAGTGGTGAAGGGAAAGTCCCCACCCTTATAAATATGTAATGAACTACGTAGTATAGGTGTGAGAATAGTATGTAAGTATGTAAGTTTGAGTTATTGTGAGGTTATCTTTACCAAATATGATGCACGCATAAACTATATGGTATATATTATTATTAATAAGCTTTTGTGTATTTATCATGTTTAATATAATGGAGTGTATTGGCTGAATCAAGAGTATCAAATCCTGAGTATAATTGGTTCTTGCATGCTTGATTTCATCATGGTTATTATTTAAGTTTGTTATTCTCTAGATCTAGATCTGAACATGCATTGTAGAATGATATATTAGTCATGGATCTGAATGCTTTAAGTCTTCATCATGTTAACATCCTACAAAACAACCCTAAAGAGGGGCCTGGTACCTTTTGTGCACTTTGGGTGAGTGCTCAGTCTAGGTTGAGTGATGTGCCAGTGTGCCTAGGATTTTATTGGTGAATTCTAGGCTGCATCATTGGTTCCGTTTTGGGACCTCTTTTTTAGTTTTTTTAGGATGGTTCATGATGAAGACATACCGGTTGACCCTAGCAAGTGTTGAGGAGTGGATACATGACCTAGAAGAAGAATACACATGGAGGTTTAACATTGGATCTGAGTTTAACACACACACGTGGGTGGAGCAGAAAATATGTATGATTTGTTTTATATGAGAGCTTCTTCACTATCTTTTTCTAGTAGAATTATATGAGTGGCTGGTTGCTTATGCATCTAAATGGAATTGGAGGTATCACACACTTGTCTGGATGTAGGAAGAATTTTAGGCCCTTTATGATGTTGATCTGATTTGGACTCACGTTGTGGATATGTGGTTCCGTGGTGTTTTGAACAGTTATATCTTGGAGTACTCAATTTCCACTTATTCATTGTGCCTAGAGGTAGCTGAATTCCAATTTTTATGATATCAGGGAACTTACCTACTAAGGCATTCCATTGGTGATCAAAATTTTGATGGTAACCTTGAACTTGGAGAGAAAACCGATGGCTAACTAAACCCCACCATGTGTGGGGGAAGGAGCTAGGTTTGGTGAAAGATGGAAGACCTAGTAGCGATAGAGAGGAAAGAGAGGAAAGGTGGCTTAAGTATAATGAGGCATGTGAGAGGGAGGTAGAGAAGTAGTGGGAGGTTGTAGAGAAAATGGTGTTGTGGAGAGAGATAGTTCGGGAAGGTTTGAAGTTCACATAGAAGACGTGGAACCTGAGCATCAGGAACTCCCCATTTGGGAAAGCATGATAGGAACCCTCCTCGGCCTCATGTAGAAGCATGCCAATAGAGAGAGACTGACCATGGGCCATGGTGCACATCTGAATCCACACTAGAAACCTTTCCCTTGTGCTTGGTGGTCTAGTATCTATCTATCTAGTACAAAACAAATAGTCAACAAGCTAATTTAGGTAGTGGGAGAGCAGGAGTGAGTCATATAAAAAGCACAATGATGGTAGCACAAATGGCTTCATTGTTATATGGGAGTACCTTTTGGGTGTATCATCCACATAGAATTTAGGTGCATAGATTTTGGACTCTCTTCTAGGAGTAGTAACACTTCATAGACTATTGGGGTATAGTTTAGTACTACTGTTGGGACATAGGGAAGTACATCTTTGGTCGACCCTAGCTACAGGTTTGGGATTAGGAGGTATAGGTGGCTCTAGCTCCGGTGGATCTGGTGGTTTTGGAGGAGTAGAGGAAACACAGGAGGTTCTGGATCAGGTGGGAAAGGTCACTAACCCTAGAATATTTACATGGAGATGTCTCTTCATCTCCCAGAGTATAGGGGCATAGAAGATGTTGTTGAACATGTACACATGTGTGAAATACTATGGCATGTAAAAGGAATCATCTTTTGAGCGTAGGGAAATTCAATTTTACTACTACGTTACAAGGGTGCACACACAGTTGGTACAGAAAATTTTGACCCTGATCAGACTTGCGTAGACTATACAACTTTAAAAGATGCTTTCCTTAAAGAGTTTCACATCCCTGAGTTGAGCAGAAGAGTATAAGTGTGCTCAAGGATATTAAGCAAGGCACTACTGAGAGTGTCAGAGAGTATGATGCCCATTTCAAAACATTGTTATCTAAGTTGTCTTATGATATTCATGTAAGCCAACATGCACAATGGTTTGTTGGAGGTCTGATTACACCTTTTAGGAGGGCCTTTATCACATAAAACATACATTGATCCATGAAGCACTTGAAGAAGCCTTACGTGCGTTGAGGTAGTTGGAAGTATAGACATTGGGGTGAGCCCATTTTTAGAAGCACAGATCATAGCTATGGAAAAGTAGTTGGAGAAACTATCGGAAAATTCAGCACATGAGATGCAACAGGGATTTGGTGCACAGATTGTGAAGTGGAAGGTCACACAAAGGATAGTTGTCCCATAGATCGGTGTGCTCATTGTTGTTGGATTGTGAGATATGCCATTTAAACCATGATGTTAGTCATTTGCCCATTACTACAATGCGTGATAAGGAAGAATGTTTCATGCTACTATAAAATTTGTAGGTCCATGACTCATGACATGGAAGACTGTCGGCTGATTGGTCAGATCCATGATGTTATAGATATTGGTGTATGATAGACAGGAGTTTTAGATAACTCTAAAGGCAAGAATGAGCATCAGGATCGGGATCACAATCAGGTGCATGCTATGATGGAATGAAGGGCATTTTGAAGGAGGTCGTGGCAGAGGTCGAGGATACCATGGTGGATTTGGAGGATGAGGCCGTGGTGGTGGAAGAAGTGAGTTCCCTCATGGAACATGTTATACATGTGGATCTCTGACCACTATAGGTGTGAATGTCCTCAGAATATTACATGTTCTTTCTGTGGAAAGAATCATAGTTATGAGGAGTTCTGGACTTGTATGAGCATCTTAGCAAGCAACATAAATAAGAAAAAAAAGGTGCATAGGGATGGTTAGGATACAACACGTTGTGGAAAATCAGTGGATGCCCAAGTTGGAAGTAGAATGAGGCATTGCAGGTAAAGATCATGACCCGTGCTGAAGTAGGTGCATGCCAAAGAAGCATTTATAGAAGGCCTACCATCACTAAGGAGGAGGTTTCTACATGCATGGTACCCAGATCCTACCCATCAGAAGGAGGTTTATTAGGAAACCATGGAGGTACTCAGGAATCTTTAGGGTGAAATACAATATTTAAAGGAGCAATCATGGAAGATGGAGAAAAAGAAAGCATCAGAGATGGTCCAAACTGATATGGATGACTTGAGAGAAGTGTGCAAAATTGTTGCACTAGGAGAATATCATTCCATTATTGGGGAATTGGTTAAAAGGAAACACTCTGCGTGTGTAAGTACTGAGACTGGATGGAAGATCTGCATGTAAATCTTCCCCCTCATAGCCTAGATTATGATAAGGAAATAACTCTGAATGTTGTTGTGGATGGGTGGCTATTGAGTAATATATTGATTGATATAGTGTGGAAGTCAATGTTCTTACCTTAGATGCATGGGTACAAATGGGGAGACCCCCATTGCAGCCATCCTCTAATGTATTGTTCATGGCTAATTGGACTAAGGCCACTCCCATCGGAGTTTTAAAAGATGCATCCATTACCATACAAGGAGCCAAGTTCATTGGAGATTTTGAGGTTTTAGCTTGGTAGAGTCAGATAGCTTCCCAGCTCTATTGGGGCATCCTTGGTGTTATGAAAATAATGTTGATCTTTGGTTCAACAAGGGTTATATCATTTTGAAAACAAGGAGGAAAGAGTTATTATCCCTTTAACAGATGGAAAAATGTGCCCTATGTTGAGCCCTTGAGTGAAGAAGACCTGAATAGGATTTATGTATGTGCCATCCGGGATCCAGAGGTGCTTGAGCCATGTAAAGAAGGAATCCTTCAGTGGGAGGATGCAGTCTATTAGTGATACTACAAGTGTTGCTTGTGATAATTGGGCTCATAGCACTTATGAGTTGGTAGGGCGTGAAGTAAAGAGCATATTTTCTAAGGAACAAACCACGTTATATAGGAGAATAGGTAACAACTCGGTACCTTGTTACACCAGAGAAGGAGATCCTATGGTATTCTTGTGTGCCATGGAAGAATGGTGGATAGACCCACTGGAGAGAAGGAATATGCTAGCATATACCTATGTGGGACAACAACATGCTGGTGGGTGGTCCACTAAGGATAATCTTGTAGGATGGAATGAAATTAGGATTTCTCTTGCCACTAGGTTCTTTAGGAGAAATGCACCTACTCAAATATGTACTTATCATGGTAATCAACCTATTGACACCACACGTTTCGAAGTGTGAGAGACTGGAAGAGAGGGGAGGAGGAATTTTACCACCTTCGCTCTGGGTGCACAAGTTTTATTCCACTTTACATGGTTGTGTGTGCTTGGTATGTATATGCAGAACTCCATAGAGAGACTAGAAATTGGTAGGATTTAATTGCAAGAATGACCAGATGTTTGACTTCTTCTCTCTACCAAGCCTCGGTGGAAGAAGCATTAAAAGTCATAAAGTGCTTAACTATGGGAGATAGTGCAAGGTGAAGAACTCATTCAAGGAGTTATTGGATGAAGGAAACTAGGAGCATTTTGTTGAAGAAAGCAAAGAGGCCGATGCCACACTACTTGATGTGCTTTCCTTGAGAAAAAAAAAAGGAAAAATGGTCTACTTAGTGGATGATGAAGAAGTAGAAAATATGGATATAAACCATTCAATAGGTAGGCGTGAGGTGTTGGAAAGTGTAGATAAGACCACGTGTGCCTATCATGAACCTATGAAGACAAAGAAAGTGAATATTGGATCAGATGTTGAGCCTAAAGAGAGGCATAATTTGGGGACTATTGGTCAGACTTGAAGTGGAAAAAATCATAGAGTTACTATGGGATTATCAAGACTTATTCCCTCGGGGTACCATGAGCTTAAAGGTGTGCATGAATCATTAGGGGAGATGAGGATAAAGCTTAAAGAGGGTGTGCCCTAGTTAGAAAGAGACCCTATAGGATGAACCCCAACTTGTGTGAAAAGGTCAAAGAAGAGATTGAAAAAATGTTGAAGTCTGGAATCATCAAGCCCCTGGATGAGTCAGAATGGGTTAGTCAATGGTGATCAGTATCAAGAAGGATGGTCATGGATTAGGATCTGTGTGGACTATAGGGAGCTGAATGTTGCATGTGTGATTGATCCCTTTCCTACGCCATTCACTGAGGAAATACTAGAAGGTGTTGCAGGGTGTGAAATCTATTCATTTATAGATGGGTTCTCTGGGTATCATCAGGTTAGGATTTCCCAGGAGGATCAGGAAAAGACTACTTTTTACTATTGAATGGGGTAGCTTCACCTATATTGTGATGCCTTTTTGGTGAAAAAAATGTGCTGTTATTTTTCATGCATAGTTGTTCAAGTGTTTAAAGATTTATTCACAACTTCTTACAGGTTTATTTAGATGATTGGATGGTGTATGGATTAGTTAAAGATCATTGTGACAATCTATGCTTAATGTTTGAAAGATGTAGATAGTTGAGTATCTCTTTGAACATCAAGAAGTGCATATTTTCTACACCATTTGGAATACTGTTAGGACACATAATCTAAGGAAGGTTTGTTGGTTGATCCAAGCTAAGGTTGCCAGTCATTATAGGCCTAAAAAGAGCCTACCAGGTCAAGAGTGAGTGTGTGGATTTTGGGTCATACGAGGATATTATAGGAATTTTATTAAAGGATATGCCAAGGTTTTCCACACCTTTGGAGGAGTTCTTGAAAAAAGGAAAAGGTACGTTCTCTTGGGGGAGAACCCACAAGCATGCATTGCATTGAGACATTAAAGGAGAAACTTACTACCGCGTGCCTATTCTACATTTTCCTTCATGGGACCAACCATTTCATGTACATGTGGATGCCTCTGGCATGACCATTGGCGTGGTATTGGCTCAGCCTGGAGAAGGTATTATAGATCATCCTATATTTTTCTAGTAGAAAGTTGACTCTGAGAAAAAAATTACACAACTACAGAGCGTGAAGCTTTGTAATGATCTATGCTACATAAATTCAGATAGTACCTGCTAGCTACACCATTTTCTTTTATATAGATCACATGGCATTGAAGTATTTGGTAAAAAAGCCCATTTTATAGGGGCATATGTAGATGGGTACTCTTATTTCAAGAATTTGATTTCACAGTTGTGGTAAAACTAGGAAAAGTAATTCTGGACCAGACCATTTATCAGAATATCGAGAGAGAAGCACATGCCATTGAAGATACCATGCCAGATGCATAGTTATATAGGTTACAATGAGCACCATCAGAATTAGAGGACATTGTTGTCTTTCTATGAATATGAATAGGCATGACACTAGAAGGAATGAAATCCTTAGAGAAGAAACAACTTGCTATACATGTGACACCCTATATGTTGATTAGCGGTGACCTATACAAATTAGGTCGGGATGAAGTATTGCATCATTGTGTACTTGGAACATGAGCACACAGATATTATGGAAGAAGCTCATGGTGGTATTGTAGGTGGCCACTATGTAGGTGACACCACTGCGCATGCAAGATTTTACTCATTGGATTATGGTGGGAGACCCTGTATAAAGATTGTAAGGAATTTTGTAAGGCTTGTGATCACTTTATCACATCTTGGGAAACTAGGTCAATGAGATGAAATGCCTCTAAGACCTATTACTAGTGTAGAAACCATTTGAGAAATGGGCTATAGATTTTGTGGGTCCTATTTCACCAACCGCGCATAGGACTGGATCATGCATTATATCATAACTTACATAGATTATTATCGACAAGGTGGGAAGAAAGCACCTACTGAAAGGATTGTACAATGGCTACATACAATGACTAGAGTTTTCTATGGGAAAATATTATTACAAGGTATGGATGTCCTTTAAGTTTGACCAGTGATAGGGGCACACATTTTTTGAATGAGACAATCAGAATTTTATTGGATGAATTCATGATTGCACACCATAAGACTACACCATATCATCCTCAGGAAAATGGGACTGCGTTGAGGCTTTCAACAAAATTTTGAGCCAGACATTGACAAAAATATGTGATGTTGGAAGAAAGGATTGGGATGATAAAGTATCTGTAGTACTTTGGGCATATCGAACAACATATAAAAGGTTGAACAAAGCCACACCATTTCAGTTAGTGTTTGGTGTAGAAGTAGTTCTTCCTATGGAATTCATGTTACCATCTTTTTGTGTATTGCATGTCGTTGGAGGTCTAGCTGATGAGAAAGCATTAGAAGAATGGATTGAAAAGTTAATTAAGTTGGATGAGTGATGAGCAATAGCACATGTTGGAGTCAAAAAAAAGAAAAGGCTAGGCAGAAAGCATGGCATGATAGGCACATCAAGGATAAAAAGTTTGAGATTGGACAGATGGTGCTCCTTTATGATTCTAATTTTTGTGCCATCTAGGAAAACTCAAAGTACATTGGTTGGGGCCGTATATGTTATCACTCACATACTTGAAACAGGTGCTTGTCAATTAGAGGTGCTTGATGGAATACGGTTACCTGGTTACTTCAACGGGAGTAGGTTGAAGCCCTACTATAAATAAGTCTTCTTGGTGTTTGTAATAAGGTAGTGTTTCCATTTAGATTAGGTTTTCAATTCTACATTTCCTTAATGTATTTCCTTCTTTTTTCGTTATGCTTTGTCAATTTAGTTGGTGTTTTTTGTGTAATAAGTGTGTTTACGTGCTAGAAGCTAATTACTATTTGAAGAATTTTTATATGTGAGAGGACTGCACATACCCTTAGTGTGGGGTGGTTATTGATATCAGGTACATGACTATTGAAAATAAGTACACATGAAAGGAAAAAACTACTACGGGTGTTATTCAAGTTGGAGAATTGAAAAAAAAAGATTGCTTTTGGAAATGAGGACCATAGGTGGAGATGAATGAAGAAACAAGTATAATGTGAGGTAAGTAGAGGCCATGGGAACTACCAAGGAAGGTGTAGTGGTGAGGTACTCGGGTGCATGGAGGTGTGTTGAAGAGAAGTCTATGGCTAGAAGGTAGGAAGGCATGCTAGAAGGTTATAGCTTGGGCGTGAAGATGTACATGCGTGGAAAGAATGAAAATGGTCGATTAATGAGAGGATTGTTGGTAGGTGGAGGAGTAATAAATGCACTAAATTTTTGAAAATATATATAAGGATGGGATGTGAGTTCATTTTTACCATTTGCAATTGAGATAATTTGAAAAGAGCTAAGTGCAAATGAGCCGAGAAATCGTGTTGAGGTGCGAAAGAGTGTGAAACTAGATGTGGAGAGAAGGTTTTGTGCATAGGAGAAGCTTGTGTTCCCATAGGTGAAGGGTTTGAGCAAAGTAGATGGCATTACAAAAGAGCTAGGGCATGTGATTTCCACTAGGGCATGGAGATTTGAACTAGGGTTTCAACTTTCTTGATTATAAAGAGGGTAGAAAAGAGATATTTTCAAATGGCACCAGAAGAAAGCACCCGTAATAGGAGTAAAAGGGAAGAAGAAGGTTGAAGTGGAAGAAGAAATTACTCCGAGAGTAATTTCTCAGAAATATAGTATCTAGAGGGCATGATTGTGGGACAAGAATGGGATTCCCACATCCGTAAATGTAAAATCAGTGATTACAACCATCGTACATCAGATAATAAGAAGGAGCTTGATGCGTTGTTGAGCAAAAAAAAAAAAACAAGCACACACAGAAAGATATGCCTAGTGTATATGATGATGTTGGTGAGAAGTTACTAAAATAGATTGGAGTCTACTAGTTATATGAGCTGCCATACTTTGGAAAGTATGAACCATTATATCGATGGTTGATGAGAAGAGTCCATGAGGACTTCTTCTACTTCGCTGGATGGAGGGTTAGAATCACATAGCTGCCTTGATTTCATAGTAATAGTGAAAGGGTTGAAAGGCCACATGGGTAGATCTAAAGAGAGTGATTTAACTGATAAGGCCGCAATCCTGGAGACAAGGAAGGAGTTGGGGTATACCAAGGGTCCATGTGGCATGGACATGACAAATTAAAGAAGTACCCAAGTAGTGTGTAGGAAGTTGCACATCTTGTAACAAAGTTGAATGACCAAGAAAGGTGGTCACAGGTAAACACAATGTGGCTACACATTGTGAAAGAAGATGTCTCGAGGAGTGATTTACAACATCTCAGTTACATCAGAAAAAAATCATTGAAGAAGCATGCACATAGGAGAGAAAATCAGTTTTGGGCTGTTTTATTGTCTCTGGTGTTTATGGAAATTGGGGTGCCGATGGGCCAAAGGAGAAAATTTGGGAATACCCTATGGAGAACAAGTCACTTGTGGAAAGATTTAATAAAGTATTGTGTGAAGGATCATGGTGGACCATTCAAGTAGAAGAGGGGAGAGAAGTGGTATGATAGGCTCATGTAGCATTTGAAGAAGAATGGTGCATACCAAGGAGTTACCTTTGGTAGTAGGGAAGGCAGTGCAGTTTGCGGTATACCAACACTTTTGCATCACGTGATTTCACCATGAAAGATGGGGCTTGGAGCCCATGGTGAAAATTACCATATGCCTTCACAACATGATATTTCTAGGCATCTAGTTCATTGGTTTTTGGATGTGTGCCACCTAAGCTTCAATGTAGACAAGGTAGATTGTGACTACCATACTTGAGAAAGACATATGTATATCAGGATGGACTGCCTACATTGAGAGGCTTATCTCAGATATTATAAGCATGAAGCTTGTAAGCTTGGCCATTGGAGATGTTGGAGCAGTGCTTGTGTACCTTCAACTCAAGCCCAAGCTAGAGAACAATAAGTATGTGGAGAATGAGTTTTGCTCCAGGGGCTGCAAAAGGTAAGCATACAATGGAAAATGTTCAGCACCTAAGCCCACAGAGACAATAGAAGTAGATGATGAAGAGAGGAGCATGAAGATAGTGGTGGTTTGGAGCATAGAGGTAGGAGGTAGCCTACTAGATAGGGTAGAAGATGAGAGTGCGTGACTACTCCACCCCAGCCACAGGGAGAGAGGAGATGATGAGGACTTGGATGCAGTCAAGGAGAGTGCCATTTCAAAAGGGTGTTTAGGAGAACAAGGACCCAAGGTGCTACTCCAAAATCAGTGTGCAGATCACCTCGACTCTCTCCATAGAAGGAGACAACTGAGAAGAGAAGAAGGAAGTTGAAGCTGAATGAGGAGGTGGAAGAGTCTGAGGAGAGTGCTTGAATCTCCTACACCTCCAGAGAATGTGGAAGAACCAAAGGATGAAGAAATGAAGGATGGAAGAGAGAAGGAGAAAAGGAGGTAGATGAGACATGAGAGAGACTACTCAAGGGTAGCAAAAACAAGCTCCAAAATCTTGAAGCTCAAGTTCCTAAGGGGCCAAGATCAATCGAAGAGAACAAGTGGAGAATATGTTGCATCGGTCATGGGCTATCGTTGAGGACATAGGTAAAATTTTCCATGCCCATTTTCAAAGCACAGTGACACCAAAGGAGTTGTATGGGTGGGAGCTGATGGATGAAGATATGGAAACCATGTGCACAAGGAAGAAGTTGTCATGGTCTATGCACACACACATGGATGAAACAAGACTTTGATGTATGTGAAGAGTCATGTGTATCAAGGAGGTTGAAGAAGACACCTCAGGCTAGACACATAACAATAAAGCCTATTGTTATGTTAGATGAACAAGTGAGTAATGCTTTGGTGAAAGTCTCAGATAGAGGTGGCATGAATGAAATATGGATAAGGCTGCAACAATTAGGGTGCTAAGGGAAGAGATCAAAACTAAGGATGTAGAAATAGTGTGCCTAAAGAAAAAAAATACTTGGCACAGAAGAAGAACACTATTTTCATCAGCATGGTAGAGGAAGTTGGGGACAATATCATGAAAGAAAAGCCACACTTAGAGCCTAAGGTACCCAAAATGTTTCCTTTGGAAATGCATTATGTACAAACCTTGGTGGACTTGGTGCTTGAAGATGAACCTCTGTGCATGCAGAACCAAAGGATCTGAGCATAGGAAGCAGAGTGAGAAAAGGCTTGGTGATGAGAAAGATTGCATCATATGAGGGGTTGCTTCAAAGCTTGCAGGAGGAACTGAAGAAAGTAGATCAAGTGTTGAATATTTGTACACCCCAGAAAGCCATTATAAGAACCAGGACCATTATAGAGGACAATGAAGTCCTAAAAGCCATGAAAGATGAGACCTTGGGCCGCGCAGAATGATTAGCACTTGTCAAGAAGAAGTGTGAGGCCCTTACAACACAAGAACCACACAAGGAAAGGCTAGATGAGCTTGGGAAACTCATCACACAAAATATGGACTTATTAGAAGGAAGAATGACTGCCTGTCCAACATTTTTTTGGTCTTATAGAATGAGAAAGGAGAAATTGCAAAAGATGAGCTAGAGTCAATTGTAGTGGATATCCCGAGAAAAGGTAGAGGCCATGCTCAATGATTGTAGACTTTAGAGGTGGGAAAAAAAGAAGAATATCAGAATTGATTCTTAGGTTGAAGAAGAAGAAGATTTGCGAGGGTAAAGTCATTCTTTTTATTCATAAAAATTCTTTCTATTCTTTATTCATATTCTTTGATTCATTTTGGAGACAACCATTGTCGGGGTGGAAATGCAATTAGTGTGGGGTAATGTTGGTCAGTCAAAATATGGCACTTAGTGAAAAACATATAGAAGGTTCACGCGGAAGAGAAGAGAGTGCATTCAAAAGTGTGGGAGGATCGGGAAGGAATCACGTGTTGAGGACAGAGATAGATTTGGGACTTAGCCATTTCACGATGATGAGATCTATTTTTGGAGATAGCGTGTCGAACACACAAACTAGTTAAAAACTTGTATGTGACACACATTGGCTATTTTGGAGGATCGGCTATGAAGCACTTTGCATGAGTACATGTTGAGAATAGATTTACTACTGATAGTTAACTAGAAGAAGTCTATTGTTAGCGCACTTGCATGTGTGGCTATTATTGTAATGCGTGTGGCTAATAATAGCATGTGACCTATTTTGGGATTAGATAAGTGGTGAAGGGAAAGTCCCCACCCTTATAAATATGTAATGAACTATGTATGTAGTATAGGTGTGAGAATAGTATGTAAGAATTGAGTTATTGTGAGGTTATGCTGCCAAATCTGATGCATGCATAAACTATGGTATTATCTATTGTAATAAGCTTTTTGTGTATTTATCATGTTTAAATGCAATGGAGTGTATTGGCTGAATCAAAGTATCAAATCCTGAGTATAATTGGTTCTTGCATGCTTGATTTCATCATGGTTATTATTTAAGTCTATTATTCTCTAGATCTATTAGTCATGGATCTGAATGCTTTAAGTCTTGATTGGTCATAATCACTTAGCTAACATTATTTAAAATAGGGTATTAGACTGTGTTTTTAGGTTTTCTTCCCCAAATAACTTGAAATTTTTCCTTACAACCATATATAAATCTTCATAGGACCTACATCAACCAACTCTATGTGTCTTAATAGTGCTAAAGATAGGTTCTTTTTATTTAATCAAATTATTTCTCCAAAAAGAGAATGAAAAATGGGTTATGTAAACATGACCAACCCGAGATTCAAAAATTTAGCCTATAAAGACTTCTCTAATCACCTTTAAACTTCATACACGTTTTTTTACATATAATACTTAGTGATCACCAATTCCTATTCTTTTCCATTGGATCATTTGCTAGTTATGGATGTTTTAGTTTTCAAACCCTAGAATAGGGTCAGATAGACCGAGAGCAAGTAGTTTTGGTTATTTTCATTTTCTTGTCCTTCTAAAAGTCCGGAAAGATATCATATATTAACTTATACCCTATAAAATTATTCAATACCCTTTTAAGGTTTTCCACACGTTCTATTCTCTATAACATTGTTTAATTCGATTTAGTCACCAAGATACAATCTTCACAAGACTATTTTTATTGAGTTTCTTAAGCGTTAGATATTTATATCAATGAAGAGAATTGTATATCCTTTTAAACATACAAATATACGCACATTCATTCATTCATTCATCATTTGAAAGCTAAGGATCTTACCATTCATATATATAAAGATTTTTTTCACTCTAATCTACTGATATTCAAAGACTTATCATTAGGGTTTGTTTGATGTAACCATCTTCCTCCATGAATTTCACACCATAAGGTTATACTATAAACAACTTAAATTAACCATTTATCAAACATATTCATTCTCACACACTTTATAAAAAAATTCTCAAGTTACCCTTCATATTGATGTTCTCTATAATACAAAGATGCAGTTCCTTGATCTTTTTAGCTCTTCAACAACTACCTCTACCTACTCTACAACATCTCCCTCTCTCCTTATTTGAATACCTTATTTATGACCAAGAAGAGGTAGTTATTTACTAGTTTACATAACCTAACTATGGTGAGAGTGACCATATTTGGTGAAATAAACACATTCCTTACACCTTTTAATGCTCTTTGACATCCATTTACATCATTCATACTACCTAACCTATCACCTAGACCACTAAACACAAAACATAGAATTTAAATATTCAAATGGTGGGTTTTGGAGGGAAACTCCAAAATCATCTTATTACAAGCCTAGAGGGACCCAAATGGACTAGGATCCATCCCAAAACACCTAAGATGATCCCCTAAACCTAACACACTCCAAAATTACAAAGAAAACCAAAAATTGGTATTTCTGATAAATGATACTCCTACATCATGTTTGCATAACAAGCTAGTTAACATGATGAGATCCCTCTCAATTACCAGTTCGAGCTTCTGGTGTGGTGGCAAGTTGTGTAACTCTGATACCAGGTAGTTAAGCACGCTCGACCTAGAGTAGTACTGGGATTGGGGACCTCCCAAGAAGTCCCAATTTTGTTTCCTCCTAGTGTCGTTGGGCCTAATTTGGTGAATACATGGTGAGCTCAAGGCTCACATGGTTGCATCTGGCTCCATCATGTGGGGGTGTGTTGGCGTAGCAGCTGGTTAACACAATGAGATCCCTCTCCATTACCAGTTTGAGCTTCGGTGTCACGAAAAATTGTACATAAAGATTTACTATAGTTCGAGCATGCTTAAGAATCTTAATATCGAGTTACACAACTTATATTCACAACGAAGCTCGAACTAGTAATGGAGAGGGATATCATCGTGTTAACTAAATTATGCCAACACACCCCCACACGATGGATCCAAATGTAACCATGTGAGCCTTGACTCTAGGGTCAATCCAAACTCTATCAATAACTGTTGAAGCCAAAGAATATGTTGACTCACTGTGATTGTTGCCTTATACTCTAGCTCTGAAAATGAAAGTGCATTTTCTTGTTGCTTTTTACATACCCAAGCAACTAGAAAAAGATAGCCTGAAGTGGAACGTTTGTCATCAATAGAACCTACCAAATTTGAATCTATATACCCAACCAACTGAGTAGAACCCCTAGTGTAGTGTAGGCCATAGTGGGAAGTGTCTTGCAAATAGCACAAAATCCTTTTAGTAGCTCATGAATCGACTACTATGAGGAGAATGTGCAAACCGAGATACAAGCCCTACTACAAATGAAATATCAGGGTGAGTATGGGTCAAGTACATGAGACTTCCAACCAACTACCTATACAAAGTGGGATCACAAAGTAGAGTGGTACATGTGGAAGTAAGAGTAATTTTACTAAAAAGGAGATGGACTTGGCTTGAAATCAGCCATATCAAAGCATTGAAGAAGATCATGGGTGTACTTTTGCTAACTCAAATCAATCCCACTAGAATCATTCGAGAAATATACAAACTAAGGAACTAATGTAATAACCCAAGATCTGTCATGTCAAACTGTGTAGAAAGATCCCTCTAAATAGTATGGATGTGGGAAGAAGAGTTTGCATTAAGTAATGATCATCAACATCTAAGACAAGTATCACAATATCCTCACTAACATGTGTTAGGTTTTGGAGCATGTTTTCATGTAAGAAAGTGTTGAAGACTGTACACTAAGAGTATTGTACACTTTCCACAGTTGTCTCACCGGGGTCAGGGGCCGGCCGGGCCCCAAGCAGGGTCTGGGGTGGCAGCCCCTAGTAGAAGGGGTTCAAAGGCAGACCCTTGAAAAAAAAAATTGGCCTTAAAATGTGCATGATATATTGGGAAACATGATTTTCTCATATGGACGAGATTTTTGACCCATAGGTTTATGGGACAGTTTTGGCCTATGGTTTTGATACCCACAGTTTTGTAAAATGGCTTAAGTAGTTGTCTACTTATATGGTTTTATGCATATGGTAGGTATAAGGTAACATTGTAGATGTGTTTTGAATTCAGATGTGAATTTCAGAGAGTTTGTTGAGCATAGCTCCAAATGCAGATCTAGGTATTATATTAGAGAGCGGTGGCTTGTAATAAAATCGAGCAAATGATTCTTGGTGGACGTAGCCCAAATTGGGTGAACCACGTTAAATATTGTCTCTTTATTTTATGTTATTTTATTTTGCACTTTTATTTGAGATCTATATTATTTTCTACATATTAGCTTCTACTGTTGCAATTTTGTGAGGGATTATTCCGCATATTTTATCCCTTATTTCCTAATAATTGGTATCAGAGTCTGGTTTGGTTTGCTGAAGTGTTGAGTCACAGGAAAGTTTTATCTTGAGTGGGAGCTATGGCAGATGATGGAAGATCAAGGGTTGATAAATTCAACGGGAAGAATTTTAGTCTTTGGAAGATGTAGATGGAAGATTACCTTTATCATAAGGATCTTTATATTCTGCTATCTGAGAAGGTGAACAAACCCTCGAGCATGACGGATGCGGAATGGGATTTGCTAGATAGGAAGGCACTTGGGACAATCCGACTTTTCTTGCATCTTTGGTATTATTTAATGTTTCAAAGGAAAAGACTATAAAAGAACTAATGGATGCATTAGGGAAGTTGTATGAAAAACCCTTCGTCTCTAACAAGTATTTTTAATGAAAAGTTTATTTAATATGAAGATGTATGAGAATGGTTCAGTAGAAAATCATTTAAATGATTTTAATATAGTTGTTAATATGCTAGCTTGATTTACAATAGAACTTGATGAAGAAGTTAGGGATTTATTAATTTTGTGCTCTTTACCTAAGAGTTGGAATAGCACAGTAATGGCGGTAAGAAACTTGATTCAGCTAACTCAAAGGTAAAGTTTGAGGATGTTGTAGGGGTGATTCTAAGTGATGAAATGCGAAGAAAAATATCTGGGAATCTTCTACTTTAGGAAATCTTTGACAAAGTGGAAACTAGAGGGAGACATAATAATAGAGGAAGCCATGGAAAATCAAAGGATTAGAAAAGGTCAAAATCCAAAAGCAAGATAGTATGTTGTGCTGTGGAAAGTTTGGGCATGCAAAGAAGGACTATTGGGAACTTCGGGACAAGAAGAAGTAATAGAAAGAAAACAAGGAGGCAAATGTGGCAATGGGTAATGTATGTCAGGATGTTTTGATTCTTTCTTTGCACAATATTACTGAATCTTAGGTTTTAGATTTGGGGCTTCTTTCCATGCTACTCCACATAGGCATTATTTTGTTGATTATGTTCAAGGAGATTTTGGGCATGTTTTTCTTAGTGATGATGAGCCTTGCAGCATAGTTGGAAAAGGTTTTGTTCAGGTTAAGATGTAGAATGGGAATACTTGGCTATTGAAGGATGTCAGACATGTGCCTACATTAAGATAAAATTTGATATCGACAGGGAAGTTGAGAAGTGATGGTTGTACTATGATATTTACAATGGACTCTTGGAAGGTTACCAAGGGTGCTCTTATGGTGGCAAGAGGTAAGAAGATTGGAACCTTGTATTTAATCACTTATAGCACTAATATTTGTAATCTTATGGCTTGAAGTAGATACAACATTGTGTCACTATAGACTCGGTCATATGAGCCATAAGGGCATGGAGATCATAAAGAAGGATTTTCCTAGATATATAGAAACATGTTTGGAGTTCTGTGAGGACTGCATATATGGGAAACAAAATAGAGTAAGGTTTCTCAAGGTTGGACCTACAAAGAAAGAGATTAAGTTAGAGTTGGTGCATTCTGATGTGTGGGGGCTGGCTCAGGTATCATCTCTTGGGGGTTCAAGTTATTATGTTACTTTTATTGATGATGCAACAAGGAAAGTTTGGGTTTATTGTATTAGAAACAAATCTGATGTATTTGACACTTTTATTAAATGGAAAGCCTTGGTAGAGAATGAAACAGGTCTTAAGCTAAAATGTCTTAGGTCAGATAATGGAGGGGAGTATTGCAGCAATGAATTTGATGATTACTATTCTAAGAATGGAATCTACAAGAAAAAGATGGTTCCAAGAACTCCACAGTAGAATGGGGTGTCAAAAAGGATGAACAAAACAATAATGGAATGTGCTAGGAGCATGAGGTTACATGCAAGACTTGCCTCTTTCTTTTTGGGCAGAAGCGGTGAACACAATTGTGTACTTGATAAACAAAGGACCCTCAAATGCCTTGGATGGAAGCATACCTAAGGAGGTTTGGTATGGTAAGAAAGTTGATTATTCATTTCTTAGAGTCTTTGGATGTGAGGTGTTTGTCCATATAGACAAGGATGATAGGACCAAACTAGAGGCTAAATCAGAAAAATGTACTTTCATTGGTTATGGTGGTGATGACTTTAGATATAAATGTTGGAGTATTAAGGACAAGAAAATCATTTGATCTAGGGATGTGGTCTTTAATGAGAAAGTCATAGATAAGCAAGTTAGTTGCAAGAAAATAGGAAGAATCCAAGAAAGAATATGCAATAGTAGAGGATATTTCGGATAGGAAAGTGACACATGAATCAGTTTATTAACCTCATCAACAAGAACCCCAAACTCCTATATTGAGGAGGTCTTCTAGGGTAAGAAGAGAACCTTGATGTTTTTCTCCTTCTCTTTATTATTTATTACTCACTGATAGTGGAGAGCTAGAGAGATTTGATGAAGCAATACAGGTAGATGTTAGGAAGAAGTGGGAGCAAGCCATGGATGAGGAGCATCAAGCTCTCATGGAGAACCATACATGGGATTTGTTGAAGCTACCCGAAGGAAAAAGAGCATTACAGAAACAAGTGGGTGTTTAGAGTCAAAGAGGAAGGAGGCAAGAAAAGATACAAGGCCGGTTGGTGGTCAAGGGGTTTGCAAAGAAAAAAGGTATAGATTTTGATGATATTTTTTCTCCTGTAGTAAAAATGACTTCTATTAGAAATGTTCTAGGAATAGTTGCAGCATAAGACTTGCACTTAGAACAACCATATGTAAATATTGTATTTCTCCATTGTGATTTGTAGGAGGAACTATATATGCAGCAACCGAGAGAGGATATGAGGTCAAAGGTAAAGAGCAGATGGTGTGCAAATTAAAGAAGAACTTGTATGGCTTGAATCAATCTCCACGTCAATGGTATAAAAAATTTGATAGCTTCATGATAGAGCAAGGTTATATTAGATGCCATTCGACCATTGCGTGTATACAAAGAAATTTGAGGATTGAAGTTATATTATCCTATGTTTTTAGTATGTGGATGATATGTTGGTTGTAGGTAAAAACATGTAGGAAATAAAAGTACTAAAGAAGTAGCTAAGTGAATCCTTTTCCATGAAGGATTTGGGGGCAGCCAAACAAATCCTTTGTATGAGGATATCTCGGGATAGGAAGGAATAGAAGCTAACTTTCTCTCAGGAAGAGTACATTAAGAAGGTCTTGGAGAGGTTTAATGTGTAGGATGTTAAACCGGTAGGGACTCCTTTGGCGGGACATTTCAAGTTATCAAAGGAGCAAAGTGTCCCAAGATAAAGCGGGAGAGAAACTAGATGTCAAAAGTACCTTACTCATCAGTGGTTGGTAGTTTAATGTATGCCATGGTGTGCACCAGGCATGATATTTCCCATGTAGTGGAAGCGGTGAGTAGATTTATGAGTGATCCAGGTAGAGATCACTGGCAGGTAGTAAAGTGGATCCTTGATATTTGAGAGGGACCATGGGGACAATTTTTGTGTTGATGGATCGAGACACCACTTTGTGTGGTTATGTAGATTCAGATATGGCTAGAGATGTAGACAGTAGGAGGAGCACAACAAGTTATGTTTTGCTTTGTAGGTGGGATATCGGAATGAGCTGGATTTCATGACTACAGAAGTTGGTGGCATTCTCAACCATAGAGGTTGAGTATGTTGCTACGCCACATATACAAGAAAAGAAATGATTTGGTTATAGCAATTGCTTGAGGAGTTGGGTCATAATCAAGAGGAAGGAAAGTTTCATAGTGATAGTCAGAGTGCTAGACACCTAGATAAGAACTTTCTTTCCACTCTAGGATGAAGCATATACAATTAAGGTACCATTTCATCACAACAACTTTGAAGGAAGAGAAGTTGAAGTTGGAGAAGATTCATACCAGTCAAAATCCTACAGACATGATGACCAAGGTGGTCACAAGGGAAAAACTAAATTTTTGTTCAGCTTTGGTTGGTCTTCATGGAAACTAGTGAAGAGTTGAGAAGCTTCCTTAGAGAGGAAAACTAGTCTCCAAGTGGGAGATTGTTAGGTTGTGGAGCCTATTTTCATGTTAGAAAGTGTTGAATACGTACACTAAGATTACTATATACTTTCCACATTTTTCTAGTTGGGGTTCAAGGTTGGGTTGGGCCTCGAGTGGGGGTCCAAGGCGGTAGCACCCAATAGTAGGGGTGTAGGGGTGCAGCCCCGAAAAATATTTTTTTGGCCTTAAAATGTGCTTGATATACCGGGAAATGTGGCTTTCTCATATGGGCAGTTTTTTTGACCCATAGGTTTATGGGACGATTTTGGCCCATGGTTTTGATACCCACAGTTTTGTAAAACTGCTTAAGCAGTTGTCTACTTATATGTATTTATGCATATGGTAGGTATAAGGTAACATCGGAGATGTGTTTTGAATTTGGGTGTGAATTCTGTAGAGTTTGTTGAGCATAACTCCAAATAGATCTAGGTATTGTATTGAGAGAGCGGTGGCTTGTAATAAAATATGAGCAAGTGATTCTTGGTGGATGTAGCCCAAATTGGGTGAACCACGTTAAATACTATCTCTTTGTGTTGTGTTATTTTATTCTACACTTTTGTTTGAGATCTATAATATTTTTTGCATAGTAGTTTCTACTGTTGCAATTTTTGAGGAATTATTTCACATATTTTATCCCTTATTTCCTAACAACATGCTAGACATACATTATATGTTCAAAATGTCAACAAACAAAACCAAGTATATAGAAGAAAAGAATCCATCTTCTCATACCAAGCCCGAGGGGCTTGTTTGAGACCGTAAAGAGACCTTTAGAGCCTACAAACAAGAGAAGAATCCGAACAAATCAAGTTGGTTGCTCCATGTCTATTTCCTCTTGTAGATCTCCATGTAATAAATCACTCTTCACATCCATATTTTATACTAGTCACCCCTATGATGCAGCAATAGAAATTACAAGGCATATAGAATCCATCTTGTCAAAGGGTGAAAAAGTCTCAGAGTAATCAATACCTTCAACTTGTGAAAAAACCTTTGCAAAAAAATGAGCCTTATACATTGTCAATGGACCCATCAGTTGCGTATTTGGTTTGGTATACCTACTTACACCTAACCATCTTTCTTCCTTTAGGAAGAGATACCAAATCCCAACTATGATTCTTCATCAAAGAATAATACTCAACTGCCATCACATCATCCCACTCATGTATCCCATGAGCCTTTGAAAAAGACTATGGATCCTAGGAAATTTCCTGACACAAAATTCCAAAACCTGTATAATGTGTGTGATAATGCCTAGTGGGTGGAAGATCTTGTATGAAAGGTGTTGTCTCAGAAATTGTAGTACAAGCCCACTTAGGCATAGTGAAAACATCCAGTGGGAATGGGATCCTCAACGGCATCTATAACCTCCTCATCAACCTCCTTAAAGAAAGGATCCTCAAGATGAGATGAAGAAGAAGGAGGAGGCATGGAAGAAGATGAAGAATCATGAGGAGTGAAGTGCTCATCAAACTAAAAATGTTTCGAAAAAGAATGTCATGAGTATCAAGATCTAAAATTCGATAAGCTCTCATGTCCTCACAATACCCTATAAAGATCAAGGGTTTTATCTTCTTATCCAAAGCTTTCCTTTTCTTCTTTGGCACAAAGGCCCAAGCATGGCTCCCAAAGACTCAAAAAAATGAGACATCTAGCTTAGTGTTGGACCAAGCTTCCTTTGGAGTCAAATTCTCAAGTGCTTTGTGTGGTGTGTGATTCTAAATGTAGTTAGCACAATTAATTGCTTATGCCCAGTAGATAAGAGTTAAATCTCTAGAATGCATTATACAGTTAGCCATTTCCTTCAAAGTTCTATTCTTCCGATCTGCTAAGCCAATCTATTGTAGAGTATGAGGAACAAAATACTAGTGAATAATTCTTTGAGTTGCCAAAAAATTAGAAAACTCATTGCTGAAGTACTCCCCCCATTATCAAGTGTGAAGGTTATGTATGCAACTCGAAGATTGTTTTCGACCAAAGCCTTGAAGACTTTTAAGTTTGAAAAAACATCACTTTTTTACTTGAGAAAATAAACCGCGTACACCTCAATAAATTATCAATAAAGGTAAGTGCATACTTAGATCCATTGAAAGAGGGGGTAGGAAAAACCATCAAGTCACTTTGTGCACAAGCTCAAGTGGTGAAGAATCTCTCTTAGACAAATTCTTAGGAAATAGATTTTGGTGTTGTTTTCCTAATGCATAGCTAGAGAAAAATCCCTCAAGAGAATAAACTCTAGGAATACCATCTACCATACCATGATTTCTCAACTCCTTTAAATATCTATAATTAAGATGTAAAAAAATTTCATGTCGAAGCTTACTCTCGAATCTACATGAGAAACCAATCCTGTCCCTATAGAAGAAGTGTCATCAAAACCTAAAAGTGATATAGTCTAGAACTATGATCAACAATACCCTGAGCAACAAGTGAATAAGACTAACAAAAATCTTACTTATGCCCCATGTTGTGTAAAATTCATTGTTTTCCTTGACTCGAATGAAAAAATTTATATACGTAAAGCAAATTTGTAGTGATGTTAAGAACATACAAAGTGCATCTTGGATACTTCCACCATCAAGTTGTATATCTCCTTTTCCCTTAATAGAAAGAAAGGTAAAATTTCCAACCTATTGGAAGTAGAACCCAAACCTAGAGAAACAAAAGACTCCTTGGAAGAATTCATGTGATGAGAAGCACCAGAATCTATAACCGAACCTGAACTGTCTGCAAGTGGTGACTGAGATCTCCTAGCAACATTAAGTGCTTTTCCATGTTGATTATAAAGAGGTGGAGTGGACATATAATTTTTTTGTTTCTTGAATGCATCCTCTAAGGCTTTCATTTTCTTATAACATGTATGTTCTTCATGACCACTAGACCAACAAAAAGAGCATGAAAGGCTAGACTTATTCTTGGATTTAGAAGACTCCTTAGTTTTAGAGTTTTTTTCTTTAGGTTTAGGAGCATTTTGAGATGGAGAAGGGGTGGATTTGGTTTTAATTTTTGATTTTCCCTTTCCCTTAGGATTAGATGCAACTAATGCCTTTTGAGAGGTGGAAGACTCAAGGTGAGACAATTTGGATTCTTCCCTAGTAAGTCTTTCACAAAATGTTTCTAAGTCAGAAATTTTGAATGTGTCACCTAAGGCATCCATGCTAGAGAAAAAGGTAGAAGAAAATATTTGAAATGGTCCTCTCAACTTGGATAGAATCAAGTAAACACACTCTTCATCTTTCTTATCTCTTCCACTCCCCTTCAATTGTGTCAAAAATGCTTGAACTTGGTAAGATAGTATATAATTGGAATGGAAGAGAGGATGAAGAAAGATCAGATCCGAAGAAAGAAAAGAAATGAATTCCAAAGTAGAAAGGTCAGAGGGTTTATGTTTTGGGATTGGTAAACAGAGCCAAACCTACTTACATAAATGAACAAAGCAATACTGATGAATAAATGAATAAAAAGCAGTAGATCAACAGAATAAACACATAGATCTGACGTAAGAAAGATCTAATGCAAATAACACATGTATTCAGCACAAAGTCTAAATATTGTATTAATATTTCCTTCTGTTACAAAAAGTTCAAAGTCTTTTCTTCTCACTTCTATTTTTCATCTGAAAAGTATCCACCCCCAAATACAACAAGTATTTGAGTATTTATAGAAAGAAGAAGAAGAAGGAAGGCAAAAAGGAACCAACCACCTATTTACAAAATATCTACAAAAATATCTCAAAGTCATGTTGACTTTTGACAACTTGATGGATGACATCATCCCATGGTGCAACATGGATGATGTCATCATTTGTGCCAACATACTTTAGACATTTACAAAAAAAAGAAAAAGAAGAGAGAAATTATTCATCGTCGTCGTCCTGTGGCTGAAAGGGGATATCCTGCTTTTCTTTGCTCGGGTGACGAGATGTGGAATTGGGCACGGTATTCCATGAACTTGCTGATCATGGGCTCTAGTTGATCCTGGGAAGGATCCTTGTGTCACTCGTTGATCACCTCGCAAGTCTCCCGCTCGTCTATGAGCTTCTCTGGGAGTTTGGAATATTCTTTCTCTGCTTCTATTAGGAATCGATGAAGTCCCGACAGGCCAGCAGGTTATTGATGGACTCTGCGTCAAAAGTGACCTCTGGCCCCAGCCCTTGCGAAACGATCTCCTTGAAAATCTGAATGGTTTCATCAACCTTCCTTAAGGTGAAAGAAGGAGTAAGCAACCCTGGGGACATGTTGAGAACGATCTGTTCCATTTGGTGCATTGCGTCCAGGGCTTCTTCTTTTACCTTATCGATCTTTTCAAGGATGAATTCTAGTTGATCCATCGGTAATCCAGAGTGGAAAGGACTTTATTGAGGGCCCTGGGGTGACCGAAAACACCGAACTTGACCAGATCTTTGACTGAACAGTCGAACATTTGTTGAAAGGTCTCATGCTGCAGCCTAGCATGGTCCAGCTCTTCTGATATGGGTCCCGCTAATGCCTGGAGCTCTTTATTCACCTTGTTGATGTTCAGATACAAATCGGTGAACTTGGCGATCACTCGTTCATTGTCCTTGAGGATCTGGCTCCTCAGTGGAAGCATGCCATGCCTGCTCGCCGATCTTTGCATATTCATTAATTTTATCCTGACTCAGAGGCTCAGGAGTTTCGGTGGCAGTTGTGGGAGGTGCACTGCCCATCTTCTGTAGGGCGTGGAGCAGATGTTTATTTTGCTCTTTCAGTAACCTTTTCTCTTCTTTTGCCTCTTGAAGTTTCTTCTTGAGAGGGCGTCAACTGCAGATAGGGCCTCTCCCTGAAGGCTTTTAGAAGACGTCCCCATTGTGACTTGAGTCACTGTATAATCTGTCGAGGATAGATCCTTTTTATCCTTCAGAGGATTGGGGTATGCGATCTCCATTACCCTCTCTCCCGAAGCACTCTGAGAGAAGCGTGTGATGGGCTTCTGCTTCTTTGCCCCTTTTGATGGGATTACGGAGAAGTCCATCGGAGCGATGGGAACTTTCCTTTCTCTGCTTGACTCGAGTCTTTGGGAGATCAAGTGGACTTATGGGAGAAGGGCCAGAAATAGAGGAGGGGGCAGCTGCAGTAGTAGAAGGGAAAAAGGTGGAGACACGTGGAGGCGGCATCGAGAGGGAGGCCGAGGAAGTGCTCACGGGAGGAAGAGATACTGCAGGAGAGGAAGACATAGGAAGAGAGGGGAACTCAGAGATGAGGGAAGAAATGGAGGGGGACAGGTCCGCATGAGAGAGAGAAGATGGATGAAGAAGCGGGGGAGGAATAGAAGAAGGGGAGAGGACACGACCAAAGGAATGGTGCTTGAGTCACTCGAGGAGGAAGGAGGAGGAGAAGAGAAGGCAGAAGGGACCTCAGTTGTTGCAGCAGTGGCGACATCTGAGTGGATGGGCCTATTGGAACATCTTCCCTTCTTCTTCTGAGCTTTTTGGGATTTCAACCCGTTCTTGTGAAGCGGAAGGAGGGCTTTCTGGAGCTTCCTCTTGGGTGGAACTGGATTCACCCTCTTTACCTTTACCCTTGCCTTTTGGCTGCTGTTTTGATCGAGGAGGTGCGTTACCCAATGGAGAGGTTGTGAAATCGACTCCGAGGTAGATGAGCCCGTTCATTCGGCACCAATGTTCTATTCTACGCAGAGTTTCCTTGACCCTTTCCTCAATTGTCTGAGGTGCTTTAGTTCTATCAATTACTGCAAAAGGCCAATCGTCCCCACCTGTGTCAAGATACACTTGATCCACTTCCTCCTCAGTAGTTTGGTAGCCTTTGGGGATGATGGCCACCCCGTACTGGATGATTTCTGCTAAGGCCAAACGAGAATGGTCCTTCCTCCTGAGCTCCACCTCATGATATATATCGATGTAGATATCTTCGATCTGAGGGATATGGATCGGATCGAGCTTGGCCCTAGGCAGAAAATTTCTCGGGTCGAAGGTGGGCCTTGCTGGGAAATTATGTTTCAGATTCAGCAGCTCCAGCTCTGTAAACATGTCTTTCACCTTGTGGTGAGTGAGACATGTATACCTACCCACTGTGAGGGGGAAAGGAGTTCCACCCTTCTTTCTCTTGAGGCATTTCTCATGGTAGGTGATTAGCTGTCTTGACAGCTCTAGCAGAATCAATTTGGGACCAGCATACCTTGGTAGTTTAGTTGGCTCCCCCAAGAAGTTAGCCGCCCTTAGATAAGTGAATGTGGGGAATTGAGTGAACAGGGCCCCCCATTTCTCTGTGGCTGCCACGATGCTCTTGGTCGTATGACCGTGAGTCATATTCGGCCTCAACAGGCAGATGATGAAATAGAAAAATGCATCATTGATCTTTGTAAATTGGGGGATGCTATTTTCCAGCTTTAGTTCTGGATAATATTCATAGATTTTAACTTGGGGCCAAACCCCACTCCGCATCAGAGCTGGGTAGTCCCTTTCTGAAGCTGCAGCGTAAACAACATAGGAATTCATGTAGAACTTCCCTGTTGTGGTAAATTGTTGCAGCTGCTCTGATATCGTGCTGCTTATGATTTCTGCCCACTCAAAGCGTTGATCGGGCATATTTTTGTTCATTGTTTCTAAATACCACAACATCCATTTGTGAAAATAGTGGGCGTCAGGAAGCCCAAACACCCTGCTCAGGAACGTGATTGTGTCACTGAGCTCCTCTGAAAAATCACTGCGGTGAATGATTTGTGGCCATCGGGTCACCACCTTTTTATTTTTCAAATATACCTCGTTCATCAGCTGCATGCACTGATCTTCATTGTCGTCCCAGGCCTTAATGCAGTCTTCCGACTTACGGCCACAAAGTGCCGATGGTGAGGGATGCCGAGCATTAATTCAAAGTGGCGGGTAGTGAGGTTGATTATGACCTCGCCCTTCTCATTTACGACACATCTTGTGTCTTTATTGTAGCATCGGGCAACCACCATCATAAATTCGTTATTCACGGCACTTACTGGGATTCCTCCAGCAAAGTGCAGTGCACTGCCTATCAATTTGTCCATCCATGGACTTCTTGTGACCTTCTGAGTTCTGACCCAGAACTCCTCCATATCAATATGACCCAGCTCTGAGTCTCTGATGTCCAGGTCACACTCGGCCTGGGACTCGGGCATTCGACCCTACGATACTTATACTTCATTTCTTCTTACGTGAGCTTGGCCTTGCCTTTGGATTTGGTAGGTCTCTTGCTTGATGTTGACATATGTTCTTGAACTTAGTTTGCTGATCTGCAAGAATAAGAAGTGAAACCCAATTGAAGAAATCATGCCATGTCAATCTGTTTGATTTTCCATTGAAATGTTGACAGAAGAAAGAGTTAGCAATTTAAAGGCCTCGGGCGCGGGCGCATGATCTGCGGAGTTCTGAGAGCTAAATAGTAAGGCGCACGGGAAAGGATCTTGCTGAGGGGATAAATCAGCGCCAAAGGGCGCATGGCGCATGGATATTGCAGATTGCATTCTTTGTTGTTGTGTAAACACAAGTGCTTTGCGCCATGTGGATGCATTTTGTAAAAGCGCATGAGATATTTATCATGTTACGGGGCATGGGATGCAGGATGCGCATATAATTTTTATGTTGCATGGAACTTTTTGTGCATGTTACATCATTTTTGTGTGCAAAAGAGAACTGGCGCGGGCATGGAAGGTTTGCATGACACATGATGTTGTTGCTGATGAGGGATGCTGCAAGCGTTTGCCGTTTATAGCTTTGCACTGGCGCATAGGAAAGGATTGTTACATGGATCTTTGGGTGCGCTTGATGGCGCGAATTTTATCAATGCAACACACATGAGTTTGGTGTGCCAGAGGGGGTGAGGAAAGTGTTGTTTGCAACAAGCTGAGGAAGTGCGCCATGAGGGCGCAAGCTTTTCATTATGTAGCGAGGTAGGAAAAATGTGCGCCATTGGTGCATTTGCTTCTCATGTTGCAGGGGGTGTGCCAATGTGCCAAAGAGAAGAAAATACGAGTTTCTTTTAAGCTTTGATTCTTCTCAGAGGGGTTTTACATATGGTTTAGCTCCTTCTGCAGGGTACCTTGGGGTGATGAAGGGGCTTAAACAAAGGGTTTCAAACCATCATTTCAGGATAGAGTTTCCTCTACCAGCAGATCTGGAAAGAGGAGGAAGAATAAGTGGAAGAATGGGAAAAGACAGCAAGGAAGGGGGGAAGTTCACGATTTCAGTCTTTCCAATCCAATCCAGACCAACAAGCAAACAAAGAACCAAAGCACAAAACACACAAAAGAAATGAGGACCTCTTACCCGGATATAATGAAGAAATGTGCAAACGGGTCCACAAAGCGATTGAAAATGGCGAGGTAGAGTGCTTGTTTGGTAGAGTGAAGAAAATCACGTGATTGTGTCGGATGATAATGACATGCGAGACGTGCCTATTTATAGGTGAGGTAGCAATAAATGTGCCACCAAATTTTCAAGTGGCGCACCAAAAGAGCCATCGACACAAGAAAACATGCGCCCTTTGGCGCACCAAAAATGTTTGCCAACACAAAAAATATGCGCGCCTTTGGCGCACCGAAAGTGGTGTTGAGAGGAATATGTGTGCCCTTGGCGCACCAAAAAGTGGCGCAACAAATGTTTGTTGATAGGAAGGCGCATGCGCCTTGGCGCATGCAAGGAAGACTCAACATAGTGAGGCGCACCAAAACACCTGTTGACATGAGAAAGCATGCGCCAAAGGATTTAAAGGGGGCGCATCAAAAGTTTATGTTGCATAGTCATTATGTGCCCGAAACAAAAAAGACCAAAAATGGCTAAGTTCGGAAAACTAGATTTCCGGGAAGGGATTTTGCAACGTTCCGAATGCAAGGGATCCCTGACGAGGGACCGGAACAAAATTTTGGTAAGGTTATCAGTAAAATTGCCCTTGCCAATTTTACGGGATAACAGCTGGCTCTTTCTGGGGACTATCTCTGAGCGAACCTCAGGGGTAGAGAATCCCAGATCTCATGTGCCTATCCATTGGGTAACAGAGTCAAAAACAAGGGCGACCGGAGGGCGAACAAAAGGGAACACACAAAAAGAAAGCAAAACACATGACAAAAACAAACACACAACTAAAGAAAGCTATACAAAGAGAGAGCAAGCTCTACTTCCTGAAGATTTTCAGATGCTGCCCGCTATAGGGAAGCGGGAGTTCGGTTCCATCCAGATATGAGAGATAGAAACTATTCTCTCCGTTGAGCTACTTGATCTTGAAAGGCCCTCTCCATAGGGAATCAAACTTTCCGTGCATGCCTTTTGGCTCTCTTCGCTTGTCCCACAGAAGGACGAGGTCTCCCACCTGAAAATTTCTTTGCTTAGCTTTTTTATCGAACAGTCTCTTGACTTGATTCTGATGCTCGGTGATCTTGTCGACCACTCTTACTCTCTTCTCTTCGAGCTCCGCTAGATACATGATCCTCTTTTCAAGAGGAATTTTGAAAAGTTTCATCTTCGATTGCTCGTGCCAAGCGTAGAGCAGGGATTTCAGCGGAAATGGGAAGCTCGGCATCAGTGCCATATAACACTTGAAAAGGTGACATGCGAGAGACCTCTTGGGAGTAATGCGATCTGCCCACAAAGCGTCGTATAAGGACTTGTGCCACATTCGTTGATTCTCATCCACCAGCTTTCGTATGATGGTCACCAAGTTTTTATTACTGGATTCTGCTTGACCATTTCCCTGAGGGTAATAATCTGAGGCGTGAGCCAAAGTTATCCGTATTCATAGCAAAAACTAATAACTTCCCGTGAAGAGAAGTTAGAAGCATTATCAACAACAATCTTGTTTGGAATGCCAAACCTGACAATGATGTTTTCTTTGATGAAACTGCAAACGACTTCGGAAGTGGCATGTTTGTGAGGGTATGGCTTCCACCCACTTGGTGAAGTAATCTGTTGCTGTTAGGACATAACTATGTCTGGCACTCGATTGGGGATTGAGTGCACCGATAAAATCAATTCCCCCCCTTTTGCTTGAATGGTTCGTTGACAACAATGACCGGCACTGAGGGAAAAAAGCCAACTTGGGCTTGCCGATGAAGCAAGCTGGCAGCAAGGTTCACACTTTGCTACCAGTGTGTTGTATCTTGGAAAAGCGTCGGCCGATAGTAGTACAGCCGGATGATCTTGTGTGCTATCACAGAAGAGGAGAAATGGCCTCCACAGGCTGAATTATGAAAACTTTCAAGTAACTTCACCTGTTGTGGCTTGTCGACACATCGCAAGAAGACACCATCTATCCCGCGTTTGTATAAACCGTCATCCCAGATGACATATTTGGCTGCTCTGAGCTTTATAGTGTGCTTCTCCTTCGTAGTTAGGTGAGCTGGGCATTCGCCGTAGGTGAGGAAGAAAGCAATATCGGAATACCACTCATCGCTGGTTGCGACAAATAGGACCAGAGGCAGAGAATCGGGTTTTCCAGCCGGTCTTGTGCTTCATTGGTACAATCATCCTTTTCTCCGGAAACTTCCGACCCTTGGTTTTCGGCCATAAGTTGACACAAGCCTTTGCCTCTTACCAACTTGGTTGGTTTTATATCTAAATCGTACTCCTGGACCTTTGCAATTCAATTTCCGTGCAAGCTTCCTAACTCCTGTTGAGTTAAGATTGACTTGACTGCCGTGTCAGGGACCAGCACCACTGTATGAGAATTTAAAATGTAATACCTGAAGTTTTTGACTGCTTTGACAATGGCGAAGGCATGCTTTTCCAATTGAGACATTTTTAATTCGTGAGGCTTGAGGGGAGAGCTCATGAACGCAATCGGAGATTCAACATCCTCAGAATTCTTTTGCATCAAGATGGCAGATATAGTATGCTCAGATGCATAGCTATACATGATAAAATCCTTGGAGAAATCGGGACATACCAGGACTGGTGCGTGAGCGACGGAAGCTTTTATTTCTTCAAACGACCTTTTTCCTTCCTCGCTCCACCGGAAAGTTGGTGATCCTTTCATCATGTCCAATATATGACGAGTCTTTTCAGCAAAGTCGGGAACAAAGCGCCTAAGAAAATTCACCTTTCCAAAGAAAGAGTGAACGCCGGTCTTACTTGTAGGCAGAGTAAGGCTCTGAATAGCCTTAACTCTTTCGGTATCTATCTTCGTTCCTTCTTTGCTAACAACATGCCCTAGCAACTTTCCTTCTGTGACTCCAAAAATAGACTTTTTCGGGTTTAGGGAAATCCCATGCTCTCGGCATCTGGCCAATACTTGCTCCAGGTGATCACAATGATCACTTCGTTGTTTAGAGAACACGAGTTAAGTCATCTAGATAAACCACAATGACCTTCCCCATCATACCTTTGAATGCAAGGTCCATGGCCCCTTTGAAAAGTGGCGCCAGCATTGGTTAGGCGAAAGGCATCTGCTGTTGTAAAAGCGTACCCCGAGGAGTAGTGAATGTTGTTTTAAATTGATCTTGGTGAGACTTCAATCGATTGTAGCCGAAAAACCATCAAGCATGGACAACATTTTGATCCGATTTTGCTTAGAACTTGATCCATTATAGGAAGTGGGTAGTTGTCTTTTAAGGCTTTGATTCAAGTTTGAAAATCTACGCATATGCGTATTTCACCATTTTTTCTTGTGCTTGGCACAATGTTTGCTACCCAAGTACTGTGATGGATAGGAAAAATGATTCTCGCATCCAAGCATTTTCTGAATTTCGGCTTGGATAGTACCTGAGATCTTAGGGTTATAATGCCTCTGCTTTTGGCGAAAGGCTTTGACGTCTTCTTTCAACGGGATGTCATGTTGGACGTCCTTTGGCTTAAAAGACTTTAGATCGGCGTAGGACCATGCCAATACATCCATGTATTTCTTTGATTTGACAAACTTCCGCTTCTCTTGGTGTGCAACATTTTCCAATGTTCACGAACTGCGGACGTTCTACCGAACCTAAATTGACCGGTTCGGTTTCTGGGGAGGAGCCCGTACCATCTCACCTTTTCTTTTTTACAAAACGGTCATGCCTATCGAACCATTCTAAAGAAACCAGGCCCTTGAATTTTATTTCCTTTAAGCTGACATATGCCGTCGTTCCCTTCGGATTCATCCTTTTGATCGGTGACTGATTCGCGGCACATAGAAGTGGATCCTTCAAAATGCAATTCCTTGAAATTTTCCACCTTTTCTAGAAAGGCAATGAGTTGATTGTCATCGTTGAATACTTGCCAATGCTGAGAATTATCTGGCACACTTGGGCGGAAAACCATCTCAATGGTGTATTTGTCTATTTTCAAACCTGGGTGCGGGAGCATGAGGGATGCTGAAACGGCCAATGAATCGGCCATGTCATTCTGAGCTCTTGGAATGGATTCTATTGAAAAAGTGTCAAATTCTTCAATGTTGTCCCACACCGCATTACGGTAGTGCCTGAGCCTCTCATTCTTCACTTGATATATCCTTTTAACTTGATTCACGACTAGCTCTGCATCACCTTGTACTTTCAGATTTTTGATCCCTCTCTCTCTTGCGGCTTGCATGCTGAGTAACAGAGATTCATACTCAGCAGTGTTATTTGTGTTGAAAAACTGCAACTTAAAAGAGAGAGGAATAATTTCTTCCTCGGGAGATATTAGCACGGCTCGGCCACATCCTTGGTTGGTTGCGGCTACCATCAAACTGCAAGGTCCAGACCTTGTTAAGATCTTCTTCTTGGATGAGAACAACCATTTTGTCAGACTCGGTAGACAAGAAATAGTTCCCCATCCCTGATGATTCGAAAAGAATTTGAGCTTTGGGGTCCTCAGAGTTAGTAACCAAGTACTTCTTTTGTGATTCTGGCTCCAAAGTCTGCATTACACCTTTGACGGGGATTCTAGCCTTGGACCAGTCCATATGAATTTCTCCTCCAACCTCACTACAAAAACTCCTTCCCAGCAGTATTCCATAGGCTGCTGGAATGTCGGCAACGAGGACGGTCATCTTTACTCTTTTCTCTGGGGAATGCATGCAAATGAATTGCGCGTCTTTGATTTGACCAATCAACGGAACCTGCTTGGTTTCCAAGGAATAACATCTGCCAAAAGGCTTGGTAAGGGTGAGGCCCAGAGCATGAGCAACTTTTGTTGGCATGACGTTATCAGAAGCCCCAGAATCAATTATGCAGTTACTTAACTTGTGGCCATTGATTAGGAGGGAGAGATAGAAGGGCTCTATCTTGCCTGATGTGGATGTTGAAGCAACATTTATGCGGGATGCAGGAGGAGTGGAAAGGATTCCTTTTAAGGAAACCTGGGGAGTTATGACAGCTTGACTTTGAATATATTCAGTTAACCTTATCAGTTGTTCGGGGTTTGACTGAAGATACTCGGCTTCAGACATTTGGATCTTAGTCTTTTTAGCATGATCTATGATATCAAATGCGGCCAAAGGTTGCGCTGGTGAAGGAATGAGTCCCTCACTTCGTGATGATAGGGTAGGATTACTGGTCTTGATAGGAATATGAGAGGGCTGGTTTGGAGGAGATATAGGAGCAAAAGCTCTCTTTGAAAAAGACTTATTGACAGGTTGAGTGGGTAGGGGATTACCTCTCTTTGCAATGGTTGGGTGCACGTGGATGATGCAGTCTTCTCTTTCTGCATATTGGCAGTAACCTCAGCTTCTTTTCCTTGCGAGCGGGTGAAAACAGCGTATGACTGTCCGCTTGCATATCCCTGGGTACCTTCTTCATCGTCGGATTCCTCCTCATCAAATTCCATATACCCGATAGTAGAGTCGCCAGTCGGCTCACCGACATCTTGATCATCTTCGCCTTGGGACGAAGGTTCTTCGTAATTTTGTTCCTCTTCTTCTTCAATTTCAGCTAGAGCATTGACCGGAGGAGCCTCAAGTGCCAACCAGGCGGGCGGTTGCGGCAAACCGTGGCCTATGCGGGATGCTGTTAGGAGTGAAGTTTCTTCGCGGAACATCCGATACGAGGAACTGGGGGAAGCTTGGGCTAACTGCTTCTTTAATGCGATCAAGTCATTTGCCATTTTTGAAATCTGGATCGGATGAAGTGGCGGGAGAAGGGCTCAAAGCTTTGGGCTTGGATGGTTCCCTTTTTAATTCGCTGGATATGAGCAAGTTGTCTTCAATCCATATGGCAGTAGCTTGGGCAAGAGGCAAGGTAGTTATTTGTTCATGTAGAAGCAAAAAACTTATTTTTGAGCTCATTGCATTCACAAAGAAACACTTTTGATTTTCTAGTGTTGGCAACATGGCAGCAGGCACACGGTTGATTAATGCATTGAACCTGGTGATAAAATCACGCATGGTCTCATTGGCCTCCTTCTTCAGGTGAGTGATCTATGATAATAATGCAAATGCATCTTCTGAAGGCTTGTACCTGTCTTCAAAAGCATCATGAGGTGGCCCTATTGGTAATAGACCCGGCTGGCAAATGCTGAAACCATTCTACTGCGGGCCCTTGTAAGGTTTCCAGAAAAAGGTGAACCGACACATCTTCGTGGGTCACATCGAGGATACTGCATGACATGATGAATGTAGATATGTGTGAATCCATGCTTTGGTTTCCGCTCCCGTCGAATTTGGGAAAATTCTTTCGGTTTCCGTGAGGGAGCGCGTGAACTGGATGTGGTAATGCGAGAGGGCCCATAGCATTTCCCCATGGCACTGCCATTTGAAAGGCTGGAAAAAGAACACGGGCTGGAAGTGCGGTTCCGCTGAGCAATAAAGCACTGCAAAGGGATGTGGATGTTCCTTGTGAAAACTGGTTCTTTCGTGGAGGTGAGGTACTTCTGGCTGACCGATCAGCTGAACTTAGTGATGAAAAGCGCGCCGGTGTTATACTGAAGTTGTGCCTTTGAAGTAGATCAAAAGTAGGATCGACTTCTCCATGAGCTCTCCTGCTACGAGTAAATGGTTCACCCGCCAGCGTACCTTCCAGATCTGTGATGTTGTGGAGTAGATTTAAAATTTCTTTTTGGTTGTACTTGCTGATTTTCTGGTTTTTGACAAAAACCAGCAGCATGTACTTTTTGAATATTTAAAATTATCCCTCTTTTGAAAACCGATTGCGGTTTAATGACAAAGAACAATGAGGATAAAATGATAGTAAAGCTTAGTAAGCTGATTTTCAGATCTAAAGTTGACTTTTTCAAAGAGTTTGAAAATTTTGGTAAACAGTCAAAAACTCAGATCTACGGAAAAATACATATTTTTATAAAAACTCAGTGAACTAAAGATCTCCAACTAGGCCGATCTATGGATCTCAGAAGAAAATTTTTCAATTTAGAGCACTTTTGCAAAAAATTTTGGATTTTTAACAAAAAGTTAAAGTTTGCAAACAGGTAGTGATTTTTTGATTTTCCTGATTTTCTATCATACCACCATCATAGATCAGATAGATCTATTCGATCCCCAGTGGAGTCACCAAAAACTGTTGGTTAAAATCTATCGCTTGGGTAGATTTATGGATAGACGAGCCAACAGTGTGCGGGGCATAGCCCCTCTTTGAGTCAGCAAAGTGAAACTGGTTTATTGCTATTCTACCAGCAGGAATCTATGCAAGTCTCACAATATTCTGCCTTCGGGGGTTTGGGATCTCATCCCAGTAGGGTTATTTCCGACTGCGGAAAGAAAGGAATGGAAGAGAGGATGAAGAAAGATCAGATCCGAAGAAAGAAAAGAAATGAATTCCAAAGCAGAAAGGTCAGAGGGTTTATGTTTTGGGATTGGTAGTAAACAGAGCCAAACCTACTTACATAAATGAACAAAGCAATACTGATGAATAAATGACAATAAAACAGAAGTAGATCCAACAGAATAAACACATAGATCTGACATAAGAAAGATCTAATGCAAATAACACATGTATTCAGCACAAAGTCTAAATATTGTATTAATATTTCCTTCTGTTACAAAAAGTTCAAAGTCTTTTCTTCTCACTTCTATTTTTCATCTGAAAAGTATCCCACCCCCTAATACAACAAGTATTTGAGTATTTATAGAAGAAGAGAAGAAGGAAGGAAAAAAGGAACCAACCACCTATTTACAAAATATCTACAAAATATCTCAAAGTCATGTTGACTTTTAACAACTTGATGGATGACATCATCCCATGGTGCAACATGGATGATGTCATCATTTGTGCCAACATACTTTAGATATTTACAAAAAGAAAGTCGAAGGAGAGAGAGAGAAGAAGAGAAATTATTCATCATCGTCGTCGTCCCGGCTGAAAGGGGATATCCTGCTGCTGCTGCTCGGGTGACGAGATGTGGAATTGGGCACGGTATTCCATGAACTTGCTGATCATGGGCTCTAGTTGATCCTGGGAAGGATCCTTGTGTCGCTCGCTGATCGCCTCGCAAGTCTCCGCTCATCTATGAGCTTCTCTGGGAGTTTGGAATATTCTTTTCTGCTTCTATTAGGAATCGATGAAGTGAAGTCGACAGAGGCCAGCAGGTTATTGATGGACTCTGCGTCAAAAGTGACCTCTGGCCCCAGCCCTTGCGAAACGATCTCCTTGAAAATCTGAATGGTTTCATCAACCTTCCTTAAGGTGAAAGAAGGAGTAAGCAACCCTGGGGACATGTTGAGAATGATCTGTTCCATTTGGTGCATTGCGTCCAGGGCTTCTTCTTTTACCTTATCGATCTTTTCAAGGATGAATTCTAGTTGATCCATCCGGTAATCCAGAGTGGAAAGGACTTTATTGAGGGCCCTGGGGTGACCGAAAATGCCGAACTTGACCAGATCTTTGACTGAACAGTCGAACATTTGTTGAAAGGTCTCATGTTTGCTAGCCTAGCATGGTCCAGCTCTTCTGATATGGGTCCTGCTAATGCCTGGAGCTCTTTATTCACCTTGTTGATGTTCAGATACAAATCGGTGAACTTGGCGATCACTCGTTCACTGTCCTTGAGGATCTGGCTCCTCCAAGCTGAAACTGCCATGCCCTGCTCGCCGATCTTTGCATATTCATTAATTTTATCCTGACTCAGAGGCTCAGGAGTTTGGTGGCGGCGAGTTGTGGGAGGTGCTTGCCCATCTTTGTAGGGCGTGGAGCAGATGTCTATTTTTCTCTTTCGGTACCTTTTCTCTTCTTTTGCCTCTTGAAGTTTCTTGCAGAGGGCGTCAACTGCAGATAGGGCCTCTCCCTGAAGGCTTTCAGAAGACGTCCCCATTGTGACTTGAGTCACTGTGTAATCTGTCGAGGATAGATCCTTTTTATCCTTCAGAGGATTGGGGTATGCGATCTCCATTACCCTCTCTCCCGAAGCACTCTGAGAGAAGCGTGTGATGGGCTTCTGCTTCTTTACCCCTTTTGACGGGATTACGGAGAAGTCCATCGGAGCGATGGGAACTTTCCTTTTCTGTGACTCGAGTCTTTGGGAGATCAAGTGGACTTATGGGAGAAGGGCCGAGAAGCGAGAGAAGGGAGGCAGGCTGCGGTAGTAGAAGGGAAAAAGGTGGAGACACTTGGAGGCGGCATCGAGAGGGAGGCCGAGGAAGCGCTCACGGGAGGAAGAGATCTGCGTAGGAGAGGAAGACATAGGAAAGGAGGGAACTCGAGAGATGAGGGAAGAAATGGAGGGGACGAGTCCATGAGAGAAGAGAAGATGGACGAAGAAGCAGGAGGAATGAGTAGAAGAAGGGGGAGAGGACACGACCAAAGGAATGGTCGCTTGAGTCACTCGAGGAGGGGAAGGAGGAGAAGGAGAAGGAACAGAAGGGACCTCAGTTGTTATAGCAGTGGCGACATCCTGAGTGGATGGGCCTATTGGAACATCTTCCGCCACTTCTTCTGTGCTTTTGAGATTTCAACCCGTTCTTGTGAAGCGGAAGGAGGACTTTCTGGAGCTTCCTCTTGGGTGGAACTGGATTCACCCTCTTTACCTTTACCCTTGCCTTTTGGCTACTGTTTTGATCGAGGAGGTGCGTTACCCAATGGAGAGGTTGTGAAATCGACTCCGAGGTAGATGAGCCCGTTCATTCGGCACCAATGTTCTGTTCTACGCAGAGTTTCCTTGACCCTTTCCTCATTTTATGCGAGGTGCTTTAGTTCTATCAATTCACATGCAAAAGGCCAATCGTCCCCACCTGTGTCAAGATACACTTGATCCACTTCCTCCTCAGTAGTTTGGTAGCCTTTGGGGATGATGGCCACCCCGTACTGGATGATTTCTGCTAAGGCCAAGCGAGAATGGTCCTTCCTCCTGAGCTCCACCTCATGATATATATCGATGTAGATATCTTCGATCTGAGGGATATGGATCGGATCGAGCTTGGCCCTAGGCAGACAATTTCTCGGGTCGAAGGTGGGCCTTGCTGGGAAATTATGTTTCAGATTCAGCAGCTCCAGCTCTGCAAACATGTCTTTTGCCTTGTGGTGAGTGAGACATGTATACCTACCCACTGTGAGGGGGAAAGGAGTTCCACCCTTCTTTCTCTTGAGGCATTTCTCATGGTAGGTGATTAGCTGCCTTGACAGCTCTAGCAAGATCAATTTGGGACCGGCATACCTTGGTAGTTTAGTTGGTTCCCCCAAGAAGTTAGCCGCCCTTAGATAAGTGAATGTGGGGAATTGAGTGAACAGGGCCCCCATTTCTCTGTGGCTGCCACGATGCTCTTGATCGTGCGACCATGAGTCATATTCGGCCTCAAGAGGCAGATGATGCCATAGAAAAATGCATCATTGATCTTTGTAAATTGGGGATGCTATTTTCCAGCTTTTAGTTCTCTGGATAATATTCATAGATTTTAACTTGGGGCCAAACCCCACTCCGCATCAGAGTTGGGTAGTCCCTTTCTGAAGCTGCAGCGTAAACAACATAGGAATTCATGTAGAACTTCCCCGTTGTGGTAAATTGTTGTAGCTGCTCTGATATCATGCTGCTTATGATTTCTGCCCACTCAAAGCGTTGATCGGGCATATTTTTGTTCATTGTTTCTAAATACCGCAGCATCCATTTGTGGAAATAGTGGGCGTCAGGAAGCCCAAACACCTGCTCAGGAACGTGATTGTGTCACTGAGCTCCTCTGAAAAATCACTGCGGTGAATGATTTGTGGCCATCGAGTCACCACCTTTTTATTTTTCAAATATACCTCGTTCATCAGCTGCATGCACTGATCTTCATTGTCGTCCCAGGCCTTAATGCAGTCTTCGGCTTACGGCCACAAAGTGCCGATGGTGAGGGATGCCGAGCATTAATTCAAAGTGGCGGGTAGTGAGGTTGATTATGACCTCGCCCTTCTCATTCTGGACACATCTTGTGTCTTTATTGTAGCATCGGGAAACCACCATCATAAATTCGTTATTCACGGCACTTACTGGGATTCCTCCAGCAAAGTGCAGTGCACTGCCTATCAATTTGTCCATCCATGGACTTCTTGTGACCTTCTGAGTTCTGACCCAGAACTCCTCCATATCAATATGACCCAGCTCTGAGTCTCTGATGTCTAGGTCACACTCGGCCTAGGACTCGGGCATTCTGACCCTCTGATACTTATACTTCATTTCTTCTTCCGTGAGCTTGGCCTTGCCTTTGGATTTGGTAGGTCTCTTGCTTGATGTTGACATATGTTCTTCTGAACTTAGTTGCTGATCTGCAAGAATAAGAAGTGAAACCCAATTGAAGAAAGTCATGTCAGCTATTTGATTTTCCATTGAAATGTTGACAGAAGAAAGAGTTAGCAATTTAAAGGCCTCAGGGCGCAGGGCGCATGAATACTGCAGGTTACAGGGCTAAATAGTAAGGCGCACAGGAAAGGGATGCTGCAGGGGATAAATCAGTGCCAAAGGGCGCATGGTGCATGGATACTGCAGATTACATTCTTTGTTGTTGTAAGCACAAGTGCGCCTGCGCCATATGTATGCGTTTTATAAAGGGTGCATGGATTCTTTATGTTAAAGTGGCGCATATATTTATCATGTTACATGGAACAGGATGTGCGCCAAAGAGGCATAGGATTTTGTGCATGTTACATCATTTTTTTTGTGCGCTAAAGAGAACTTGGCGCGGCGCATGGAAGTTATGCATAACATGATGTTGTTGCAATGAGGGGATGCTGCTGCTTGTTTATAAGCTTTGCTTTGCACTTGGCGCATAGGAAAGGATTGTTACATGGATCTTTGCGGGGTGTGCGCCAATGGCGTGAATTTTATCAATGCAACAAATGAGTTTGGCATGCCATGAGGGGGCGCGAGGAAAGCGTTTGCAACAAGCGAGGAAGTGCGCCATGAGGCGTATGACTTTTCATTATGTAGAGGTAGGAAAAATGTGCCATTGGCGCTGTTATTTTCATGTTGGGTGAGTGTGTGCCAATGCGAAAGGAGAAGAAAAATACAGTTTCTTTTTAAGCTTTGATTCTCTCTCTGAGAGGGGTTTATATGTGGTTAAGCTCCTTTTTAGGGTACCTTGGGGTGATGAAGAGGCTTAAACAAAGGGTTTTAAGCAATCATTTCAGGACAGAGTTTCCTCTACCAGCAGATCTGGAAAGAGGGGGAAGAACATGTGGAAGAATGGAAAAGACAGCAAGGAAGGGGGAAGTTCATGATTTCACAGTCTTTCCAATCCAATCCATACCAACAAGCAAACAAAGAACCCAAACACAAAACACACAAAGAAATGAGGACCTCTTACCCGGATATATAGTGAAGAAATGTGCAAAGCGGGTCCTGAAAGTGATTGAAAATGCGAGGCTAGGTGCTTTGGCGAGTGTACGAGAAAAAGAAAATCACGTGATTGTGTCGGATGATAATGAGCGAGATGCCTATTTATAGGTGAGGTAGTAATAAATGCGCCACCAAATTTTTTCAAGTGGCGCACGAAAAAGTTGTCGACACAAGAAAACATGCCCTTTGGCGCACCAAAAAGCTTTTTCCAACACGAGAAAATATGCGCTTTGCCTTTGGCGCAGTGGAAAGTGGTGACGAGAGGAATATGTGTGCCCTTGGCGCACCAAAAAGTGGCGCAACAAATGTTGTTGACAGGAAGGCGCATGCGCCTTGGCGCATGCAAGAAGACTCAACATAGTGAGGCGCACCAAAACACCTGTTGACATGAGAAAGCATGCGCGAAAAGGATTTAAAGGGGGCATCAAAGTTTATGTTGCATAGTCATTATGTGCCTTTACCAAAAAAAGACCAAAAATGGCTAAGTTCTTTGTTTTGGGAAAACATATAGTTGTTTTGTAGGTTTTTGACCTTATGGATTGGATTTTGGCCCTACCACTGCTTGAATTGGTACCAATTTTGAAATTTGGTCCATAATTCACTTTAGTGACCATGAATCAGCTCTATGATGCTTGTTTACTTCTTACTAAAATGAGATCCTCACTTTGTAGATAGAGGATTGCTCCTTGAATGGGATTCTTGTCCTATGAAAAAATGAGGTGATTGTAATGTGCCTCCTCCTTAAGGTTTGATCACACTACTAGGTGTTGAATGAGTTTTTATGAATAGTACCAAGTGAATTGCATCAAGTGAACTCAGATGATTGCTCATTCTTAGAAACATGGTGCTCCATATAAAGATCATCCCTTCACCTTTCTGGCTCTAAAATCATCCTTTCATGGAATCAAATTCAAGATTATCATACGTGTATTTTCTCATATGTATCTCATGGAGATAGATGATGCCTTAATACTTCACACATGATGGTCCTGGATACCTCGGTGGCATGACTAGCTCATTTTAGCTTGTTCTTTGGAGAGATTTGGGTATAATGTCAGAGTCAGGATATGATGATCATCAAGTCACTCCTTGAGCTCCACATTTCACCTTTAAATATGATGAATCCTTCAAAATTCAATTTATTGACCAAGATGAAACATAGGTGTAAGCATGCTTATGGTACATGGACACCTTTTTCTCAAGTTGCTCCTCATGGAAATGGGTTTCCTCCTCCGGATAGGGGATGAATCCTTGAATGAAATTTGAGTATGAGTTACATGTTCTTGACCTCCATACTTCACTGAAACACTACAAATCACATTTTACGATCAATGAAACTATTCTAAAAATATAATTCTTCTATGTAACTCAAAATTTAGGTCCTATTTCATTTTGAACTTAGAGGGGTAGCTGAAGATTTTTGCAGTACCTAAAGAAATATTTAAGCCTTGAATCAATGTTGATTATTCCACCTTATAGATTATTCTAATATCCTTCCAATTCTATTTTTTTCATCCTAATTCTTTCTAAAACTCCTGGAATCATCCGAGAGAAGTCAACTTTTACCGTTTTAGCTTTCATTCCCTGCACTTGAAAACCCGGTCTTAAACATATTGCTCCTGAATGAGATTTTTTATTTCCTAAAATTTCCTAAATTTACTTAGACATCTTTAATTCTCTCTAAAATCACCCTCAGATGCTTTATATTTTCTCTAAAAACTTCAAGGGTGTTCAATTAGCTATAGAATGGCCAAAAATGGCCTTTTTAGGCCTTCAGAGGAAGTAATCTCTCATCAAAACTAAATGAGTTGATCGATCACCTTAGACATTATTCCCTACACACTAAAACACACTGAATGATATTATTAGGATTTCCTTTGGGTTAGGGTTTATGATTTAGGGTTTAGGGTTTAGGTTTAGGGGTTTCTAAGTTTAGGGTTTAGTGTTTAGTGCTCATGGTTTAAATTTTAGGGTTTATGGTTTAGGGTTTAGGAATTTAGGGTTTAGGGTTTAGGGTTTATGGTTTAGGGTTTAGGGTTTATAGGGTTTATGGTTTGGGTTTAAGGGGTTTAGGGAGGTTTAGGGTTTAGGATTTAGGGTTTAGGGTTTAAGGTTTAGGGTTTAGGGTTTAGGGTTTAGGTTTAGGGTTTTAGGGTTTATGGTTTAGGTTTAGGGTTTAGGGTTTAGGGTTTAGGGTTTAGGGATTGTGTTTAGGGTTTAGGGTTTAGGGCTTTGGTTTTGAGGTTTTATGGTTTTAGGTTTTTGGGCTCAAGGTTTAGGGTTTAGGGTTTAGGGTTTAGGGTTTATGGTTTAGGGTTTTAGGGTTTAGGTTTAAGGTTTAGGGTTTTTGAGGGTTTATAGGGTTTAGGTTTAGGGTTTAGGGTTTAGGTTTTAGGATCAGGGTTTAGGTTTTAGGGTTTAGGGTTTAGGGTTTAGGGTTTTGATTTAGGTTTAGGTTTAGGGTTTAGGGTTTAGGGTTTAGGGTTTAGGGTTTGAGGTTTAGGGTTTAGGTTTAGGGTTTAAGGTTTAGGGTTTATGGTTTTAGGGATTAGGTTTAGGGTTTAGGGTTTAGGGTTTAGGGTACATGATTTAGGGTTTAGGGCTTTAAGGGTTCGAGGTTTAGGGGGTTTAAGGTTTAGGGTTTAGAGTTTAGGGTTTAGGGTTTAGGGGTTTAGGGTTTGGTTTAGGGTTCATGGTTAAGGGTTTAAGGTTTAGGGTTTAGAGCTTATGCTTTGGATTTAGGGTTTAGGGTTTAGGGCTTAGGGTTTTAGGGTTTAGGGTTTAGGGGTTTTAGGGTTTAGGGAGGTTTAGGGTTTAGGGTTTAGGGTTAGGGTTAATGGTTTAGGGTTTAGGATTTAGTGTTAGGTTTATGGTTTAGGGTTTATTATTTTTGTTTTAGGGTTTAGGGTTTATAGTTTAGGGTTTAGGGCTCAAGGTTAAGGGTTTAGGGTTTAGGGTTTAGGGTTTAGGGTAGAGTTTAGGGTTTAGGGTTTAGTGTTTAGGGGGTTTAGGGGTTTTTAAGGTTTAGGGTTTAGGTTTAGGGCTCGGGGTTTAGGTTTTAGGATTAGGGTTAGGGTTTAGGGTTTAGGGTTTAGGTTTAGGGTTTAGGGTTTAGGATTTTTTAGGGTTTAGGGTTTAGGGTTTAGCATTTAGGGCTCATGGTTCACGGTTTAGGGTTTAGGGTTTAGGACTTAAGGTTTAAGGCTTAAGGGGGTTTTTTTTTAGGGTTTAGGGTTTGGGTTAAGGTTTGAATGTTTAGGTTTATGGTTTAGGGTTTAGGGTTTAGGGTTTAGGGTTAAGGGCTCAAGATTTAGGGTTTAGGATTTAGGTTTAGGGCCTCGGGTTTAAGGTTTAAGGTTTAAGGTTTTGATTGTAAATTTAAACACTAAAATATTTAGGTTGAATCTTTGAAATACTAAAAATTACCTATGTACTGACTAAATTATACTATAAAAACTATCTCTAAACCGTGACTCATGGAGCTATGAGACTAGTTCCATAAGGTGCAGAGTGACCCTAATTTCTTATATTTACTAAAATAAATTTAAAGTATAAGAAATAATAAAATATAAATAATAATAAATGAAAAACTTATACTTTTATTTTACAGTAAATAGAAGTATTTTTAAAAAAGCATACATATAATGTCTATACTTATGAATAACATGGGAACAGCATGCATTTTGTGTTTTTTTTCCTTTTCTAAGGCATGCCTCAAGGCTTGGATCTCGGTTTGGATCCCCAAGCCTGAGGCATGGACCTACACAAACACATCAAACAATGTGTTTTTGTAAAAATGCTAAAATGCCACTTTTGCCATAATAAATCAAATTAAAATGATCGATTCATTTAATAAAAATATGACTATGACGTAGAGAGCAAACTTTCTTCTTTCTAAAAATAATTTTTCAAATTTTCTAACTAATATAAGGTTTCCATATTATTTATTTTCTAACTATGCCTTTTTGTAGCTATTTTTTGAAGTTTAAACACATCTATCTTTCATCGTGTATCTTTTTTTTGTCTCATCAAAATTGAAAAAAATATATACTAGCCTAAACTAGGCCTAATTCTATACATATTCAAAAAAAATCTAATTTTAGATATTTTTGAGGTAGTTAGGGGGCGCATGGTCGAAGCTCTGTTATTTTTCAAAATTTAAAATTTTTCTATACTAGAAAAATCATTAAAAAATACTCGCTAAAAAAATCTAAAAAAATGGAGCCCAAACTAGATGCTCCTAGCTATCTTTCTACCAAAGGGTTTTCAAAAATACTAAATGGTGCTCAAAAAATGGTGGGGGCACGAAAGTCACTCTATTATATTTTTTAACAAAAACAAGAGCACCTGTTGGTATTTTAGTTATTTGACCCACTTAAACTTAACCATTTCAATAAAATTTAGTAGCTTAGAAACTAAACTCAAAATTCTACAATTCATGTTCTTACAACATCTTCCAATTTTAGTGTAACTATTTCAAATGACCTCTATAACTTGCACGTGAAGTCTTCTTTCCTCAGCTATGTGCCTATAAATGGTTAAATTTTGATATTAATGCAAGTGTGACTTCGTTTCTTTGAATGTTCTATGTTTAATGTGAACATTTATCTCCTCTTACATGCCTTCATTATTTTATAGACTATTTCCTTATTAAAAGTTGTGTGCATTTCTTCAAGCTTCATTTGTGGGTTCACATATGTGTCTTTTAGATCCATAATTGATCAATTTTTCAATTTGGTGCATCATCTCCCCTTTTATTTTCATTTTCTCTCTCACCCTATCTATTTGGGATTCTTAGTTTAGGAATTAGATAGTGTTAGAGTAGAATTTAGTTAAAGAAATTTCAACGAATTGGGATGAGATGAACCAACCCTTTCATCTAAGGTTTGATCTTGATTGCCCCCACACTTTCAAGATCATTCATGTTTTCACTAAAATGTTGAATTCCTAATTCAGCAAGGTGCAAATTTAAATGAGAAAATTTTTAGAATGCCTAGTGGGACTAGTTGATAATATTTGCACCATATTCATTAATATCGTTGTGTGTCTTAGTGGATTTCATCCTTTTGAGGCATCTTTCTACACATATGACAACTCCTAAGTTTAAATCTCTATTTTCGGAAGTCTAATTCCATTATTTCATGAAAAGAATATATACAAAGCAAAGTGTGTCTACAGGTGAATCTTTTGAGTATTTGACTCTCACCAAGAAGAAGAAGAAGAGGAAGAGAAGAAATATCAATTCAAAGATCTCTTTTACCTTTAAATAGAATTCTTTCCACTCCCACTCCTAGTAGGCCCTTATTTTTATCTCCTAGGAACTTAAGGCCTATTCCCTTCATGGTACATTAAATAAATATCCCCTTTTCAGCCAATGGTGGTATTCCCTTGGCTCTAAATGACCAACATGACATATCAATGTCTACTTTGAAAATTATTCCTTTCTTCCGTTGGTGAAAACCTTACAACCGTATAAATCATATCCATGATGTTGCAAATGTGTGTTCAGCTCATCTTATTATTGAAGTTGATGTTGCATTTAGGTTTCTTCACTTAAAGGAAAAGTAATTCAATGGAATAGGAGTTTATGACCTGCTTCCATACACATGGGATGAGCTTGGAATAAGCTGTGTCATCATTTTGATGAGAAAGTAAACAACATATCCCTGTTAGAATAGATAACATTCATAAAGAGGTCCCCCAATGAACGTATGGGGATTTCAATTTCAGATTTTAGAAAACATGGGACAGAATTCTAATTCTCTTAAGACCAACTCCACAAGGTGATTTCTTATATTTCTTAAGAGCTTTGAATTTTTATATAGTTGTAATGATACAATCTATGGGTGTTATACAATTAATTTATGCATATAAAATAGCCATTAAGGATTAAAATTGTTTGATATAAGCTAGAAAAATAGCCCATAGATTGTTTGTACCCTACTTCCTGAGATTCCTCAAAATACTCATCCCTCTCTTGCTACCATTCTGAGTTGAACACTCCATCTTCCACCTCCACTTCTTATCCTTCCCAAAAATAGAATGATGATTATGACCTTAGATCCCTAGTTAAGAACTTTTCTAATGAAATTGTCTCTCTAAAGAGGAAACAAGCTCAATCCTCTAGAAATTATCCAAGTTTTAACCAAGGAAATCTTTAGGCCAAAGTTTTAATCAATTTCATCATCCATAGAGAACCCAATATCCAAATCAGAGATATGGCCAAAATTATCAAATTGATATATTACAAGGCCAAAACCTACATCTACCTCTTCAAACAATTGTTTCGCACAACTACTTCCTACCACTAACTCAAGAAAGCACTCATTCTAGTGCAAAATAATTTAATATAAGTAACTAAATGGTGGTTTCCATGCGATCAACCACATAATCGAGAATACTTTTGCAAATGGCTTGCAATTCCAAAACCTCATGGTGCAAAATTATTTCAATCAACAAGAATCTGTAATAGAATTAGCAAGTTCTAGCATGAAAGCACAAGAGGCCACCCCAGAGCCTAATTTCATGTTTTCTGGTTCTAATGATTTTTGTGCAAATAACCAAGTCATGGAAAACTTGAATAGGACACGAGATCCATGTGGTGGATCACACAAGGTCATAGAAGAGGTATATTTAAATGAATACTCCATCCTTTGTTGCAAGAAGTCCCCATTTTAAAGATAGACAATTTGCGAAGTTAGGTAGAAATTTGGATTCATCTACTAACATGTGGAACATAAAGATCCCAAAAATCACTACGGATCTGCAACAAGGAAAATCCACCAACTAAAAAATGTCTAGATAAGGAGCAAACAAGAAAGGAGAATATCACACCTTTAATGCATAAGGTCTTGGGTATCCCCTTTAACATTTTTGACCAAATGAAGAAGACAAATATGAATGTGACAATGTGGGATGCCCTATATAGCCCATATTAGAGGGATATTTTACAAGAATCCTTGAATAAACTTCCCAACCTAAACCAACTATGTGGAAAATAGAATTTTGCAGTCAACCTATGCTAACCAAAGGAGGAACAAGTAAACAAGGTTAAGACACCCTCTGTCCTTTTACATGTTTCTAATTGTAGGAAAGAAACTAGTGCATAATTGTATGATTGACTCAAGTGATAGAAATTTTGTAATGCCTAAGAATAGTGTTGGTGTTTTAGGAATTGAATATAATCCAATTTCTAAAGGTGCTTTACAATGTGATGACTCAACTATCAACGTTTTAGGAGTGATCAATGATGTATAGTTAACCCTCTATGCTTATCCAATCTTGGCCGTAACTTAAGATATCTCATTTATTGACTTACCTCCTTTGTTTTCCATTCATCTATCAAGATATTTGAATTCCTTTGTGGGTGGATATTTGTCTTCTGATTGGTCTCATATGCTCCTAAGAACCAAATATGGTATAATATTTACAATCAAAGTTGAGCCAATCTCTTCTTATCATGTTGATTCTTATGACCTTACCCCTCTCCAATTTAATTACATGATACATGAAGATAAAGATCATGAATCAATATTAGTACAACTTACTCCTATTATCCCAATATGTGACATCATATTAGATAAATGACATAAGGAATATTATAAGTTTGATCCTTATGACACAAATGTGGAAATTATCCTAGGTACCTACTGTATTCATTAAGAATAATTTACAGCCCCCATGCCACACAAAGACGATAATGATGCTTCTAGTCTATGGAAGATGTTCTTTGATGGTTCTAGAATCATAAATGGAGTTGGGGTGGGTGTAGTTATGGTTTCTCCAACAAATAATTTTTTTTTCTTTGTCCATAAGCTATAGTTTACTTTTTCAAACAATGTGGTAGAGTATGAGGCAATGATCCATGTATTTACTTCTAGCGGAAAAAAGATGATTAATTCATTACATGTTGTTAAGGATACTAAGTTGGTTATTCACAAAGTTAGAGTAAAGTGCAAAGCCAAGAATAATCTTTTAAAATCTTATAGACATAGAGTTTGGGACCTCTTGGAGAGATTTAATGTTATCAACTTACAGGTGGTGCGAGGAAGTTGAACAAAGAAGTAAATCAAATGACAACCATTAGATCACATATTTCATGAGTTGATGACCTCATCCGAGGAATGAACATCATTTTAAGATGCTTGTAAGACCGTTAACCCCATTTAATGAATTTAGGTAGAAAATATTTGATAGTGATGAACAAATTGTTCAGTTCATCCAAAATTAAGATGAGTTCTTCTCAAAATCATAATTTGATTTACAAGGTAATTATGGTGATCAGATTATTCAGCTAAGGACAAACAAATTTCATAAAGGTTTAGTCACTCTTGAATATATATCCAGTCCTAATGATGAGTTCAAAGGTGAAATAAGGAACATAATAGAAAACCAAGAGGACTATCAATCAATCACCATTGCAAAAGGCAAGGAGTTATTACTTAGAAAGGTATGTGATAAATTTGAAAATTAGTTTTTCATCACCTTATGTCATAAATAAAATGATTTCCTCTCATAAATTTATGAATATATTAAGGGTTTTAACCCTAGAATTACTCAAATTCATGAGAAAAATTGAACAAGCGAGAAACAAAGTCCTATCAATCCCAAAATTGAGTCTCTCGTGAGAAAAGAGTTAAGCAAACTCATACAAGAAAAAAATTATATTCCCCATCAAATAATCCTCTTGGTTGGCTAACTTATTTCATGTTAAGAAGAAAAATGGAGAAAACATATTGTGTGTGGATCTAAGAGACTTGAACAAGGCCTTTTTGAAGGATTACTATCCTCTTCCTTCTATGGAATAAATTTTACTGAGATAGTAGCAGGAGCTGAAAATTTTTATATGTTTGATGGCTACTCGGGTTTTAATCAAATCGGGATCATATAAGAAGATCAACATAAGACCTAGTTTACTGACCAAATGGGGAACATATGAATTTTGGATCTCAAAATTGCACCATGTTCTAAATCATGAAAGATCTAGAATTTTGAGGCAATCAAGTGTGAGACTCGTGGCTTGAGATAAATCTCTAGAAAATTCCATCTTCCTTATTCTCGTGGATTAGGAAAAGCTGTAGAACAAAACCTACTTCTAATGCTAAACTACTCCTACAACTAATCCTACACTAACATTTCTAAGGGACCAAGGAGAGAGAGATGAAAGAAATAAGAAAACTAACCTAAAGAAGGGCGGTGATAGCAAAAAAATAATATGGAACTTTCCCAAATCCAAATGACACATATACTGATATTGAAAGAATGGGATCGTGAGAAGACATGCAACTATAATGTAAAAAAGTAAGAGAATACAAAATATGCAAGAGGGAAGAATATTCACACCAAACACGGAGTATTTGAAGGAAATAAATAGACCACACTTTCATTAATTAATCCTTTACATTTTATATATAGAGATGAGGTAATAAAATATAAATTCTCTAGTTACAAAGGTCAAAGGCATGAATTTTTGTGCATCACAAAGAATATATCATCAAAAATATGCTAAGGAAGAAAAGGGATAATAACCCTATAAATGTGCAAAATAACTTGCATTTATACAACTCGTGGAATGAAGAAAGAGAAAGAAGAGAGAGGAGAAAGGACCACCTAGTTGGAATTTGTCCCATGAAAATGTATTAAATGAGTATGGGAGCCATGATTTCTTACATTTTTTTCTTGTATTACAGGCATGGATGACCCAAAATGAAATCCAAAAACTATAACATGAACCCTTGATTCTATCGCATGCCATCAATCTACAAAGAAGGACATCATGCTTCATTAATTTCTAGTAATTGGGATTGTTTGCTCTATTGTTTGGAGTCGATGCGGATTTGAAACCTTCTATGGATATACCTCTTGCTAAGATGTTTGTGGATTCCATTCGTGCTCAAAACCCATGAGAAAACTATTACCTTGTATCACGGTTTACACCCAGATTTTCAATTTTCATCCCTCTCGTGGACCCACACGTATTTCTCCTTTTACTTCCATGATGCACAAAAATACTTCACAATACCCATGAAAGATCAATTTTAAAGATCCATGGCTTTCTACCTAATGACCACTTTCTTTTGTTATACAAATTTTTCCTTGGCCAATTTCTCCATTTGCCATAGATATACAACTCTACGGTATTCTAACTTTACTTCTAGCCACAAGGGACTAAATTCCTTAATGCCTCGAAGGTCCAACAACTTCGCGAGAACACTAACATTTCCAATTTCCACCTAATCCTGGACTTCTCATTCCTTTGTTTCATGGATTAGGAGAACCCGTAAAATACTACGTTCTTGCATTCCACGTAAGACTGGGTCAATGTCATGTGACTTTTCTGAGGGGAAATATGGCTAAGTCCTTTTGATGAGTTGTTCAAAATTACATGGAGTGCAATTTTGGAAAATAGTTTGGTGACCTCTAAAAGACATGTCTATCTGCTAGATGATGAAGACCAGTTTCCTTGAAGCATCCATTGGGCATGGAGTCAAGCCTATCCTTGAGAAAACTAATTTCATCTTGAAAAACATGTCCCTTGAATCCGTAAGAACTTAGCATTGGTTTAAGATGATCTTATGGAGCTGAAAGAATACATATTGAAACCCGTTCCAACTATCGATTTTTCCATGGGATCATCTCTGAGATGACTCAAGTATGATTACAAGTGGCTTCAAAACTTATGTACAAAAGAGAACATTGTACATACTTCAAGTGAAACATGTAGAGAGTGCACAACACTTATTACAAAACAAAGGGATCACCACAAGGACTAAGGATAGGGCACTCGAGAAAGTGATCAATACACAAAAAAAAGCAGGGACCTCCAATAATAAACCAACACACATAAAATTTACAATATGCAATGGAACAAATTAATGGGATTGTTTGAGATAAATTCCATTGACTAGGATTTGTAATACCTCTCCATCAAGATTATACAACTTGAAGGAGTTGGCTTCTTTATAAGTAGTGATAATGTATGGACCACTCCAAAGTGCATCAAACTTAGAGTGTCACCCTACTTTATCTCTATCCACATCCCACTTAAGGACTAAATCACCTTCTTAAAACACCCTCTACCTAGCATTCTTGTCAAACCACTATTTGGTTGACCTTTGATGTTCTTTAAGCTTGACCATGGCAGATTTTTTATGTTCTTCTAGTTCAACTAGTTACGCCATTCTAATTGACCTTTAATTTTCACCCTCAAATTTCAACTGTTGAGCTAGCTCTATTGAAGGTAATTCAAGTGACAATGGGAGCCTATATTATCTTCCATATACAAGGATGAATGGGGAATTACCAATTTCTTTCTTTAGAGTGATTTTGTTAACCCAAAGAGCATACTTCACTTTAGTGTGTCATTGCCTTTGATTAATTCGCATAGTCCTCGTCATAATCCGATCGGGTTCTTGCTAGTTGATTATTTCAAACCATTACCTTATGGGTAATTGTTAGAGGAATTTTTCAAGTAAAGTTCATTTCTAAGAGCCCAATGAGAAATTTGGAACCTAAGACTTCCTTAGCATTATCATAAATAAAAAATTTAAGGAATCCCAAACCTTGATGCAATGTCCTCCAAAAGTCAAGAATAACTGACTCAGTATCCTCCTTGAGTGGTAAGGCCTTCTTCAGTATTGTGAAATAATATGTTGCTATCAAAACCCATTTGTGACCTATGTTTGATAGAGGATTGATCATACCTATGAAATCAAGCTCCCCATTGAGAAAATAGTTCACCCTCCTAAATAAGATGAAGGGGAAGGGTTATCATCTTCTTCTTACCAGTGAAGAAGGCACATTCTTTACATTTTCTAACCTATTAGTGTGCATCCATAAACAATGTGGGCTAGAAGTAACCTGATCTAATGATTTTCATTTTTGTGGCTTTACATGAGAAGTGTCAACAAGAAAAACCATTATGGAATTCTCTTTGAGACATTATCTATTTGTTCTCCTTCAATGCATCTTAGCAGGACACCATCCAAATTCCTTTTGAAGAGAAATCCATCAATTAATACATAAGGAACTAATTGTAACCTGAGGTGCCTTCTTTTTTCCTTTCTTAAGCAAGAGGGATAGCCATCAAGTTGCTAGGAATTTTTCCATATCATCAATCGAACTACCACATCCAAGTTGAGTTCTTTTTCTCATGGATATTTTGTGTTGTGCGGGTTTTCATCATTCCATTGGGTTTTCTATTGAGGAGATTCCAAGTTCTCCAAAATCCTTCGTGGATTTTCCTTGTTGTTCCTCCATAAAGAAGAAAAAAAAATATTATCCGAGCGTTTAAGGTAATTTTCTAACAAATTATTCTTCCTCTCACCAACTTTGTTCCCTTTATATTCACATAAAACTCCATAATTTTGGTTTCCCATACGATCTCTTTTCACTAAAATCCACCCCCATGATGAAATCTCTCACAATGGAGTGTGAGACTAGGATCTTTATGTGGTTGGTGGATAGTATGGGTTTAGATTTTTGAGAGCTTGCAATATGGAAAATACATTATTTTTCTGAATGACTATACTTGAGCTTAAAATCCTTCAATGTTTGGCTGAAAAAGGCCACAAGTTACTCCAAGTCTTCTTTGTTCTTCTATGTGAGGATCATGGACTACAATAAGATCAACACCATAATCATAAAGGATGAAATCCTTTACAAAGTCTTGATTTATGAGTATTGGTGCTTGGCCTATTGCATCTTTGATCTTGGTGAATCTTTATCTTTCCTTTGTGGTCTATTTAAAATATATGTCCTTCTCAAAATTAAGGTGATGGGCTTGACTAATCCTATAAAGTTAGGAATGAATTTCTTAACGAAATTGATCTTTCCTAGAAATGACTAAAGGGCCTTCTTGTGAGTTGCTAAGGAGAGAGAGAGAGAGAGAGAGAGAGAGAGAATGGCAGAGACTCTTTCTGGGTCAATTTTTGTTATATTATTTGAAATAACGTGACCCGATAACTTACCTTATGGAACTACAAAAGTACATTTCTTAGGGTTTAATGATACTCCAAATTCTCTACATCTCTCAAAACTTTCTCCAAATTCTCCATGTGATATTGGCCTTGTTTTGAGAATATTGTGATATCATCTAAATAGATAAGGATGAATTAGTTGATGATTCTATGGAAAGTAATGTCCATTTCCTTCTTAAAAGGTGTCACCCACGTTTGATAAACCAAAAGGTATATTTTGATGTGCATATGTTCCCCACTTGGTTGTGAATGTGGTTTTATATTAATCCTCCTCTCTAATATTAATCTAATTGAAGCATGAATAGTCATCATGCATAGATAATCTTTCAAATCCCACCACTTTTTGATGGATTTGTTCCATGGAAGGAAGAGGATGACGATCCTTCAAGGAATCCTTGTTCTAGTCCTTGAAATCCACACAAAGTCTTATTTCCCCAATTTTCTTCCTAATGGAATCAAATTCACAACCCAAGAGGAATACTTGATGGGAAATATTTTTATTTATTTAATGAGTTTAGATTATTCTTTCCTCGTGAGGGTTTAATCTTGGGGTTTATTGGCCTTTTTTTCGATCTGACATAGCCATGGGATCAATATCAATGTCATGTTGAACAATCCTAGGGTCAAAAAACTTGATATCCTCATAATTCCATGAGAACATATCATTATATTTTTGACATAAGGAGAAAAAAATCTTGTCCCTCCACTTGATCACACACCTTTCCAAGAAATAGCTCATTACCGCAATGGTGCAATTTTCTGACAATCTATGAACATGCTTTTTTTTTTTTCCTTTAACCTCATCATATAAATTGAAGATGTCTTCAAGGGTAACTAATCCTTTGGGTAGCTTCTTTGTTATAGCTAAATGATTTGATCACCATAACTAGCTTGTAGACCAAATTGCAAAATAGAAGAGAACTCAACTTCACTCTTGATGAATTGGACTATTTTTTCATTATTCTCAAAAACTTTCTAGTTGACATCATTATCTAGAAAGGATGGTCTTATAACCACTCGACATGCTGATTTCATTAGATAAGATCCTTCTTGGGAGAGAACTAAGAGCCAATGGTTGCCATTTGATCTTCCTCTTTATTCTGCTTCCATGGAACCACTTGAAGGTTGATAGCTTTAAAACTCTCTAGAATGTCCCAAACTTAGTGCCTATAAGCTCTTAAAATCTTGATTTTTAGTTGGACACTTTCCTATGATTTTTGAATGACTAATTTAGTATCCCCAAACACTTTTAAATCCTTGATTTGTCTATTTTCCATAATTAGTAGACCATAGACCAAATCTTCATACTCCGCCACATTTTTGGAGCATGTAAATTGTAACCTATGAGGATAGAGGAATTTTATGTCCATTAGGGAGACAAGAACTACACCCGCCCCGACTCCATTCCGATTCTAGAACCATAAAAATACATTTTCCATAATCCATGTGTCATTGTCTTCTTTGTAAGCATGGGGATAGTGAAATTTTCCTCATGGACACAATAAGTGACCAAACTAGTTTCCATAACTATGTCATAGGCAAAATTCATATGGATCCTTGGCCCATTCATCTAACATAAGATCAAGAATTAAGATTAATGAATTCATTTTCTTTACGGATTAGGATCACTACTTATTTATCCTTGAATCATACAATTTACATTAACTTGACTAGGATCATGAACTTCCACATGATAAGTTAAGATAGGTTCAACTTTAATTATAAACCTAGTTCCATAATTTTTCCTTAGTAACACATGAGACCAATATGAAGAAATATATCAGTCCATTTTGGATGTGAAATCTTTGGAGAGGAAAAAGGTGAATAACGGTGGTAAGTCAATCATAGAAATGTCTTGCATTATGGTTAGGATTGGAAAAGCATGAAGAGTTAATTTCATATCCTTAATTATGCCCAAAACTTGCACTATTGATCCATCAAGCCGTAAGACACCCTTTGAAGTTGGATTGTATTCAATTCCTTATATATCCACAATCTTCTTTGGCATTACTATGGAATTAAGACCATAATCTATAACGCATTGTGTACTGAGTGCTTACCAATAATCGGGGACATGTAGAAAGGAGGTGGCTTGAAAATATCACTTACTTTCTCATCCTTAGGTGACAAATGTTGACCACATATTATGCTTTATGCATCGCGAGTTCAAGAGGCATAATTTTCTTCAATATTTCTTATAAAAGGTGTCTTTGAGATGGAATTTATAAAGCATCCCACATCATGACATTCGGGTTTGTCTTTTTCATTTGTTCAAAAATGTTGAGAGGAACACTCGTGGCCTTTTGTAATAAAGTAGAGGCATGTTCTTTGTTCCTCTTCTCTATCGTAGAACCTCTTTGGTTGGTAGAGTTTACACCCACACGGGTTTGTGGTGTTGAGTGGATTTGGTATGTTCCATGGAACTTGTACATCTATAGTTGTTGAGTGACCCGTGATTAACCGTATGAAACTAAATTTCCACCCAAGTCTATGGATTGAGTAGGATTATCACATGGAGTTGAGGAAACTGGGAATACTTCTTCTATTAACTATAGGACATCTGCAAAATATTAGTTCAAACTTCCATTTTTATGATATGTTATTTTTATTAGTAAAGCATACATGGCTATTATCACATGTGACCTATTTTGAGAAGTGCGTGGTGAAGGAAAGTCCCCACCTATTCTATAAATATGTAAGGTGAATTATAGTAGTTATTTTGAGAGTTATGTGTGAAGGGAAAGTTATTATAAATAGAGTTATGTTTGTTGGATTTAGAGTTATGTTGTTGCATGCATGACTTATGGTGATACTTTATAATGTAAGAAGCTTTTGTGTTTTATAGTGTTTAATGTAATGAATGATATTGGCTGGATAATGGTGTTAGACATAACTGAAACTAGTTCATGTATGGTTAATCTTATTATAGTTATTGTTTAATTCATGATTCACTAAGATCTAGATCTGGATTATGCATTGTGGAATGTTTATGTTTATTTATGGATCTGAATATGTCTTATCTTCATCACACTAACATCCTACACAAGAAACTCTAAAAGAGGGCATCTGGTACCTTTGTGTGCTTTGGGTGAGCAGCTCTCAGGATGTTGGGTGATGTGCTAGTGTGCCTAGGTTTTATACAATAGATTCTAGGTTGCATCATTGGTTCCATTTTTGGGACCTCTTTTTTATTTTTTTTTAGGATGTTTCATGATGAAGAAGACATATCGGTTGACCTTAGCAAGTGTTGAGGAGTGGATAAAAGATCTAGAAGAAGAGTACGCTCGGAGGTTCAACATTGGATCTGAGTTTGACACACGTGCGTGGGTGGAGTAGAATTTGTATGACTATTTATATGAGAGCTTCTTTTTGTTATCTTTCTAGTAGAGCTGTATGAGTGGTTGGTTGCTTATGCATCTAAAAGGAATTGGAGGTATCACACACTTGTCTGGATGTAGGAAGAATTTCAGGCCCTCTATGATGTTGATCTGATTTGGATGACATGCATTGTGGATACTTGGTTCCGTGGTGTTTTGAATAGCTATATTTTGGAGTACTCAATTTCCACTTATTCTTTCCCGGAGGTAGTTGAGTTCTAGTTTTTACGTTATCCCAGGGGAACTTATTTGCAAGGCATTCCACTTGATCAAAATCTTGATGGTAACCCTGAACTTGGAAGAAAAATGATGATGGCTAGCTAAACCCCCACCATGCGGGGGAAGGAGTAGGTTTGGTGAAGGATGGTGGACCTAGTAGTAGAGAGGAAAAGAGAAGAAAGGTGGCTTAAGTATAATGAGGCGTGTGAGAGGGAGATAGAGAAGCAGTGTGATATTATAGAGTGGATGGCATTGAGGAGAGAGATGGCTCATGAAGGATTTGGAGCTCACGTAGAAGGCATGGAGCAGCATCTGGAACTCCCCCATTTGGGAAAGCATGATAGGAACCCTCCTCGGCCTCATGGGGAGTGCCAGCAAAAGATGACATGGACATGGGCGCATGGGTGTGCATCTGAATCTACCTAGAAACCTAGCCCTTGCGCTTGGTTTTCAGTATCTAGTACTAACTAGTAGTCAACAAGCTAGTTTGGGGAGTAGTAGAAAAGGAGTAAATCAAGTAGAAAGTGCATATATGGCTAGGAAAACATCTTCTTTGTTATTTGGAGGTACCTTTTTAGGTGCATCATTAGCACAGAACTCAAGCACGTAAAATTTTGGACTCACTTCTGGGAGTAGTACCACTTCACAAGACTGTAGGAGTTAGTTTAGTACCATTATTGGGACACAGGAAGTACATCCACTGGTCCACTTCCACTATGGGAGTGGAGGATCGGGGGCATAGGTGGCTCTAGTTTGGTGATCTGGTGGTTCTAGAGGTAGAGGTAACACAGGAGGTTCTGGATCAGGTGGGCATGGTCCTCACCAACCCCAGAATATTTACATGGAGATGTCTCTTCATCTTCTAGAGTATAGGGAATAGAAAGATGTTGTTGAACATGTGCACATGTGTGAGATACTATGGTGCATGCAAAAAAGGAATCACATAGACTTTAAGTGTAAGGCAAGTCATTTTGTAACTACGTTGCAAGGACACACTCATAGTTGGTATAGAAGTTTGACCCTGATCAGACTTGCATAGATTATGCAGCATTACGAGAAGCTTTCCTTAAGGAGTTTCATATCCTGAGTTTGAGTAGAAGAGTATAAGCATGCTCAAGGATATTAAGTAGGGCACTACTAAGAGTGTTTGGGAATATGATGCCCATTTCAAAACACTTTTGTCTAAACTTTCATATGATATTCATGCAAGCCAACATGCACAGTGGTTTTTTGGGGCTTGATCACACCTTTTAGAAAGGTGTTGTCACATAAGACATATATGGACCCGTGTAAAGCACTTGAAGCAATTTTTGCATGCTGAGGTAGTTGGAAGTATAGACACTGGAGTGAGCCCATTCCTGGAAGCACAGATTGTAGCTATGGAAAAGTAGTTGGAGAAACTATCGGCCAATTCAGCACACATGAGACATGCACTAGGATTTGGTGTATAGATTGTGAAGTGGAAGGGCACACTAAGGATAGTTTTCCCTAGGTCATGCATTCATTATTATTAGACTATGAGATATGTCATTTAGACCATGATGCAAGTCATTGCCCATTATTACAAATGTGCGATAAGAAAGAATGTATCTTTTTATTGTAATATTTTTCGGTCCATGACTCACAATACAAAAGACTACAGGTTGATTGGTCAGATCCATGATGCCATAGATATTGGTGTGTGATAGAGACAGAGTATCAGATAACTCTAAAGGTAAAAGTGAGCACCATGATCATGATCACACTCAAATGTGCTATGATCGGAATGAAGGGAATTTTGAAGGAGGTCGTGGTAGAGGTCGAGGATACCATGGTGGATTTGGGGGCCGAGGCCATGGTGGTGGATGAGGTGAGTTTCCTCATGTGAAATGTTTTACATGTGGATCTCTGACCACTACAGTGCATGAATGTCCTCAGAATATTACTTGTTCTTTTTTGTGGGAAGAATCATAACTATGAGGAATGCCATGGACTTATATGAGCATCTTAGAAAAAACATAAACAAGAGAAAAGGGGCATGGATGGTTAGAATACAATGCACCATAGAAAATCAGTGGATGCCAAAGTTGGCACCGGAACTTGAGGTATTACTGTGAAGATTACTACACACGTTGAAGTTCATGTGTGCATAGAGAGATGTTATAAAAAGCCTACCATCACTAAGGAGGAGGTTTTACATGCAAGGTACCCAGATCCTACACATCAGAAGGAGGTTTATTAGGAAACCATGGAGGTACTCAGAAATCTTTAGGGTGAAATACAATGTTTAAAGGAAATCATGGAAGTTGGAACAAAAGAAGGAAAAGAGAGATAGTCAATCGATATTGATGATTTGAAAGAGGTATGCAAGATGTTGTGCTAGGAGAATATCATTCCATTACTAGGGAATTGGCTAAAGGGAAACACTCCATGCGTAAGTATTGAGAATGGATGGAAGATCCTGCATGTTAATCTTCCCCCTCATAGCTTGGATTATGACAAGGAGATCACTCTGAATGTTGTTGTGGATGGATGGATTTTTGAGCAATATATTGATTGACACAGTGTGGAAGTGAATGTGCTTACTTTAGATGCATGGGTACAGATGGGAAGACCTCCATTATAACCATCCTCTAATGTATTTTTTATGGCTAATCAAACTAAGGCCACTCCAATCAGAGTTTTAAAGGATGCATCCATTACTATACAAGGGCCAAGTTCACTGGGGACTTTGAGGTTTTAGCACTTGTAGAAGTAGAAAAACTTCCCATCTCTACTTGGGTGCCCTTGGTGTTATGAAAATAATGTTGATCTATGGTTCAACAAGGGGTATATAAGTTTTGAGAACAAGGAAGAAAGAGTTATTATCCCTTTGACAGATGGGAAATCTGCACCTTATGTTGAACCTTTGAGTGAGGAAGACTGAACAAAATTTATGTGTGCGTCATTGAGATCGGAAGTACTTGAGCCATCTAAGGAAGGAATCCTCAGTGGGAAGATGCACAATCTATTAGTGATACTACAAGTATTTCTTGTGATAATTGGGCACATGACACCTATGAGATGGTTGGGCGTGAAGTAAGAAGCACATTTTGCATGGAGAAGAAAACCCTTGTTGTATTAGGAGGATAGGTAACAACTCTATACCTGGTACACTAGAGAAGGAGACCCTATGGTATTCTATGTGCCATGGAGGAGAAGTGGAAAAATCAAGTTGAAAGAAGAAATATGTTAGTGTATACCCTGTGGGACAATAATGTGTTGGTGGATGGTTCACAAGGATAATCTCATAGAATGGAATGAAGTCAAAATTTCTCTAACAACTCGGTTTTTCAAGAGAAATGCACCTACTCAAATCTGCATATATCATGGTAATCAACCTATTCAACACCACGTTTTAGTAGTGAGAGACTCTGGATAGAGGGGTAGGAAGCTTTACCACCTTCACTTTGGGTGCACAAACTTTATTCCACTTTGCAAGGCACACACATGTGCTTGGTATGTTTATGTGGAACTACATAGGGAGACTAGAAATTGGCAAGACTTGATTGCAGGAATGACCCAAACTTTTGAGTACTTCTCTACTAAACCTCTAGGTAAGAGAGGCATTATGGGTTATGGAGTGCTTAACTATGGGAGACAGTGCAAAGGCTGAAGAACTCATTCAGGAGTTATTTGGTGAGGAAGAACAAAAGGAGTGCATTTTTGATGAAGTAGATGAGATGAGATGCCAACTATTTATTTACATGCTTTGCTTTGAGAAGGAAAAGGAAAGATGGTCTACATAGTGGATGATGAAGAAGTAGAAAATTTGGACATAGATCATTCAAGTAGGTATGCGTGAAGTGTTAGATAGTGTGGATAAAAATGTGCATGCCTATCATGAACCTATGAAGACAAAGAAAGTGAACATTGGCACATGGATGTTGAACCTAAGGAGGCCATAATTGGGGATTATTGGTTTGATTTTGAAGTGGCAAAGATAATTGAGTTACTATGTGATTTTCAGGACTTATTCCTAGGGGCTACCATGAGTTAAAAGGAGTGCATGAGTCATTAGGAGAGATGAAGATTAAGCTAAAGGAAGGTGCGTGCCAGTTAGGAAGAGACCTTAGGATGAACCCTAACCTACATGTGTAAAAGTTAAAGAAGAAATTGACAAAATGTTGAAATCTGGCATCATTAAGCCCCTAGAAGAATCAGAGTGGGTTAGCCCCATGGTAATCAAGTATAAAGAAATATGGTGGATTAGGATTTGTGTGGATTATAGGGAGTTGAATGTTGCATGTGTGATTGATCCTTTTCCTACCTTTCACTGAGGAAATATTAGAAGGTGTTGTAGGGCGTGAAGTTTACTCTTTTATAGATGGATTCTTGGGTATCATCAAGTTAGAATTACATAGGAGGATCAAGAGAAAATGAACTTTCACCACTTGAATGGGAATTTTTGCATATATTGTGATGCCCTTTGGTTTGAAAAAAAATGTACTATTGTATTTTTGTGCATAGTTGTTCAAGCATTCCAGGATTTTATTCACAAATTCTTGTAGGTTTACTTGGATGATTGGATGGTGTATATGGGCTTGTTAAGGATCATTGTGACAATTTGTGCTTAATGTTTGAAATATGTAGATAGTTAAGCATCTCTTTAAACATCAAGAAGTGTGTGTTTTCTACACCTTTTGGAACTCTGTTAGGGCACATCATCTGCAAGGAAGGTTTGTTAGTAGATCCAAGCTAAGGTTATAGTTATTGTGGGCTGGAGGAGCCTACCAGTCAAAGTGAGGTGTGTGGATTCTTGGGCCACACAAAGGGTATTATAGAAAATTTATCAAAGGATATGTGAATATTTTGTGCCCCTAGAAGAGTTACTAAAAGGAAAAAGGGACATTTTATTAGGAGAACCACAACAACATGCGCATTTGAGGCATTGAAGGAGAGACTTACTACAATGCCTATTCTACATTTTCCCTCATGGAACCAACCATTTCACGTACATGTGGATGCCTCTAGCACAACCATTGGTGTGGTGTTAGCTCAACCTAGAGAAGGTATTATAGATCATCCTATCTATTTTTCTAGTAGAAAGTTGACTCTAGAAAAAATTATACAACTACAGAGTGTGAGGCCTTGTCGATGATCTCATGTGCTATTGCATAAATTTAGATAGTATTTGCTAGCAACACCCTTTGTATTTTATATTGATCACATGGCATTAAAATACTTGGTAAATAAGCCCATTTTATAGGGGCACATATGTCGATGGGTGCTCTTATTCCAAGAATTTGACTTTATAGTCATGGTAAAACTAGGTAAAAGTAATTTTGGCCTAGACCACTTATCAAGAATTCAATCAGGGAGGATGACACGTAGAAAATTGAAGATACATGCTGTCGGATGCACATTGTTATATAGGTTACATCATGTGCCTTTAGAATTGGAGGATATTTTGTCTTTTTATGCACATGTATGCATGCTAAGAAGGAATGAAAGCATTAGAGAAGAAACAACTTGCAATTCACGTGTGCACCCTTCATGTTGATCAATGGTGACTTATACAAACTAGGTGAGATGAAGTATTGCATCGGTGTGTATTGGAACATGAGCACACACATAGATATCATGGAAGAGGCTCATGGTGGTATTGCAGGTGGGCACTATGTAGGTGGTGACACCACCACATGTAAGATTCTACTTTTGGATTATGGTGGGAGACCCTATACAAGGATTGTAAAGAGTATTGTAAGGTGTGTGATCATTATCAGTGCCTTGGAAAACTGGGAAAAGAGATGAAATGCCTTTGAGGCCTATTGCTAGTGTAGAGCCATTTGAGAAATGGGCTATAGACTTTGTGGGTCCTATTTCCCCAACCATGCGTAGAACTAGATCATGTTATATCATCACTTGCATAAATTATCTTACAAGGTGGGGAAGAAAACACCCTAAAAGGATTGTACAATAGCTACAATAACAAAGGTTCTTATGGGAAAATATTCTCACTAGGTATGGATGTCCGTTGAGCTTGACAAGTGATAGGGGCACACACTTCTTGAATGAGACAATTAGGATATTATTGGATGAATTTATGGTTTGCACCACAAGACTACACCTTATCACCCTCAAGAAAATGGGACTATTGAGGCTTTCAACAAGATATTGAGCAGACTTTAACAAAAAAATTTGTGATGTTGGAAGGAAAGATTGGGATGATAAATTTTTTATTGTACTTTGGGCATATAGAACAACCTACAAAAGGTTGAATAAGGCCACACCCTTTCTAGTTGGTGTTTGGTGTCAGAAGTAGTTCTTCCAATGGAATTCATGTTACCATCTTTGTGTATTACACACACGTTGGAGGTCTAGTGATGAAAAGCATTAGAAGAAAGAATTGACAAGTTAATAAAGTTGGATGAGAGGCGCGCCATAGCACGTTGGAGTCAGAAGCAGGAAAAGGCCAGGTAGAAGGCATGCATGATGACAGACACATCGGGGGAAAGAAGCTTGAGGTTGGAAAGATGGTACTTCTTTATGATTCCAAGTTTTGCATGCCATCTAGAAAACTTAAGGTGCATTGGTTGGGACGTATATGTTATCACTCACATACTTGAATCAGGAACTTTCCAGTTAGAGGTGCTTGATGGAATATGATTACCGGTTACTTTAATGGGAGTAGGTTGAAGCCCTACTATAAATAAGTCTTCTTGGTGTTTGTAATAAGGTAGTATTTCCATTTAGTATAGATTTCCCTTTCTGTATTTCTTTTAATGTATTTCCTTCTTTTCGTTATATGCTTTGTCAATTTAGTTTGGTGTTTTGTGTAATAAGCACGTTTTTGCACGTTGGAAGCTAATTACAATCTGAAGTATTTTTATGCGTGAGAGGACTACACATACCATTGGTGTGGGGTGGTTTTTTTTTTTATTCAAAAATGGGTACACATGAGAACAAACTATTATAGGTGTTATTCAAGTATGGAAAGGAGTTGTTAGAAAGGAAATTACTTCTAAAGAAGACCATAGATGGAAATAAATGAATGAACAGTATAACGATGAGGTAAGTGGTCATGGAAACTACTAGGGGAGGTGCAGTGGTGAGGTACTTTGGCACATGGAAGCATGAAGAAAGAAGTTTATAGCTAGAAGGTAGGAAGGCATGCTAGAAGGTTATAGTTGGGGCATGAAGGTGTACCACGTGGAAATTGGGAAAATGGTCAATTAATGAGAGGATTGGTGGTAGGTGAAGGAGTAATAAATGCACACTAATTTTTGAAAATCTATATAAGGATGTGATGCGGGTTCATTTTTACCTTTGTGATCACAAGTATTCGAGTGAGCTAAGTGTAACCAAGCCAAGCAAAATGTGTTGAGGTGTGGAGAGCTATGAACTAGATGTGGAGAGTATATTTGTGTGTGGAAGTGGCTTGCATCCCCATTGGTGAAGGGTTTGAGTGTAGAAGCATTGAGAAGGAGCTAGGGCACATGGTTTTGAGCTAGGGCACATGGTTTTCAAAGCTAGGGTTTGAGCTTACTCAACATAGAAGACAAAAGGTGGGATTTTTATAATGGCACCAAAGAAAGCACCTATAACAGGTATGAAGGGGAAGAAAAAGGTGGAAGTTGAGGTGAAGTTTCTCTCGAGAGTAATTTTTAGAGATGTAGTATCAGAAGGAGTGATAGTTCAGATGGGATTGGGATTCCCACATTCATAGATGTAAAGTAAGTGATTACAACCACCACACACCACATGAAAACAAGGGGAGAATTGGATGTGTTGTTGAACAAGAAGACCAACAAGCACACGATGGATGATATGCTAGTATATGATGATGTTGGGGAGAAGTTTCTTAAGAAGGTAGGGGTTTATCAGTTATATGAACTCCCATATTTTGGAAAACTAGAAGCTTTATACCAATGGCTTATGAGAAGAGTCCATGAGGACTTTTTCTATTTTTTGGATGGAGGGTAAGGATCACAAGCAGCCCTGATTGCTACATTGATAGGATTGAAGGGCACATGGATATATATTATGAGTGATCTGACTGATAAGGAAGTTGTTATAGCCACCAAAAGGAGTTAGGATACTCAAGGGTCCACATGGAATGGACATAGAAAAATTAAAGAAGTATCTATGTAGTGCAGGAAGCCACACATCTACTCACTAAGTTAAATGATCAAGAGAGATGGTCACTAGGTAAATACCATGTGGCTACATATTGCAAAGAAAATGTCGAGAGGAGAAATCTACAACTTGGTTGGCTACATTGTAAAACTATTACTGAGGAAGCGTGCACAGGTGAGAAGATAAGTTTTGGTGTTATTCTATTATCTCTTGTCTTTGTAGAAATTGGAGTGCCCGATGGGCCAAAGAACAAAATTTGGGAATACCCCACAGAGAAGAAGTCCCTCATGGAGAGGTTTGAGAAATACTTATGTGAAGGAACAATGAGTGGCCCATTCAAGAAAAGGGAAGAACTATGGTATGACTGACTTCACATGGCATTTGAGGAGGAATGGTGCATTCCAAAGGATTTACCCTCGGTAGTGGGCAAGGTAGTATAGTTTGTGGTGTATCAACATTTCTACATCGCGTGGTTTGTAATGAAGGATGGGACATGGAGTCCATGGTGAAAAATTCCCTATGCCTTCACAAGTGCACTACTTCTAGGCCTCAGTTCACAGGTTTATTGATGCACACTGGCAGTTGAAATTCAACACAGACAAGGTAGATTGTGACTACCATACTCTCAGAAAAACATATGTTTATCCAGTCGGTCATTTTCCTACATTGAGAGGCTCATTTCAGATGTTATAAATATAAATCTAGTAAGTTTGGCTATTGGGGATAGTGGAGTCACATGCTCATCTATCTTCAACTCAAGCCTAGGCTAGAGAATAACAAGTATGTGGAGAATGAGTTCATGCTACCAGGGCCACCTAAGGGAAAACACACGGTTGAGAATGTGGCAGCTCAAATCTTGTCGTGACCATAGAGATAGATGAGGAAGAAGAACATGAGGATAGTGGAGGCTTGGACCATAGAGGTTGGAGGAAGCCCATAGATAGAGTGGAGAGTGAGCGCGTAGATACTCCACCACCATGAGTGCAAGAAAGAGAGAGGATTTGGACGTGGATGTAGTCCCTGAAGAGTGCCAATTTAAGAGGGTATTCAAGAAGAACCAAGGACCCAGGCGTAGGAACATCACAATCCTATATGAAGATCACCTCGACTCTCCCCTAAAAAGAAGCACTAGAGAAGAAGAGAAAAAGAAATTTGAAGCTTAGTGAGGAGGTGGAGGAGTCTGAAGAGAGCGCACTTGGAACCCTAGTTCAACTGGAAGATGTGGAGGAGCCCCTGGGATGAAGAAATGAGAGATGAAGAAGAAGGGGTGAAAGAAAGAAGACTATCATGAGTAACCAGCGCATCGTTAGTTATAAACTCAGATAGGAGAAGGGCCAACTCAAACCTTGGCACTCAGGTTCCTAAGGGGCAAGAACAAGGAGAAGTGAAGAATATGTTGTGCCAAGTATGGGCTATGCTGAGGACACAAGAAAAATCATCATGCACCTAGTTTCAAAGCATAGTGGACCTTAAGGAATTATATGGATGGGAGTTGATGGATCTAGATATGGCCACTACATGCATGTAAGGAAACAACTATCTGGTCCATGTAGACCCATATGGATGAACCAGATTTTGATGTATGTGAGGAGTCTTGTGTCTCAAGAAGAGTAAAGAAGGCACCACAGAGCAGACACATGACCATAAAGCCCACTCTTATGTCTGATGAGTAGGTAAGAAATGCCTTAGTCAAGGTATCTATTGAGGTGGCATGAGAGAAATATTGATAAGGCCGCCACCATTAGAGTGTTGATGGAGGATAAAAAAGATAAAACTATAGAAATAGAGCTTAAAGGCAGAGAAGAAGGAAAAGAAGAAAAAAAAGAATGAGGCCTTCATTAGCATGGTGAAGGAGATTGGTGATTACATTCTAAAAGCAAGGCCTCATCTAGAACCAAAGGTACTAAAATTTTCCTTTCTACTATGCATTATGTGTGCACTTTGGTTGATTTGGTGCTAGAAGATGGACCACTTAGAATGCCCACACCAAAATATGTTGAACAAGAAGTAGAGAGAGCAAGGGCCTCTATGATTAGAAAAAATTTCAACGTATGAGGCATTGCTCCAAACTTTAAAGGATGAGCTAAAGAAAGAAGACCAAGCTCTAATTTGTGTGTGCAGAGAGTAGTGTAATAAGGACCAGAACTCTAGTTGAAGATAATGAAGTTTTGGCAGCAATGAAAGATGAGACTTTAGGGCATGTAGAAAGATTGGCACTAGTAAAACAAAAAGTGTGAAGCCCTTGCAGCAGCCCAAGATCCACATAAGGAGAGGATAGATGAGATTGGGAAGCTCATAGCATATAGAAGATGGATCTTCATGGAAGGAATGATGTCTGTTATGGCCAATGTTGTCTGGGTACTGTAGAATGAGAAAGAAAAGATTACTCAGGATGAACTAGATGCCATAGCCACAGATATTCTAGAAAAGAAAGGACATGCTAGATGATGGAAAACATTGGAGGTTGAAGATTAAGAATGAATATCCAGAGCTAATCCTCCTAGTTGAAGAAGAGGAGTTGTAGAGTAAAGATTCATTCTTTTGTATAGTGATTCTTTAATTCTTTCAATTCTTTATTCTTTATTTTTGGGAACATCGGAAAGAATTCCCATTTTGGGATGAAATGTACTTTAGTGTGGGGTAATGTTGAGTAGACATAATATTGTTCTAAGGAGAAGACACACAAAGAATATGCATGTGGGAACAAGGTGCATTTGAAGGGTGAAAAGGATAGGAAAGGAAAGGAAACGTGCACAGAGAACAAGTTTGGTTCAGGACTTAGCCATTTTTATGGATATGGGCTATTTTTGGAGATAGTGTGTGGAGCACACATCGAGATGGAGACTTGCGTGACACACAAATGGTATTTTGGGAATGAGAGTTGGTTGATAAGCACCATGCATGGTTGTAGTTAATAATAGGATTACTTCTTCTAGTTAACTATAGGACATCTATTATTAGCTGCACTTGCATGTGTGCATGTTATTGTAAAGGTGCATGGCTATTATCAGCATGTGACCTATTTTGAGAAGTGCGTAAGTGGTGAAGGGAAAGTCCCCACCTCTATAAATATGTATTGAACTATGTAGAATTATTTAGAGTTATGTTGTTAGATTTGTGTGTGAGTTATTTGTAGAGTTATGTTGTTTTCAATTGGATATTATGCGTTGCATGACTTATGGTGATACTTTATAATGTAAGAAGCTTATGTGTTTTATAGTGTTTAATGTAATGGATGATATTGGTTGGATAATGGTGTTAGACATAACTAAAACTAGGTTCATGTATGGTTAATCTTATTATAGTTATTGTTTAATTCATGATTCTGTGTCAATAGAGAGTGGTCCTATGTTCATCCCAAGTGTAGATTGAAGCGGTAGGTAAAATTGTGTAGCATTGCTGGGATTTTCCTTTAGAGATGATGTCAAAATTTGCATCATAACATCCTCTTCCATTATTGCATGTATTGAACATATGTTTGAAAAGTATTGGATTTTTTTGTGAGTGTGGTATAGTTTTCATTTTTAAAAAGAAGGAATACTCTTCAAGGAATGTATTGGGATATCATGTTACACGAGTTAAGAGCAATGGAATTGCTCCACTAAAACTTACAAAAGGAAATTTCCTCGATGTTCCATGAATATAATGGGTATGATACTTTTGATAAGAAGTGAAAATGTTCTACTTGGAGGTGGAGTTGAAGAGATTATGTTTAGGAAAGCTACGAATCTCTATGGAGATATTTATTTTCTTCTTCTACATGGGGAGATTCGTAGCTAATGAAATGGTTCACCTCTAGATATGTTCAACCTTTTTACCCACTTCCCATGAAATAAGAAGGCTAGAACTACTTGAAACCATAATATTGAATAATAGGAGTCACTAGATGTGTTGAACAATTCCTCTAAAGGATGAAACCACTAATATACACACCAAAACTTAGTAACAATGAAGTAACCTTATCAAAGTGTCCCACCGAGCATCCCAAAACTATTGGAGCTCAAAATTGTAACCTACTCTATATCATGAAACATTAAAAATTGAGGCAATATTGAATTGTCTCTAAGTGTGGGACTTGTGGCTTGAGAGGACCTATGGAGAAGGATGACTTCCTTGTTCCATGGATTAGGAAAACCCATAGAACAATACCTACATCTATTTTTAAAATACTCCTACGGCTAATCCTACACTAACATTTCCAAGAGACCATGAGAGAGAGATACAAGAAATAAGGAAACTAAGATAAATAAGGGTGGTGATAGCACCAAAATAAGGTGGAACTTTCCTAACTCTAAATGACACAAATGCAAGACCCAAGACTAGGATAGTGAGGATACACACAACTCTAATATAAAAAAATAAGATAACATGAAATATGCAAGAGAGTAGAACATTCACACCAAACACAAAGTATTTACGGAAATAAATAAACACTTACAAAGTAATTGATCCTTTACAATTTACATAAAGAGGTGAGGTAGGAAAATATCCATTCACGAGTTACATAGGTCAAAGGCATGAAATGTTTGAGTTTCATGGAGAAGAGCTTAAAAATATACTAAGGAAGAAAAGGGAGAAGAACCACTACAAAGTGTGCAAGCACTTACATTTATAGAACTCATGGAATGAAGAAAGAGAAAGAAGAGAGAGGAGAAAATACCACTAAGCTAGAATCCATCCCCTGAAAAAATGTTGAATGAGTATAGGCTCCGTGATTTCTTGTAGATTTTTCTTGTAGTACGGGCATGGATGCCCCTAGCTAAAATCCAACAACCACAAGAGTATGACCCCTTGATTCTATCGTATCACATTAGTTTACGAGAGAAGGATGTTATGCTTCATTAATTTCTAGTAGTTGGGGTGGTTGGCTCTCTAGTTTAGAGTCATATGTAGCTTTGAGTCCTTTTGCAACTATACCTCTTACTAAGACATCCACGGCTTTCATTCATGTTCAAAACTCATGTAAATTATTACCTTATATTGTGGTTTTTTAATTTTCCTACCTCCATGGACCCACTTAGATTTCTACTTCTTCTACCATGATGAGTGGAAATACTTCACAATACTCATGAAATCTCAATTTTAATGATCCGTAGCTTTATACCCACCAAACACTTTCCTCCTTCCATTTATTTTCGCCTTGGTGATATCTCCATTTCCACGAGATATGCAACTACGCAATATTATAACTTGACTTCTACCCACAAGGAACTAAATTCCTTAGTACCATGAAGGTTTAATAACTTTTACTGAATACTACGTTCCTAAATTTTGTGGAAGACTGAATCGGTGTCCTACTACTTTTACGGGAAATTATGGCTAGTTCCTTTTGATGAGTTTTTCAAAATTACATGGAGTGTAATTTTGGACAACATGCATATGAGAAGATGCCCTTTGCTTTGTCAAAAGTGGGTGCCACATTTCAAAGAGCCATAGATATTACATTTAAGGGATATATAAATGAATTCATCCTCATCTACTTGAATGACATCATGTATTTCTCAAAAGATATTAAATATCATATCATTCATCTTAAGATTTTTTTGAGAGGTGCAGAGAGTTTAGAGTGTCTCTTAATCCCAAAGGTGCATTTTTACGGTGCCGCATGGCAAAATTTTGGGTCATGTTATTTCAAAGGATGGTATTGACATTGACCTTGAAAGAATCTATGCCATCCTTTCTCTCTCATTTCTAAGTCACAACAAGGATTTGTTGTCCTTCCTCAATAAGATACATTTTTTAGGAAATAAAATCATAACTTTGCAGAACTAGTCAGTCCTATCACTCGAATGATTAGGAAAGATGCATCTTTCAAATGGACTACAGAAGGAAAATAAAACTTTGCAAAGATCAAACAAGTAATTTATCAAGTGCTCACACTTATCAACCCTAACTATTCAAAGGAATTAATTCTTTTTTCATATGTAGCTAAGGCCAATGTTGTCACAATTTTGACACAACAAAATGATAAGGGTTCAGAGTAACCAATGGCCTTCTTCAGTCAAAAATTGAAGGATTATGAATTAAAATACAATCATGGGAAAAATAAGTTCTTCACAATCATGAGATCTCTCAAGAAATTTAAGAGCGTGTTTGTTGTTGGCCACGTCAAATCGTAGTCTCACACCCCAATGTGAGAGACTTCATCATGGGAGTGGAAATCAATGAAAGGAGAGCTAGGTGGGTGACCAAGATTATGGAGTATGATGTGACCATCAAGGCCACAAAATTGGTAAGAGGTAGAGAAATTTGTGAGCATATTTCTTTGGATTCCCAAGATAATCAAGAAACCTCCTTCTTCATGGAAGATGAGAATGAACAAAATGTAGAAAACCCGTGGAACATGAACTATCCGTGAAGTGAAGAAGTCTCCAAAATAGAGGAAATCAACATAGAAGCCACATATGGATCAATAACATAACTCTATTTTTCTCCATTGGTATATATCCTCCTAGTTTTAGTAAATCTAAGAGGTGACACCTAAGATTACAATCTATTCCCTACAAATTAAATGGCGGGTTTCTTTTCGTAAAGGATGTTGATGGAGTGTTGCTAAGGTATATTGAGGATGAATAGGTGAACAAGATATGGGTGGAGTTACACAATGGTTTCTCTAGTAAACACTTATTATCCAATGCCATAATTATGAAAATTATAAAGGCGGGATACTTCTAGCCCACATTGTTTGTGGATGCTCATCAATGGGTCAGAAAATGTAAAGAATGTGCTCTCTTCACTGGTAAAAAGAAGATGATGGCCCTCCCACTTCATCCCATTCAGGAAGATGAACCCTTCTCTCAATGGGGGCTTGATTCCATTAGTACGATTAATCAAGTGTCAAGTATGGGTCATAAATAGGTTTGTATAGCTACTAATTAATTTACTAGGTAGACGGAGGTCGTGGCTCAAGGGAGCTACTGAATCAACTATCCTTTATTTTCTTAAGAACATTTTTATAAGGTTTTGTGTTCCTCAAATCAATATTTTTGAAAATGGTAAAACATTATTAGGCTTCAAATTCTCTTATTAGGCTCTTAATTATGAAGTATACTTAAAAACATCTTCCAATTATTACCCTTGGGGTAATGGTTTGGCAAAATCTACCAACAAGAACTTGATCATAATCATAAAGAGGATCTTTGGAGATAAATCAAGGGTAGTGGCATGCCAAGGTAAAAACTTCTCTCTAGGATAATAGGATCATATCAAAAAGATAAATTAGTAATTCTCCTTTTGTCTTTGTGTATGAAAACTAATTTGGGATTCCATTATCTCTAGAATTACCTTCATTTGATTTGGCTTAGTAGTATAATTTGAAGGTGAAGACCAAAGAACAATCAAAATGATAAAGTTTTTTGAACTTGAAGAATCGAGCTAGTTTATCATGATCAGATTATAATAACACCAAAGGTTGACCAAGAAATGGTTTGATAAGAAATTCAAAGCATAGGATTTCAAAACAGGAGATTTGGTCCTGAAATGGGATGTGGACAGAGTTAAACCAGGAAAACATTCTAAGTTTGATGCATTTTGGAGTGGGCCATACATCATCACTACATGCAAGCAAGCCAAATATTTTGAGTTGTCCAAACTTGATGGGAAGGCACTTAAAATCCTAGTTAATGGGATCTATCTCAAACCTTCTCTTTAATTTGGTTTCTTGCATCTTATACATAATTGTTTCTTTGTTCCCTTTCCTTGTTGTGTTGGAGGTTCCCTCATTTTGTTGTATGATCATCAATGATTGAGTGTCTTCTCCTCTACCGTTATGGTGGTCATTTGAATAAGTTCTTTTGCCCAAGTTTTGGTTCCATTTTATTCTCATAGGAGGATTTCGTGGAGGATGACAAAGAAGCTTGTTTTTAGGGTCAAATTTCTAGAAGTATGCTAACTCTATTCCCTGACGGATGCTTGAGTTCTTGTTCTTTGTATATAACAAGAATATGTCCCCTGAAATTTTCCAAACTATTTTCCAAAAGAGCACCCCATGATATTTTGAAAAACTCATCCAATTCTCAAACTTAGGTGGTTCTGAATTGAAGACCTGCAGAATGAAGAAGTTAAAGGGTTAATGTTTTGTGGTATGTGAGAAATGTTAGTGATTCATAGCTTAGAGATACAATATTACACAGACTCGAAAAATATGGAATTCCACAAAGTTGGTTTATTCCATGTAACAAAGCATGTAGTCCACCTAGAAGAATACAAGATGCAAGGAAGAAATGCCATGGGACACCACATGATAAAAGGAAGCAATTTTGAATGTGGTTAGTTTTTGTACAACGCAAAACAAATAACTTAGTGTTTCACGGAAATAAAAGACGTAGTATTATCTTTGAGTTGAAAAATTCGTAGGACATACAAAGGCCACATAATAACTAATCCATAAAGCATAAAAGAGTTCTAATGAAGGATAAATTCATGGATCAAATAAAAATCATATAAATTATGTGAAGCATGAATAATTTACATTTGTTTTAAACTATACACTCAACCACTCCACCAACCCAAATTTAATTATAAGTTATTTCGTCCTCTTGCACTAGAGATCAAATGGTGTGTGCTTGGGGAAATTTTATGTGTCCATATGTGACCTCTAATTCATCCTTGATGGTGGCATATGGTTGATTTCATTGATCGAGTGGATGTGATTAGCCTCTTCTCCCCTCTCTCTTAAATTCTATAAAGGTAAATGTAAATTTCATAATATGGGTTTGATTTTGAAATTCTAGAGTTTTCCTTTGAGCTCAAAAACTCTTTCTTGTGACCTCTATAACTCAGATGTGAAGTATTCTTGCCTCGGATCTATGTCTGTAAATGGTTAAGTTTTGATATTAATGTAAGTGTGGCTTCGTTTCTTTGAATGATCTACATTTAATGTGAACATTTATGTCCTCTTGCATGCCTTCATTCTTTTCTAATTTATTTCCTTCAAATTTATGTGTATTTATTAAAGCTTCATTTTGGGTTCACATTTGTGTCTTTTAGAGCCAGAATTGATCCATTTTCTAGTTTGGTGCATCACCTCCCCTTTTATTTTTCAGATTTTTTTCTCTCTCACCATGTCTCCTTGGATTCTTAGTTTAGGAATTAGATAGTGTTAGAGTAGAATCTTGTTAAAGCTGGTTGTAACAAAGCGGCATGAGAGGAACTAACCCTTTCATTGAGGTTTGATCTTGATTTCCCCCACACTTTTAAGATCATTCATGTTTTCATTGAAATTTTGAATTCTTGATTCAGCAAGGGTGCAAATTTCATTGAAAATACTCCCTTTGATGATTAATGATAATATACATAATTAAATGCTAAAATATTCATAAAAAAAATAAATATGACTTAGTCAATGTAATTAAAAGAACATATAAGGTGTTGATGACATTCATTTTTTCTAAATCCATTATGTATTTAGTAAAATTTTCAATCACGCATGAGTGGTGCAATGGAGTTTAAGAAAGGGATTCATAGAAGAACTTGTACTTGAAGGAGTAAATAATTTCAGGAGGAAGATGAGTGATGAAGGGGTTTGAGGGAGGAGGAGTGTTGTGGTGTATAAAGCTGTTGGGGGACTATACCCCGAAAATCAACACATGATTTTAAATGCCTTTGGAATTCTTGAGGTCATTCCAGAGACAGCTGCAATTTGATGGATAAGATGGGTATGGGATGAATAAATATAATATAAATGGGATTGGTGGGAATAATGGTAATACCAGGATCAATGATTAAGGAAAAAAATATGCTCGACTTGTAAATTTGTAATTTACTTGTCAAGGGCAACGAATGCCCACCTAAAGCTGTATGGGAGTGATACTATAGTCGATAATGATTATTATCCATAGGTCTCAGTCTTTATCAATGAAACCGAGTGTGGTTTGTCTTAGTTGACAAATTCGGGGAATTGTCCTTCTATCTATAAATGTGCCTCATCAAAAAGGGTCATGTAATAATAAGATGGGATGTGTGGAGAAAAACTAAGGGTTTCTTGGTCTAACCCTCTTGTCTAAGTTGCCCCAATATTGTTATGTTACTTTTTCTTAGTCCTTAAGGGCATTGAGTTGGACGATGATCTCTAGTGGTATGGGGATGATTTAAAGACTAGTGCCTGCAAACCTAGGTCTATGTCTCCCTAATATATGTCAATGTTGGGTTGGTTTATGATTGGATCGAAAAGCCTTCCATGAGATTTGAGCGGTCCCAGAATGGTCATACAGGCACCGACTCATGAAAAATGCGAGTAGGAATAGACAAAGAGGGATAAGGGATAAGTACGGGTAGCCTAGGCCACTAAGTAAACAGAGATTTGTGTTTATTCCAACTTTGAATCTATCTTTAGTTCCTAACTTTAAATAAACAAAGCAAGTGAATTTAAATTAAATGAAAAGATGATTAATTCACCCTTTAATCTAATTAAATTGCATTTTCCAACATTTAAATAAAGTAAAATAATAACAAACTAACTAATTCTTTTTGTGTTTTTAAGATTAATTAAAATAAAATAAAATCTACAAACATAGACACGGGAAAAAATTTAAAATAAAATGAGAATAATTCTAATGAAATAAACTAAAACAGGGAATAGCCGGATGTAGCTATTCCTCTATTGCAGGATTGTAAGATAAAACCTACTCTAAACAAGAAATGTATTCTAAAGTTATTATTCTAGAAATGAAACTTCTTCTAATTAACTTCTACCTCAAGTTCACGGGAAAGGAAATAAAAGCATCTGAAGTAATTTCTTCTTTACCTAGAAGCTTTCCCCAACAAAGTGGAAATAAATTGTATAGATGATTAATAATGAAGAAATGAAAAAGAATTAGAGACACAGAATCTTCCTCAAACTTCTTTCCCTTGCAGATCCATAGGGATAAGCAAGGAAGAAGATATCAATGGAAAAATTGTGTAGAAAGTGCACAGAAAATACTAGAAATGAAGAAGTGTTTAATTCTACCAATTTAAAATAATTGTATTTCTTCTACTTTAACGACTACAATTAATTAAAAACCTAAAGAATTCAAAACATCCCCAACCTGTAACTATTGATCTGAGATAGCATTCTAGGTGTGGTGTTGTTTTTATGTTTCCTCATTCTTTTCTCTTTCAGATATGATTTCCAATTGACCCAAGGTGTGTGGAGTGTTCATTTGGTAGCAAGGAAAACCAATAAAATGGTTGTAGTTGGCTAGTTGCAAGGAAACTAGTTGAAAATGCAATGCATGAAAGAACAGAGTAAGAACAAGTGTATGCACGTGTGATTCTTAGCAATATTTTGGTAGCATAACTTTACAAATCAAATATGAAAACTCCAACCCATCATTTGGGTAAAATCTAGGCTTTTACAAAATTTTGGAAAGAAGAATTCAAAGAACACATGTCCAACAAGAAGTGATAACACTTCCATAAAAGGGGCATTTAACCTTATAAACATATTAAACTGAGAAGAGAATTCTAATATGAATCTAATGATCCCATTATTAGGAGAAATGGTTAAGAAATGAGTGATAAAATCACTCCCAAACTAAAGACACATGTTGCAAAACACACATTTTTAAATCTTAGTTTTTAGTAATAGAACCCATTTGGTCTTGACAAATTGGAAGTTATGTAATTGTCGATGTGAAGCTGTGAAGACCGGTGGTTGTGTAACTTAAGCCACAAATAAGTCATGAAGGGGGAAACATATGGATCATAAACATTTAATGAAATTCTTAATATGAAAAACATGTCATAACAAGCACGTAAAAACAAAGGAAGAGGATATGGATATCATCGTTACTCTGGAAAAGAATTATTTAATCATTAGAGATTTACCATGTCCTTCAATGTAGCACCATGTAATTTTTGGGTGCATACATATTTCCCTCTTGGAGGAGAATTTTAGCCATAAATGGGTGTAAAACTTGATTTTTTGAGTATGGAACTCCCAAATGGGAGAAGTTGGAAAATTTACCTTAACCGTGTTTTGAAATCACGTCACCGAAGCTCCCTACTACCTATAAAAGAAAAGTGGGAATTAAGTGTAGCTATAAGAAAAAAATAGATAAATATTGTGAAATGAAAATTCAATATTACTTCTCATCGAGGATGAGAAATATACCTATTCTATAAGTGAATGACCCTACATACACTCACTCAAAGCAACATTAGAAAAAAAAAAATGTGTAGACACAAAATCATGCACTTTAAACATTATTTAGTCCTGATATCATACTACTATTCATATAGTTTTGAGTGAAGAAAGTACTAATTAACCCTCATATTTTGGCCATTTCACTTAACTTTCCATCATCATCTTGCCAACCTCCCGTACATACATGTCCATTTTTTTATTGTTTTGTGTCATTTTAGCCTTGTGGGGCACCCAGGGCTAATCTTGGGTGCCCACAGCATCCTAGTCCCAGTCAGGGCACCCGATCCTTTTACACTTTACCACCACTTTTTGGGCACTTTTTAGCCATTTAAAAATTCTATCTTTTTGGTGGTTGGCCTTTTCGGGGTTGATAACAAAATTAGAACAAGATATCCATATAAATATAAAGTTATGAGACCATAATGAAGGACCAACAACTAGGCACTACTATCATCATCTAAGGTTGCATCCATCTAAAGCTCATTTGCATCCATCTAGCTCCATCACAAGGCACAAGGTTGGTTCATCTGCATCACACTGCATAGGAGGGAAGTTTATTCTATTCCATCCACCATTCTATTACATTTTCTACACATAGTTATTGCTCACTACTTTCACAAAGTGTGACTGGCATAAGAGAAACCTAGGGCATGATTGCACACACACACATAGAACTACATCAGTCTGATATGTATTATAGTGCTCAGTTAGTAAGTCCACCATTGTGGCCGTTGAGGATAGTCCAACCCCTTCATTTGCATTTTTATTTTTTAGGGTTTAATACTTGTTTTGGGGTCTTGCAGGTTTATTCTTCATCACTGATCATTGGTGACATTTGGCACAGAGCAACGAGTTACACGTGATAGACATCAAGGATTTTGTATCATCATTTGACCCTATAAATCTGGTTTTGGACCTCCTGCATAGACCAGGGGCACCAGAATGCAGACTAGTACACCCACACCACCCTAGTCATCTCACGGGTGCCCCAGTCTAGCCAAAAAACTCATATATATGTCTTATGGAGCTCATGTGTGGTCACATATACATTTTTTTATCTAGTTTATCCTGCGACACATTCCCGAATAGTCATCGAATCAGCTAAGCTCCTTCTAACCCTACTTATTAATTAGGGTTTCACATTTTCATTCACTTAGTTACTTGGGTCACTTTCTATATTTATTTATTACATTTATTTATTGTTATTTATTGTTGTTCCTAGTTTAGATTAACTTAATAAAATCCACATTTTAGTTAATCAATATGAGCTATATATCACTTTTTACTATTTTTAGAAATCATTTGTGCATGCCCACTTAGCTAAATTTGGAGCTCTACGTTTCCAGTGATCATTTCACTCATGATTACAGCCAAAATGAAGAGAATTCAGTCGTGATGGTAGAAAACCTAGTGGCAACAGTAGAGGGCCAAGAAGAGGTAAGTTCAAGCATTTATTTTTGTCCTAAAATGTCGTGTTTATTTAAAACTATTTGTAGGAGGGGATATTTTATGCAAATTTATAGTAAAATGTTTAGAGCGGGAAACTTATATGTTTTGCAATTTATTTGGAATGTTTTGGTTATTTTTAGCATTTTTGGGTTTTTAATCTTAAGGGCATGACCATGTTTAGAATCGACATTACCACCGCGGTGGTTGCGTAACCACCGCTCCTCACATGGTGGCAATTGTGCAACTACCCTCTCTACTAACAAAGTGGAAATATTTTAATCGTCGTGAATTTTTGCAACTTAAGAGCTAAGTATGAAATTTTAATTTTTTCTTGTATTTATATTGTTTTTGTGAGCCTATCATGCGTTTATCAAGTTCGATATTTTTTTCTTATTTTTGGCTACTGGTGAGCTATGTTAGATGGAGTAGATCCGAGAGCAAGAGTGTCTATTCGGGTTTCTACTATTACTAAAACCGAGAAGAGAGAAGATTGTTAGAGAGGGTAGGGATATGGTGATTAGCTCAAACATGGTCAATTTCCCCATCGATTCATATTCTCTATGAATTCTTGATTTACTAGGATACATATTGGAACACCTTCTAATTTCCCTGGCATTCGGGGAGAGTGGACCATTAACTTAGAGGATGTCTACAAGATACTTGGGGTTCATATCATAGGCATGAAGTTTGTGTTGAAGAGTGTTAGTTCATCGAGATGAGGCCCGTAGATGGGAAACCTACCTAGGAGATGCACAGTGTGGGACTTGAAGAGTGATTGAAAGGAATCTCCAAGTGTGGGACTTGAAGAGTGAGAAAGGAATCTCCAGAGAAAGGCTGGTTCCTATTCCTCTGTTCGGGTGCACACGAAATATGCGAGAGGGTTTTCTCAAAATCTAATCTAATCGCGAGGAGACAAGGTAAGAAAATGCATAAAATAAATCTAAGCTAATAGAGGTGATGCACCGAGGAATGAAGGACATATGCTTTGCCACATTAAACACAGACCATGTAGATATAACACAACACCATGCACAGATAGCAAAAAATGCAATGAAAGATCAAGAATGACAGTAATAAATATGTAAGAGGGTTTAGAAACAACCACAGACACATATATATTGCTCAAGGATCGATTCAATACATTGCAATAGCCAGAAGGCAAAAAACGGTGTTACAGTCTATATGGGAGGTTTGAAAACTCCACAAATCTTCTTATGAACAGGAGAGAAGGGAGGATGCAAAGCAGAAAATGTCCAACACCAGAAAGAAACCCCTCCTTACAATATATAGGAAGAATGGGAGAGAAAAAGAGAGGAATTGAAGCTGCCCCAACCACCTCTAGGTTGCATTTAATTCGTCCATCATGGCGAGAAGCGGCGGGTTACGCAGAAGCGGCGGTTTGCCTAACGAGCGGCGGGTTCTGCTGCATTAAAGTTGTTAGTTGAGCATCATACGCTTATTATTTCGTGCGAGAGGCGTCTTCTGATTTTCTTTCTTCAAACTGAACCAAAAATGCAAGATTGACCACGGAAACGTGTAGAGAATCTCACAAGCTTTCCGTTGATATCAAACGTGTAAATCAAGCTCTGGATCGAAAGATATGTCAATCGAAGATTTAGGACACGGAGCAGGGAAAGCGGATTTTGAATTTCTTCCGCTCTGCCACTTGGATGACACGTGGCGCGCTCGATTCGCTGAATAATTCTCTCTCCTCTCTGCTTTTCGGTGGGCTTTCCTTTGAATTTTCCTCGTGGGTTCTTAAATGGGACACGTGGCACGATCCTATTTGTTCGGCTCGGTGCTCGAAAATTCGCCCTTTGACTTTTCGACCTTTACTCCTATGAGGACACGTGGCGATTTCTCAATGGTTCTCGGGCCTGCGGGTCTTCGCGCGTGCCAGCGTCCATCCGTCCGGGCGTCCCTTTTGATTTTGAACCTCTTAGGACAATTTGGCCGATTAGCCAGGTTCGGGTATTTCGGCCCGCTTGTTCCACTTTTTTGGATGACTTGACTCCTTCGGCCGGTTCGGTTCGGGTCCTTTTGTCCCCGGGCGTCCCAATTGCTTTTGGGCTCCTTGTGCTGATTTTTCGGCCGGTTCGGACATTTCGCGCATTTTTGTCCGCTTGTCCCGAAGGCGATCCTCTTATTGATTAGCCAATTTTTCTCCTCGGTGGATCGGCTTTTCGCGCCCGTCGCGTATACATCCCACTTGTCCCATTTTCTTTTGATTTGCTTGTGCTCATTTTTAGCCGAACCCGGCGGTTGGGCATTTTTGTCCGCTTGTCGAGCAACACTTAGGACTAGGACTTAGCCGATTTTCGCGATTTTTACGGATTGACCTATTTGCCTTTTCTATGACCTTTGATGCATGTTATCGAAATTTTACCACAGGGGGTGAAATTTTGACAAAAACATGGTGACGATTCGGGGGGTTTAAAGGTAGGTAGAAGATCGGTGGCCTTTTAGCGGTCCATTGGGCATGGAGTTAAGCATTATCTGGAAAAAGCAGGTAAATATGACTTCCCCTAGAACTTAACCTGCAGAATAAACCGAGTTGAAAACTTGTGCAGGTGGAGCGGTCAAAACCTATGCAAAGCACTTAGGGAAATAGAAACCCAACAATGTGCATTCGCACAGAGGATTAAGAAAATCTAAATTAATATTTCTGACAAAATGTAGTTTCTCTTAGTAAAACATGTTTAAGATGGATTCCATTTCTGGAATTGGCTCAAGTTCCTCTCCATCGATCGGCCAATTGGAAAAGCAGTTCTTACTTTGCGTGACCATGTGGGACCACTCCGGTTTATGGCATCAAACTTGGAATGCCTTCTGGTTTCCAAACCCGAAATGCATCCCATTAAAGGGAACTAGGTCCCCTTCTGGAAGGTCTTTGCCCTAGCTCTCTTATCAAACCATCTTTTACATTCTTGTGCTGATCCTTTGAAAAATCAAAACTCGCATGTTCTCTTGATTTCTTCTAATTCCATCATTGCATCTCGGCCTCCATGTTGGTTGAATTGGATAACTGAAATGGCTTCGAAGGAGATAGGAAAATCTTGAGCTCAAAAATGGTCAAATCTTAATGATCAACCACTAAGGCAATATGCCTCCTTCCCATAGATGGACTTGTAGGGAGAATTACCTTAGACCTCTTTGGTGTTATGAGAAGCCGGCCCATAACGCTGATTTTAGCCTTGTATGCCATGTTCTTTGATTTTCATCGAGTCCTTGATGATTTTAGCAAATTCTTGTTTGTGGACTCTATATTGTCCATTCCCTGCGGGTAATAATTTGAAGAGGTGCTCAAATAGATTCCATTCTTGATGACCCCATTACGTAATTTTGAACCTATGAATCTAATGCATTATCGATATGATGGTGGCGGCACACAGAATCTGGTTATTATCCCTTCATAAAAAAGTCTAGTATTTTAGACTCACTTGCCCCTCTTTGGCGCATTTCTTGCCTCGGTCCACTTGGTGAAATAGTGCATACATTCTTTGTAAGAATCCACTTGTGGCCTTGACTCGGGTGGGATTGATGACTCAATGAAGTCAATCCCCATTGCATGAATGGATGATATTCCTGGGGAAATTGGACGAAGGGAATGTCTTTAACCTTCCTTTCCACTGTGAAGAAGCCTTTAGCACATTTCTTGCATTTTTAACCCATGAGTAGCGATCATTGAATTATAGGCCAATAGTAACTTGCTTTCATGATTTTGAGAGTTGTTACTCGTAGGTAGGGTGAAATGGCCTCTGCCTCCCGTCATGGAACTCTTGTAAGATCCTCTCGATCTGACCTGTCCCGATGCATCTCAATAGAACACCGTTGATGTCCCTTTTAAACAAAACATTATCAACAAGCACATAAGGAATTGCTTGTAATCTGAAGTACCTTCTTTTCGCTTTGCTCATTTCTGGAGGGCACATGCCTGTTTGTAGGAAATGTATCATATTCTGAGTCCAACAGGGGGTGAACACATCATCATTTTCCTGTTTTTGATCTTCTTGTAATAGCAGGACAGCGTCTTCTTCATCTTTTGGGCTGTCTGGTTGTTTGGAAGCGAGCTGCTCACACAGACCTTTGCCTCTTACCAGCTTGGTGATCCTTATCTCAATGTCATACTCCATGACACGGGTGATCCATCCTGCCCTTTTCTCATTCAAATCTTTGTTGAGGAGGAAGTCCTTAACCCCAGCATGTGAGACTAATAACTGGACCTTGTTATTTGAGACCAAATGCTTGAATTTCTTCAAGCTTCTGATTACTGCAAGCACATGCTTTTCAATAAAAGAGTACCTTAATTCACAGTCATTTAGGCTCTGGCTGAAGAAAGCAATCGGCTGCTCCTCATTATATTTGTTCTGTTGTACCAGAATAGCAGAAATAGTGTCATCACCTCCAAATGCATAGAGGATGAAATCCTTAGAAAAGTCAGGGTTGATGAGAGTAGGTGCCTGGGAGATGGCTTCTTTGATTGCTTCAAAACTCTCCTTGCCTTCTGCCGTCCATTTGAAAACCATGCTTTTCCTTAACATTTTGGTGATGGGCTTGACAAGGGCTGCAAAGTTTGGGACAAACCTTCGAACAAAGTTTATCCTTCCCAGGAAACTCTGAAGGGCTTTCTTGTGACTTGGCAATGGTAGAGCTCTTATGGCTTCGACCCTCTCTGGATCAATTGCTAATCCTTCCTTGGAGACAATGTGGCCAAGGAGTTTCCCTTCATGTGCAAGAAAGATGCATTTCTTAGGATTCAAAGACACTCCAAACTTTCTACACCTCTGAAAAACTTGCCTGAGGTGAAAGAGATGGTCTGCAGCATTTTTTGAGAAGACAGTAATGTCATCTAAGTATATCAGTACTGCCTTGTTGATCAAGCCTTTGAATGCCATATCCATAGCTCGCTGGAATGTTGCTCCGGCGTTCGACAGTCCAAATGGCATCTTCTTGTAAGCATACGTGCCCCATTTGGTTGTGAAGGCTGTCTTGAATTGGTCTTCCTCCTTCACCATAATTTGATTGAAGCCTGAGTAACCATCAAGTAGCGAAAACCTTTCTGATCCAGCTACGACCTGCAATATTTGCTCCATGGAAGGGAGTGGATAATGGTCCTTGAGAGATGCCCTATTGAGGTCTCGGAAGTCAACACATAGCCTGATCTCTCCACTTTTCTTTCTGACCGGAACCAAGTTCGCAACCCAGCTTGAGTGCTTGATAGGGAATATAATTCTTGACTCAATCAGCTTGTCAGCTCCTTCCTCATGAGAGGCTCCATGTGTGGATTGGTGGTCTGTTTACTGCTGACTGTGAGGCTTAGTATTTGGATCCAACTCGATGGTATCTTTGAGCTAAGTTAGGATTGAAGCCCTTCAAGTCTTCATAGCTCAGCAGAAACACGTCGGGAATTCTTGACAAAGCTGTATGAACTCATATCTCTCTTGCTCAGTTGTCATTTTTCCAATTTGCAGTGATGGCTTGTTCTCTTTTACCAAGATGGATACCGAATCTTCCCTCTTGACCTGAATATTTGCTTTCTCCTTTCTAAAGCTGATCATTGGGGTTAAAAATGGACTCCAGGTGACAAGTCCCTTGGGCGAGCTTGTCGGTTCTCATTTGTATCACTGGTCACCATATTGCTTTGTTCGACTTCTCTTGATTCTTAGGTGAGAACTCGGCTTCTTCTGCTGAAGCGGATGATTTGTTGATCATTCTCAAATACCTTATTGACATCGTTATCCGGCCTTTGAAGGCCTCACAATCACGTGGATGTTTGGTTTGTACCTTGTCTTGTTGAATGTTTTCTACGATGTCAAAGGCTGCCCCTCTTGCATTGCATGAGCTGTCGGTGACTTGATTCTCTTTTAGGAATGGCCTTGATGCGAAACCTTCAAAATCCTCCATGAGGTCCACACCTGTTCTTGTAGCATCTGAGTAGATCATTTTTGGCAGCATGTTGTCCCTTGACCTGATTTACAATCAGCTCACTGTCCCCAAAAACTTGCAAGTTATTTATTTTTCTTTTTATTGCCCAATGCATCCCCTGCACCAAGGCTTCATATTCAGCAGTGTTATTGGAGCATGCAAATTGAAATCTAAAAGCTGAATAATACTTTACTCCTTGCGGTGAAATAAGCATGGCTCCTCCTCCTGCGCCTTGTCTACTCCTTGATCCATCAAAAAACAGTTGCCATACCTCGTTCTCATCCTTGTGGTTTGGCTTGGTGATGCTAGGAATAGGTTGACTTTCTTCGTGTATACAATAGACCCCCAGCTCAGATTCTTCTACTTCTTGATAAGGATCAAAAGCATGCACCTTGCTTGCCCATTCATCAAGAGTCAAATCGGGATACTTCGACCTTAGTGTCGGCTTCATCGGTGCGAGGTGATCTTCTTGATCAAATCTTTGAGCAATTGGTATTAATATGACTTGGAGTATAGGGTTGATGTGGAAGTCTCTGCAATAGGTTACGACCTAATTGTAGCTTTAGTTCCATACCTCGTTACGAGCGGCATGTGTGACCAATCGGCGGACAAATATCCCCCAATCTGGCGGTAAAGTCCCTTGACAAGCATAGGGCGAAAAGAGTGGTGGAAGGTCTATGGAGGGCGTCTTGTAAGACAACAACATTTGGACATGCATGCAGGTAAGACTTAAATTTCTAATCACTCCAACCGTGCTATTGCTGTCCCATCTAATTGCACTACTCCCTTAGTTGTTATTTCATCTTTGGAGCTCTAGGTGATCAATTTATCTGTTTAGGCATTCTTGAACTACTTGCCCCGAGTCAATCATGCGATTATGTACTGACTTGTCTCCTATGATCAATGAAACATAAAATGGAGGGCTTGACATTTTACCTTGTTGTGCTCCATGATTTCCTTGAAGTGGGCAGCATTTGTAAGCACTTTGTCTTGCCTTTGAACTGCTTGATTGAAATTGGCGAGTCCTTCATAGCGACTTGCGTGAGATCTCTTTGGCACAGGATGGATAGGGATTCCCACATAGATATATTGACGTTTGTTTTCTTCATCGATCAATAATCTTGAATGGTGATGAAGGATCTCTCTGTTGTCCTTGATTTGCACATTTGCTCCTTGAATATGGGCAGCAACAGTGGCATTTGATTTGGCCAAGGGCTGTTCTTGGCTGCCCTCGTGCATTTGGCCGGGTTTTGCTTGCCGATCATTTGTGGAGCTGTGGAAGGTTGTGGATTGGTTGGGGCTAACGGCTGTTCTTCACCCAAATTTCTCCTTTTTGACCTTGTGTTGGCTGCAACACACCTTGAGAACTGCTCTGATTCATACCACAGAAATCCTCTGCTGCCAATTTACCAATGTGGTGTCATTTGGGGCAGGTTGCTGTTGGAATGTTTCTTGTTGTTGGCTGTTTTCTTGACTACTTTCACCCTCCACACCAGCACTTGTTACCATTAAAGCTTGGGTTAAAGCACCATTATAGCACATGGATTGATTATGGGGTTCATTACATGGAAAACACCATTCATACTCCTGGGCAATATTGTTTTGTGCTGGTACTAATGCCTTAGAGCGAGATATGGCATTTGGATTATAGAAATTTGGAATGGTCTATTGACAGGAGGCCTTGTTTGATTCATATTTGCAGCTGGATTAGGTGGCCTTTGAGGCTGATATGGCTGCCTATTAGGTTGAGCTTGAGGCTGATACGAAGGTCTAAAACCTTGAGTTTGCTGTCTCTTGAGTGTGACCAGCTCATTACCTAAATTTTGCAGTTGCTTCATGACTTCTTGAAGCTCATTTGGGGCACTTGGAGATGAAGTGGAAGCTTCATTTGAACTCTGATTCCTAGGAGTGGGAATAGGAGCTAAGACAGGTGCTTGACTAGTACTTGGGCTCTCTAAACTTGGATATAATGGCATTGGAGGCCTAGGAGCTAGCTTGCCAGCTTGAATCAGACAATTTTCAGCTCTAATGGCAATACTATAAGCAGCAGGGATAGTTGTGCCTCCCATGGATTGAATCAACATAGAAATATCAGAATTTAAAGCTTTAAGGTAGTATAGAAAAGCACCTTCTCTTTGTTGAGTGCATTCTCTTTGGAATTCTATCCCAAGATCTTTGAAATCTGAAGTTGAAGTCGGTTAATTTGCTCATTGGAAGCTCTCTTGATGGTTGTCATTTGCTCCAAAAAAGAGACAAGTTGTCTCCCTTCTCTCCAAATTGATTATGAAGTGCAATACGGTGATTCGATTCGTGATAGAAGCGGCTTCAAGGCTCCTAAACCATTGCAATGCTTTTCCCTTGAATGAAGGCCGACAATTTGACATTTACTTGCATCTCATTAATCTCATGGATTGCACAAATGTTAGCAATGTCCTTGACATGATCACGGGAGTGGTCGGTTTTCTCGATAAAATATGGAATGTTCTTCAATCTTCTGCAATTTGGGATTGGATTTTGTGCATTGAGAGCAAGTGGGCTCTTGCTGTGAAGTTGACATAGGGGTTTCTTGGTTGCGCCATTACGAGTGGTCTTAAAACCCTTGTATATTGAAAGAAAGGCTGTCGAGGTGGAGGAGTTGAGAGAGTTGTTTGGTGGAGATGGAGACCTTTGAATCCTTCTTCCTCTTTGCCTTCTTCTTGGAGATAGTTGCAGGTATTCAAAGCGGCACTTCCTCTTCTCCGGCTCTTGACCTTGTGATTCTTCTCATAAGCTTTTAGGCACATTGCTTTGAAACTTAGTTGATTCTCCCTTTGGAGTCGCGGATATGCAAATAATAGCTCTTTTAAACAAGAAAATTACAGCGAGATGCATATCAATCTTGCTGCTGATAAAAATGAGACCTCTAGTCCCACCAGGCGTGCCAAAGCTGTTGATGCAAAATCACGGCACCCCGGATATTGATCGATTTTCTAGGTTGATCATATTAATATCGGTGTGATTGCATAACATTGAATCCTTTCTCAAGTGTGGGACTTGAAGAGTGAGAAAGGAATCTCAGGAGAAAGGTGGTTCTATTCCTCTGTTCGAGTGCACACGAAATATGCGAGAGGTTTTCTCAAAATCTAATCTAATCGCGAGGAGACAAGGTAAGAAAATGCATAAAATAAATCTAAGCTAATAGAGGTGATGCAGGAATGAAGGACATATGCTTTGCCACATTAAACACGAGACCATGTAGATATAACACAACACCATGCACGAGATAGCAAAAATGCAATGAAAGATCAAGAATGATGAGTAATAAATATGTAAGAGGGTTTAGAAACAACCACGAGACACATATATATTGCTCGAGGATCGATTGATACATTTGATAGCGAGAAAGGCAAAAAAACGGTGTTACAGTCTATATGGGAGGTTTGAAAACTCCACAAATCTTCTTATGAACAGGAGAGAAGGGAGGATGCAAAGCAGAAAATGTCCAACACCAGAAAGAAACCCCTCCTTACAATATATAGGAAGAATGGGAGAGAAAAGAGAGAGGAATTCAAACTGCCCCAACCACCTCTAGGTTGCATTTAATTCGTCCATCATGGCAGAAGCGGCGGGTTCTGGCAAAGCGGCGGTTTGCCTAACAGAAGCGGCGGGTTGTCTGCTGCATTAAAGTTGTTAGTTGAGCATCACTTCTGCTTATTATTTCGTGCCAGAGGCGTCTTCTGATTTTCTTTCTTCAAACTGAACCAAAATGCAAGATTGACCCTGGAAACGTGTAGAGAATCTCACAAGCTTTCCGTTGATATCAAGAACGTGTAAATCCGAGCTCTGGATCGAAAGATATGTCAATCTGAAGATTTAGGACACGGAACAGGTGAAAACGGATTTTTGAATTTCTTCCCGCGCTCTGCCACTTGGATGACACGTGGCGCGCTCTGATTCGCTGAATAATTCTCTCTCCTCTGCTTTTCGGTGGGCTTTCCTTTGAATTTTCCTCGTGGGTTCTTAAATGGGACACGTGGCACGATCCTATTTGTTCGGCTCGGTGCTCGAAAATTCGCCCTTTGACTTTTCTGACCTTTACTCCTATGAGGACACGTGGCAATTTCTCAATGGTTCTCGGGCCTGCCGGGTCTTCCGCGTACTTCGCGTCCATCCGTCCCGGACGTCCCTTTTGATTTTGAACCTCTTGGGACAATTTCGGCCGATTCGGCCGGTTCGGGTATTTCTGGCCCGCTTGTTCCACTTTTTGGGTGACTTGACGCTTTCGGCGGTTCGGGTCCTTTTTCCCTGGCGTCCCAATTGCTTTTGGGCTCCTTGTGCTGATTTGACTCCTTTCGGCGCATTTTTGTCCCGCTTGTCCCGGGATTCCTTTTGTGCGCCCCATCCCCAGCGTCCCATTTGCTTTTGGGCTCCTTGTGCTGATTTCGGCCGAACCCAGGCGGTTCGGACATTTTTGTCGCGCTTTCCCGAGCAACACTTGTCTAGGACTTGTCGAAGGCGATCCTCTTACGGATTACCTATTTGCCTTCTCCTGACCTTGGATCATGGAAATTTTACGCGACCGTCATGGTGGAATTAGGGGATGAAAGGTGGCATCCCACTTGTCCCATTTTCTTTTCAACATTTTTAATTCCACTCAAGATAGAAGTTATGATGCAAAATCTGAACCAATGAAAGGTGAAAACATGCCATACATGGAGCTTTCTAATTGGCTCATGTTTCATGATTGTCGATTAGGATAAAAGAAGTTCGACATTGCATTGGTGGGTGAAGATTTCTCATTGGTTTATGCTTCACAATGGAAATGGAGGTTTCATAGGGCGAAATCCAAACCAATGAAATATTAACACATGGTAAAGGGAAAAAAATGCACACATGTGTAGAGGAAATCTTTGAGGCTAATCAAATGTTGCCACTTGTCACATTCTTGTGCTCCACGACATGCAAATATTCAAATGCTCATATCTTTCAACTCCTTGCCCAAAATTTAGTAAAATTGGTCTCATTGGAAATCTCTTGTCCTACTCTTCATGTTGGGACTAATAAAATCAAAAATTGATGAGGTTTAGTGGATTGAAATGGAAAACACGGATTCAGAAGGAGATAGGAAAATCTTGAGCACAAAAATGGTCAAATCTTACTCTCAACCACTAAAATTAACAAAGTATGGCTTTTGTTTCCTTCTATAAGATAGAATGGACATAGGAATGGCCTTACAGGGTGCCCATGTGCTTGGAAAGAGAATTCAATATAGATTATTAGTGGTTAAAAGTTGAAAAATATGTGCCCTTCTGTTTCTCCCTATTTTCTTTCTTCTTTTTTCTATATATTGTAGAAAACCTCCCATTTGAGGGGGGGATGTTCTAAAAATGTAAAGGAACTCTGTAAAAATTGTTCTATAACTTTGTGAATTGCAGGCCTCAGATTTTGGTGTTTTACAAGGCAATTCTTGCCTTATTTCCTACATTGTAATGAATTATGCATCCTTTTAAGAAATAAAATCCATGTTTTGTGGATCTTTCTTCCCTAGCTTGTGTTGTATTGCATTTCTTACCTTTCATTACAATTGTGGGTGTATTGTGCATACTTTATTCTTCTTGTAGGATTCAAATTTTTGTGCTTCATGGAATGATCATGGTAAATGTAGTTCGAGACTGTGTCACTCATTTCTGACCTATCCCTTATCCATTATTCCTCTCATTTTCACTTATTAGAATGTCTTTAGCCCTTTTTCTTTGTGCCATCACCGCCTTTAGTTTAGGATTTTTATTTTATGTATCTTCATCTCTTCTCGGTCCCTTAGAATTATAGGTTAGTGTTAGGTAGCTGCATTTTCCTTTCTAGGAGTATTTTTAGATAAGAGAGTAGGTAGAGGAATCTAGATTTCTCCAAAGTTTTGTCTCAATTCAAGTACCACAACTTGGAAAGCAGTCCAATGTTGCCTCAAAACCCGAACTTCACGATTTGGGATGGGTGCAATTTTGATCTCCAATAGTATCTTGGCCTCACGTTTGATTGGGAATAAGGGTGAGGACATGTTTATATTGTATTGGGAACCTATTGTGGAGAGTATTCAACTAGGAGTGGACATATTAGGCACTACTTATCACGAGCTATAAAGGATTGTTAGATGTGGAGCTACATCTCTCGGCCACCCAACACTAGTAGGGTGAGTGAGTTATCCCTTACTAAAGGATATTGGGATAGTAGATCCTAGTGAGATCGGGGTTGTCGGATAAGTTGACATGATTCTTCTCAAGGTCACGTCGTAGCTAGAAATGACATTATTCTACAACAAATTTGGTGACCCACCCATATCGGGATATGTTAGGTCGGTGGGGGAGGAGATATTTACTTTGATTACGTAGCACTATATCTCGGTTGGTTGATAGTAGTAGTCAAGTTGAGACTCATCTAGTTATTTGGGTGCCCCCAGTTTGGGTTACCTTTCTTATATGCCCTTTCGGTGGTTACCACCATGTACGAGGCATATGTGAGGTGAGATCTAACCATAGAGGTTGACTTCATTGTAAATTTATAGTTTGTGGTGTTGCGATCGGGACACCATGAGCTGCACCAGACCTATTTTTGGTGTTTCATTCAAGCCATGATCAATTATGTAGATTGGTGAGGTCCCCATAGGGAGTGAGGAGGAGGAGGTCGAGATAGACTCATGTTCGGAGGAGGGTTAAGATTATTATTGTAGGGGTATGAGAGAGGCATCAGCGCTGTTAGAGGCGAGGAGGAGGTAGAGGATGAGTCCATCCATCTAGAGGAGAAAGAGGAGGAGGAGGCCGTGGTGGCACTGAATGAGGTATATCAACCTGGACCCTAGATGGGTTTTGAATACGTGAGTGAGTACTTATACTCTTCTCTTTCCTTCTACTTCCTAGATTAGATGTTAGTGAAATCCTTTTTTACATTTTCTAACTCGAGTTTTACATTTTCTTTTTATAGCCACATCTAATGGATGGCGGGATCTTATCGAGCATTGTAAACACAAAAATCACGCACTTAATACTATTATTATACCGCCAAGTATGTTGTTTTATATATGGATCTTGCATAAGAAAATTATTCACTGATGACCCATTCCATAGTCCATCTATTTGTCTTATTGGTATTTATTTTTATTTGTCTTGCACACTTATCACTCATACACATAGTTCTCATGAGGTCTCGGGGATCCTTTTATGTCATTTCTCACTCATATATAGTCATTGGTCTCTGACACTAGCGTCAGGGTTGGAAGGTAGCGTCAGTGCCCCTGTCCATCCTAGGTGCCCTTGTCCTCTTTGTATTTTATTTTATTTTTGACATTTGAGGTCGGTCTTTTCAGTTTTACCTCTCATCTCTGAGGTACTAGTCGGCATGTTGGGTCATTAGTGTTGAAATTCGAACAAGAGATCCCTATATAAACACAACATACATACCATTATATGGGAGGACTATTCTTATCAAGGGCTAGCTATCTACATAGAGAAAGGGATTGCATTTGGGCCATTACTCTGCATACACACTACATAGGAAGGGGATTTCATTTTATTCCATCCACACATTTGCATTTTTATCTAGTTATTTCCACCTATCTTGGCGTTAGGGAGACCTAGGATCATTATTACACACACATGCACATAGAACTAAATTGGGTTTGAGATGTAGTGTGTAGTGCTCAGTTGTAAGTCCACCATTGTGGTGGCTAAGGAAACTTTGACCCTTCATTTTGCATCTTTCTATTTTAGGATTTAATGTATGTTTGAGGATTTTGCAGGTGTTTTCTTCGTTGCAGGTTTATAGGTACCCCGACGATCCAAGTGTGACATACATGTGATCAAAGGTGAACAAGTGCAAAACCCTAATAGCCATATCGAACAAGGTTCGATGTTTTCCTGAACCAAGGTGCCCAAAAACAAGAGCGGGCGCCCACGGGCACCCCATCCCTCTCCAAGTGCCCCGGTTCCACCTCTCTTGCATTTTTCTATGGTTTGTTACAATGTTCTATTATTCTATTTCATCACACAACTCATTACCAGATCACTATGAGGTAGTCAAATATTGAGGTAAGTACCTTATCCTTCTTATTCCCTTTCATTAATAAATTAAATAAAAAAATTAACATTCATATTGTATTGTATATCATTTATATCATAGCTTGTGTATTTTAGATTCTTATAAAATAATTCAGATTTTATTAAATCATTTTAGTGAACCCGTAGTTTAGAACTATTTTCCTATGATCCACAAAACCCTAATTCCTAATGATATCTCTTCTCCTTCTCATCTATTCATGCCTCATGTGAGTATCAATCACATCTATGATGAGGAAACCATAGCTAAACTCACTACTCTATATCATGATGTTACTTTATGGATGATACTTAGCAACAACTCCTAGCTAATGAATGCAATGTGCCTACTAGCTTTGATAATTCTATTATTGGCATTGTTTCTAATTTGATGAGTTTTACTCATTGTACACCTTATTATACAGTTAGCCACACTCTTGAAATTTTTAATGAAAAAATAGATGATGTTATTATTCATTTCATGCTTGGTCTTGATGATAATAAACATGTGCATGATGATTCTCATACTAGTTAGGATGATACTCTAGTTGCATCTCATACTTATTCTATTTCTGAAAATGCTTCTCATAATGCATTACATACTAGTTCTCCTATTCCTTCATTCTATGTCGATGATACACTTAATGATATCCTTCTATCTGAATCTTTGTTTTATTTCGACGAAACACTTGATAGTCATGATTATATTTCTTTTCTTACTGATGAGTGTGAATCCACCACTCCACAGTCATCTTCTTTTGATGTTGTATCTAATAACATGCATGATTCATCTCCATCTATTAATTCATCTCCTCATATCACTTCATCTTCATCTATCACTTCATCTCCTTCTACCACCTCATCTCCATCTCCTAGGGACATTTTTGATGCTAGTCATACTTCTTCCATGGATGTTCCATGTCCTTTTCCATCTATTACTTCTTCGACACCAATATTTAGTGTGCCCTTAGCATCGGAAGCTCCTATATCTCCTCTTAATATTCCCATGATTACTCATAATGGAAAATTGTAACCACTTAACACATTATTGTCATCCTCTACTATTCCTTCATAGGATATCTTATCCCTCATGCATGTTGTTGGTCACTTACAGTCTCAGGTCCAATCTCTCACATTAGAAAGCAAGGCCTATTATGCTTCCATTGATAATAATTCATTGCATGGCAATCCTATTCCCAAAAATATTCACAACTCAGCATTTCCTAAGGATTTTTTTATGCCTACATTTTCATGTTTTAATGGTACTAGAAATCCATACTTACATCTCAAGCATTATCGTATGGCTATGGATTCATATTCCAATGATCAATTATTACTTAAATCCTTTTGCCATAGTCTCATAGATGACGCTCTCTAATGGTACATCTACCCTTTGGATCTATTATTACCTATTATGAGATGGAAGAATTCTTTCTTCCTTAATTCATAATCAACAATGGCTCTACAGTCACATATGATCATCTACCTAGCTTACATCAGGGCAAAACAGAACCTATCATTGATTACATTTTACAATTCAATGCTTGCATGCACCAACTAGTCTTTCAGCCTATTGACTTAGAGAAGCAATTTATCTTTTGTCGTGGTTTGATTCCCCCTTAAAACAACAAATTGCAATATGACACATGTGAATCATTCACACTTTTATGCTATAGGGTCATTGATTTAGAACAATATCTCATTACTACACATGTTATAGATCCTCCTATTATTATTACTATTGCTACATCATCTAGTTCTTCTCCGCTCCCATCTGTTGAGTGTCCTACATGAGACTCCATATCCTCTACATCTCAAACAAGTTCGAGTCTACTCCATTACCTACACATCCTCCATCTCCTACTCCACATCAGGCTACACCTCAGACTTCTACACCTGTTTTCGCAAGGACCATTACATTTTCACATCACGATATAACTCATGATGTGTTATGATCCTGCTTGACAAGCGTTTAATTTTCTTACATTTTAATCAGCACCATCCACCACATTTCTTGCAACACGGCATGATAGACCTTACTACTGCAACTATCATCATATCAATGGCCATAGGGACAATGACTATTATTCCCTTCATGATTTCTTACAACAATTAGAAGATAAGGGTGTCATTTCTTTTGGCTCTCGCTCATGTGAGTGGTCTATATCTCCACTCCCTCATAGGTGTGTTGTTACTTCGGTTGAGTTATCTCCTTCATCTAGTTCTAAGGTCATTTTCATCCACCACCACAGGTTGTTACTCATGCACACTCTCCATCTCATCCATCCATCATTGCACCATCTCATCTGCCATGTCATGCTATTTTTGCACATTGGCTTCAACAGCCCTCGAGCATTTACGTTTCCCACCGTGACTTCATCCATCATTCATGTCACTCCACATGACATTAATTTTAGCCCATACACTCATATTGCTTTCATTCCACATACTTCCATCGCTTTACGCCAGCTTGGTCTTTGGTAGATTATTTCTATCACCTTACCCCCGATGATACACTCGTGTTATTATGGTTCTTACATGACTATCGAGGGATTTTTTACAATAATAACCTCACCATATCTCCGTGTTACACATTATATCGATATATTTATCTAAGTGTACACTATCATATCACTTCTCGATGACGCACTCTTACTTTACAGTTCATTCTTGACTGTTAAGGGGTTTGATATAAATTAACATTATCATCCACACAATGGGGGCGTTATTCTCCTTCCCCCTCTTCATCTTACTAACATGCTCTTAAGTAAAACCTTATGACCATCTCATTCACATACTCATTTCATTTTATACTTTACCATTCATCATAGCTCTATTCCTACATACAATACATTTTTTTTTCATCATCACATGGCACAATCACACTATATACACTATCTATTATCACATACATCATGATAACATTAATCATCATTATCCATTAGTCAACATCAACAACTACGTGATGCAAATCAAATCACCAAATATGAACAATGCTCAAAACATCACACATCAAATATAGTGACAATAATCACAACATCATACATCATAACCCAAACATCAAATACAATGAACATATAAATAGTCCATATATATATATATATATATATATATATATATATATATATATATATATATATATATATATATATATATCACTCAAAATTATAGTTACAAAAATTCCAATGTTGGAGGGCAAGCCCCATACATCGCTACATCACTACATATCATATCTCATCATCAATGTTGATATCTATTTGTGGGAGCTCTAAAACGCGATGTTTCACCACTCAATCTACATCGTTGAACACGGCCCATATATCTCTCTACATGTTGATGCAATAACGTAACCTCGGTCGATTGCTCCGCAAAATGACCCTGTAACTCCATAAACCTCACAAATACATCATATGCTAGGGGATCTCCACCATCGGCATCTCTAGCTCATCATGTCTCCTCTTATGCCTCATTCCTCTCGCTCAATAACATGGTATATGTAGTTGCCACTAGCGTTGATAGATCAAATAAGTTTGCATGCTCACTCACACTACCATCCACATGCTCTAAGCAAACCGCCACCTATGAGTACATTAGTGGGCACATTCTACATCAATTTATGGATGGATGTGTCCACAATAGATCGACACATTAAACAACAACGATAGTTAAACAACCAATTAACAAATCACAAACATCACTATACAAATACTCACCCTCTCATTCATTGTTTCCACTACAATATTGGGGGCATGTACTTTCCCCTTGACTCCTCCCCCGATGGTGTTCCCACCTTGCATCCACAAAAACTAGAAACTGAAATACCCACCAATGTGACACCCACCATGCATGATATGCCTCCATACACCCTATGTCATCCACATTTATCACCTCTATCATTACATCTTCCTCATCTAGTCTGGAGGCATTAACTACACCCCTTTGGGCCCTAGTCTATCATTGGCCCACCTCAACGCCCTAATGAATCTAACCCATACATACGGCTCTAGGGGAGGATCCTGGACCATACCAAACTATCATGAAACATGCTTTGCACGGAATGGCTCAATCACCCCTATAAACCAATCCTTTATCCACATAGTCCGTTGAATGCATCCTATCTCTACCCCATCCTCCTCTGGCCACCCTCCATAGTCTTGATATGGCCTCCATATCATGGTCTCTAGCCCCATATAATCTAACATCTCTCTTTAGGTATCAGTTTCCATCCTCCTACTTGAATACCTACCCATCTCCCAAAAAATATATCGGGCCTCACCCACTCTCCTCACAGTCCACCATTTGGCCTCGGTGATCAAAATATGCTCATATGCCCATACATGTAACAATGTGGTGGCTCCAATCCCACCCATGTGCTCCTCCTGCATGAATTTATATAGATCTTTGTACAAGTGGGACAAGACACACCGTGCCCAAGCATAGATCATCCCATCCTCCTCCATCTAGTGGTAAATATCATGTATCTTATACTACACCACCACCCTCCATTCTAATCGACGAAACAATCACAATAGTGAAAACTTTCTTAATTACGGAGCTCCCGACCTCATATTAGCATCTAGACTAATATGGACTTGATATGAACTTGGGTCCCGATAAAATACCACTTACCGGCCCTCATTTGTCTCTAAGCATCATCTATAACCATCACTTGAACCCTCTCACCAATAATAGGTAATCGTAGTATGCGATACAAATCCTCTAGTGTGACTATCATCTCCCCTTTAGATAACCAAAATGTGCAAGTATCTCGAACACTAACTCTCACACAACACCTGTAAGAATATGCATCATCCTCACTATGTGCCACAAGCTGCATGGTCCAGAACATCCCACTCATCATCTCGATAACCATAATCCAAGAAACGTACTCAAATGTTGACCACCACAGAACTCTCTTGAATGGACGTCCCTTTTTAAAAAAAAAACAAAACACAGAGTTAGAACATCATATATATACAAACATACTCATCTACAACATCAACACACATCAACTTTCACATTTACATCACTCTAGCCTCAACTCATGCTTTCTGGACATGAGCCCCGGAAAGCAAGACTAGGGTGCCGAAGAGCAAGATACCAATGCCCATGTCTAGGGGCTCTCTCAAAGGTCATTAGTGCCTTCACTACTTTTTTCCAGGTTTAAAATGCCAAGAAATTCAAACACATAATATTTATCCTTAACATCATCTTCTACTCATTATACACACACTTTTGTTATATCTTTCATACAATATCCATTACATCACTACGCGCTTACTTTCGGCTCAATGTTCATTCTTATTATCACTCTCCCTAGGGGGCATACAATTGGGGTCATTCTATAATTTTCCTCACACCATTATGTGGTCGATCCACATTCATAATTCATCTTTATATAATATTTACTACAACATTTCACATCACCTTCTAGTGATCCCCCGTAATGACCTAACTTGGGGGCAACAACCGTAAAATCTCTCCATGAGTAACCAATCAATCAATCACATACATTCAAATATCCACAAATCATATCAATCAATCAACACAACACAATGCATTTATCCTCCCAGATGACCTAACTTTGGAGTTATATCACCACTTTCCTAGATGACCTAACATGGGAAGTTATTCTACATTTTGCGATTGCTTCCAGATGACCTAACATGGAAGCCACCACACACACATTGTGGCAACACCCTTGGAGTGGGGGAAATGAGACATCATTTCCTTTCCTATACTACTCATATATGGGTTATCACATTTGATTGAAAATTTGGATCCAAAATCAACAAAATTTGATCTTTTTATGTCTATAACGGAAAGATATTTTGAGGATATATTTAAATTTGGAGAGTAAAACTAGACCTCTCTCCTACACTCTTCCTCTAGTGGAAGGACACCCAAATCCTCAATTTTTCATACACATGAAATCGGGTTGGGAACTGATCACTCCCTTCCCCATCACATCTCCATCAATAAAAATTGAGACATTTAATCATTCAATGTCATAATCATCAATCTCGCGTAGCACTCCTCATAACGGTCCCACATCTCTCGTTACACCACATGGATCAACAAGTTGATCTATGGTTTGTTGTACTATATGTTTACACTCTGCACAGTACTTATACTACACTCTTTATGTACTTGATGACATGAACTTCTCTTGACTTATTTGGTATGCATCTCTATTTACTTTATGTTACCGAGCTTTCTCTCACCAACATAAAGTGGGGGAAAATGTAGACATAAAATCATGCACTTACTACTATTATTATACCACCAAGTATGTTATTTTATATATGGATCTTGCGTAAGAAAATTATTCATTGATGACCCATTCCATTTTCCATCCATTTGTCTTGTTCTTTATAGTTTTTGTCTTGCATGCTTGTCACTCATACACATAGTTCTAGTTAGGTCTCAAGGATCCTGTCTGTCAGTTCTCACTCATCTATCGTCATTGGTCTTTGGAAACTAGCACCCAAAGTTATACCATAGTGCCAAGTGCCTGTCCATCTTGGGTACCCTTTTCCTCTTTGTATTTGGTTTTATTTTTTACATTTGAGGTCAGTATTTTCAGTTTTCCCTCTCATCTCCTGAGGTACTAGTCAGCATGTCGGGTCATTAGTGTTGAAATTTAAACAAGAGATCCCTATATAAACACAACATACATACCATTATATGGGCATACTATTCTTATCAAGGGATAGCTATCTACATAGAGAAAGGGACTACGTTTGGGCCATTACTTTACATACACATTGTATAAGAAGGTGAGTTCATTCTATTCCATCCACACATTTGTATTTTTATCTAGCTATTGTCCGTTATCTTGGCATCATTGGCATGAGGGAGACCTAAAAGCATTATTACACACACAAGCACGCCGAACTACATTGGGTCTGAGATGTAGTGCAATGCTCAATTGTAAGTCCACCATTGTGGGTTAAGGACATTCTAACCCCTCTTTTTGCATCTTTCTTTTTTAGGATTTGATATCTATTTGAGGGTTTTGCAAGTGTTTTCTTCATTGTAATTTTTACAGTACCAAAGTGATCCAAGTGCAACATACACGTGATCAAAGGTGAACAAGTGCAAAACCATAACTTTCAAATCAAAACTAGGTTCGACCTTTTCAGAGATCAAGGTGCCCAGAAACAAGACCGGGTTCCCATGAGTGTCCTCATCCCTCTCCAAGAACCCCATTCGAGCCAATTCCACCTCTACTACATTTTTCTACGATTCTTTGTGATGGTCTGTTATTTTCTTTCATCACACAGCTCAATCCCAAATCACTACGAGGTAAGAAAATATCAAGGTAAGTACCTTATCCCTCTTATTTCCTTTCATTAATAAATTAAATAAATTGTTTAGCATTCATATTTTATTGTATATCATTTATATCATAGTTGTGCATTTTAGATTCATATAAAATAATTCATATTTTATTGAATCGGGCATATGAACTGGAATTATTCATGATCACTACTAGTATATCCCAAGAGACCCTACTATGAGACCCGGGATCCCCGACACAAGCCAACCATTATAAAAATGTTTTTATACCATTTTTTCATGTGGAAGAAGAGATTTCTCGGTTGAAGACCAATATTATGATACTACAAGACAAAGAGAGGAGATGAGGATCCTCACGTAGTGGGGATACTACCACTGGACACTCTCACGAATAGTCTCACCATTCGACACTTGGAGGCTACCATGCTACACCTAGAGGTAAACAACTTGGGCCTTATCCTCTACCCCTCCTGCCTCATCTTTATCCTTATTGTTACCAATAACCTTATTTTCTTATTCTTCTTCATTAGGTATCATCTTAAGATCTGCAATAGGAGTCCTTTACCTACTCGCTCACAAGGATCTCGGAGGGAGGGATATGCTGGGGACCTTTATTGCTCCGGGGTGATTTTGTGTATATATCAATTTTTTTGTATTTTCAGCTCATGATTGAGCATTTTGACCACACTTTTCCTTTGGTGTGATGAAATTGTACTTGAGATATTTTGACATATGGATATATATATATATATATATATATATATAGACACACACACACACACACACACACACACACACACACACACACACACACACACACACACACACACACACACACACACACACACACACTATTTTTTTGGCTTGACATTCCTTTGCAAAATTTGATTTCATTATGGTTCATCTCATTTGTGTACTCTTAGATGGTTAGGAATTTCTAATATTTTTTTGATTTTTTAATGTATGTTATGGATGATAATGTAATGTGATAAATCAGAATGATGTATATGGCTACACACATGATAACAAACTATACTTAGGAAACTTTATTTCTCAAACAATGTTTAAAATTTATATTCCATTGGAAAAATATGTTGAATACAATATGATGATAGGATGATCTCACTCTATTCTTGACCCCACATAACTAGTAAGATGTGAGGGCTCATCACCAAGAGCCAAGAAGGATGTGAGATGTATGATTGAAGAATGTATGGAAGATGATGATCAAGAGACAAGAATTTTGACAAATATTTATTCAAACCCATAACTCAACCCCAATCAGGATTAACTAAAAAAGTTCAAGATGATTTATTTTTATGAGTTTTTACTAGACTTAGATCTGTGAATGGCCTACTAATTGATAAGATCTGGTTAAGGAATGATTCTCTCCTAACATGCACATCTAAATCATTTTCTTGGTAATTTTCAAACTTTCAAGCACTTTTATTTCTTTATTTATTTAAGGTTTTTATTTTTATATGACCCCCTACATTTCTCCATGTGCTACCAGTAAGAATCATGGGCTCATCACCAAGGACAAAATGTAGGTGAGTAAGGGCACCTTCCTCCTTTCCCAACCTCATGTTACTAGTAAGAAGCATGGGCTCATCACCAAAGATTGGGAGGGATAGAAAATGTAGTTATTTATAGTAAGAATGTATGTATTTATTGTTTATATACTTTTTTGTTTTATCTTGCTTTTCTTTGAACTATGATTTTTAGGAGGAACGTTTTCCCTAACCTCACCCCATGCAACTAGTAGGATACAAGGGCTCATCACCGCAGATGAGATGGGCAAACAAAAGTTTTTGGTGAAATTTTTAGAATGTTTTTATCATAGAGAGACATTTTTAGGGGTAGATCTATCATTAGGAAGTAGTAGACAAAATCATACACTTACTACTATTTACTATATCGCCGAGTATGTTGTTTTATATATGGTTATTGCGCAAGAAGATTATTCACTAGTGACCCATTCTATAGTCCATCTACTCATATTTTTGGTTTCTATTGATTTAATCTTTCACACTTGTCACTCATACACCTGGTTCTTGTCAAGTCACAAAGATCCCTATCTGTCGGTCTTCACTCATTTGTCATCTCTTGTTTCGGACAATAGCACTCGGGACTGACACTAGCGTCGGGCGCTCTTATCCATCCTGGGCACCCATGTATGCATTATGTTTGATCTTATTTTGACATTTGAGGTTCGTCTTTTCATTTTTCCTTCTCATATCCCAAGGTATTAGTCCACATTTTCGGATCATTAGTGTTGAAATTCAAGCAAGAGATCCCTATATAAACACAACATACATACCATTATAAGGGCAAGAAATTCTTATCAAGGGCTATCTATCTACATATCTCAAGGGACTACATTTGGGTGCATTACTCTACATACACACTGTATAGGAAGGGGAGTTCATTCTATTCCATCCACACATTTGCATTTTATCTAGCTACCGCCCACTATCTTGGCATCATTGGCGCGAGGGTGACCTAGGAGCACTATTGCACACACAATCACATAGAACTACATTGGGTCTAAGATGTAGTGCAGCGCTCAGTCGTAAGTTCACCATTGTGATAGCTGAGGATAGTCTGACACCTCATTCTACATCTTTCCTTTTTAGGATTTGATGTCTTTTTTAGGATTGTGCAGGAGGATATTTGTGTACAGATTTACAAGTATCTTGACAATCCAAGTGTGATATAAAGGAAACCAAAAGTGAACAAGTACAAAGTCCCGGAAACACTATCGGAACCAGGTTTCACCATTTCGTGAGACTCTAGCACCCATATAGAGGTCTTGGGTGCCCATGGGTGCCCGTATCCTTTCTCAGCGCCGTGTCAGGCATCATGAGTACCTCTACATTTTTATAACCCTGATTGTGATGATCTATGTTCATGTCCCATCACATTTTCCAGTTCATACTCACTTCTGGATTAACAAAATCAAGATAAGTACTTGATTCCTCTCATTTCCTTTCATATTTAAAATAAAATAAATTCTTTAACATTTATATTCCATTGTTTATCAGTTATATCATATCTTTGAATTCATAATTTAATAAAATTTAAAAAATTATTAGATCATTTTGGTGAACCCGTAGCTTAGAACTACTTGCCCTATGATCTACTAAAACCCTAATGGCTAAGGATAGCTCTTCTCCTCCTATGCTAATCATGTCGCATGTGAGTGTTAATCCTATCTATGATGAAACAACCATAGTTGAACTCATTGCTCTATAACACAATGTTATTCTTCTAGATGACACTCAAATACATCTCTTAGATAATGAATGTAATGTGCCTAATAGCTTTGATCATTCCACTATTAGCATTTTTTCTGATCTGGAAAGATTTTTTGGTTATAGACCTTGTTATTTAGTCAATCACACTCCACCTTATGTTATTTCTAATGAGAACTTAGATGATTTTATTATTAGTTTTATGCTTAATCTTAATGATAATGCTTTATCTAAAACACAGGATGAAAATAAGCATGTGCATGATGTTGCTTCTCATACTAGTTATGATGATTCTATCGTTGCATCTCATACTCCTCCCATTTCTAAAATTGTTTCTAATAATGCATTGTATATTATTTCTCCTCCTTCATTATATGTTGATGATACGCTTAATGACATCCTTGCATATGAATCTTTATTTGATGTCGGTGATACACATACTAGTCGTGATTCTACTTCTTTGCATATTGTTGAATGTGAATCCCTCGCTCCAATTTCATATTCTTCTAAGGTTGTCTCTAGTAACATGCATGATTCATCTACTTCTATTACATCATCTCCTGATGAAACTTCCGATGTTATTCCTACTACTTCTATCGACAAACCATGTGCTTCATCGTATGTTACTTCTTTGGAACCTACACCTAGTGTGCCCTTAGCATCGACATCTTCAACTTCTTCTTTGGATATCCCCCTGATCACTCATAATGGCAAGCTTCAACCACTAAATACACTACTCACATCTATTTTCATTCCTTCACATGACATTTTATCACTCGTGAATATGTTGTTGGCCAATTGCAATCTCAAGTTTAATCTCTTACACTTGAAAGAAAATCTTATTATGCTTCTATTGATAACAATTCTTTTCATGGAAACCCTATTCCAAAAAAGATTCACAATTTAGAATTTCCTAGAGATTTCATTATGCCTACATTTACATGCTTTGATGGTACTGGAAATCCATATTTGCATCTTAAGCATTATCATCTAGTTATGGCTTCTTATTCTAATGATCGATTATTACTAAAAGCTTTTCGTCATATCCTTATTGATGACGCTCTCTAATGGTACACACATTTACCCTTTGGATCTATTAGTACCTATTATGAAATGGAAAAATCCTTCCTTCAATGCTTTATACTCAACAACGGCCCTAGAGTCACATATGATCATCTATCTAATTGACATCAAGGCAAAAAAACCTATCATTGATTACATTTTGAACATCAATGTTTACATGCATCGTTAGTCCTCCAACTACATAGTCCTCCGTATACATCATAACTCTACTACATCCTCTCGAACATCCTCCGTAGTCTTGGTATGGCCTCCTTATCACGGCCCTCCGGCCCCATACAATCTAAGCATCACTTTATATGTATCTCGTATCCATATTCTTGCCATGAAAACCTATCCTTCTCTCAATAAATATGTCTTGCCTCACCACTCTCCTCAAGGTCCACCAACTGGCCTCAATATCACAATATGATCATAGGTCCATACATGTAACAATGTATTCACTCTAATCCCACCATGGTGCTCCTCATGTGTAAATCTATATAGATATCTATATATAGATGGGCCAATACACATCATACCCAAGCATATCTTGTACCCTCCTCCTCTATCCGATGGAAAATGTCATGCATCTTATACAAGATGCCTACACCACCACCCTCCACTATAACTAATGAAGCAATCAAAACGGAAATGAACTTCCACAATTACAAAAATCTTGATCTCATAATAGTATCTAGGTTGATATGGACCTCAATGTGAACACATATCCTCAGTAAAATACCACCTAGCGGTCCTCATCTTCCTCTGTACATCATCCATGGACATCACCTGAACCCTCTCACTAACAATAGGTAATTATAGTATGTGATACACATCCTCCATATTCATTATCATCTCCCTTATAGGTAACAAAAAGATGCAAGTATCTACACATCATCTCTCACACAAAGCTTTGACATAGGCATATTATGGGGCACATCCCCTACTCTCGTTATGTGCCATAATTCGGCATGGTCTAAAACATCCCACTCATCATCTGATAACCCCAATCCTAGCAACATATTCAAATGACAGGCACCATGAAACTCTCTCAAATGGATGTCCCTCTATGCAACACAAACCAACAACAAATAACCCATTAATATCTCATATATATACAAACACATCTACCTATCACATTAGCCAACATCAATTTTCACATCTACAACACTCTGGGTTTAACCTAAGACTTCTAGGACGTCAATTCCTAGGAGTAAGAATGGGGTTCCCAGGAGCAGGTCACTAGCACCTATGAATGGGTGCTAGTGTCATGAAAATCATTAGTGCCTTCACCACTCTTGTGCTGGTACAAAATGCCAAGAAACTCAAAAATAAAAAATTTGTAAAAAATCATCAAAAACAACTAATATCAACACATTTTTCAAAAAAATCACACTTATTATCTTGGTCATCATACGTGATGCCATAGCTACCACCACCATCTCGAACCAACTCAATCATGGTGCTCTCACTTGAGGCATCTTTGCACACCCAGAGCTCAAAATCACACTTGCACAATAATCAAATGAATTTCCTATTCACTTTTTCACATTACTATTTATAGTAAATTTCCATTACTTACCATGTTATAGTCATTATTCACACCTATCCTTTGAATTAATACACATCGTATGATTTTAATCATATCTTGGGCATCCTTACTCCGATTCTTGTCTTATTTGCTTTGTTCTTTTTAAAATTATGCATATTGTTCAATCGTAAACATTTCACAAATACTATATTCCTCCTCAATATTGTTTCAACTCGATATACACACACTTTCATGACATCTATCATACATTCACTATCACATCATTACACGCTTACTTTTGGCTCAACATTCGTTCTCATCATCACTCTCCCTTTCACCGAAAGGGGAGCATACAATTGGGGTCATCCTATAATTCCCATTACACCATTACGTGATCATTCTACATTTCTAATTCCTCATTTTCAAAATTTCCTCATACATCACACAACATTTCACACCATTTTCTAGTGATTCCCCCTAATGACCTAATCTAGGGGCAACAAGAATAAAATATCTCCATGAGTAACCAATCAATCAATCACATACATTCAAATATCAACAACACAAAATTTATAATATTCTAAATCACATCAATCAATCAACATGACACAATGTATTTATCCTCCCAGATGACCTATCTTACGAGTTATATCACCACTTTCCCATATGACCTAACATGGGAAGCTACTCTACATGTTGTGACTACTTTCAAATGAACTAACATGGAATCCATCTCATACACATTGCAGCAACACCCTTGGAGTGTGGGAAATGAGATGTCATTTCCTTTCCTATACTGATCCTATGTGTGTTTTCACGTTTAATAAAATTGGATCCAAACAAACAAGATTTGGTATTTTTCTATCAGCAATAGCTAGACCTTTTGAGGATGTAGTTAAAGTTGGAGAGTAAAACTAAACCTCTCTCCCTACACTCTTCTTATGGTTTTCACACACATGAAATCAGGTTGGGAACTAATCACTCCCTACCCCAACACATCTCCATCAATGAAAAAATTGAAACATCCAATCATTCAACATCACAATCATCAATCTCGCTTAGTGTTCCTCATAACGGTCCCATGTCTCTCATTCATTACGCCGCATGGATCGACACACCGATCCATGGTTCGTCATGCTATGTGTTCTCATTTGGCATGTACTTCTACCACATCTACACGTACTTCTACAACATGGGATTCTTTGGACTTCTATCAGGTATACATATCTATCTACTTTATGTTATCAAGCTTTCACTCACTAATATAAAGTGGGGAAAATTTAGACACAAAATCACACACTTGCTATTATTTAATATCCCGTAAAGTATGTTTTTTTATATATGGATCTTGCATAAGAAGAGTATTCACTGGTGACCTATTCCATAGTCCATCCACTTGTATTTTTGGTTTCTATTGATTTTATCTTTCACACTTGTCACTTATACACTTGGTTTTGGTCAGGTCATAAGGATCCCTGTCTATCAATCTTCACTCATTTTTCGTCACTTATTTCTCGGACAATAGTACCTATGACTGGACACTAGTGTCGTGTGCTCCTTTCCATCCTAGGTTCCCATGTCTTCTTTATGTTTGATCTTATTTTTGACATTTGAGGTGGGTCTTTTCGTTTTTCCCTAACATATCATGAGGTGCTAGTCGGCTTGTTGGGCCATTAGTAAGCAAGAGATTCCTATATAAACACAACATACATACCATTATAAGGGTGGGAAATTCTTATCAAGGCCTATCTATCTACATATCTCAATGGATTGTATTTGGATGCATTACTCTACATACACACTACATGGGAAGTAGAGTTCATTTTATTCCATCCACACATTTACATTTTATCTAGCTATCACCCGTTATCTTGGTGCCATTAGCACAAAGGTGACATAGGAGCAATATTGCACACACAAGCACATAGAACTACATTGGGTCTAATATGTAGTGCAATGCTCAGTTATAAGATCTCCATTGTGACAATTGAGACAGTCGACCCCTCATTCAAAGATCTTTCTTTTTTAGGATTTGATGTTTTTTTAGGGTTTTTCAAGAGGATATTTATGTGTAGATTTACAGGTACCCTAGTGATCTAAGTACAACATAAAGGTGACCAAAAGTGAACAAGTGTGAATCCCTAGCGATACTATCGAACTTTGGTGTTGGATATTTCTATAGACTCCATCACCCATACAGAGGTCTTGGGCACTCGCGACGCCCCTATCCTTGCCCAGTGCCCATGTCTAGGCATCATAAGTATCTCTACATTTTTTTGAGCCTGATTATGATGATTTGTGTTTTTGTCCCATCACATTTTCCAGCCTTCGAGACTCACTTCAAGATAAACAAAATCAAGATAATTACCTTATTCCTCTCATTTCCTTTCATAGTTAAAATTAAATAAATTATTTAGCATTTATATTCCATTGTTTATCAGTTATAGTAGATATTTACATTTAGATTTTAATAAAACATATATATTTTATTAAATAAAAATCTTCTATAGAAAACTATAAGAAAGAAACACCGAATCAAGAAACCATGAAAAGTAAGAAACAAATAAGTCCTTATAATACCAATGTCAAAATTTGTCTCATGAATGGAAATGATGATGCAAATTAAATAATTTGAGAGTGTGAAGAAATTGTAGAAGATTCATGATTGAGAGATTTTCCAATGTTTGAAATTTTAAGAACCACTTGAAGAATAAGTTTTCGTAATAAAATTTTAACAAAGTGACAATGCAAATGACAAAGACAATGAGAATGTAAAAGGACAATGTGGAAATGTAATGACTATATACATAAATGTACGAGGTGACGTGAGTCAATGGATTCATCAAACTCCTCACCTTCCAAAGTACACAGATGATAAGAAGGATTCTTGAAATTTTCATTTGGTTGACAAGGACTTAGTGTCTTAAATTTAAATTTATAGCCTTTTTCTACTATCTTATTTACCCAATAATCTAATCCTAGTGCAAGATCATTCACTTGAATGAGGTATTCATAAACCTCTTTATTGTGTTGTCAATAGATTATGTCTACATGAAATTGATGATGTTGATCAACTTTATTCCCTGCATAGGGAGGTACGATCGTAGTTCTCATTTGTCACACTAAGGGGTCATGTCTCATGGTCACAAAAAGTTTTTTTGACACATTTGCATCCAGACCAAGGTTGGGAATGGGAGAATCCATATAGATGGATTTGGTGAAGACCATTTCGCAATCGAAATCCTCTTCTCCCTCTAATATTTCTATCATACATATATCTATGAGATATTAATAGGAATAGAGGATAGACCAAGGAAATTCCCAACTCCCTATAGTTCAAAGGGGAGAATTATTGGAAAATCACTCTCTAATATTTTTACAATTTCTAATGTGGATTTTATGGACATGTATTCTATAGTTGCAACCTTACTCTCATCCATTTTCACCACTTCGATTTTGTTTGGTTTATTGACCTTAATTTCAGAACATCCTTGGTGATTACAACCCTTTCCTTTGAGGGAGGTGATTTGTTTAATTGGTTCACAGGGAGGTCAAATTCATAATGAATTATAGGTTTCTTCTTGAGATTCTCCAAATGTATATCGAAGGTTTTAGGATCCCCTTGAGCAAAGAAGACATTTCCCAGATGGAGGAAAATAACATCTTGGAACAAGGTGGGAGGAATGGCCTTCATCCTATGAATCCGTGGTCTTCCTAAGAGAATATTGTAGTTTGCTTCCTTATCGATGATGTAAAACTCAGTTAAAATGGTTTTCGCCCAAGGGAAATAGGAAGGACTATGGTTCTAATTGAGGTAGCCTTAATATTATCATACCCTTGCAATGTGTTTCTAGTAGAGGAGAAATTAGTCTCTCCATATCCCAACTTCTATAAGAAATAAAATGGTACTACATTTACATCAACCCCATCATTAATAATGGCTCTCTTGATGTAATTTATAGACCCACACTTGTAAGTATAATGTAGGATCTCCTCTTCGGGCTATTTCAGCGTCAGAGGGCATCTTGCTTATATCAAACACAAACCTGATATCCCTATTGTTTTTATCCTAGAGGATGTATATTGAAGTCAATATGATTGATTTAATCCTTGGGTGGAGGTGTAACATGGATTATATGACCAATCCATGATGCATCTAAAGAACGCGGAAGGATGCACTAGGGAATTATTCAACAAATCTAGATATGAAATGTGATAAAATGTCTTGTTTAGGTCTGAAATCAAATCATAAGGTCCTATATGTTTTAAGGCTATAGGAGTGTCGTCCCGCAAGAGGGAATGAATGGGAAGAGACTCTAGAGTGCACTCTCTTATCTCGAATCATTGCATTTATTTTTGGCTCAATTTCAAACTCAACTGGTCGCAAAATCTTTATTTTATTTCTTGGGTCTAGGTTAGGGAAACTCAAGAATTGTCAAAAGTTGATGCTTCATGGTAATTTTTCCCAATAATAATAACCTTATTTATGTTTTGAGTGTTGGTGTCCATTTTGATCCTCTATTATTTTGCCCTAATTTTCCTTTCACTTTGCATCTCCTGAAACATTTTCTATAGTTTTAATGGGTGAAATGAAGTTGTTGCCTTTGTTTCCATGCCTTAATCTATTGGAAAATCATTTTCCATTCATCATTCATGAAGAAGCACCCATGCATGCCTTGTTTGTGCCCTAATTCTTCCAAATTTGTGGGCTATGTTGTGTTCCCCCTTTTGCCCGATCATGAAAAAATCAAAATTGGTCGTTTTATACCAATATGCCTTCAAAAATCCCTCCCCATGGTCAAAACTTGCATAAAATAAAATTCCCCTTGTTTTTTGAGAAAAAAATCCATTGCCCACGAAGAAAAAATTGAATTCATGCATCTTTGGTAAATTCTACGTTTTTGACGGTCATACGGTTGTCATTTGACCATCAAAATTAAGCTCAAACAATGTCTCCTACATGGCTGCTTCTTGTTGGACATGGATCGGTGGATTTCTTTGAAAAACTTAGCCATTTTTGGCTTTGGGAAAAATTTCAAAATTCCTCCCGCAACCCCGCAAGGGGATACGTGTCATGTTCTTATGCGAGGGCGGAGGAGTGGGCTGGCAGGAACTTAGGCATTTTTGCCTTTTGGAAAAGGGGAAAAAGGTGAGGGAAGGCCCATGGGTCCACAAAGGAGCCACAGTTTGACACGTGGCGGATGTAGAAAGAAGTGCGGGCCGTGGAGGTAAAGGGGATTTTTTCCCTTTTTCACAAAAGAGTTCAGAATGAAAATTTTTAGCGTGCCCCGTGAATGAATCATAGGTGGACACATGTCCATGAAGGGTCAGAGGGAAGTGCAGCCACTGGAGGGAAATGGGGATTTTTTCACTTTTTTGGCAAAAGGAGTTAAGGCAAAAATTTAAGCCGCAGGGCCTCGCAAGCAAATCAATGAGTGACACGTGGCGGGCAGAGCGAACAAGGCGGGTCAACGGGCCGACAGAGGCGGAGGGAATTTTTTCCCTTTTGCAAAAAGGACTCAGAATCAAAATTTGGAGCGCTGGCCCGCGACGAATCACAAGGAGACACATGGTGAGGGAGAAATCAAAGGTGCGGGCCGCGTGGCAAAAAGTGAAAAATTTCAAAAAAATCAAAAAGGTCAAAATGCGCAGAATTGAAGCACGATCCCAATGGGACCCACCATGTGCCACATGTCAGCTCCAAAATTCAAAGGCGGAGGGGTGGGGAAAAAGTCAAATTTTTCCATTTTTCCAAAAAAGTTGAAAAGTCAAAAATAAGCCTGAATTTGTTCCCAATCATAGTTTGACACGTGGAGGGCCCAAATTGAAGGAGAAAGAGCAGATCAAGGGCAATCTGTGCATTTTCATTTTTGGCCGCCATTTTTCCTCCAGGAAGCTTGGAATCATGAATTTTGCATCAAATTTCATCAATTTTTTGGCGATTCCATGTCGTTTTGGCCTTCTAGGATCATTGGAATTGGTTTCATGACTCAATTTGTAGATTTGAGATGTTTTTGAAGTAATTTTTGCCCCAACCCGAGAAAACATGTGAAATGTCAAATTAAAAGTTAAAGGTAATTTTAAAGGGTAAAAAGGTGAAATGATGAGAGGAAAGGCATCTACATGCCTTGATGATGAAAAACGTGCCTCAAGAAGGATAATGATCCGAATATTTGTAATGATTTTCCATTTTAGAAACACCTGGCAACTCTCATTGCAAATTTGTTAAATGTCATTTTCAGTGAATCATGAGAAATGGTTGTAACATAATTGATCCCTTGGCATATTATTTTCTTGGGAAAGAAGGCTCCAAGGTGGCAAGAGATATATGATGCATGTTTTGACACATGTAAAAGGGAGGGGAAAAATTTGAAAATCACGAGCAAATTCGAGAGAGAGCTCATCTTCCGAGAAACCCACCATAGAACCAGGATAATTTCTTCGTGTTGGATCTTCATATATGTGAGTTGGTTATAAGTGTATAGCCATCACATGCTCCGAGATTGTTCATGAAACTCTCTCCCGTTGATGAATCTAACAATCTTTTGAGTTAATCTGTGTTTTTTTGGGCAATATGGAGTCTCGTTATCATTTTTAAATGCCTGCAAATAGTTTTCATTGTTCTTGTTACAATCTTGCATTGAAAGTATTTAGAAATCACGTAGGATCTCCATTTTCGGTTGATAGTTTAGTGGTATTTGCAATCTCATATTCATAATAGCTTTCCGATAAGGAGATAAAAAAAATTAAAATCACTTTACCTTCCTTGACTACAAAGATTTCTTGTAAGCCCTTAGGGGCACCTTAGGCATGGTTTGATCAAGGATTTTTGTGTTTAATTGAGTTCTTTACATCAAGCTTTTGTGGTGAGTTCTCAAATATTGTGTGAAGAGTGCTGCTTGGGCTTCCATTTATGCCTCTTCTGGTTGAAAGAATGTCTTGATTATTTGAAGCATTTTATCTGATAGTTGTTTCAAGTATTGTAGAGGTTTTCAAAGATCTGATATATCCTAGTTTGTCTCATCAATACCCCACCAAAAAATCATTCTAAACAACCCATCCTACCCATACTACCCTTGCATCTGCATTGTGTGTCAACAAAAGAATACAATCCATTTACAAAAATGCACAAAGCAAATAAATATCATACCATGTCTCTAGCATCCTCAGCCTTGTCTTGAAAGAATTTCCATCATTTAGTAGTGACATCTCTATTGAGTTTGAATAATGGAAGATTGATCATGTTTTCCCAAGGCCATCTCCATACAATATGCACAGTATAAGGATATCCCCACCTCCTTCATAAAATAGAGGTTGCAGTATAGGTTCTCTTACCTTGGTTGAAAGGCACAACCTAAAATAGTGAGGGTTAGATCAAAATCCTTTCAAGGTGCTACCCACTCCTTCGTAACCCGAGTGCCGACAAGTCGATAGATTTCTCCCCCAGCTACAAAATGACATATAAAATCTTCTATCTACCTCTGAGTGTCTTGCAAAATCCATGATGTTTCTGGAGTTATGAAGGAGATTAAATCTGGGTACCAATATTGAGGACCCACTTTTCCTCTTCGTAACGTTTAGGAATGGATCCCGATAGATTCCTAAGTTTGTGTTCGAGGTGCAATGGGTCTTATATAACCAAGTTGCGAAGATCCTTTAAGATTTGTTAAAAACATGTCTATGAAGAGTTGTTGATTTTTAGAGTCTCGAATGAACTTATTGTAGTCTCTACAAGAGAATTCATCATGAACAACAACATAATGAAAACCATAATATATATTGGGATTATAATCCTTGAAAGCTATGGAAAAACATGGTAATGGAAAATAAAGAAGCAACTTCCAAACCTCTTGTAGTCCTCCAAAGAAAACCTTAACTAAAGATTATGAGAGATTTGAGTTGTAGAACCTTACGAATATTTTTGGATGCAGATTTATGGGTGCTCTTGAATGGTCTCCAAGTGTGATGCAAATTTCTACAAGCAATTGGCTTGGAAAACTTTAGTATGTAAATTGACAGAGTTTACTTGCAAACAATCTAGGAGGATTTGGGATAAGAAAAGATTGTATTTTATAAGGCTAAAGTTGATTGGAATTTTGTTACAAACGGATGAATGCGCATGTTATTTTTAGCATTTGAGGAAGTTGCAGCAATTCTAGGAAGTTAAATGTCATTTATGGGCAATAATGGAATTAATTAGTAGAATTTGCATCTGGAAAGGTGGTTGTACGTGTAATTAAATTGTCCACACATTTCCATGATTCTAGAACCTAATTTGACTGGAATGGTGAAGTGGAGTCCATGTGGAGTTGAATGGGAACCTAAGTGGCAGTTGACTAGGAAAATAGGTGTATTTTCATAATTAGATAACTAATTTAATTAACTAGGATGTGCACACTTAATTAATTAATCATTTAATTAATAAATGATAATTAAATTAACTAATAGGGGTACTAAGGATTAATTTAATTAATCCAAAGGGGTACAATGTACATGACTAATCAATTTAATTAATCACACAGAGGGGATGAACTAGGAAGTGAACCGAGATAAGATGGAAACAGTGTGTAATTTAGGGTGTCTACATTTTCCCCTCTTTAAAGTGTTATTGTGAAGTAATAGTGTTTTAAAGATAGTAGACACATGTAGAAAAAGGTGAGAAGAAAACAATGAAGCATTAGGATGCCCTACTGAAGGATGGTAGAAGAAGTCCCCCTGTCGGGTGGGCGTGGACAACCGCTTAATAGAAGAAAACAAGGGATTAGAACAAGGATGGGAAATGACTATGCTCATAGCATGAGCATCATTTGGAGAATAATTTTAGAGAAATCTTATTTTTATTATTTCACAATAGAGTTTTCACCATGATTATGAAAGAATCAAGATGGTTAACCTAGATGCGCATAAACAAACACACACAACAAAGAAAATATAAAAAGGAAAAATGGAACCAATAAAAGGAAAATATAAAGGTTATAAAGGAACCAAGATGTAATCACACTACTTGTAAGTGGTCCAAAAAAGTAAACATCAACAATGTAACACAAAGTCAAAAAAGAAGACAATTAGTTATGCCCCTAATGCATGCCACAATGATGATTAAGTAGATGCAAATGCTCCTAAAGTGGGAATATGATCATACTAGAAGAGTGGAGTAAAGTGAATCCTTATGAAACTCTTGTTGGATCCATTGTGTAAATGATCGAAGTTGAAATTGCCCCAGGAGAAGTTATATTGTGAAGGAAAAATAATTTTATGACTTGCCCCAAGTAGAAATCATGCAAAGGGAAGAAAGTGATAGTTGTAAGATTGGAATGATCACTAGGGTAGTAGATAAAAAGTATGACTTTACCAATATTGTGTGGAGATGTTGAAAAATTCACTTCAAGGGTTTTCCAATTGTAGGATTTTTGTGATAAGTGAATGTTTGTTCGAAAATTTTGTAATATTTTTTGGATTTTTGAAATATATGATTTTTGGATTTTTATGAATTTTGAGAAGTGTTGAAATACAAATGAAAAAAAAATGAATACACAACAAAAGAAAAACACTCCATGGATTAGTTAATAAACCAGGAGGGAAAACACAACATGTGCAAGTGACAAAAAGACACAGAACAAGCAATGTAAATAAACCCAATATGAACAGGAAGAATCCACACCAAAGTTATATGTGAACTAAGATGTGAATAAATTTCTTGTAATTGGTCTATAATCGCAATAAAATTCTAGGTACACATAGTATCGGTTGTTCTAACAAAACAAAATAAGAGACTAAGATAAAAATATACAAGACAACATTTTATATGTACAAACAACAGACAAGTAAAGATTACAAACAAGCTAGTGAACAATGCACACTAATGTTAAAACTAACAAGTAAGCAACAATATAACACAATTCGCAATAACAATGTCTGAAAACACTCCTAATGTGTTCCAAAATGAATAGATAGATAGATGTCTATTTTCCCCAAGCAATAGCTTAGAATGCGAGAATACTTGGATAAGGCCGGAGAGCGAAGAGATGCTTAGATACTCCAAAACAACTCTAAGCGGATCCCATTGAAGTATGATCTCGTATAAGGCCAAAGCTGAGTGTTTTCCCCAAGAAAAGTTATATTTTGAAGGGTGGCATGATTGATTGGAAAAATTTAGATGATTGGGAACAATCAGATGACAAAATTGGAAAACTAAGTTACATAGTTACGAATGTTTTTGTCGAACATTTTTGAAATGTTTTGCATTTTTTTATATTATTTAAATAATTATATATTGTTTTTGAACAATTTTATATTTTTTTTGGTTATTTTGTGAGACGTGTGATTTTTTTTTGTGTTTTTTGGAATTTGAACCACACACAAAATAAGATTGAAAAATTAATTCTCAAGTAAAGAAACAATTGATTAGCTAAAATCGATTTATTTTAGAGTTAATCTAAGAAGTACAACGGTCAAATAAATGTCTAAACTAAATTAGTAAAGTGACCCAAGCAACTAAGTAATAAAAATGTGAAACCCTTGTTATCCAAATAGCTCTCCTAGCGACTTGGATAACTTGCATACACATTCTCGCCCCGAGGTATTCATATCAAGAATTGTGCACGCTCAAAATCACTTGGCACATTCCCTTGGTCACAGTTTACCTGCGCACCCTTTCCTTTTCTCCTTCCACTTCTCCCTTGTACCCACATTCCACGCATTCATCTTCTTCCTAATTAGCTTCTTCCCATCTCGTGTGCCTCACACTTACTACTAAGTCCTTGGCCCTTCACGTGCCGCACCCATTACCTTGTAATAGTTGTGCCTTAACCATACATTCTCCGCCGCATGTTTACCTCATTATCCTCACGCGCATCACGCGTGATTTCCTTAACCCCTTGCTATTTTACTCCTATGCCTCTTTCTTCCACGTGCGCTCTCTTGCACCCTTCTTCACACCCTTCTCGTGCCAAGTCATTTTCTCGACCTACTCAAGTATGATGTATGTTACCTATCAAAGCATGCCAACAGTAAGGCGTCGAATCCTTACAACAAACCAGAGGGTGACATGTGGTAGAAAATGACAAAACAGCTACACAATTGGCCTTCACTTTAGCCAATCCGTGTGTGCCACATATTTTACATGCACCGATGACTCTAACATCTTCTGACAGTCATATCTTCTACTACAGAGCTCATATTGGTGCATGCCTAGACTTGTCAGAGAGAGATGCTTTGACATCAGCTACAGTGCCAAAAATTCAAAATTCAAATTTTGGTGGATCTAGTAGGTGAGAAATGGGAAAATGTCTTTCTAAACATTGATGAGTAGATTTGATTGCTCCAACCACCCAATTTGGTATGATCTACCCTCCTTTGTCTTCAACACATCAAATAGGCATGGGGAAGCGTATTTCACATATTTCTAAGTAGATTTATAAACATTGAATGCTTCTTGTTGGTGGTTGTGTTTCAAATTCAGGTTTTCCCTCCTTTTCCCTTCTTCCTCCATGGATTCATCTATAAATGTAAGAGCAAGGCTCATTTGTTATGTTGGACACTCTGGATCCTTACGCATTCTACCAAGGACTTCATATTTTCTGTATTTTGAGTTATAGACCTCTATGTATGGCTCTTACATGTGGATATTGGCCTCCTTCATCATTGTAATAACTCTATGCATTTCTGGAAGTAATAGAAGCATCATTTTGTGACTATTCTCTGTCCTAATGTGTTTGCATTCCTTCTTCTTGCCTTTTCTTTTGCGTTGTGTGTTGGTTATGCTACTTCAGGTCCCCTGTAGTTTCGTATTTGGTTGTGTTCCATGAGGACAATTTGGTGAATGCATATTTTTTTGTGTTACTCGTTCCTAGCCTCCTTTCACACATTCCCTATCATTCTCGCTTAGAACAAATAGTGTTCATCCCTCTTTTCTGGTGTTATCACCTTTTAGTGTAGTTTACTTCATGTTATCCTTCTTTCCCTAATCATTTGGCATTCTTATCTTAGTTTCCCCTTTCAGCACTAGGAGTAGCAGTAGCAGTAGAAATAGATAGAGGAACCAGCCTTCTCTAGAGATCCATCCCAAGATTGCAAGGTCCCATAACTTGGGGACGGTTCCATTGTGGTCTCAAACACCTCGGCCCTGCTGAGACCTGAGACGCGGGTGCACATTTGAGAAACCAACAGTTTCTGGCATGCCCGGTGGGACCAAAGTATTAAAAGCTCAAATTTCATATCTCTAAGTTCGTGTGTGAACTAAGTGTTTCATCCTTTCAAGAGGATCATTTCAAACACATCTCGTGACTCCCAATATTTTAATCTCTGTTTCAGCAGTCCTGAGTGCCTTTCATGAGAAGAGTGCACACAAGAAGAAGTGCAACAACTGAAGATTATTTTTAATACCTCTAACTATCCCCGAGAACTATTCATTCCAGAAAGCTCGCGTACGCATCTCTATCTCCAAAGTGCGCCGCGTCCATTCCTCCTCCTTAAAACACACAACCTACATTCCTCGCAATAGCGCATCGTAACCCCCTCCATTAAGAAACTTTGGAAACTTTTCTAGGATTCCCTTACTCCTAGCCATACGCAAAGCATGATATGCCGAATGGTGTGCTCAAGATTATTCCTTACTTTACTATTGAGAATCAATTCACCCTTAGTGTTCGGGTTAGCACACCGGTTATACAAATAATATATCGATCTAAGCATACATGCAAATAAAATCGTATATTCTACCGTAATAATTATAAAAACAAGAGACATAAATCAACACCAAATTTAACTTGGTTCACCCAAAGTGTGGGCTACGTCCACCAAGAAATAAGCCAACCTATTATCCAAAGCTTTGACAAGATATATAATGAATATTTACAATATTCCACACCTCTCGATGTTCAAGTATTGTCTTCCTTCAAGCTTTTGCCTTCTTCACCAAGAATTATCTCTCACACAATTATCTTGTAATTATGATCAATCCTCTTTCTCTAAACCCTAGCTTTATACTTTAAATAGTCGTTTAAGACTTTAGGGCACTTAGCCATGCAATTACATTCATTAAATCTATCCCAATGCTAAAAATAGAAACAAATCCCGAGAGTTAATTAAAAGCTCATCACACAGTAATCGATGCGTTCTATTAAACCATCACCAGCTTCTAACTTGCCCCGACCGATGTCACCACACTCTAACCGATGATGGTCTACCCTGACCGATGTCGGTTACTGTATTTTCCAATAAGTTTCATTTTCATGCTAAAACATGAGTAATTTAGCTCCATACTCAACAATCTCCCACTTGGAGATTAATTATTGCACTATACCTATACAATACCATTCTTGGTTCCTCCTTAGCTTTGTTTCTTCCTCCTCGAGTCTCAAACTCGAAGACCAACAGAAGTGGAGTGTAGCTCCAACTTCTCCTTTGCTAACAACTTTGTTAGCATATCCACAGGGTTCTTACTTGTGTGAATATTTTCCAGATTCAATTGTCCATCCTCCAATACCTGTTGTATGAAGTGATACCTCAACTAAATGTGTTTCGTTCTCGAATGAAATGTTGAGTTCTTTGCTAAATGAATTACACTTTGAATGTCATTGAATAGTTTACAATTACTTTACTCCTTTCCCAACTTTTCCATGAGCCTACTCATCCATATCATCTCCTTGCTAGCCTCTGTAGCTGCAACATACTCTTCCTCTGTAGTAGACAAAGCCATAACCTTCTACAATCTTGAAATCCAGCTAACTACCATTCCACCTACTGTGAAAATATATCCAGTAGTGCTCCTTCTACCATCCATATCTCCAACCATATCCGAATCAACATGGCCATGTAATGAAATATCTCGAACCTCCATAAGCATAACCGCATGCTATATGTCCCTTTCAAATACCTAAGTATCCATTGGACTGCTTTCCAATGCTATTTACCTGGATTATCCATATATCTACTCACAACTCCCACCGCACTGTAATGTCTAGTCTTGTATAAACCATAGCATACATGAGACTTCTAACCGCTGAAGCATATGGCACTCGTGTCATGTATTTGACCTCCTCTTGTGATGACGGACACTGATATTTACTCAATTTGAAGTGTCCAGCCATAGGTGTGCTAACAAGTTTTGCATTTTGCATGTTGAACCTTTCTAACACCTTGTAGATATAATCCTCCTAAGGCAAATACAATTTCTTGTTTTTCCTGTCTCTATGTATTTGCATGCCAAGAATTCTTTTTGCAACTCCCAAATCCTTCATTGCAAACGTGTGAGCTAGCTTTCTCTTAAGCTCACCAATGTCTTGCATACTAGATCATGCAATAAGCATATCATCCACATACAATAACAAAATAATATATCTCCCATTTTCAAGCTTCTTGAAATAAACACAATGGTCATATTCACATCTCAAGTAACCATGCTCATGCATAAAACTATCAAACTTCATGTACCATTGCCTTGGAGCTTGCTTGAGCCCATATAGGCTCTTTTTCAACCTGCACACTAATTTCTCCTTACCCTTGACTTCATACCCAAGTGGTGCTACATATAAATCTCTTCATCCAAATCACCATGAAGGAAATTCGTCTTCACATCTAGTTGCTCTAAATGCAAATCTTCTACTGCAACTAAACTCAATATAGTACGAATAGAAGTCATCTTAACAACAGGAGAAAATATTTCACCAAAGTCAATACCTGTCTTTTGTGCAAATCCCTTTACTACAAGCCTTGCCTTGTACCTTTTTTGTCCACCCTCTTCTTCCTTAATTCTATAAACCCACTTGTTCTGCAATGTTCTCTTTCCTGCTGGCAATTTAACCAAATCCCAAGTTTGGTTCTCTTCCAAATATTTCATCTCCTCATCCATGTCATGCTCCCACCGAACATGATTCTTATCCCGAATTGCTTCTTCAAAGCTTTCTGGTTCACCACTATCAGTCAATAATAGATAAAATAGAGAAGGTGAAAATCTTTCTGGAAGTTTACTTACCCTTTGAGACCTTCTCATAGGAGTTTGAGGTACCAGGCTCAATCTGGACCTCCTAGACATTAGTATCAACTTTTGACAGTGACCGACGTCGATCACCTCTAACCGATGTCGGTTCGGCTAACCGACATTAGTTTTGATCCTCTGTAACCATTGGCGGTTCATCTGACCGATGTCGGTCAGGGCCTAACCGACCACGGTTACTGTGTATTTCTGTAGGTGTTTCTTTAAAACCCGAGAGTTCATTTTCATCAATAAACTTCTCAATTTTCTCATCCTTGGGTACCAAAATTTGATCCTTATACATTCTATTTTCATTTCATTCAACATCACGACTCCTAAAAATTTTAGAATTCTCTAAATCCCAAAAATGAAAACCGAAATCACCAAATCCATAACCAATGAAAGTGCACCTCTTGGATTTTGCATCCAACTTTTTTCTATTTTCTCTATCAACATGCACAAAAGCTTCTGAACCAAAAACTTTAAGAAAAGAAAGATCTACCTCTTTTCTAGTCCATGCTTCCTCTAGTATTCCTCCATCTAGTGAACTTGAAGGGCCACGGTTAATCAAATAAACTATTGTATCAACTACTTCTGCCCAAAACTGCAAGGGCAATCCAGAATGTATCCTCATACTTCTAGCATGTTTCATGATTGTCTTGTTCATTCTCTCTGCAACACCATTCTCCTGTGGTGTTCTTGGAACCGTTATTTCTCTACGTATCCCATTCACTAAACAATAATCATTGAAATCCTTGCTACAGTATTCACCACCATTGTCAGATCTAAGGCACTTTAACTTAGAATTTGATTCATTCTCAACAAGGGCTTTCCATCTTTTAAAAGTTTCAAAAACATTATATTTGTGTTTAATACAATAAACCCATACCTTTCTTGTAGCATCATCAATGAAAGTAACATAATACTGGGATCCACCATGAGAAGCTACCTGAGCTGGTCCCCACACATCTAAGTGTACAAGCTCCATTTTCTCTCCTTCTTAGTTGCCCCAACTTTGAGAAATCTCACTCTCTTTTACTTTCCAAAGATACAATGCTCACAAAAATCAAGATATAAATATTTCAAATATGATAACTTACCCTTAGCCTTTAAGATTTTCATTCCTTTTTTACTCATATGACCCAACCGATTATGCCACATGCATGCATCTAAATCTGAAGTAGATAATGTAGAAAAGGAATTAGTAATACAGGTAGATAAATATAACGTTCCTACCTTCTTACCTCTTGCCACAACAAAATAACCCTTGGTGACTTTCCAAGAGTCTCCTGTAAAAGTAACCATGCAACCAAATTCACCTAGTTACCCTACATAAATAAGATTCCTCTTGAGGCTTGGCACATACCTCACATCTTTTAATACCCATGTATTTCCATTCTGCAATTTTAAATGAACTTCCCCTTTACCAGGAATACCGCAAGGTTCATCATCACCCAAATAGACATGCCCAAAATTGCCCTGGACATAATTTCTAAAATAACCCTTATTAGGGGTTGCATGGAAAGAAGCTCCTGAATCTAAAACACATGATTCAATTCTACTATCTAAAGAAAGAATAAGAGCATCTTGCATTACCTCTAATGCAGCAAGATTTGCCTCTTTACCTTTTTCGGTTGTTGGTTCTCTTTATTCTTTGACCAAGAATCTTTCTTTCGCATGTCCTTTCTTTCCACATTTCCAATAAGTAATTCCATTACTTCTAGATTTATATCTGCTATCCCTTGACTTTGATTTCGCATTACTCTTACTCTTGGATCTCTCCTTCTGCTTGCCCCTACTTTCTACATTTAAAGCATTTCCAGATGATGTTTCCTCTATACTTTTCCTATGAATTTCTTCATTCAAGATTATACTAACCACATCATCAAACTTCAAAATATTATTAGCAGATGTTGTATTACTAACAACCATTACCAAGTTGTCCCAACTATTAGGAAAAGAACATAAGAATAAAAGTACTTTTACTTCATCATCAAACGGTATTGAAACTGATTTTAATTGATTTACAATAGATCGGAAATCATTCAAATGACTAGAGGTAGATTCACCTTCATGCATCTTAGAACTAAAAAGTTTCTTCATCAAATAAACTTTATTTGAAGCACTAGGTTTTTCATATAAATTAGCAAGAGATTTCATTAAGTCTACTTAGTAGAAGCCGCTTCTCGTAATATGGAAGCCATGGATCTTTCGAGCTCAATCTTATAGATCCCAAAGCCTTTCGTCAATAATATTCCATTCTTCATCGGGTCATCTTCGTAGGTCTAGAATTCTCATCCAACAGTAAGTACAAATCTCTTTGATACAGATAATCCTCAATCTACATCTTCCATAATTGATAATTTCAGCCGTCAAACTTCTCTACCTTGTATTTATTATCTTTTGTCATTGCTATAGCTCCCACTCAATTAGAAAACCCTCTGTGAGTAAATATTTCAACACACAAAACCCTCAAACAAAGCTCTAATACCAATTGTTGGGATTAGCACACCAGTTGTACAGACAATATATCAGATCTAAGCATACATGCAAATAAAAGTGGATATTCTACCAGAATAATTATACAAAACAAGAGACATAAATCAACACCAGATTTAACATGGTTCACCTAGTGTGGGCTATGTCCACCAAGAAACAAGCCAATCTATTATCCAAAGCTTTGAAAAGATATACAATGAAGATTTACAATCTTCCAAACCTCTCAGATGTTCAGTACTGCCTTTCTTCAAGCTTTTGCCTTCTTTACCAAGAATTCTCTCTCACACAATTATCCTATAATTATGATCAATCCTCTTTCTCTAAACCCTAGCTTTATGCTTTAAATAGTCGTTTAATACTTTAGGGCACTTAGCCATGCAATTACATTCATTAAATCCATTCCAATGCTAAAAATAGAAATAAATCCCTAGAGTTAATTAAAAGCTCATCACACAAGTAATCGATGTCAATTCCGCCAAACCATCACTGGTTCCAACTTGCCCGACCGACCGATGCCGGCCACACTCTAACCTATGTCACCGCTCCCGACCGATGCTCGGTTACTATATTTTTAGCAAGTTCTAATTGCATGCTAAAACATGAGTAATTTAGCTCCATACTCAACACTCGGGAGCATATCCAGGATGTAGCAAATGTGTGTTTACTCTATCGATCACACATGATGATATATCAATCGATTACTTGTAGCCTCTTTTAAAGGTAAATCACTTCAATGGTACCGAGGCTTGAGACTTGGATCTATCGCCACTTGGGATGAGCTGCGAAAAGCTCTTTGCAATTACTTTGATGATAAGTCAGATCACCTATCATTGGTGGAGAAACTGACAACAACAAAGAGGGTACCTAATGAGTAGATGACTGATTTCAACATCAGATTTCAGAAGACTTGGGACAGAATTCCTCTTGTGGTAAGACCTACAACCCAACATGCTTTCCTTTATTATCTGAAGGCACTCAACAAAGTGATATTTCAGTTATGATCCAATCTATGGGAGGTAGGACTTTACCATCTCGCTTTATGGCATCGGTAAGGGTATAAAATAGTCTCATTCAGGTGGGAAAGTTGGCTCCTAGACTACCCATGCCCTGGTTCCCAGAGATGTCATAGGTGCCCCAACCTTCTATGGCCCCTATTCCTATCCCTGAGAAAAGCGTGTAACCATTTGCCTCAACATCCTATTCTCCATCATAGAAAAAGGAAGATGAAGAATTGAAGGCCTTGATCAAAAATTTATCAAACAGGTCATATCATTAGAAAAGTAGCAGGTAGCAAGCCTATAGAGGCAATTCCAATTAGGCACATGGCCAAGGCAATCAGCCCTAGTGGAATCAATATGGAAATCAAAGATACGTGCCCAATCAGCAGAATGACAGATGACAAACCTAATGCACATTTGCCCTTGCAAGTTGTTCCTCCCGTGACTTCTCTCCCAGCACCAAGCACGAGCCAAGTGCTTGTTCCAGTTTAGAACAATTTAGCACAAGAGTCAAAATGGTGCTTCCCTTGCAACATGCCTCATAGTCAATATCATTGTGCTAATGTTGCGCACGCCCAAGCCTTCATGATCTAGAATGCTTCATCCTATGAGCCCTCAACAAGCGCCCATGAAGTAGATAATCCAGATAGACCAGAAGTTCCTCCGAGTCCAATTTGATGTTCTTTGGTATGGAGGACTTCTGCGTAATCAACCAAGCTATAAAAGATACAAACAGACTATGCACCCAAGTTGCGGACAACACAAGATATAAGAAAAAAAAATATTAGAGTCAGGTGCACAAGTTTCCCCAGTAACACAAGTAGATCCTCAGAAGAAGAAATAATCAGATAAGGCATCATGCAATAAAGGCACTCAAATCCCTATGTAGGAGGCCCCTCATAAAGCTCCATTTGAAACAACATGTGCCCCTCATTTGGTAGTTCAAGCCTCAACCCAGCCTAAAATTCAAAGCTTCCACACCTGAATAGTCAAGAAGGGATGTTGTTCCCCAAATGCACAAGATGTGGGGGATTCTATTTAGCATTATTAACCAGATGAAGAGAACAAACATAAATGTTGCAATGTGGGATGCCCTGACCATTCCATCTCAGCGGGATCTATTGCATGAAGCTCTAACGCAACTCCCATGCACTGACCCAATTATACGAAAGCCACATGATTTTGTCAAAATATGCCAAGAAGAGGAGAAACAAGTAAGTAAAGTTTCTAAAACCCCACCCTTCTATATGTCCTTGATTATAGGAAAACACCTAGTGCATAACTACTTGATTGACTTAGGTGCTAGTACTTCTATTATGCCTAAGAAGATAGCTAATGTCTTAGGTCTGAAATATAGCCCTTTGTCTAAAGGAGTCCTACAACTTGATGGCTCAATTGTAACCACCTTAGGATTCATCAAGGATCTTGAGTTAACACTCCATGCATGTTCAAGCCTGACAATTACTCAAGATGTGTCAATTATTGACCTACCTCCTTTGTTTTCCCTATGTCTATCAAGAGAATTTATTGCCAAGGTGGGTGGTTACTTGTCTTTTGATTGGTCTCACATTTTACTCAAGACAAGGTATGGTACCCAGTTTACCATACAAGATGAGCCTATATTTTCCTATCATGTAGAGTCATATGTCTCATCCCCTCTCCAAGCCAATTGTCTTATCCAAGAAGAAAAATTTCAATTCCTGAAGAGCAGTCTCTTCCACCCTCTATTCTAGACCTAGTGCTTGATGAATGGGCAGAAAGGCATCACAAATTTGATCCCTATGCTGAAGAACTAGAATCCTATGAAATTAGGCTTGGTACTTATTGCATTCTAGAAGAAGAATACACTATACTTCCGTGCGCACTCATGGGGACAAAGTTCAAATTGGTCTATGGAAGTTATACTTTGATGGATCTAGAAGCAAAAATGGCACGAGAGCAAGAGTGGTTCTCATTTCTCCTAAGGATGAGAAATTATTCTTCACGCATAGGATGCAATTTGCATGCTATAATAAATGTGGAATATATGAAGCATTGGTGCATGGTTTGCTCGGGCCGCTAAAAAGAAGAAAATTAAAGTGTTGCAGATCTTTGGGGACACATAATTGATCATCCACCAAGTCACCAAAAATTTAAGACAAAAGAATAAGCTTCTTAAAGCTTATGAATATAGATTTTGGGACCTACTTGAGAGCTTTGATGCCCTTAATCTGCAGGTAGTCCCGCATAGAATAAACAAAGACGCTGACCAGATGGTCGTGCTTGGTTCAAAGTTTTCTCCTGCTGACGAATTTGTCAAGGAAAACACTTAGCACATTAAGATGGTAATCAGATCATCCATTCCAAACAATAACACCATTTGGCAAGTGATTGACAAAGTGACGTGCAAATCGTCTAGTTTATCCGAATGAAGTGCATTTTCATCAAGTATGCAAGTTGACTTGCATGATACTGACCTATAGTGACCAAGTAATACAGCTAAAGAAAAATAATTTTCCTAAAGGGATGGTCACCTTAGATCAAATATTCAGCCCTAATGATGAGTTCAAGGGTGAAGAAAGATACATGTGCGCCATGCAAGAGGACTACTCCTCCATTACTATTGCACGTGGAAAAGAGTTGTTGCTCAGCAAGACTTGTGCGCATGAAGAAAAATAGGCCTTCATCTCTCTCTGTCAAAAATACAGTGATATTTTCTCATGGGAGTATGAATACCTCAAAGGTTTTGATCCAAGTATTGCTCAACACTCCATTGACCTTGATCCTGGTATAAAGCTCCAAATAAAGCAGCGGCCAGTCAATCCAAAAATAGAGCCCCTCATGAGAAAGGAATTATCCAAACTCATTGAGGCAAAAATTATCTTTCCCATCAAATATTCCACCTGGGTCGCGAATCTTGTTCCAGTGCGTAAGAAAAATGGTGAAATCAGACTCTGTGTTGATTTTAGAGATTTGAATAAGGAATCTCTAAAGGATCATTATCATTTACCTTCAATGGAGCAGATTCTGCAGACTATAGCTGGTGTGTAGACGTTCTCCATGCTAGATGGGTATTCGAGTTTCAACTAGATCCTAGTCAAGGAAGAGGATCAATTCAAAACAATGTTTACAACCAAGTGGGGAACATATGCATATCATAAAATGCCATTTGGTTTGTCAAATGTGGCAACGCTTTCAAAGTGTGCCATGGATATTACCTTCAAATGTTACATCAATGAGTTCATCTTGGTTTACCTGGATTATATAACTGTCTTCTCAAAGTAGACCGCGGATCACATGGCACACCTGGAAAAGGTCTTTAAGAGATGCAGAGAATTTGGGGTATCTCTTAACCCAGAGAAGTGTAATTTTGCAGTGGCGCAGGGCAAGCTCTTAGGCCATGTAGTTTCGAAGGACGGCATCGTGATTGATCCTGAGCGCGGTTTAGCCATCCTAGCCCTTTCCTTGCTAGCGCACAAAAAGGCCTTATAGTCCTTCCTTGGCAAGATTAACTTTGTTAGGCATTTTATCCCTAACTTTACAGGACTAGTTTGGCCCATCACCCTTATGCTCAAGAAGGACATAGCCTTCAGATGGACAAAGCAGAAGGAAGAGAAATATTCAACAAGATCAAGAAGGAGATTGTTTGTGCACCAACACTCATCAATCCAGATTATTCCAAGGATTTCATCCTTTATGCTTATGGCACGGATGCAAGTGTTGTTGTTGTCCTGACACAAGGAAATGAATAAGGACTAGAACAACTAGTGGCCTTCTTCACCGAGATCTTTCAAGGATTACAAATTAAGATACACACACACGAGAGAATTAGGTCTTTTCCATCATGCGCACGTTTAAGAAATTCAAGAGCATGATCACCACTAATCATGTTAAGGTATTAGTCTCCCACTCTTTGGTCAGATAATTCATCATGGGACCAGAAATTAGTGAGAAAAGAGCATGATGGGTGACCAAAATCATGGAATATGATGTGACTATAAAGGCCACAAAGCTGGTGAGAGGTAGTGCACTTTGTAAGCAGATTGCTGAGGATGTGCAAGTTGAACTTGAAGCTTCATTATTTTTGGATGAAGACCTTCCGCATGTAGAACTTGAACATAATATAGACCCTGGCACTCATGACTAGAATGAAGGACATGATCACATTCCTTTCCGAGGGTGCATACCCTCCCGGTTTAAATAAAATAAAGAGAAGACATTTGAGGTTACAATCTATCCCTTATGTGTTGATTGATGGACTTCTCTTCAAAAGGAATCTTGATGGTGTGCTATTAATATGTATCAACGACGAGAAGACTAAGAAATTGTTAGCAAAATTTCATGATGGATTCTTTGGTGAACACTTCTCTGCTAAAACTACAGTAATGAAGATCATAATGGCAAGTATCTTTTGGCCTACCCTATTTGCAGATGCACATAGGTGGGTCACAAAATGCAAGGAATGCACTTTCTTTACAAGAAAGAAAAGATTGGTAGCGCTTCCCCTCCAACCAATCCAAGTGGATCAGCCCTTTGCATAATGGGGTCTCGACTTCATAGGCATGATCAATCTACCTTCAAGAACTAGACATAAATGGGTGTTGACAGCTATAGATTACTTCACCAGATGGACAGAAGCTATCATGCTTAAGGAATCAACTGAGGCAAGTCATCCTTGAATTTCTCGAGGGTTTAGTCACAAGGTTTGGCGTTCCTCAAACCATTATCTCGATAATGCAAAGGCCTTCCTTAGTGCTAAAATCACTGATTGGGCTCTAAGTTTGGGCATTTACCTAAAAACCTCTTCCAACTATTACCCTCGTGGCAACGATTTGCGGAGAATCAACAAACAAGAACCTAATCGAATCATAAAGTGCACAATGAACATCAGCCAAAGATAGTGGTATACGAAGGTTTTCACGTGCTCTGGGTAGATAAAATCACAATAAAAATGGTAATATGGACTTTTCCTTACAAGCTTGTCTATGGAAAGGAGGCTACCCTTCCTTTGACTCGGAGTTGAACTCACTAGCACTTGCCCAAAGAACTAGAATTTGAAGGCATGGACCAAAGAGAAATTAGAATGATAGAGTTGGTTCACCTTGAAGAATCAAGGAACTCCGCCATGATCAAGCTAGAAGAGCATCAACAAGTAACAAAGAAATAGTTCAAAAAAAGGCTAGACCTCAAGATTTCAAAGTTGGGGACTTGGTTCAAATGGGATTGACAGAGCTAAGTCGGGTGTCATTCAAAGTTTGATGCACTTTAGAGTGGCCCATACATCATCAGTTCATGCAAAGAGGATAACTCTTTTGAGTTAACTCATCTTGATGGAGGCGCACTACAAATCCCAGTAAATGGGATCTATCTCAAACCCTTCTATTAAGTTTCACGGTATCACCCTGTATATATTAAAATAGTTTCAATTCCTCCAAGTGTGCTCTACACACATTGTTCATATGTACATAGTTCTTTGCTCTCGCGTGCTTCCTGTGCATGCACGCTCTTTTGTTACTTCTAGAGTGCATAGCTTCTCTCAAAGTAGTTGTGAGATTTAGAACAGAGTGCAAAAATGATTCTCAAGTGATCATAGGGGTAGTTTCATGATTCATAAGTAGACTCCATACCCAATGAATGTTTCAGGCTATTGATCTCTTTCATCTAGCAGAAGATGGCCCCGAAATCCGCCAAAACTATTATCCAAATAGCTCTTTTAGTGATTTGGATAACTTGCATACACATTCTGGCCCTAATTTATTCATTGAAGAATTGTGCACGCTCAAAATCACTTGGCACATTCCCTTGGTCGTAGTTTACCTACGTGCCCCTTTCCTTTTCTCCTTCCACTTCTCCCTTGCACCCACATTCCACGCATTCACCTTCTTCCTGGTCAACTTCTTCACATCCCACGCACCTCGTACTTACTACTAACTCCTTGGCCCTTCGCACGTTGCACCCATTACCTTGTAATAGTTTCGCCTTAACCATATGTTCTCTGCTCGCATGTTTTCCTCATTGTCCCCGCATGTGTCATGTGTGCTTTCCTTCACCCCCTTCTTTGCTTTTCCTCCTGTGCCTCTTTCTTCCATGCATGCTCTCCTGCGCCCTTCTTCACACTCTTTTGTGCTAAGTCATCTTATGACCTACTCAAGTGTGTTGTATGCTACCTATCAAAGCATGCCAATAGGGTGTCGAATCCTTACAACAAACCAGTGGGTGACATGTGGTAGAAAATGACAAAACAACTGCACAGTTGGCCTTCACTTCAACCAATACACACGCACCACATATTTTGTGTGCGCCTGACGACTCGACATCTTATGATAGCCGTATATTTTGCTACAGAGCTCATAATGGTGCGCACCTAGACTTGTCGAGAGCTGTTGAAATCAGCTATGATGCAAAAATTCAAAATTCAAATTCGCAAATCTAGTAGGTGAGAAACGGTAAAACATCTTTCTGAACATAGATGAGTAGATATGATTGCTCCAACCACCCAATTTGGTATGATCCACCCTCCTTTGTCTTCAACATGTCGACAGAGCATGGGGAAGCATATTTCACATATTTCTAAGTAGATTTGTAGACATTGAATGCTTCTTATTGGTGGTTGTGTTTCAAATTTAGGTTTTCCCTCTTTTTCCCTTCTTCCTTTGTGGATTCATCTATAAATGTAAGAGCAAGGCTCATTTGTTATTTTGGAAACTCGGATCCTTACGCATTCTGCTAAGGACTTCATATTTTCTATATTTTGAGTTGTATACCTCTCTATGTATGGCTCTTGCATGTGGATATCAGCCTCTTTCATTATTGTAATAGTTCTGTGTATTTCTAGAAGTAATAGAAGCATCGTTTTGTGACTATTCTCTGTCCTAACATGTTTGCATTCCTTCTTCTTGCCTTTTCTTTTGCGTTGTGTGTTGGTTGTGCTATTTCAGTCCCTTAGTTCTATATTTGGTTGTGTTCCATGAGAACGATCTAGTGAATGCATATTTCATTGTGCTACTCATGCCTAGCCTCCTTTCACGCATTCCCTATCATTCTCACTCAAAACAGATAGTGTTCATCCCTCTTTTCTGGTGTTATCACCTTTTAGTGTAGTTTACTTCATGTTATCCTTCTTTCCCTGGTCCCTTGGAATTCTTAGCTTAGTTTCCCCTTTTAGCACTAGGAGTAGCAGTAGCAGTAGAAATAGATAGAGGAACCGGCCTTCTCCAGAGATCCGTCCCAAGCTCACAAGGTCCCACAACTTAGGGACGGTTCCATTGTGGTCTCAAACACCTCGGCCCTTCCAAGATCCGAGATGTGGGTGCACATTTGAGAAACCAACAATCCTAATTAACAAGTAGGGTTGGAAAGAACTCGATTGATTTGATGAGCTTGTTGGGATCGTGTCGCAGATATGGCTAGAGAAACAGGAAAAGGAAATGATTGTGCCAAAGTTCAAAAATGTGCAAAGTTGAGAAATGCGAGGGACCTGGGGTACCTCGGAGAGGATCAGGGCGCCTGTGGGTGCCCCTGGTGTGAGTTCTAGGTGCCTTGTTCTAGTTCTATGTGTGTGTGTAATCATGCCCTATGTGCTCTTGTGCCAGTCACACTTTGTGAAAGTAGCAAGCAATAACTATGTGTAGAAATGTAATAAAATGGTGGATGGAATAGAATAAACTTCCCTCCTATATAGTGTGATGCGTAGATGAACTAGCCTTGTGCCTTGTGATGGAGCTAGATGGATAAAAATGGAGCCTTTGATGGATGCAACCTTAGGTGATGATAGTAGTTTTTAGTGTTTGGTCCCTCATTATGGTCTCATAACTTTATATTTATATGGTTCTCTTGTTCTAATTTCATAATTAACCCCGAAAAGGCCAATGACCACCAAAAATATAGAAAGCTCAAACAACTAGAAAGTGCCCAAAAGATGGAAGTAAAGTGGGAAAAGGATTAGGGCACCCGAATGGGACCAAGGCACCTGTGGGTGCCCCAAAGATTTGCCCAACCCGCATGGGATAAAGGCTAAAATGATGCAAAATGACAAAAATGGGTTGGGCACATATGTATGTGGAGGTCGGTAGTGATGATAGAAAAAAAAGTAAAATGGCCAAAATATGGGGTTAATTAGTACTTTCTTCACTCAAAAACCATATGAATAGTAGTATGAGACTAAGACTAAATAATACCCAAAGTGTGTGATTTTTGTTCTACATTTTCCCCACTTTATGTTGGTGAGAGGAATGCTCGGTAACATAAAGTAGATAGAGATGCATACCTGATGTCCATGTAGAGTGATGTAGAAATGCATCGAAAGGACTAGACAAAGTGTGGAGTGAAAAATATGATGGAGCATGGAAACTAAAGATGCAAAAGAAAAAAAAGTGATGAGAGTGAACCTAGGGTGGAAACGTGTGTGTAGTTGCCGATGTATGTGATGTACCTGCATGTTAGTATGAGGTGTGTGTTGCAAAAAATGTTTTTATTGACATCATTTTTTTGTTGTTATTGTTTTGACTACTTACTTCTCATACGGTCATGGACCTGCAAGGAGAAGATGATCAAGTAGTCAAATACACATGTATATATGTAAAAATGCATATAAAGACATGTATATAGTAAAAATCATGTAATGGAAATGAAAAATGTAAAAGGAACATGTGCACCTGATCCATGATGAGAGAAAGGGTATAAAGAGGATATCTGTACTACCTAGAGTTTTTTTGGGTGATCTCTCACCACCTGGTGGCCAAAGAAGAAGTGTAGGGAGAAATCTACATTATTCTCAACCTATAATTGCTTCCCTGAAGTATGTGTGAAGAGATATTTGTACTTCCTTAGTTTTTGGGTGATCGACGCCACTGGCTGAAGTAGTGTAGAGAGGAAATATGTTGTATCCTATAACCTGTAACTACTCCCCAAAATCTAAGGACAACCATGTCTATAAAATCCATTATGTATGGGGTTCGTAGATTGGTCTGAACCCACTTGTTGTATAACCCACAATGTCAAGGGGAAGAAACTGAATTGAACTGAAGTGTAGAGAGCATTGTGTAATGTGTAAAACCCCAAATGATGCCCCCTCTTTGGGGGTGCATGTGGCGTTGTTGATAGGAGAATGCGGCCCCAAAAGAGGACCAACCACATAAATTGTGCCCTGTAGGGGGAAGGGAAATGCTTGGTAGAAACCAAGGCACACACAAACAAGTGGTTATAAAACAAGTGTTAGTACAAACAAGCATGCATGTAAAAGACAAGTGTATACTACCAAACAATGTAGAAGCTAAAAAAAAATGCAAGTAAACACATAAGAAGACAATCATAGACACCAAAGTGGGTTGTAAACATGGGACATCACTCATGATGTCGCACAAGACACTCAAGGCCATAATGGCCACATACAAACAAACAAGTGTGCACACAAAAAAAAGGGCAATGCCCACATATAATAACAAACAAAACAAGCAATATAAAAAAAAAATATAGCCATGGAAGTAAATAATCCTACAAAAACAAATACACATGAAGCACCCATTAGCATGTTAGAAAGATAACCATATGTCAAAAGCATGTATAAGCAAGTAATGTAAAGTGCTAAGTACAAAATGAAACAATAACACCTAGAAGAGATGAATGTGGATGCCCCAAGGACCTATTGTAGGAGTGGTAGAAGGTGAACATCCATGTTGCATGTAAGAGACCTATATCTGTGATCACAACTAGATAAAGTCATGAATGCACATGTGTGTATGGTAAATATAATGACATAAGAGATCTATCTAGCATGTGTAATAAGTGAACATATACAAAAAAAATGTAAGCAAGAGTAAAAGCAACCAAGATATGTAATATGTTGTGGATGGATGGAATGGAATGCAAGATGGATGATAGGAGCCATGTGCCCCCCAAGTGAATGGAAGTTGTATGTAATGAGGTTCATTTGTTTTCCCCCCTCAGTAGTCAAGAATGAACCGTAAACGAGAGTGCATCATCAAGAAATGGTTGAAGTGTGTGTTGTGTCTAATGCGTTGTGATGAGTGTGTATGTGTGTGTTGATGATATGTGACCTAGAGATGAAGTGTGTGTGTGACCCTATAGCCAAAGCGTATATCACAAACAAGATGATCGAAGGAGTGATGATTTATCCTAAAGTGTATATCACTACAAGATGAATAGAGGGAGTGGTGATGTAGCCTAAAGCGTATATCACTACAAGATGAAGGAATAGGTGACCATTTAGCCTATAGTGTATGTCACTAACCTAGGAATGTCACATGATATAAGGTTGAATGATGAACGTGTGAGTATGATAAGGTCCATTTGATTTGTAAACCCTCAATAATCGAGTATGGACCGAGGAACTAGAGTTCAGCGTCATAGGGTAGTGAGTGCAGTGATGTGTAGAAAGATGTAGTATATGTGATGATGATGAGATGACCATGTGATGTGTAAATGTGTGTAATATGTAATGTATGATGTATAAGATGTAATGTAAGATGTGTAGATAGATCTAAAGTGTAAGAGTGTGTGCTTATGTGATGTGATGATGAGTAGTATGTAATGCTGACTAGACTAGAGTAGAATAGGAGTGTGACATATGTATGATGAAGACTAATATGATGTATGATGTATAGATGTGCAAAGGATGAAATATCAAAATGATGTAAACTAAATGTAATATGTATGATGTAGATGTGATATGCTATAAGATAAAAATGTGTGAAGAGACACAATGTGTAGTACCTATTGTGTAGTGTGTGGGGTTCATGTGTAGTATGCCCTCAACAATCAAGTGTGAACCATGAAGCACAAGAGTGTGTCATCGAGTAATGGTGATGTGTAAATGACAATGTGTGATGATACCATGTGGATGAGTGATGAAATTACATATGTATGATATGGGAGAGATGTGTGCTTAATGCAGGATGGGGGATGTTTGATGTTATGCCCCCAAGTGTGGAAGATGAAGAATCGATCATGTAATGTCATCTAAGAGATCATCAGTTTTAGGGTCAAAGTCATATGGATAAGCATTAGAGACTTGATAAGCAATAGTGTTTGGTTGATCATGTAATGAGCCATTGAGGTGCAAATTGTACATACCCATGGCATATTCCTCATCAGTAAATGGAGGAAGTGGACAAACCATGTATACATACCAATGAGTGAGATTTTTGTATATAGCCAAGAAAAGAACTATTGCAAATAAAGACATGACCAAAGGGCATGGGAAAAAGATATCTATATGATCAGGATCTAGAGTTCCCCCAATGTAATCAAGCCATGATTTCCCTAATGTGAGTGGAGAAGAGCGAGGAATGCATGATAGATAGACTATAAGATGAAAGACACACAAGCCATAAGAAGTAATAGTGATGAAGCCATAATATAGATGAGGAACATGAGTAGGAGGATAGAGGTCCTCAAAAGAGAAACCAAGTTGAGTTAGACCATCATGTGTGAGAAAATAGTGTCATCACAAGTAGGATCAAATGGAATATGTTCCCAATATGAATCATTCATGAAAAGTGTGCAAGTAAATGGTGGGTGTGCTAAGTGGAGGTGGTACATGTGAAGGTGTAGGTGATAGAGTGACGTCCATAGACCAAATGGGGACCCTACGATAAGAATCATCGTAGTAGTAGTAGTAGTAGTAGGTGACATAGAAGAAACTACATCTATCACACAAATGCACCTTCAAGTGGTGGCAAGTGAGGTGGTTCATCCATAGGTTGAGGATCATATGTAGTATTAGTGTGTGGAATAGGAAGACTAGTATTAGGAGCTTGTCACAATATTGGAATGGATCACGGTCATGAAAAATAATATACTCAATGCCTTCATGGAGAAATTTGACACAATGATGTATGTAGAAGAGACAACTTGCATGGCATGAAGCCATGGCCTACTAAGTAAACAATTGTAGGAGACTGGGAAATCAATGATAATGAAAAACATAGTGTGGATAGTTTTTGGCCCTATAGTGATAGGTAGTGTAATGTGACCAACACATGGATGAACAAAACCATCATAAACACATGCAGTGAAAGACAAGATGGACTAACATCACGAGCTGAAAGACCTAGGACTTCAAGGAATGACATGGGACACAAGTTGAGCTCAGATCCATTATCAATTAAAGTGTGTTTGATACCCAAATTGTTAATACGACACATGATATGCAAAGGTGGGTCATTGTCAAAAGTATGAACATCAATGGGAGGATTAGACTTGAATGCTATGTGTTGAGAAAATGCATCAAAAATGTTTGATAAACCAGAGTCAGGATGCATATCAGCACACGAATATGAGTAGTAGCAAGAAGATGTTGGACTCTATGTCTTAGATCAGGATTTTCAAGAAAATAATCATTAATTGAGATACTCATGATGACTAAACCCTAAGATGATAATAAATAAATGAAGATCCTATAAGCATGAAGAGATTTGGGTTCACCAAAATGATTAACTAAAATCTGATTTATTTAGAGTTAATCTAAGAAGTACAATAGTGAAATAAATGTCTAAACTAAATTTGGAAAGTAACCCAAGAAACTAAGTAATAAAAAATGTGAAACCCTAATTAACAAATAGGGCATAGCGTTTGTGGCGCTCCTAAGGCTACATCTAGAGTTAAATCCTCTCAGACTCTACTAAGTGGACACGCTACTCTTGGATGGACTATTAAGGAGTATTCGCTTGCTATGCCCTCTAGGTTGCCCTTGAAACCGTGTGCTGACTACATATCCACCTCTTTCAAAGATGCATTGAATGGCAAGAGATCCCCCATGAAACCTGCAAACATTACCCCATGCATTACATTTGGGGAAGAGGTTATTTCATCTGAAACCTATTACAAGGAACATGTGTTAATTTGCAGATTTGGAGGACTATGGCCCACCTTCCTACACTTCATGATTGGATCTCCAAGCATTGGACTCTGATACTAGCTGGAAGGTTAGATTTGTATCCGTGTGCAAAGGGCATTTTCATTGTAGCATTTTCTTCAATAGTTGATAAGAACACCATTGCATCCAAGATTTGGGTTTGCCAATCTAGGTACTTGATCATGAAACCTTGGTTCCCCTATTTTAACCCGCTCATTGAGTCATTTTGCAAACCTGTTTGGATCAAAGCTACCCACTTTACCTCTTTAATTTTGTAGTCATGACTGTCTGGTATCTATTGGTAATGCCTTAGGAAATACCCTTTACATTTATTCTCAAACCACTAATTACACACATACTACCTATGCCCAGATCTTGGTGGAACTAGACACTGCTAAAAACCTACCTACAACCATTGATCTTAGAGTGCAAAACAAAACTTGGTCACAACCTTTAGATTATGAAGGCCTACCATTTAGGTGTAGAAGGTGTTTTTGTTTAGGTCACACCTCTACTGATTGTGGGATGGAAAAATGCCAACATGAGAGGCACAACTGGTGGAAAGATGCCCTCCCGGAACACTTGGTTTTCGAAGCCAAAGAGGATCTAGACTCAAAATATAGATACAAAATATGAATCGATTCTATCGAGAAACCCCTCTATCGGAAATACCATTTGTTGACAGCAATGAAAGTGCAAGAGATTTATCTCATTCAGTTGTTGGTAACAAAGAAAATACAAAATATATATCTTAGGCTAATAATGTTGTTGTCCCAGTTGGAATTATAGTAGAAAAGGAAAATACTCCTCCTTTGTCCAATTCTCCAATTGCACAATGTTTCAAAGAGTTGGGTAACAATGATGCGGAAGAAGAAGAAAATTATTTCTAAGAATATTGCTTCCCCACCTAGATGATTTTGTTCTCCACTATTTTTCGGTTGTTCCTTATTGCTTCATTTGTCTTTACTGCATCAATTTACTATATTGTTATGGTGTTTTCATGCCATTGTAGTTTTTTCATTGTACATCAAGCTATTTTTTTGTTGATTAGTAATTGATTTTTGTATTATTTTTAGTAGATTGATTTTGCCATCTTTGGCGTTCATGTTTTATCTTGATTTTGATCATTTTGTTGTGCTTTCATTGTTAAAATCTGGTTGTTTGAGCCTTCTTGTACAAGGGTATAGTCCCTTTCAAAAAAATATTTGCCAATAATAATAAAAAACAAGTACGATTAGAAAGAACTCACTTGATTCAACTAGCTTGTTGGACTGTGTTGCAGAGATGGTTGGAGAAACAAGAGGAGGAAACGACTATGCTAAAGTCCAGAAAAGTGCATATATCGAGCAATCTAAGTGGACTAGGGCTCTGAGAGAGGATCATGGTGCCTCGTGGGTGCCCTAATCTGAGTTCTAGGCACCTTGGTCTATACAGAGGTCTAAAACCATATTTACATGGTTGCAAGGTGATGCAAAGCCTTCGACACCTGTCGTATGTATTTTGTTACACTACATTGGATGTCGCTGATAATCAATAATGAAGGAGAAACCTACAAAACCCCAAATCAAGCATCAAAACCCTAAAAAATAAAGATGTAAATGAAGGGGTTGGATTGTCCTCGGTAGCCACAATGGTGGACTTACTAACTGATCACTGCACTACATCTCAGACTTGATGTAGTTCTGTGTGTGTGTGTAATCATGCCCTATGTGCTCTTGTGTTAGTCACACTTTGTGAAAGTATCAAGCAATAACTATGTGTAGAAATGTAATAAAATGGTGGATAGAATAGAATAAACTTCCCTCCTATGTAGTGTGATGCAAATGAACCAGTCATGTGCCTTGTGATGGAGCTAGATGAATGCAAATGGAGCATTTAATGGATGTAACCTCAAGTGATGATAGTAGTGCTTAGTGCTTGGTTCCTCATTATGGAAGTAAAGTGGGAAAAGGATCAGGGTGCCCCAACTAGGACCAAGGCACCTATGGGTGCCCTAATATCTTTTGGCTTGGGTGCCTTAGTCGAGGGCTAAAATGATGCAAAACAACAAAAACATGCTAGGCATGTATGTGTGGGAGGTCGATAGTGACGATAGAAAAAAAAGTAAAATGGCCAAAAGATAGGGGTTAATTAGTGCTTTCTTCACCTAAAACCATACAAACAAGTAGTATGAGACCGGGACTAAATAATACCCAAAGTGCGTGATTTAGTGTCTACACCAATGTGTTACACATGAACAAGGTGGATGGAAGCATGATGGAAGGTGAACAAGAGTGGTAGATAATGGGCATGATGACCTGACAAGGAGGACATGCGACACAAGGCGAGGTAGAAAATTCACAAGCAGGAGACAAGAAGAAAAGGATGAAGTAAGAAAATGCACTCGATATTCCCCCATCATGAGGGTTAATATTTAAAGACTCAAGTGTATAAATTCTTCGAGATGAATGACATTCATAGGCTCCTTCAAATCTTTTTCATCCTCGTAGAAATTTTGTATGCATCGATCCAAATTTAGTAGTTATAACATAAGGAACCTGTTGAGATGTGGAGCTCAAATACTTCAGTTTAGCATGTTATATCAACTTGATGGAAAACACAGTAACCGACATTGGTTATGAAGGGACTAACATCGGTCCCCTTATGACCAACATCGGTCAGAAAGTAGGAACTATCATCGGTTAGGGTTGACACGGCATCGATTACCTATGTGTGGGTGTTTTATTTAACTCACGTGAATTAGATCTAGTTTTAGTATTAAAGCAAATCTATTGATTGTAATTGCATGGCTAAGTGCCTAAGTTTGTATAAGGTATTTATAAGCTAGAAATCTAGGGTTAGAAGAGAGAGTTAATGATTATTGTGAAAATAATTGTGAGAGAGAATTCTTGGAGAAGAAGGAGAAGCTTGAGAGAAAGAAAGTACTGTACATCGTGAGAGGTGTGAAAGATTGTAAATATTTATTATATATCTTCAAAGCTTTGGATAATAGATTGGCTTGTTTCTTGGTGGATGTAGCCCACACTAGGTGAACCATGTTAAATCTAGTGTTGATTTATATCTCTTGTTTTGTATATTTCTTCTGGTAGAATATCCACTTTTATTGCATGTATGCTTAGATCTGATATATTATTTGTACAACCGGTGTGCTAATCCCAACAACTAGTATCAGAGCTTTGTTTGAGGGTTTTGTGTGTTGATATATTTACTCACAGAGGGTTTTCTAATTAAGTGGGAGCTACAACAATGGCAGAAGAAAAAAATACAAGGTAGAGAAGTTTGACGGCTGAAATTATCAATTATGGAAGATGCAGATTGAGGATTATCTGTATCAAAGAGATTTGTACTTACCATTGGATGAAAATTCTAGACCTACGAAGATGACTGATGAAGAATGGAAGATTCTTGATAGAAAGGCTTTGGGATCTATAAGATTGAGCCTGACAGCATCTGTGGCTTCTAATATTACAAAAGCAACATCTACGGTAGAGTTAATGAAATCTCTTGCTAATTTATATGAAAAACCTAGTGCTTCAAATAAAGTTTATTTGATGAAGAAACTATTTAGTTCTAAGATGCATGAAGGTGGATCTGCATCTAGTCATTTGAATGATTTCCAATCTATTATAAATCAATTAAAATTGGTTGATATTTTGTTTGATGATGAAGTGAAAGCACTCTTATTCTTATGTTCTTTGCCTGATAGTTGGGATAACTTGGTAATGGTTGTTAGTAATACAACATCTGCTAATAATATTTTGAAGTTTGATGATGTGGTTAGTATAATCTTGAATGAAGAAATTCACAGGAAAAGTACAAAGGAATCATCATCTGGAAATTCTTTGAATGTAGAAAGTAGAGCAAGTAGAAGGAGAGATCCAAGAGTAAGAATAATGGGAAATCAAAGTCAAGGAATGCAAATCTAAATCCTAGAGGTAAGGGAATTACTGTTGGAATTGTGGAAAGAAAGGACATGCAAAGAAAGATTGTTGGTCAAAGGATAAAGAGAACCAACACCCAAACAAAGGTAAAGAGGAAAATATTGCAGTAGAGGTAATGCAAGATGCTCTTATTCTTTCTTTGGATAATAGAATAGAATCTTGGGTTTTAGATTCAGGAGCTTCTTTCCATGCAACCCCTAATAAGGGTTATTTTAGAAATTATGTCAGGGAAATTTTGGGCATGTTTATTTGGGTGATGATGAACCTTGCAGTATTATTGGTAAAGGGGAAGTTCATCTAAAATTGTAGAATGGAAATACATGGGTATTGAAAGATGTGAGGCATGTGTCAAGCCTTAAGAGGAATCTTATTTCTGCAAGGCAACTAGGTGAAGTTGGTTGCATGGTTACATTCACAACAGACTCTTGGAAAGTCACCAAGGGTGCATTTTATTGTGGAAAGAGGTAATAAGGTAGGAACGTTATATTTATCTACCTGTGTTATTAATTTATTTTTGTATTATCTACTTCAGATTCATATGCATGCATGTGGCATAATCGGTTGGGCCATATGAGTCAAAAAGAAATGCAGATCTTAAAGGCTAAGGGTAAGTTATCATATTTGAAAGATTTAGATCTTGATTTTGTGAGCATTGTGTCTTTGAAAAGCAAAAGAGAGTGAGATTTCTCAAAGTTAGAGCAACTAAGAAGGGTTAAAAATTGGAGCTTGTACACTCAGATGTGTGGGGACCAGCCCAGGTAGCTTCTCATGGAGGATCCCAAGTATTATGTTACTTTCATTGATGATGTTACAAGAAAGGTATGGGTTTATTGTATTAAACATAAATATGATGTTTTTGAGACTTTTAAAAGATGGAAAGCCCTTGTTGAGAATGAATCAAATTCAAAGTTAAAGTGCCTTAGATCTGACAATGGTGGTGAATATTGTAGCAAGGCTTTCAATTATTATTGTTCAGTGAATGGAATACGTAGAGAAAGGATGGTTCCAAGAACACCACAAGAGAATGGTGTTGTAGAAAGAATGAACATGACAATCATGGAACATGCTAGAAGTATGAGGATACATGTTGGATTGCCCTTGTAGTTTTGGGCAAAAGCAATTGATATAACAGTTTATTTGATTAACTGTGGGCCTTCAAGTTCACTAGATGGAGGAATACCAAAGGAAGCTTGGACCTGGAAAAGAGGTAGATCTTTCTTTTCTTAAAGTTTTTGGTTTAGAAACTTTTGTGCATATTGATAAGGAAAATAGAAAAAGTTGGATGCAAAATCCAAGAGATGCACTTTCATTGGTTATGGATCTAGTGATTTTGGATTCCATTTTTAGGATTTAGAAAATTCTAAAATTATTAGGAGTCGTGACATTGAATGGAATGAAAAGAGAATGTACATGAGGATCAAATTTTGGTACCTAAGGACAAACCGGTTGAGAAGTTTGTGAATGAAAATGAACTCTTGGATTTAAAACTCATACCTACAGGGTTACACAGAATGGCATGGTGTTGGTTGACCCTGAGTGATCATCAAATGAATCGGTATTGGTTCGTTACTGAGAAGAGCCAAACCGACATCGATTAGCGAACCGGCATCGGTTATAGGTGGTGGTGTCGATCATTATGAATTGGAAACAAATGTCCAGGAGGTCCAGAATGAGCCTCTAGTACCCCAAACTCTGTGAGAAGGTCACAAAGGGTAAGTAAACCTCTAGAAATATTTACACCTTCTCTATCTTATTTATTATTGATTGATAATGGTGAACCATAAAGTTTTGAAGAAGCAATGTAGGATGAGACCCATGTTCAGTGGGAGCATGGCATGGATGAGGAGATGGACTCCTTGGAACAAAACTAGACTTGGGATTTGGTTAAGTTTCCAGCAGGTAAGAGGACATTGCAAAATAAATGGGTTTATAGGATCAAGGAAGAAGAGGGTGGACATAAAAGGTACAAGGCAAGGCTTGTAGTAAAAGGATTTGATAAAAGCATGTATTGACTTTGGTGAAATATTTTCTCCTATTGTTAAAATGACTTCCATACATATTGTATTGAGTTTAGTTGTAGTAGATGATTTGCATTTAGAGAAACTAGATGTGAAGATGGATTTCCTTCATGGTGATTTGGATGAAGAGATTTATATGCATGCAAGAATCGCTTGGGTATGAAATCAAGGGTAAGGAGAAATTAGTGTGCGGAGTTGAAAAAGTGCCTATATGGGCTCAAGAAAGATCCAATGCAATCGTACATGAGGTTTGATAGTTTCATGCATGAGCATGGTTACTTGAGATGTGAATTTGACCATTGTGTTTATTTCAATAAGATTGAAAATGGGAGCCTATATTATTTTGTTAGTGTATGTGGATGATATGTTTATTGCATGATCTAGTACGCAAGACATTGGTGAGATTAAGGGAAAGCTAGCTCACACATTTTCTATGAAGGATTTAGGAGTTACAAAAAGAATCCTTGGCATGCAAATACACAGAGATAGGAAGAATAAGAAATTGTATTTGTCTCAGGAGGATTATATCTATAAGGTGTTAGAAAGGTTTAAAATGTAGAATTCAAAACCTGTAAGTACACCTATGGCTGGAAAATTTAAATCGAGCAAAGATCAATGTCCTTCATCACATGAGGAGGTCAAATACATGACACAAGTACCATATGCTTCAATAGTTGGGAGTCTTATGTATGTTATGGTTTGTACCAAACCAGACATTGCATAGGTAGTGGGAGTTGTGAGTAGATTTATGGCCAATCCAGGTAAAGAGCATTAGAAATCAGTCCAATGGATACTCATGTATTTGAGAGGGACATCTAACATGTAGTTATGCTATGGAGGTTCGGATATTTCTTTATGTGGCTATGTTGATTCGGATATGGATGGAGATCTGGATGGTAGAAGGAGCACTACTAGATATATTTTCACAGTAGGTGGGATGCGATTAGTTGGATATCAAGATTGCAAAAGGTTGTGGCTTTGTCTACTACAGAGGCAGAGTATGTTGCAGCTACAGAGGCTAGCAAAATATATGATATGGATGAGTAGGTTCATGGAAGAGTTGGGAAAGGAGAAAGATGATTGCAAATTATTCAGTGACAGTCATAGTGCAATTCATTTGGCAAAGAACTTAGTGTTTCATTCTAGAACGAAACACATTCAGTTGAGATATCACTTCATACAACAGGTATTGGAGGATGGGAAGTTGAAACTGGAGAAGATTCATACGAGTGAAAACCTTATGGATATGCTAACGAAGCCATTAGAAAAGAGAAGTTGGAGCTACACTCCACTTCTGTTGGTCTTGAGTTTGAGACTTGAAGAGGAAGAAACAAAGCTAAGGAAAGGATCCAAGAATGACGATGTACATGTATAGTGTAGTAATTTATCTCCAAGTGGGAGATTATTGAGATGTGGAGCTCAATTACTTCAGTTTAGCATGCTATATCAACTTGCTAGAAAACACAGTAATTGGCATCGGTTATGAAGGGAGGACATCGGTCACTATGGACATCGGCATCGGTCAGCAAGTAGAAATCACATCGGTTAGGGCTAACCAACATCGGTTACCTATGCGTGAGTGTTTTATTTAACTCACGGGAATTAGATCTAATTTTAGTATTAAAGCAGATCTATTGATTGTAATTGCATGGCTAAGTGCCCTAAGTTTGTATAAGGTATTTATAAGCTAGAAATCTAGGGTTAGAAGAGAGAGTTAATGATTATTGTGAAAATAATTGTGAGAGAGAATTCTTAGAGAAGAAGGAGAAGCTTGAGAGAAAGAAAGTATTGTACATCATGAGAGGTGTGGAAGATTGTAAATATTCATTATATATCTTCTGAAATCTTTGGATAATAGATTGGTTTTTTTCTTGGTGGATATAGACCACATAGGGTGAACCACATTTAAATCGGTGTTGATTTATATATCTTCTTTTGTATATTTCTTATGGTGGAATATCTACTTTTATTGCATGTATGCTTAGATATGATATATTATTTGTACAATCGGTGTGCTAATCCAAACAGAACCAACCAATTAGGCTCAAATATTCCTTGTTTTTCATGTGGCTTGCTTGTGTTTTTATGGTTTTCTTTCAGACCAAGTCACCAATATCAAACTGTCATGGCGAATATTTTTGATATAGCTATGATGCATCCGATTCTCGTACAATTGTAAATGATCTAAAGCATGACTGCGTCTTTCATCTAGTAGTTATAGTTCAACAAGTTGTTCCCAACGGTAATCCTCTTCATGCACGAGGTATTGGAGGGAAACACAGAGTGAAGTAAGTTTGAATTCAATCGATAATATGGCTTCAGAGCCATTTACTAGAGAAAAAGGGTAACTCAAAGAAAAGTACAAAAAGATTTTGATAGGCCTAGAGGGTGGGATATAACCGTGTATGCGAGTTACGTCCATGTTTATTGATTGTCTTCCAAGATGGATTTGATAGTCTTATTCAAAGCTTCAGACTGGTCATTGCATTGCGGGTAGTAAGGTGTGGCCCATTTCAGGAGGATATGATATTTTTTAGCAAGGGATTTGACATTCTTATTTTTGAAGGAACCACCATTGTTAGTGACAATGGCAGCGGGAATGCCAAAATGACAAATAATATGATTAAAGATGAACTTGGAAATATTACACCGAAACATAGGTGAGAGGCATAGCCTCAACCCACTTGGTGAAATATTTAGTGGTGATGATAATGAAGGTATGGCCATTGGAAGATGTGGGCTTTATTTTTCCAATTACATCGATCCCCCATTTAGAAAAAGGCCATGGTGAGGTGATAAGTGCAAGGCTTGGGAAGTTACATGAATTATAATACCATGCTTCTAGCAAGCTTGACATTTCTTAACATAGTTGCCGGTGTCTATTTCAATCGTATGCCAATAGTATTCAACACACAAGATCTTTTTGCAAGGACCATTCCACTTATGTGTACGCCATAAATACCTGAGTGTACTTCAGCTAGCATTTAATTAGATTCATCTTGATTGAGACATCTTAAGAGTCCCATAATAGCCTCTTCGATACATGGTGTCAGTGAGGATGGTGTAGCGTGAGGCACATTGTGCCAAGGCTCTTTTGTTGGTTAAATTCATGTTGAGGGTAAGCTTTAGATTGATGAAGGTGTATATGTCATGGTACCAGGATGATCATGACCAATAATCTCATAAACCATGGTGGACTCTCGCAATTGTCGTATGCGAGCACCAAAATATGTTCAACGAGGAACTCATTCGATTTTGATTAGTGTTAAATAAAAGAAGGTGTGATAGTTGTCATGGCATCCACTACTTTATTTTGTACATGAGGAACTTGTTCAAAATTGATAATCTAGAAATACCCTTTAAGACTATCAACCATGTGTTTATAGGGTAAAAGCTTCTCATCTTTGACTTGATATTCACCATTGAATTGATTAATGATGAGAAGGGAATCGCCAAAAACTATCAATTCTTGTAGGCGCTAGGAGATAGCAAAGCCTAAGCCTTCTATCAATGCTTCATACTCGGCTATGTTATTTGTGCAAAGGAAAGAAATGCGATAAGATTTAGGTATGAGGTCCCCATATGGTGTATGCAAGATAATTCATGCTCCAGACCATGAATGTTGCAAGATCCATCAAAGAATAAAGTCCATGAGGGGATTGCTTCTATGTATAATAGGTCTTCATCTGGAAATTCAAATTTTAACGGTTGTGAACCTAGAAGTGGCACTGCAACTAGTTGATATGCCAATGCTTGACCTTTTATAGCCTTTTAATTGAAAATTTCAATGTCAAATTCACTAAGGAGTGTAATCTAGTTGGACATCTGTCCTATTATTACTAGTCTCGAAAGTAGGTACTTGAGAGGGTCGACCCTTGCAATTAACTTGGTGGTATGATTCAACAAGTAGTGTCGTAACTTGCCAAAAGTGTAAGTCAACTGCTAAGCAATATTTTTCAACCTGCGAGTACTTAGTCTCATGCTCAAGGAGAGTTCTTCTCAAATAATAAACAACTTGTTCCTAACCCTTGTCATTATGTTGCACCAATAATGCCCCAATGGCATGTTATGTTACAAAAGTGTACAACAACATATGTTTGTCAAGTATGGGCGCTCATGAGCACCGAAAGAGAGGACATATATTATTTAAATTTATCAAATGAGGCTTGATAGTATTATGTCCATTTGAATAGGCATCCTTCTTAAGCAATTGGTTGAAGTGATGGCACTTATCTGCGAGTTGAGAAATGAAGCGGCAGATAGATGTATCTTTCTCTTGAGGCCTCTTAGTGACAAAGATTCTCGAGGAGGTGACATATCCATTATAGCTTTAACTTTAGTAGGGTCTACTTTGATTCCCCTTCGTGAGACAATGAATCCCAGGAGGTTTCCCAAACTGACACCAAAGACACATTTTTTGGATTAAGATGAACCTTGTATTCCCCAAACAAATAAAAACAATAATAAATGACAATAAATGTGAGTCAAAGTGACTAACAATGTTAATGGTGATGCAAAAATGATGAAATGATTAGAAGAATGCCAAAAATGTGACAAAAATTAGACCATAACATCCAATGACCCTACAAAAACAAGATGCACAATTAGTCCATTTGGTGAAAATTTGACGAGAGGAAAAAGAATAATTAAAGGACCTATTTAGTATTTAGAAGTCCTAAATTATTTAATTAAACTAATGAGTAACTAATTAAAACAAACTAATGAATATTGAAAATCTAACAAGGTTAACAATTAAAAGAAAAGCTAATTAAACTCAATAGAGCACTAAATAAATAAACTAACCTAAAGTGCAAAACTATAGGTAAATGTGTGCACCGTGGGGGAATCACATGAAACAAAAATCCTAAAAAAAAATAACCTAAAGTTTATAGGAAGAGTGAGCTACTAAACCTAAGTTTAAAGCTATATATGAAACTTAATGTTTTCTTGGTTTATTTTTGTGTGGTCGGTTGTGTGCTTCGTGTGCAGTATGCATGGAGTTCATGAGTTTGGAGCACATGGTAACTCATCATAGCGGCGCTAAATAATATCTAACTAATATTTTTTTTTTTTTTTTTTTTTTTTAATATAAATCTTATTTTTTTGTTGGATTTTGACAGTTTCGTGTGTTTTAGTATGTATTGCCAAAAACTAGAAAATAATGAATTCTAGGACATGTCAAAATAATAAACACTAGATTTTGGTGTAAAGGTATGAATTCTAGTAGAGGTCAAAATATTTTTTTTCTATTTTTTCCAAAAACCAAAAAACAATTAAAACACCAAACCAAATTTCAAACTCCACTAAAATTTAGAAGTCAAATTATAGATTTGATTTTTATTTTCAACCTGCAACAAACACTTGTAAAGCTCCACACACATAAATGAATAATCAACAAAAAAAAAAATTTATGATTTTTGAAATGAAGTTCTACTATCAAATCCTCCCACAATATATCTTGCAAACATAATAAAACAACAAGGTGAATAACAGATGAAATGAGAATGAATGAAGATGGGGGTATGAGTCCCACGGCGTAAGTGCAAAATGAAAGCTATGGAAAAACATAAAGCAATGGACAATAAACAAGCAACTTGTAAACCTCTTGTAGTCCTCCAAAGCAAACCTCAAGTAAAGGTTGTGAGAGCTTTGAGTTGTAGAACCTTGTGGAAGATTGTTGGATGCATATTTGTGGGTGCTCTTGAATGGTCTCCAAATGGGGATGTAGATTGCTATGAGTAGTTGGCTTGGAAAGCTTTAGTATGAAAATTGATAAAGTTTACTTGCAAACAATCCAAGAGGATTTGGGATAAGATAAGCCTATATTTTATAAGGCTAAAGTTGGTTGGAATTTGGTTACAAATGGATGAATGCACATGTTATTTTTATCATTTGAGGAAGTTACAGTAGTTCCGAGAAGTTAAATGTCATTTAGGGGCAATAATGGAATTAATTAGCAGAATTTGCATCCGGAAAGGTGGTTGTACGTGCAATTGAATTGCCCCACCTTTCTAGGATTCTAGAACTTGAGTTGACTAGACTGGTGAAGTGGAGTCCATGTGGAGTTGACTGGGAATCTAAGTGGCAGTTGACTAGGAAAATAGGTGTATTTTCCTAATTAGATAACTAATTTAATTAGCTAGGATGTGCACACTTAATTAATTAATTAATGATAATTAACTTAGTTAATAGGGGTACCAAGGATTAATTTAATTAATCCAAAGGGGTACAATGTGCATGACTAATCAATTTAATTAATCATTCTGAAAGGGGATGAACTAGAAGTGAACTGGAATAAAATGGAAATAGGTGTTTAATTTAGGTGTCTATAATACCTTTGTCTTTGGTTCATATTTAGTTGTTGGTTATAACCCTCGTTGTTGTTTTGGATCTAGTTGTTATAACTGTGATTTGGTGCCCCTTGGCTAGGATTTTGGTATTGGTTTTGGCCTTAGGCATGAGCTTGTTGAGGAGGGGGCGGATAAAATCAATTGTGTTCACTAAGCAAAAAAATTAGAACCTATTTGATTCCCCATGTTGTGGTTCTTGTTATTAGTGTTACCCTTGTTTGTAAAACCAATATTCTTCATTTGGTTGGTAATGTCGTATGTCGTAACACCATAATTGTGATTCAAGACCTTAGGCCCTTAGTTATTGGTTCCATTATTTTTATGGTTTTGTGTTGTTTAGATTTGGAGATACCAATTTTCCATTGAGACCGTAAGTTTTACGTCTCTCTCACAATAATGACTTGGTCAATGTGGAGTGTGCCCTCTAACAATTATATGAAGGGGAAACTTTTACACTTGCTCCTTGGTTTCTCTATTGAGTGAGTGGAGGAAGAGGTCACAAAGTTCCGTTTGGTCCATATTTGGTGTACTTGCAAAAGAGTAGAGGACTTGTCGCCACCTCTAAATGAAGTGGGAAACATACTCGTTTTGTTCTTATTTAATATGCAAGAAATATTTAATTACCATTCATAATAACTTGTTCATATCTAAGGCCTTAATGAGCTTAGACACAAATTGTTTGAAAGAATGTATGGATACTTCAGGAATTCGATAATGCCAATCCAAAGTAATTCCTTCAAGGGTTTTAGGAAATATATTGGAAACAACTGCATCCCATGGAATAAATTCTCTGATTGTAGTAGCATATGCATTGATGTGGGCATTGGGGTCTCCCTCTCCTTTGAATTTAGGGAGGTCTAGCAATGGTCGCTGGAAGCATAACACCTCGTATCATGAAATTGAGAGGTTCCTTCAAATATTTGGAATAAGTTCCTACTATATAAGACTCAACCATGGAGGTCCCTTGATGAGGGGAGATGAGAAGTTGGATAATTTGTGACATAGGCATTAGCGGGGCATATGGAGCCCCCGATATTGTGGGAATGGATTAGGGAACTAGTACATGTCTGATTGGGGATACTTTGAGTACATATGAAAGTAAGGAGGGATAACATTAGGAAATGCATTCATGGGTGTCTAGTTATAAAATATTGCATTATTGGGAGTGATGTGTAGAAAATAATTTCCAACAAAACCTTGCATGGGGTAGATGTGAGACTAGTGAGGACCCATCCCCAATGTGTCATATCCCGTGAGAATATCACCTAGGTTGGATTGAAATGGATAACCTTGTTACACAAGTTTTTATCTTGGTTGTGTGTTGGAAGGGGTGTATCCTTTGTTATATAAAGGATACCCCATATTCTGCCCCATTGCATAAGTTGGTTGTGGCATTTGGGCACTCTCTAACTCTCTAATCCTCCCTACTAAGGTATAAATGACATCATTTAGCGAGGATTGAGCCCCTTGTTTGGGTGTATGTTGTGTGGGGTTTGGTTGAGGGAACATGTGATACCCTATTATAAATTTTTTTGACATTGGTATTCTTAATTTCCTTGGAAGTAAGAGTTTGGGGTTTACATCGATACATTATTGTTGAACATCTCAAAGGTATGAGTCTTCATCATTTCCAAAGACTCGTCTATTATGTGAAGAGGATTTGTGATTCGTGTAAAAATTTCATCCTCTATCGATTGTATGCTAATGTGAGGTCTTGACAAGAATCTAGTGTGAGGACCAGTTTCACCCATAAAATTCATATTATTTGAATTGGATTGATTTGTATTAAATGTTTCAGGGAAGGTCTACCTCCTTTATTCTCACATGACCGGTAGGGTTAGAGATGTAATTATGGGATGTTTGCACATTATTATAGTTGTAAGCCCATCATGGAAGGGAAGGAGATTGTTGCGGTTGAAAATTGGAATAATATCTATCAAAGTCGAATAACCCATCAAAATCTCTACCAAAAATATTTGGGGAGGTATAAAATATCCACTGAATAGGGGGAGAGGGGGAAAGGTAGGATAATGGAAATGAGATAAAATTGAAACAAGAAAGAACTATTCCTTCATGTCAGGTTAACCATACTTTGTACACCTAAAAATCAACATGTGATTTTAGATGCACTCGACTTCTTGAGGTCGTCTTTAAAAGCGATCAAAATGTGATAGATGGGATGGGTATGGGATGAATAAATATAATATAAATGGGATTGGTGGGAATAATGGTAATACCAGGATTAATGATCAATGAAAAAGAAGATACTCAAATTGCAAATTGGGAATTTTCTTATCAAGGGCAACGAATGCACGCCTAACTTGTATGGGAGTGATATTGTGGTCGAGAATGATTACTGTCTACATGTCTCGGTCTATATCAATGAAACGAAGTGTGGTTTTTCTTGGTCAAGAATTTGGGGTAATTGTCCTTCTGCTCTAAATGTGCCTCATCAAATAGGGTCATGTAAGAATAAGAGGGGATGTGTGGAGGACAAACTAAGGGTTTTGTGGTTTAACCCTATTGGCTAAGTTGGCCCAATATTGTTATGTTATTTCTACTTCATCATTAAAGGCGTTGAGTGGGTGATGATCTCTAGTGGTATGGGGGTTGATATAAAGACTAATGCCCACAAACCTAGGTCTATGTCTCCCTGATATTGTTTAATGTTGGGTGGGTTTATGATTGGATCAAAAATCCTTCGCGAGGTTCAAGCGCTCCTGGAATGGTCATACGATCACCGAATCATGAGAAAGGTGGGTAAGAACAAACAAAGAGGGCTAAGGGCTAAGTACGAGTAGCCCTAGCCGCTAAGTAAATGAAGATTTTTGTTTATTTCAACTTCTAATCCATCTTTAGTTCCTAACTTAAAATAAACAAAGCAAGTGAATTTAAATTAAATGAAAAGATGATTAATTCACACTTTAATCCAATTAAATTGCATTTTCCGCATTTAAATAAAGTAAAATAATAACAAACTAACTAATTCTTTTTGTGTTTTTCAAGATTAATTAAAATAAAATAAAATCTACATCTACAGACACATGAAACAAATTAAAATAAAATGCTACTACTTCTAATGAAATAAACTAAAATAGGGAATAACTAGATGTAGTTATTCCTTTGTTGCAGAGATTGTAAGATAAAACCTACTCTAAACAAGAGATGTATTCTAAAGTTATTATTCGCAATGAAAATTCTTCTAACTAACTTCTGGCTCAAGTTCACGGGAAAGGAAAGAAAATCTTCTCAGAAGCAATTTTTTCTTTACCGGAAGCTTTCCCGACAAAGTGGAAATAAATTATACAAACGATTAATAGGAAGGAATGAAAATAATTACAGGCAAAAATATTCCTCCAACTTTTCCTCTTGCATATCCACATGAATAAGCAGGGAAGAAGATATCAATGAAAAAATTTCGCATACAAAGGCACAAACAATACTAGAAATGAAGAAGTGTTAAATTCTACCAATTTAAAACAACAATATTTCTTCTAATTTAACGACTACAATTAATCAAAATATTAAAGAATTCAAAACATCCCTAACTTGTAACTATTGATATTAGATATCATTATGGGTGTGGTGCTATATTTGTGTCTCCTCAGCTTTCTTTTCTCTTCCAGAGATGATTTCCAATTGATCCAAGGTGTGCAGAGTGTTGGTTGGTAGTAAGGAAAACCAAGAAAATGGTTGTAGTTGGTTGGTGCAAGAAATTGGTTGAAAATGCAATGCAGGAAAGAACAAAGCAATGAACATGTTGTTTGTGTGATTCCTAGCAAGATTTTGGCAACATAACTTTGCAAATCAAATATGAAAACTCTAACCCATCATTTGGGTAAAATCGGGCTTTTATAAAATTTTGGGAAGAAGAAGTCCAACAACACATGTCCAACAAGAAGTGACAACACATCCACATAAGGGAAATTCAACCTTCTAAACATAGTAAACTAGGAAGAGAATTTCAATACGAATCTAATGAGCCCAAGATTAGGCAAATGGTCAAAACGAGTGAGAAAATCACTCCCAAACTAAAGACACGCATTGCAAAACATACATTATTAACTCAAGGGATTTATTTATAGAACCTCTAGTCCGTGAAGATCGGCGGTCAAGTAACCTCCTCGCGGTTGTGTAACTAAAGTTACAAACAAGGCATGAAGGGGGCGAAAGATGATTCACAAACATTCAATGAAATTCTTAATATGAAAAACATGGACAAATAGGTCATAACAAGCACAAAAAAGTGAAGGAAGAGGATCTAGATCTCATCGTTACTTTGGAAAAGAATTATTTATTCATCGAAGACTTACCATGTCCTTCAATCCAACACCATGTAATTTTTGGGTGCATACAGGAACCCTATGTGAAACTCATATTCGTTACGACCTAGTGACGAGATCAAACTAAGTCTCATCTATTGCACAAAATAACATCATTCCTTCTCTTATAAAGTGGATTTAGATGTAGTCTTAAGAACTAGATAGCTTATTTAAGATAAAATGTAAAACATATTAGATATGTTTTTGAAAAGTCCATTGTGATCGAATGTTATAATTTCCTAATGTTTCTTGTAAATTGGAGTGTGATATTGTGTATGAGTAGGTCATTTGAGAATATTTGAAAGTTAATCACTTTAGAACACTTTGGACTATTCTCTATAATGTATAGCCAAAAGCACAAGACTCACATAGCCAAAAGTGTAGGACTCACATAGCCAAAAGCGCGTGACTTGCATAGCTAAAGTGTAGGACTCACATGGCCGAGTACATGAATCACATAGTTAAGATTGTGGGACTCACAAATCCAAGAGCACAAGACTCACAAAGCCAAGCACGTGACTCGCATAATCAACACTAAACTCACTCTAACTAAAATTGCAAACCTCCAAATGAGAAATTGAAAGAGGTTTTTGTTCCTCTTATTGTTAGGAGGAAAAACCTCTCTTCATTTTTACACAACAATAATGGTTATGAAGATATCAACATTTGAAGAAGAAGGTTTTCAAGCGTAAGACTCACACAAGCAACATTGGATTCACTCTAACTAAAATTGCAGACCTCCAAATGAGAAATTAAAAGAGATTTTTGTTCCTCTTATTGCTAGGAGGAAAAAAATCTCTCCATTTTACACAAAGAAATAATTGAGGAGATATATTCATTTGAATTTTCAACATAATAAGGTTGAAGGAAAGTAAATAAGAAAAAAACATGTTCAATAAAACTACAATATCTCCTTATTTCTCAATGAAAAGAATAATTTCAAAATGTTGGAAATATTACAACAAGGAGCACCAAACCTAGAAAAAGTTTGAAATTATTCTTCAAATTGAATGCACAGTAATGATCATAAAATCAAGGATGATAATATGGCAAGACAACTGTCATGTTGAAAGATTCAATCATGCAAGAGTAGACTTGGCAAATGGAAATAAGTAGTTAAGTGCATGTGGAAGAGGTAGTTCAATATAGAGTTGTAATATTTGAATAAATCTCTTCCACATTTGTCCCCTTGGTAAGTGGAAGAAGTAGTTAAGTGTATGTGGAAGAGGTAGTTCGATATAGAGTGTAATATTTAGACAAATCTCTTCCACATTTGTCTCTTGGCAAGTGGAAGAAGTAGTTAAATACAAGTGAAAGAAGTAGTTAAATCTAGAGTTATAGTGTTTGAATAAATTTCTTCCACATTTATCTCATTGGAAAGTGGAAGATGTAGTCAATTCTTGCCCAAGATTATTGGCCAAGGGATGAGTTATAAATATCTCTCCAAAACACTCAATGCAATAGTGGTAGAATATGAATGATTTTAGGTAACATCATCTATGATTAATAAAATCCATAGCTCAAGTATCTTGGTAGTAGTTTGTTTTTAATTTTTTAACCTAACTCTAAGGGAAGAGCAAGGGCCCACTCTTACCCAAGGAGGATGGTTTATTGTTTTTTTAAGAATAAAATCATTATTGTTTTACTTAGATTGTTTAAATCAACATTGTGTGTTTTATTATTATTTTTGTTTATGAAGCTTATCTTTCATTTGTTTATTGTTATTTATTTATTTTCAGTTATTTATTTTAGTTTGTTAGATTATATTTGATTTCAGTTATTTATTTTAGTTTGTTAGATTAGATTTGCTTTCAGTTATTTATTTCAATTTGCTAGATTAGATTCACCTTCAATTATTGAATTTCCCTTTAAGAAATTTCAATTCTAAAGCAAAGAACTATAAAATCATTGTTTTATTCAACACTTTTTGTCGATTGCCTTGGACACCACCTGGTTTTGACATTCTTTAATATTAAATGACGAGGACTGCAATGACCCTCGTACTAGGCACGTGTGGAACACATTCCATTTTTTCAATCATTTGGAGGAGAAAGGGGGTGTAGTGCACAAATCAATAAAGAAATGTACTTTGGAGATATCTCAGAAAGAAAGGACTAATCGATCAATATTGTCGATGTCAATAGTTTATATTTTCAATGTTATCCCTTGTGATTTATGGTAGCATTACAAAGACATGTCAATTTAAGGGAAATTCACATGTAGAAATGGAAATTTGCATATGTTCAAATTCCAAACCTGGATCTAGATCTATCATCTTTGGCTATGGTGACTCCTTTAATGTGCTAATCGGAACCAAATAATGCATTTGTTAAGATGTAGTGGCATTGTCTCCCAATGATGGAAAGAGGGAATTACCTTCTCGCACAAATTTTGTTCCCGAATTCTCGTTTGTCGGCGCTCCATATTCACATTTGAGTGGGATGATAAAGGGAAATATGAGAATTAGTTGGGTCTACCATTTTAGCTCATGGTGGCGATCAAATTAGATAGGAAATTTAGACTCGCCTACTAGTGTGCAATGCTCCAAGAGCCATCTTCTTTGGAGGCTTGCCTTATCTATGTGATTCAGATAAAGAGTACCCATACATAAATCTCAACTACACCTTCCTCCACATTATTAAATATTATAAAGCATATTTAATAAATGTCCAATGCGTTAATATTATAAGAAAGAGGTTTCCTATCAACATGTAGAAGTAAAGGTTGAATCTACGGGGAGTGGTGAAATAAGATTCAACACGGTGCTACCATACATGTATTGGAGAATGTCATGGATCAACTAGATCAAAGCATGGGTTAGTGTTTAAAATGTGAGACTCGGATTTCACGAAGGCAAAACCGAGAAATCATACACACTGCAAATTATGAATAGCAAATGAGATAATTAAAAAAAATATAAATGGTTCTAACTTGTCATAATGCCATAAATTAGCTCAATAATCATGATGTACATATAGGATGAGGGAAGTGTAATTACCACTAGAATAATAGTGATAACCTAACTCCACAAGACTAAAAGCTAACTCCAAATGACTAGTAAGCTAACTCCACATGACTAGTACACCTAAGAAAGCTAGCTCAACAAGTGTAGGGATAACCCAAGTGCAGGAATAATCCATAATAAAAAATAAAAGGATAAATAATATCCTACACTAACAACATGCAGGTGGCAATGCTCATTTACACAACCAACTCTAATGCATCCGTGAAAGAGGAAAATGCCATGGGCATCTCCCACATGGTTTATAGAAATCCTTTTGATGCGTGCTTCAATGTAATGATTGTGGATCCACAAAAAAAAAAAATTAACGACAACTTAAAAATAATTTTTTAAAAAGAAGAAAAGGAAAAATGAAAAATCCATGTTTACATCGTAATCTACTAAAAAAACCTCGTGTCTACATTTCCCTTATAAATTTTTCATTCTAGTTTATTTCCATTCTAGTTGTCATTCTTTACCTCATGTACATATTAATTTTTAGATTGAAATTAATTCGTAATTGAATCGTTACAAACTTTCATATTAATAATTAATTTTAACGATTTTCTTATTTATTGTATTTCTTGTTGCATGTTAAATTTATCTTAATAGACACCAACCTAAAAATCATTATATTCTAATGCCTTTGTCACATTCTCAATTGCTTCAATTACATGAGATGTTGATCTTTCTATAAACATCTTGGGTGATGAGTTGTGTTCTCTTTCAAAGCCCAAATCTAGTGATATAAATTGTGTCGCCTTTAACCATAATCGTAGTGGTAAAAATTACATGGGCCCCACCTATCTATGCATCAATCTTGCAGAGCCCCAATCATCTCTACATTCTACTATTCTAGTGGATGGCATGCCCGCCACAACCAGCCACTCTGGTGACATTAACAACAATTACAATTTAATGTATTTGAAGGAGTAAGAATGACGCAGAGATTAATATATGATCACATGTTGGAAGACCTAAGTTGCACGACCCTATCTATAAAATTGTGAGGATACACACATAAGTAAAACTTATGTTTTTTCCATTCTTCCACTCATCAAAGCGTCAAGGATAGGCCCAAATGTGTTAAAAACCCATCGCAAAGCCAACGTGAAGATGTTTGGTAGCATTGTTAGCACATTTCTCGGTGGTGTCACACAAAGTCAATGGATGGCACTGGTGCTCACCGGATGTTTTGAAGTTACTATAAGCCTACAACAAGAGATCTACTAAGATTAAGCACATATTTAAAGTGCCAATTCCCTATGGATAACTACTTCAATCATTGTAGTACTTAATATACATCAAAACCAAATAAAATTTCTAAGTTGTTTACACCTCGTCAATAGTCACAATTTGCCCATCTTCTTCCAATGTCAAACACATTTATCAACATAAAAAGGGTTGAGGACTATTTCTAAGTGACACAACAAATGAAAAGTGGTCTCCCATCCACCTTAATCACTCACAAAGACTTCATTTAAGTGCGTACAAAGACTTCTAATCATTTGCATTCAAAGTTTTCTAAGCAAGTCAAATCGAATAAGCACCAAAGTGGTGACGGTGCTGAAAACAACATCATATGAGCTTGAGTGAGGAAGACATAATAGTTCTATGCATCAAGTTGAGGTAATGTGAGTCAGATTAAATGGAGCCAAATGATAATCTCCAACTTGATCCACAAATCACATGGAAGAAGTTTTGAAGAGAGTCGAACAATGTCGATGACAAGAGAAGGGAAGTGGTAATCGAAAAAATAGTGCAAATGCAAGATAGAAGTCAAGAAAGATAACAAATAATACCTGTGAAGAAGTTGCACATGTATCATTTAACCCAAACACTTACTCTTTGATCGCTTCGAAAGAGTGTACACTTGTTCTACGAAATAATATCTTTGATATGTGTGACACACTTATTAGTGTTTTGTATTCCATTAAGTCATTGAAAAATAATCGGTCGACTTCAAGCGTTGTTTGATGGCATGGTTCTAAAAAACCTAGAGCGTATACCGCAGTGGTTTCGTTGGTGGAGGACGAGTGAAGAATATAGAAGGTCCAACTTATGACAACGTGGATTGTCCAAGCACCATTATGAGTGAAGGGCGTTGTAAATGGTCACTTCAATGGTTAGATTGACACAAGTACTTTAATGACTAAATGCATCTCCACTACTAATGACTCTATCAATTGTCGAAACAAGGCGTTCCACTCCACTTTGAAAAATGCCTTTCAACATAAAAATTTAGCATCTTTGTAATAAAGACTACCTACAAATATATTCATTATCATAATTTACATATTCTTAATATAAAATTGTTATTAGTAGAAGATGTAGGAAATGATAATTTGATTTAGGTCACATCGACATCTCGGGTAAAGATTCACTTAAGCACACTCAACTATTAAAAGGAAAATATGCTCGAGAGCTTTTTAGTCAATATGTTTTTCTTAAGCCTAAATAATTGTAAGATATTTTTGCCTTGCCTTACTTAGTTAATATTTTGGACTTTAAAATGAATATGGTTAGAACGTGTAAGTCCAAACCATCACACCTCTCATTTATTTTAAAATTCAATTTTGTATGGAAATAATGACACTATCACTAATTAATGTTTATTTTCGAATTCAAATTTGTGTAGGAATAATGGATCATCAACGATTTGGATTATTGTTATTTTTTTGTTTGATTAAATCATTAATTTTACATGTTAACAAAATGATTAATTTATTAATATGATTTAGAGTATTCATAAATGTTTTTTAAGATAGGTAAATGTTTTTTACTGGTGTTATGAACCAAGGGATTGATGGGGTCCCACCCTTACATAAGAGGACGATAACAACGATATAAACCAACAAAACTAATGGTCAACATACTACAAAAACACAACATAAATGAGAAAAATAGAAACAGAGGCAAGATGAAACGTTGAGCCTCAAAGACAACAAAAAGAGCTTCTTACAGAGGAGCAAGGAAGACCAAAAACTAACCATAAAAAAATTCAATAATGTCCAGTTGTTGGGCCACCTTGCCTTTGAAAACTTTGGTAAATGCTTTTATTATACTAGAGCTATGAACTAGAGTGGTGGATGGACACTTTCTCTAAGTGGGACATGAAGGTGGGCTTGGGTCCTTAATGTCCAGCTGAGCGATCCACATTCAAAGTGCTTTCTGTGTGTTCTCGCTTGGTCCGCATGGAGAAGTTTGACCCCTACCTCAAGGTGTCTCGACAACTAATTGAAAGTGTCCAATGGACTCAATAAAAATGGAATTTAGGTTGATGATTACAAACTACTTGTAACTCACCAATAGACCAACACCTTAAATCCTAGGGTATTCATTTTATGCCACGTATTAAATTATTATTATTTTCTTTAAAAATTAAAATGATACTTAAATACACTAAAAAAAAATGTCAAATTGTTTGATAAAAATCTATTTACATTTGTTTTTATAAAATTTTAATATATAAAACTATTAATTAACATTTAAATATTATAAATATTAATATGAAAATGAAATACAAATATATAATTAATTGAAAATTATAAACATCTTGTTTCATCTTAATAAGAATTAATAAATCAATACTAAATTAACAAATTTAAAATGAATAGCTTAATTTTGCCAAGGCGTTCTTGTAGATTAATCGAGACCTCCTAATTCGACAAAAGTCGAGATCGAACGGATGACATTCTTCTTTCAAGCGTCGTTGAAATCCAACGGTCATAAAAATCGGAGCTAAATAATTTCACCTGTCAATTCTTTGCCTGAATTTTGAGAGAAACCGTTGGTTGTCCAAATCCGCCTCCTCCAGAATTCTGTGAATAAACTTCCTGCGTGTTTCATTAGAGAGCTTCCTGACATCCACATTCTGATATGTGAAGCTTCCGGTTTCTGCAACTTCGCTGAGAATGGACTTCCTCAGACGATCATAAGACGGCAGCTTTTCAAGAGCAGCCCATTTGAGAGCCTCCTCGTCGTTTTCCACGCCGCTGTTTCTTCGATTGCTGAACGACCTCGATAAGGGATTGTCTTCTCCCGTCCATGCATTGCTTGTTCTGGCCAAAACCCCTTCTAAATCCAAAGAAACTGCCATAACGAAGCCCCGACTGTTTTGTCTCAGAGTTAAAAGACCACTATTTAGACATATTTATAGCTGATTCTCTTAATGGCGGAAGGAAGCGAGGAAGCGGCAAACGACTGCGTATGCTCAGCGATGACGCAATATGGAAAGTGTATCCTAAATTAACTTCGTTTTGAATCACGAGGAAAAAGATTTGCAACGACGCGTAACGTGGTGTGATCTCTTCTTTCCACCGAACTAATTCGAACACAAGGACGAGAATAGTAGCCTTTTTCAAAGGAGTGAAAAAAACTACTAAATACTTCCAATTTTTTTTTGCTTTTTTAATTTAATTCAAAATTTACATTTCCTTTCATCATTTTCTTTCAAATAACACTTATTAATCTCTCACCTCAAATTTAAAAACATTATAATATTTAATATTTAAATTTTTATATTATGCTAAACAAATTAAATGGCTATGTTTAATATTTACGCCGAAGGCGTTCTTGTATTGAACTGAGACCTCCTAATTCTGACAAAAGTCAGAGATCGAACGGATGACATTCTTCTTTCAAGCGTCGTTGAAATCCAACGGTCATAAAAATCGGAGACAGTCACTATCAACGCAGTGGAGCCACCAGGGTTCGAATCTCTCCACGGAGATCCATGGCTTCTCTGCTCTGCACGCAAGATAAAGACACTTCTTTCCTTGTCGAAGCTTCTGCTTTTTATTTTAGCCGTTGGAGTTCCTAGCCGTTGCGAGCATTTCTATCTACATATACCTATTTTCATCATCTCTGTCTCCGCATTTTATCTCTGCATTTTCATATCTAACAGTGTTTCTGTGAAATTGATTGAGAATGCGGTCTTTTAAAATATTTATCCGCGATTATCTCCTCCTTTTTTCTGTTTGATTGTTTTCTGTTCTTCCATGATTGTTCTTCGGGTTTAATTATGCTTACGACTTTGTATGTTAATTTTTTTTTGTGGTTAAGGGTTCTGTTTCAGCGTGGCCATGCTGATGATTCTGTGTTGTTTTCATTTTTGTTTTAGTATGTGTTATATTTTTCTTTTTGTTTTATACTTTTGTTTTGGGAGGACTGTTCATTGTAGCAGCAGAGGAGGCGGGAGAACAAGCAGAGGAAAAACGAGACAGATTTCTTCTTCTTCCATTTCCAGGTAATTAACTTACGCTTGCTGGACATATCTGTGTTTTTATTGTTTTTGCTGCATTAGTTGCTTAATTCCCTTTAATTTTTTTAGTTTGTATTTTATTTATGCTGCATTAGCTGGCTTATTTATATTCCGTCCCTGTTTAAGGTTTTGTGTTCAATAGCTACCATTTTAAAATACTTTACATACAGATGCATTTTATATTAATTTCCTAATATTTTGTGATTCAGTTAAGCTTTGTTAAGGTTTACCCTTGTTATCAGTATATGCAGATACAGGGCTTAGGGTTTGGGCTGTAACCCTAAGCCATATATTAGAGACAGACCAAGCTTGTAAAATTCCTTAACACAAGCTTATACATAATAGATGTCGACCCCTCTATGAGACCTTTTTCTTCATATGCAAAGATTAATATTAAATATAAAATAAAATAGTTGAGTCATTTAATGTATGGTACGGTCATTATAGTTTCAGTTGTATTCTCAATAAGAAGGGCTCATGCATCGCTTTCTACATTTTTGGTTTTCACCTTTTACAAATCAATATTTTTTTGCTTGATGCTTCCAATCTGTTTTGAGCTCGGGCCCAACTTCACGCAAGCCTTGTGGGTAGTGGATCATGCGATCTCTTTATAGCAATTCGATTACAATTTTGTAGAACTCATTAGGCCCCAAGCTAGGCAAGCAATCTACATGTGAAGATAAAAATTGGTAGTTCAGAGCATGAACAGAAGCTTTGGGGAAATTGAAAATGGCCGAAGGCAAACAACCACCTTTGAAACAGGCATAATGAAAGAACATTTTTTTATAGATAACATAGTTTCAAATTCCATGGTAGCCCAAAAAATGCTCGACATCATTGCTCATTTCTGGATTTTTACATTCCTCCCTTTCAATTTAGGCACAACTTGAGATAATTGTTTTCTTGAAAGATGTACATTCAATATTCATGTGTATGGATCAACCATACAAACTTTTTTAGTACAAATACCACTGGTTTTAGACATCTATCAACTTAAACACAGATGCCCTCATAATTTACCCCCTTTTGTCAATCACAGGGGTTTTAGTAGATTTTTCCTTCAATAATTTGTTTTCAAATTTGTATTATGTTTAGTTGTCTTGAACATTTTTGGATAAGTGAATTAGAATGCTAAAGAAATAAATATTGAGAATGAGCTTAAGTATCTATATAATGCAAAAACAATTATATATTACTCATTTATATTTTCTCTGTTTCTCATTATGTCATCATACATGTGAAGAGCCATGTCCATAAATCATTCCAGCCAATGGTGCAACGTTTGAGACCATAATTGTTCGTTATGTTTCTTTTCTCTTATGCATAATCGAAGCTTCTTCAGAATCACACCTAAAGACATCTTTTTCGGTCACACTATTCTAGAAGGAAAGTATGCTTGGGATCATGGTGTATGGGTGCAATATATGTATAGAGTGTAGTGTAGTGAGAATATGTCGAAGTCAATGAGAGGAGGTGTAGTTAGTTACAAAATAAAGGTATTTGTCAACTCCTTTGTGCCTCAGTCTCAAGAAATCATTGGGAATCATACGGTTGGAGCTCTGAATGTTGTTTCTATTCACTGCAATGAATCATTAGGCCCCAAGTTAGGCAACCAATCTACATGTGAAGATAAAAATTGGTAGTTCGGAGCATGAGCGAAGCTTTGGGGAAATTGAAAATGGCCGAAGGCAAACAACCACCTTTCAAAACAGGCATAATGAAAGAACATTTTTGATAGATAACATAGTTTCAAATTCCATGGTAGCCCAAAAAATGCTCGACATCATTGCTCATTTATGGATTTTTACATTCCTCCCTTTCAATTTAGGCACAACTTGAGATAATTGTTTTCTTGAAAGATGTACATTCAATATTCATGTGTATGGATCAACCATACAAATTTTTTTGGTACAAATACCACTGGTTTTAGACATCTATCAACTTAACAAAGATGCCCCTCATAATTTACCCCCTTTTGTCAATCACAAGGGGTTTTAGTAGGTTTTTCCTTCAATAATTTGTTTTCAAATTTGTATTATGTTTAGTTGTCTTCGAACATTTTTGGATAAGTGAATTAGAATGCTAAAGAAATAAATATTGAGAATGAGCTTAAGTATCTATATAATGCAAAAAACAATTATACCTTTGTTTTGTTGGTATGGAATGAATGAAAGAAAGATAAGATTTTAATAACATCTACAATTTGGAAAACAGTCTATGGAATCAGGGGCTGCCACGAAAATTATCAATCTTAAAAAATTTACAACCCTTTTTGATATTGGATATTTTACTATATATCTATCTTGATCTCACCAAGCATTTTGAAGCTTCTCCCACTCAAACAAATTGTTTGATTTGCATAGAAACATGCAAATCTAGAATATGTAGATAAACGCATCTGATAGTAACCATTTCATCACTAAATTTGTACAACTACAGTTATATACTGGTAGAAGAAACAACTACATTTATGTACAACTTTAAAGGAGCGACAACTATGGACTAGTGTTAAATCAAGGTAGCTCAGTAGAAACATGACATTATTAAGGACCTTCACCTATCAAGCTTAGATACAAAAAGATATCAAGTGTACACAAATTTGTCTAAATCTTATTACTTGGTCACTTTTTCATCTTCCCCCCCACCCCCACCACCTCTCTGTCGTCCCTGTTCCAAAACTTCTTGGAGTTCATTTTCGAGTGTATTAAACGTGCCCTTGTTTATGTTCTAAGTGTTTTGAACAACACCGCATTTATAATTCATTTAAAATATTGTAAAATTATCGAGCTATATTAATTTGTACCTTTAAAAATTGGTGCTTAGCTATTCATTTCTCAATTTATAATCTTGTAAATTAAATTACGGCTATTTTTGATGTAACTAATTGAATAAGTATAGATATATTTAGTTTTATTAACTTCTTTTTCCACTTTTTTGTAGGCTATTTGTGATTCTCATTCTCCCGCAGTAAAGAAGAGAGTATCGTGTCTAAACAAACTTCAGGTGGGTTTCAATATTGATTGAAGTATTTATTCATTTGTTTTGTTTATTGTGTTATGGATTAGAAAATTATTGAGAGTGCTTTCATGTTATTTGCTTTTGATTGTTACATTTATATTTAGACTCCAATCCTTTTACGATGTGACATGTGGGGGCATGTGCCTTCGTCAATGACATGATTCATTATGTCTTTGAGGGCTTGTTCCCAATGAGACCATTTCAAAGCGTCCCAAGTTGGATGTTAGGATCGGGTCATAGACAAGGCTTTTAAGTTGCCGTCATACTTAAAAACATCTTCTACGACTAACATACTTATTTTCCCTCTCAATTTAATATAGTGCAGACTAGAAACACAATTCCCCTCCCTACAACGGACTGAATTAACTACGCCCGCTTGTAGAGGGAAGAATGGTTTAAACGTCTTCAATGTGTTGTTAATGTTTTGCATTGCAGGAAACCGAAACCACCTAAAACAGTGATAGCCGAAATGATCAGATATCGCCTCCACCTGTTGCCAACATCCCCAATTTGTCTCTCCAAAATATGAATGATTAGAGATCATTCACGAGGCTTCTTTTGGATTTTAGATTCTAATGAAGATGCACTGAAATATGAACCACCACACAAATTGAGGAGAATGGGAATTCCAATTGAGGCATCTACAACTGGACAAAAATACAAGAAATGTGCAAAGAAAATTGCACAAGCAAAAGACTTTGTACATTATATCACTTTTTTGCATTTTGAATAATTTTAAGGGTAAGACCTCATGTTTGCACTTTTTAAATGAAGTGACTCATCTATATTTATACACATACAAAATCAATCACCCATAGTTTAAGCAAACACAACTACAAAAAATAACTATCCCTATAACACAAATAACATATACCATTTTTTGTTTGCAAAATGCCTCAAAGAAATGTGGTCTCATGGAATGCTATGATTGTAAGATATGCACAAAATATCTCATTCAATGATGCTCCCAAACTCGTTGAGGTAATAAAGAAATTTGGAATGTACCATAACCAGTTCAGATTTGTTTATATATAATTGCATATTCTGTCTCATTTTAATTTCATGGAGAGATAATATGTTAAAGCACTTAGTCATTCTTTCAATCTACTTTGACAACAACACTTCACATTCATTACATTCTTGAGAGTGATTATTAGCAAACTTACATGTCTCACTTGCATTTGTATTCAATTATTACACAACTAACTATTCTATAACATCCTTTCTAATGTATTTCGCAACATTTGTTCAGCTTTAATAGAAAATCAGTATTGCCAATCACACCCCTTATCAACATCAACTACAAAATTAATAATTGTCTTTCTAAATCTAATAACATATACCATTCGGCGTTCACATTGCATTGTACACATGCGATTGCTAGTTTTATAACATTATTAAAAATATTATAATTCTTTCATTTATTTTAAGACTGAGGGAAAAAAATTTAATAGTACACAAGAAAAAGACGAGAAGCCATCCCATACAATAGACGCCAAAAAGGATTTCCATTTATTCCTTGGGCATTCATTTAATAAGTTATAAGAAAAGCAATGGAGCCCCGGTGAAAAGAACACTACCTATTATAATAAATAGTTGTTATAAACATATAGAATTCAAGGCTTCTCTTTTTGGATTAGTCAAATCCAATTCAATATAAATATTCCTTTTGTAGACATACAACAAAAAAATGTCGAGCACAAGTCCCTAGGTATGTCTACATTTTGCGTTTACCTTAGGGATACCTTCTTAAACACCACAAGGCATATAATTAATGAATGTTGTGCAGCTATTTTAATGCTGGTCTTAAGTAGCCATTGTTCTTATAGGCATCAAGATTAGAATCAAAAATGTTTCAACTATTTTTATTTTTTTGTATAGTGTAAAAAAAAAAAAAAAAAAGAAAAAGTCGTCAAAATATTCATTGTTTAATTAAGAATAGGAGATGCTGAAGTTGAAAATATTCAAAGAAGTGTGAAAAGAGAGAATGTCTTTTTACACAGTAGATAAGGTTAAGACGGAATGACATTATACCATGGTGTCCTCGGCATACTACATTCGGTCTAGATATTTGCAAGACCAACATGGGGAGTCTAGGCCCAATATCTTTGAAACAAAAAATATTTGTAAATAAAAGAGAATTTATGATGACGATTCATAGTTGGAGAATGAACCTTCATAAACAAAATAGTGCAGGATTGTGAATTAGGATCCAACTACTAGGTTCTTCTTTTCGTCAACTTCTTTCATCCCTCAAATATAGTTTTAGTTCTTAGGATTCCATATAATATTTTGATTTTGAGGACATTATTAAAATCTCTATCAATCTATGGATGTTAGAGATCATCCTATAAACAATTAATTTTATTAAAATTGATTATAAAAATACGTTAAACCCACAAATAATGTAGTGCAAAATACACTAGTAAAATATACTAAAAATAAAGAAAATGACGGCACTCAAAATAATGTTATTAAATTGACGTTGAAAGGTTAGGTAAGGCGTCAAAGGAGTTGAAGAGGGTGCGGCCAAAATGAAGCGACCATATGACCGAGGATCCGCCAAAAAGGTAAAACGGCAAAAGTTTACCCGTCCATTTAAAATTAGGGTTTAACGTTTTAAAAGGCGGTGAACAATTCAAAGGTCAACGAAGCATGGGACCCACAGGCGACAGGACGCAACTGCTACCCGATGATCGGACGCCTCACGATGCCTAGGGAAGCGAGATCCGACGGCGGTGGTGAGCCGGTAGATCAAAAGGTCCCCCACCGGCTATCACCTGGGGAAGCGTGAAGAGTGCGTTACAGGAGAATGCGCCTCCAGTCAACTCTCTGACTTGCCGTGGCACGAACGAGACTGACACGTGTGGGCTTCAAAGAGCTGAGGTGCGTTCCACGTAGCGCGGAGCGGTTGGTTAGCTTTATCGGATGCTTATATGTTCATGTTGGTAATCATGACCATTCTGAAAATCTCCTATTTCTCTCTCCTCTCTCTACTGCGGGAGGTGATTTTGTCATGCTCCCCATAGAAAAACCCCAGAGATGGACGTTTGATTGGAGTGGCAGGAGACGCCATGAATGCAACTGGGTGTCGTGGGGATGAGTAAAACGTGTAATTTTGCAGGTGGGTCTTTGGTTCCAGGAGATTTTATGGCCTGCAAAGGGAGAACCAGGACCTGGACCGGCATTGTTTTGAGAATATATACCTGGTGGTGGCAGAGATAGTTAGATATTACTTATGAAGATGATGATGAGGCTGCATTTGTTTCGGTTGTGTGCATTGTTTGGTGATGATATGTGTCGAAGTGGTGTGTGCTTTTAATGAAGTAGGTGGTCCGATTCTTGAGGAGGTGGTGGTTAAGACTTAAACAGCTGTTTGGAGGATTGCTTGTTTTTGAGGCACTCTATTTTCTGGTGCTGCCCACTACTTTGTTTCAGTTATCAGCGGCATTAAGCTCGCAGGAATTTCGGATTTGAGGAATGGAGAATGCAACTGCAACTGCAACTGCAACTTAAGGTGCATACGGTAGTTTTGTTTGGTGATAAAAATGTGAGGCATGGGCATTGTTAGGTTGACTTGTGAATGTGTTGGTTGTGGTCGTTTTTGTTTTTTTGTTGTGTTGTGGGTGTGTGAATCTATGGGTGGTTTTGGTTGCAAGTATTGACTTTTATTTAATGGTGTAGTTCTAGTTGGCCTTCTGCTTCTGGGTGTCAATGTGTCACTGCATGGACCTGACATGGACTGACCTGCTGCTGCTTCTGTTATTAACTGATCATGATCTGTTTTGGAGTTTGACTCAGTGTTTGCAGATGGATTTGTGAATGGGGCACAGCAGTTTCTGTTTCAAATAACTTGGAGGAGCAAGAGATGGCCGACATTGAGAGCATCGAGGAGGCTAATAGAGCTGGTTTAGATAGCACCCACAGAGTGTTGGCCATTTTGTTACAGCAGGATCAGAGGCACGGTAATGGTGTTAGTGCTGTGGCTGATTTGTGTATCGCTGCTGATGATGCCATAGCCAAGTTTCAGAGAGTGGTGTCCTTACTGGGTTCTAAGTCGAGAACAGGTCACGCAAGGGTCAGAAAGGGTCCTAGCCAATCCCGTGAGACTTGCGCCAGAGCATTTATGGAAGCACCCAATTTGTTGCATCTGGATAGTTTCAGTCCACATGTCTCTTCAACACCAGTGTATCCATCACCATCACAATTGGGCCAAGTCAGACAGAGATCGTTCCTAGCCTGAACACTTCCTCAACGGTTTTTACAAGGAATGGCAATTACCACAATCACCATCCTCATCATCATCATCAACAGCAACTATTGCAGCAGAAGCTCCATTTCTCTCATTTCCAACAACAACAACAGCAACATCAGCAGCAGCAGCTCAGCTTACAAGCAGAGCTTATGTTAAGGAACAATTCCTACTTGAAGTTTGAGAACTCCATCAGCTGCACACCCACACTTTCCTCCACAAAATCATTCATGTCATCCCTTAGCATGGACGGGAGTGTGGCCAATGAAAAGTCACTTCTGCCATATCATCATCAGCTGATGCAGACCAGTCAGGAAGAAACATTGCTTTCATCTTCGAAGAGAAAGTGTTCTGGAAAAGGTGACGAAGCAGGTGGTGGCAAATGTAGGAGCTCTGGAAGGTGTCACTGTTCAAAACGAAGGCCAGTTCTTACATTCCATGTCCATGTTGTTGAATTTTTTTCTCATTGTTAATACGCATGTTTTTCCACCATTTATTTGGTCCCTAAATTCCAAGTTGGTTTCATCAGACTGGCAAGATTCCAAATCATATGGGGGCCAGGCTGGTCTTATGAGATGTTAAAAGAAAAAACTACTTGCATGCCTTTTAAGTTGGTTCTAAAAATAACGTTTGTTAAATGAGATATTTAAATTTGCAGGAAGCTAAGAGTCAAGAGATCAATTAGAGTCCCTGCCATCAGTAGCAAGCTGGCAGATATTCCTCCTGACGATTACTCATGGAGGAAGTATGGACAAAAACCGATCAAGGGCTCCCCGCATCCCAGGTACTGAAGCACACTTACTTTTACTGGTAAAGCAAAAGTGAACTCGTCAAAAGTAGCACTTTGAATATATGTACACCATTCCTGCTGTTCTGTTGCAGAGTAAACGCAGTTCTGTTTTTTTATTTCCTTTTACCTTCTTTTGTTTGATACTCAAAGAAAGAAACCCTTAGGGGCTGGATTGCTGTATTCTGTGTCATAGATGCCAGGTTTGAGGGGTATTTTTTCTGCCAAAGTTGCTTGGTACATGCACCCTGACTTAACCTTTGTCTTTACATGTCATTTGGGCTCAACGTATTAGTAGTGGATGATCAGAAGTTCCACGCTCACAAGTGACTAACTCCTCTTAACCTCTTTTATCTTCTTGAATTTGATGATTATATACAATGCACATGGATTATATACAATGCGCAGTACTTCTATAGCTGGATCACCATGGATTGCCTGGCCTGCAATAACTGTGTGAAAACCCTTCCTGAGAATTTCACAGCAGCTAAGTTTTGAGTTCTTGCATCATTATAATTGTGGGTTAGTATTTAAGCCATAACCTCACCAGATCGAAATCAAAATAAAAATAATTGTTGATTCGGATTTGTTTTTAAGTTGAACACTCTATTTAGGCTGTGGTCCCATGCAAGGGGTAAGCTAAATATTTTGAGCAGGTATGGGAGAGAAAAACAAGGTATTTTAGCATTAATAGGGTCCCATGAATTTTTATTTTTCTTTGCAGAGACAAAATAGGAGACTTTAGCAGTAGCAAAAACAAGGTCCCATGAATCCCGAATAGATTATTGGAAGGAAGAATTGGGAGGGAAACTCAATGAGAGATGCCAAGTGTCAAAAAAATCCCAAAAAAATTTAAGCAGTTGAATTTCCTTTGTGCCCCCACTGCTTTATGGGGCTGGAAAGCCTCTCCCTAAAATGTAGCTGCTGAGAAATTTCAGGACTTATGTTGGGTTTAAGCAGCAGCAATAATTTTTTTACATAGGACCATATCTCCCAATTAAATAGAAGCAGTAGCCTCCTGTAATTTTGTGGCCTTGCCCATTACTTAGCCATCTCCTAAGTTAATGGTTCATGAACCAATCTTCTTTCCTCTTCTACATGCTTCGCTGCGGTGTCTCCACCACTATGAAATTGTACTTCATGGTTTGCATGCTAGTACGTACTACTTACATATATGATATTTTGCACAGACCTATCATTCTAAGTTTTAGTAGAAGCAGGGTCACTGTGTGCGTTGTTTGTATGATTCATTGTGATCATATTTACCGAAGTTGCATCTGCTTTGCTATGTAAAAGCTGTAACGGAATTTGTATAAGACTTGTTGGGACTCTACCAAGTGAGTCTGAGAGAGATTAAACTTCATTAATTAATGAATTTAATTTTTGCAGGGGCTATTATAAGTGTAGCAGTGTGAGAGGTTGTCCTGCCAGGAAACATGTGGAGCGTTGTTTGGAAGACCCTGCTATGTTGATTGTGACTTATGAAGGAGAGCACAATCACTCCAGGAAACTGTCTGGGAGCCCAAATCTTGTAATGCATACTTAAGGTTTCATCGTTATTGTTTTGGTATTTTTGACGGCACAAGATGCCTTACCAGACAATAGTTTGATAACTTTTCTTATACCTTGGCATGTTTCATCTGACATTGGCTACTCCAACCAGCAATCCTTGAGTCAATTACTTACATTTCTCCTGTCATTCTTAATGCCTTTTTCATGGTTTCGTCTACAGGGCTAATGGCATTTCTGCTCTGTGTATTTTCTTACCCTGGCATTCAAAACACCCAACACTAAAACAGCTAGTTCCCTTTGCTGCACAAGAATCAGTTGTATACTTCCCTGCAAAGACCCACCCTTTGGAAGAAAGATGAAATGTGACATATTTTGTTCATATCCTAAAACGTTTTGGTGTTATTCCCCGCTGATTTGGTGGTTGTAAATTATTGCAAAGTTATAGCTTATCGGTGTTCACTATTTTCTGATTATCTTACCTTGAGCTTTCTACCAATGGATGTAACTAAGACCACAGATTATATGGGTTGGCTTTCTGTATCAGTAACTCTTTTTGTTAGTTCGTACAATGACTTGTTATCACCGGTTTGGAATTTAAATGTTTATGGATATGGGGACAAAAATGGCTCTAAACCTGAAGGCAGCTTGCTTTTCCCCTTACATTTCATGCATCCATTTACGTTTCTTGAGCAAAAATTACTTCATTTTCACACAAGATGTTTTTAGTATTTTGTCCTTGTAATTGAACTCTGCTATTTACTTTTAAATCCTAATCTTGCAAGCCATGATCTGGGAATATCAAATCTCCCAATAGTCTTTTCAGGACTTGAATTGCATTGTGATTTGTGTAAGGCTTTGGCAACTGCATTGTAAGGCACGCCTCTGATTCATAACAAATGCATCTGACTATTTCATTCAAAAATTTTACATGATACTTCTGAGATTTGAGGTGATTGCAATGTTTAGAGCTATAAAACCTGCACCATCTCAAATCCTTAGTAAAAAAACCTGTTGATTTACATAATGGTATTTGTCTGGCACGCTGCAGGGTTCTGTGTAAGTTCTCACATAGCAATCAATGTTTTCTTCTTTTCCAATGTCTTATGGGGTGTATAGAGGAAAGACATTACATGAGGTCAAGAATGGCAAATTCTTGTGATGAATTCTGTCTAATAGGAACATTGGACAATGGCGTATAGGAACTGTAGTCGAGGAGGCATTCTGAATCTCAATGAGGTTTATTGCGTGGAAGGGAAGAGGAACTGATATTGATTAGTAACTGGTGAAGATCTCTCATCTACATTGCCTCTATTCACATGGTATAATTTGGTGGGAATTGGAAAAGTGATTTTATGCTCATTTCAAAACTGTTTTCTGAAAAGTTTTAAAGCAGTATTGAAATGAAATGGTTTCAATTATGTCCACAAAAACCAACATTCAATGCGATTGTATTAATTGCATCACCGCTCACAGGTCCTAAGGCCCCCTTTATCTTTTATAAGGCTGTTCCTACTAACTTGAGTTAGCGACATCCCAAACTCTTTTCATCTTTTATTCTCAAATTATTCAACCATGGAGCTCACTCCTAATGTTTCCATGTGTTTGGCTTGTATGTCCACATATTGAGGATGGTCAAGAATGAAGTGCTCCATTTTCTTGACCACCTATGTGGTGCAAAAACACAAACCCTCTTTTCCTAGTGCCCAAGTTTTCGTCTCACATCTAAGCCTAAGGGAGCTAGTCTTCAATTGAGCAATGAGGATTTTTCTCCATTTAATTTCAACTTGAGCAATATAATATTTCTCCCGATGTGCTCGGTTTCGGTTGAACACTTGAATATAGTGTTGTTTTTCTTGATTACATTTTCCCTCCACATCGTTAAATCTTTCATTCATATTTTTTTGTCTTTGTTTTAATTTTAGTATTGGGCTAAAAATTGATATTCCATTTACTCGTCTACTTGTGGTTTTGCTTCATCCAAGTGTTCTTCTTTATGTTTTAACACTTTATTTATTGTGGTCCTAGGCCATCTATTGCTTCTAAATGGAAAGTACCTATAAATGAAAAGTATTTTTCTCAGCAAGGATGATTTCATAGAGAATAGAATTCTTAATTATGAAATTGTTTGTGACTAGATGCTTTTTGATGCATTAATTTTAGCAAAAACTTGAAATGGTCATCTTTTGACTTTTGAGTCCATTTTTTTGAACCACTTGTTTTGACAAGACAAACGCACCGGTCAACCGCCCTATTGTTTTGAGCTATATTCGACACATTTTTAGGCCTGAAATGCATCATCTAAGGGCTGAAAATTAGAATTTAAGTTGTAATTTGGTTTTTTCCTATTTTAGAGCATTAGTTAATTTCAATCTTTTGAATGCATACTAGGTTAGAAAGTTGGCAATTCCTTTAATTTAAGCATGTAGAAAATGTGTGGCAACTTTTGTGTCCGTATACGAAAAGCATGCAAACTTATTAAGAATAGTAGGTTCTAGTAAACTCTTAAAAATAGTAATTTTCACCATTTAGAGTAGATTTAGTCAAAGTTAGAGTTGATTGGAGGTTGTTTTTTTTATTTATGAAACATTGTAATTTATCATAGAATAACGAAGAAGAAGATTTATTTTATTCGAGTATAAGATATTTGAAGCATATTGTGTGTATGTTACAGTTTGGCTACATTATTTGGTATTAGAGCAAGTTTGAGTCTTGGTGGAGGAAAAAAACAATGGCTGGAAAAGGAAGAGGGGGTGGTATTGCCCATATGAATAGAAACATGTATGATATGTAGAGGCAAGTTGCTAAGCTTGCTGCAATTATATCTCAAAGAGGAAATCAAGGTGGAGATGACACAAATGAAGAAGTTTGTGAAGATGAGGAAGCACAATGACCACCCTTAGCTTTTGAAGAAAGGATGCTTCAAGCATTAGAAGGAACGAATGATGGGATAAGAGTTGATGATTTAGAATATGGGGGTAGGCTAAAACTAGAGGATTTGATAGACTAGTCGCCTAGTATGGATTTTTTTTTAGTGGAAGGCTATGTCGGAAGAAAAGACGAGAAAATTTGTATGCACGAAATTAAAAGGTCATGTTATGTTATGGTGGGATAACTTACAAAAGGAGCGGTCAAGAAAGGATTATGACTTGGAGTAAGATGGAAAATAAGCTAAAAGACAAATTTTTCTTTGTAGATTATGCACAAACCCTTTACAAGAGGTTTCAGAATTTCAGATAGAACTTACAAACCGTGCAAAAATACACGGATGAGTTTTACAAGTTGTCCATTTGTGTAGAGCATGAAAAACCGAGGAACAAATGACTGCAAGATATGTAAATGGATTAAAATTTTCTATTCAAAATGAGTTAAACATGCACAAGATCAAGAGGATGCCTATCAACTCATCCTCTTTTCGGGACGAGTTGGTTTCAGTCAAGGTAGAGGAGAACAACCTTGTGGAGTGGAAAATCAAGAAGATACAAGACAAGATCTCCCAAATCAACAAAGAGGTAGAGGATTTCCTAGGGGCAGAGGATATGTTGGCGGCAGAGGATGGGAGGCTCCACGAAGACCATTTGTTTGCTACAGATGTGGTGAAGAGGGGCATCAAGGACCCGAATGTCCGCATTATTATATGCATGACAAGAGACAAGCAAATCCTGAAGAATAAATCTTATCAAGCTCAAGAAGAAGAAGATGAACAAGTCCTTGAAATTCCATCGAGGTGGGAGAAAATTTGAGGATCAAAATGATGATGATTGCTTCAAAAAGGAGATCAAGGGGGATGCATGACTACGTACAAATATTTTTAGAACTAGATGCACTTTAGAAGAAAAGGTATGTAATGTTATTATTGATGGTGGTAGTTTAGAACATGGTTTCAAATGAGATGGTTGAGAAACTAGGCATGCATTGTGAGAAGAATCCTAACCCTTATTGTATTGCATGGTTTAAAGAGGGTAATAAAGTTATTGTTGATAAGACATGTTTAATAAGTTTTTCTATTGGGAAAAGTTAAAAGGATGAGATTTGGTGTGATGTTATTCCTATAGATGCATGTCATACGCTATTGGGCAGACCATGACAATTTGATAGAAAAGTTATTCATGACGGGGGGAAGAATACATATACTTTTTGGAAGGATGACACAAAAATAGTTTTGCTACCTCTTAAGGAAGAGGGAAAGGCTGAAAATATGCTTTTTGTTGAAGAATTTGTGAAGGAGGCAAAGGCAACTAGGTTTTGCTATGCGTTGGTCACAAATAAGGATGAACTTGTAAGTGCACAAATACCAGTAGAGGCAACAAAATTAATAGAAGAATTTTATGATGTTATTCTGATGAGCTACCACCCAAAAAGAGATATTCAACACCATATTGATTTGATTCCATGGTCTTCACTCCCAAATCGAGCAGCTTATAGGATCAACCCGACATTACATGCAAAATTGAATAAGCAAGTGACAAAGCTTGTGAGAAAGGGTGTAGTAAGGGAGAGCATGAGTCCGTGTGCAACTCCAACTTTATTAACTCCAAAGAAGGATGGAACATGGAGAATGTGCACGGATAGTAGAGCAATCAATAAAATTACAATCAAGTATAGGTTTCCTATACCTCGCCTTGATGATATGATGGATGTGCTTGTTGGATCTAGGTATTTCACCAAGATTGATCTTCGTAGTGGTTACCATCAGATTCGAATTAGAGAAGGAGATGAGTGGAAAACAACATTCAAGACAGGGGATGGATTATATGAGTGGTTGGTGATGTCATTCGGGTTATCTAATGCACCTAGCACTTTTATGAGGTTGATGAACACTGTGTTGCGAGAGTACAATGGTAAGTTTGTTGTGGTTTATTTTGATGATATCTTGATTTTCAAGTAAAACTAAAGAAAAACATTTGAGGCATCTAAGGGTGATATTTAAAGTGTTAAGGAAAGAGAAGCTCTATGCAAATTTGAAGAAGTGCACATTTATGCAAGAGAGTTTGGTATTTTTGGGTTTTATTATTTCAAAGAGATAGAGTACATATGGTCTTAAAAAAGATAAAGACAATTATTGAATGACCTTTTCCACAAAGTATAACAAAGGTAAGAAGCTTTCATGGTTTAGCCACTTTACAAAAAGTTTATTAAAAAAATTAGCAGTATTGTAGCACTTATAATGATTGCACAAAAGGAAGGGAGTTTTTGTGGACAAAGGCAGTTGAGGATAGCTTTAACTTCTTGAAGAAGAAGGTGACAAAAGCACTTATTTTGGCACTACCAGATTTTGATAAAGTGTTTGAGATTGATTGTGACACCTTACATGTGGTAATTGGTGTTGTCCTAAATCAAAGCGGGCAAGCCAATAACTTTCTTTAGTGAGAAATTTAATGAGGTAAGGAAGAGCTACTCTACTTATGATGTGGATTTTTATGCAATTGTACAAGCATTGAGGCATTGGAGGCGTTACTTAGTGCTTAAGAAGTTTGTGTTATACTGAGACCACATAGCCTTAAAGTATGTGAATACACAAAAGAAGTTGAATAGTAGGCATGCAAAGTGAGTATCATTTTTGCAGGTTTATACTTTTTCTCTAAAGCATAAATCAGGAAAACAGAACCAAGTTGCAGATGTATTGAGTAGGCATGTGACTCTATTTATAACTATGGAGAATGAGCTGGTTGGTTTTGAAGCAATAAAGGATTTGTATTTTTCTGATTTTGATTTCAAGGATATTGTTGTAAGGTTAAGCAACCATTGTCAAGTGATGTAGGTGATGTCCAAGATGAGTACCTTTTGCAGGATGACTATCTATTTAAGGGACAACAACTATGTATTCCAATTGGGTCTATGAGAGATAATATAGTGAAAGAGTTGCATAGCGGAGGATTGGCTGGGCACTTTGGTAAGGATAAGACTATTGCTTTGGTAGAAGAGAAATATTATTGGCCAAAGATGAAAAGAGATGTGGTAAGATATGTGGAGAGGTGTAGAATTTGTCAAGTCTCGAAAGGCCATGCATAAAATATAGGGTTGTATATGCCATTGCATGTTCCCAAAGGACCGTGGAGATTTGAGTATGGATTTTGTTTTGGGATTACCAAAAACACAATGAGGTAATGACTCAATTTTGTGGTTGTTGATAGGTTCTCGAAGATGGTTCATTTTATTCCTGTAAGAAAATTAGTGATGCAACATGAGTAATGATTTATTTTTAGAAAAGTTGTTAGGTTGCATGGTGTTCCAAAACCATTACTTCAGATAGGGACACAAGGTTCTTAAGTCATTTCTGGAGGACTTTATGGAAGAAGTTGGGAACTAAACTACAGTTCAACAGTGCCTATCATCCTCAGATTGATGGGCAAATAGAGGTGGTAAATAAGAGTTTGGGAAACCTATTAAGGTGCATAGTTGGGGAAAAGCCAAAACAATGGGACTTAACATTACCACAAGTTGAGTTTGCTTATAATAACTCAAGTAAATAGATCCACAGGAAAGTCCCCATTTTATATTGTGTATGAGAGTAATCCAAACGAGGTGTTAGATTTGGTGCAGCTACCAATTGATGGTAGAGTCAGTGATGATGCAGAAGCATTTGCCAAACATATACAACAATTGCAGGAAGAGGAAGAAGCTGCAGAATAGTAATGATAAGTATAAGGAAATAGCAGATGTGCACAAAAGGAGAAAGGTGTTTACAGTGGGTGAGTTGGTTATGGTATACCTTCGAAAGGAAAGGTTTCCAAAAGGAACCTATAACAAGTGAAGTACAAGAAGATTGGTCCCTATAAAATCGTGAAAAAATAAATGATAATGCTTATGAGGTAGAATTGCTAGGAAATTTTGATATTTCTCCAGTGTTTAATGTTTTAGACTTATATTCTTTTCATGGGGATGGTGAAGAAGGGGATGTTATTGAAGAAGTAGTAGATTGGAGGCAACAAGTTTTGGTGAAAAAGAAAGAAGAAGTGGATCAGATTTTGGACAAGAAAACAATGAACATGCGACATGGACAATACAACAAATATTTGGTACATTGGAAAGGATTGGAACAAGAGGAAAACACATGGGTCATAGAGTGGGAGATTAATAAGTGGATAAAGATAAATGATAGAAATTTGAAGAGGACAACTTGCGGGGAGTCGTGCATCTTTTTCAAGTAGGGGAGAATGATGCAATAATTTTAACAAAAACTTTAAATGGTCATATCTTTTGACTCGGGTGTCCATTTGAGTCAATTTTTTGAAACCACTTGTTTTAATGAGACGAATGCATCGGTTAACCCGACTTATCGGTTGGAGCCATTTTTCGGGCCCAAAGGGCGAAAATTAGGATTTAAGTTGTAATTCAGTTTTTTTCCTATTTTAGGGCATTAGTTAATTTTAGTCTCTTGAATGCATAATAGGTTATAAAGTTGGCAATTCCTCTAATTTAGGCATGTAGAAGATGTGTGGCAATTTTTGTGCCCATACGAATAAGCATGCAAACTTACTAAGAATAACATGTTTTAGTAAACTACTAAAAATAGTAAATTTCGCCATCTAGAGTAGATTTAGTCAAAGTTAGTTAGAGTTTGTTTGGAAACTCGAGTTGGGAGTTGTTTTCTTATTTATGAAGCATTGTAATTCATCATTGAATAACAAAGAAGAAGATTTATTTTCTTTGAGTTCAAGATATTTGCAGCATATATTGTGTGTGTATTATAGTTTGGCTACATTACTTTTGGATCTTTTATATTTACCTTCATTTCAAACGTGCTCCACTAGTCCACACCTCACATCCATATAACACGATCAAAGTGACATGTAACTCAAAAGAGACCAAAATAGTCTTTCAATCCCATAACTCAACATTCCTACTTCTATTATGGAGTGCGTAAATGGTTCTCTAACCAACTCACATTCTTTTCATTTTACACACATCCCAATTTAGGGAAAGACACCAATTGGTGAACATGCACCAATAGATGTGCACCTTTTTGTGAGGGTGGGGTCCACTAAGTGGACTAATAATTTCAAATTAATATACTTGAAAGGACCCAATAAATGTGCATATTTGTACAAATTTTATATCTTACAAAATCTTTATAAAACTTGAACAACTAGTACACTCTTTAATACAAAACATGTATGAAGTGACACATTGGGAACATTAACATTTAGACTCCCATGTTTGAGACTTCCTTAAAAAGCCAACTTGCAGCATTAAAATGTCAACATAAATAAAATAAGTACATATGTGTACATAATCAAAAGTTCACTAGTTTATGCATAGGAACAAACTTGTTCACATTTACCCCATTTCACATATATTCAAGTACTTAAATGCATAACCTTTCAAGTTGCCAAGATGAAATTAAAACACATTTTAATTTTAAAACAAAACAAATTTTTTAAATCATAATTGTCCTTCCTTTTGCCACCTTCACCTCATTAATTGTTGCACATGCAAACAAATTTATATTAGACTCACAACTTTTCCCACAAAAATTAAAATTAATGCCAAGTAATAAATATCCCTTCAAAATTTGAATAATCCCTCAAAAATCTAAGAATTTGAATTCAAATGGGATGTAATATTATATATTGGATGAATATGGTTAAGAATTCTTTTGTGGAAACAGTTGACAGAGCACATAATTGGTAGAGTTGTATACCAAATTCAGATTTGTAGGGAGACCACATATACAGGAGGTAAATGACTACTACCTTTTTAATATTCAATATATTCAAGGAATGTCTGAATATGTGAAGAATGTTAGAAAATAGACAATGTTGAATACGTGAAGAATGTTTGCAAATGCAATGAATTTATGGAATCTAAGGAATATTTGAATATAAATAAGTGTTGTCTTTGTTTATGTAGTTAATATTTGAATATCTATGGTTAACTTTATATGACTGATTGGATTTGTGAATGATGTCATAAAATACACATAATGTTAAATACGAGAAGAATGTCTGCATATGCAATACATATGTGAATCACTTACCTTAACAAATGTAAATTATCTGAATATAAATAAGTGTTGTCTTTGTTTATGCAATTAATATTTGAATATCCATGGTTAACTTTATATTGATTGATTGAATATGTGAAGGATGTCAGAAAATAGACAGAATGTTAAATACAAGAAGAATGTCTTGCATGTGCAATGCATATGTGAATCACTTATCTTAACAAATGCGGAATATCTGAAGATAAATAAGTGTTGTCTTTATTTATGCAATTAATATTTGAATATCAATTGTTAACTTTATATTGATTGGATGAAAATGTGACCAATTTGAGAAAATAGACAAAATGTTAAATACGTGAAGAATGTCTACATCTGCAATGAATATGTGAATCACTTACCTTAACTAATGAGGAATATTTGAATATAAATAAGTGTTTTCTTTGTTTATGCAGTTAATATTTAAATATATATTTTTAATTTTATATTGATTGATGAATATATACTAGAAATTACTGAACATACATTGAATATATGGTAACTTTGTCATTTTCTACTACGCATTCAAACTTTTATTGTGCACATAAATTACTTGAATATACAATGAATATGTTGTTAGTTCATTGCATGCTCTTATTACATTGTTATTGAATAAATACTTATATTCCCAGGGAGGCCACATATTCAAGAGGTAAATGACAATTTTTTTTACTTCCCCATTCACCAAAAACAATGTTGTTATTGACCATAGACTGTTGTTATTGAGTAATGAGTTTCGTTCTAATCATTATTTTTTCAACCATGCACGTTGAACTATTGTTTTTTCAATGTACATTCATTTATTTCAGTGCATTTTGTTTATTCCTTCGTCACCACGAACTCTTCGCACTAATTTTACAATCATTTATTCGCTCAGTATGGAGTTATTTTTGTGCAAGTTCTTGTTTAATCAAGCATTACCAGTTTTACAAACATATATTCATTCATTATTGAGTTTGTTTCTGTGCATGTTCTTGTTTAATCTTTCGTTCAACACAAACTCTATTGATTCATCACATTTCAGCATTTTGTACACATTTCTACACAAGGTTATTTATTTTACTTTTCCTAAATAATTGTAGGCCACCATGGTATTCAAGAGGAAGGCCTGGAAGGAGGAAGTCACGAATGGACCCTAAAAAAGGGGTGTTAAACTTGATTATATACCTAACTTGGAGGAAGAGTTAGTTGAAGCTAATAAAAAACAACAATTTCAGACCAGTCCAAATCACAAAACAAAGTTAAAACCAATCCAAATCATGTGATGTATATCACGAATGCCAACAAGGAAACATAACAACGTGACACACAATGCAAGACTAACATTACTATATTACAAGTATGAAACAATAATAAATAAACAAAAGAAGAGAAAAGTCATGAATGGTCTCATTTCTTGTCTCATGATTATGTATGACTATGTTGGGGTTGTTAGCAAAAACATACCTAGCTTTGTAATGTCTCATCTTTGTCAATACCTAAAACAATTTTTTTCCAACAATACCTTGATATACAAAGGGGAACCAAAGATAAATTTAACTAAAATAAAAGCGGAATAACTTGATTAAACTCCGCATAATAACATGATATATTGTTCCACCAATAAGTACATCATGAGCAAGTTGTCAATTTCTTCCACTTAAGTCCAAAATCATTATACCACAAAAGTGTTAGTAGTCCAACATCCAAAAATAGAACGTGAACAAAATAAAATTGACTTCTCCGGAGAAGAGAAAATGGTCACGAAAACCCTAGGTGACGGTTCACGAGGCAGTGCGAGGAGATGGAAGTGGCGTCTGTTTTCATAGTCCTGGGAAGCGGCTTTACCCCCTCACCTACACAAAAATCCTTTGTGGCGGCGCCGTTGGTAATTTGGGGCGATTTTATCTAGTGTCAGCTGCCATACATTGTGGAAAAAACAGAGGTTACTCCTGTGGTTACTATTTCATGTTCAAAGGTAATTGAATCTATATCCACCCTCCAAGATTCTGCCCTTATTTGTTGATTTAATGGTTTTTGGCCCCGAACTGAAGATCTACACAAATGGATCTTCTCTACTTGGACCAATGACTGTGAGATTCAATTATGTGCAAAAGGATTTTTTATTGTTCGTTTCTTCTCTCCTACAGAGTGTCAATGGATTCTTAATGAGGGCCCATGGTTTTGGGGTAGGGCTAGTCTTTTTCTTACTCCATGGTTTTGGATTTTGATCCTTCTACTATGGTAGTTTCAAAATGTCGGTTTGGGTTCGTCTCCCCAATCTTCCTCTCCCCTTTTGGCACCCTGCGATTTGTGCTTGATATTGGTGACTCCCTTGGTTGATTCATTAAAATGGATGGTGAACGACCCAAACAAAGGTTGTTCACTTATACAAACATCTGTACTAAGGTGGATCTTAGCAAAGGTCTTCCAAAACAGCTAGAATTAAACCATGATGGCTTCATGTAGATACAAGTCTTTGACTATGAGAATGCGACCTTTCGATGTCAATTTTGCCATCAAAGTGGGCACCTTCAGGAGGCTTTCCCAATGTCACCCAACCAGACTAAAAAGAAGAAGAACAAAGAGATTTCTCCTGGGGCCTAAAGGGGCAACCATTTTCAGCACCTGTAAGTCAAGGATTGTTCTCACCCGCATGTTTATAAGAAATGAATGTTGAGATTTTCCCTCACCGGGTCACATGTTTTTGAGTCTTCGATTCTCGACCCCGGATCAGATTTCCCTTTCCTAGATCCTTCGCTCAATTGGCTCTCCAGCGAGATGTCGTGGACTATTGTCATGAGATTTAGGAGAAGAAGGGGAACTTTGAGTCCCATGTTTCTCATTTTGCTTCAAACAAGGTAACTTTGTTTTTGGTGTTCCTCGGATGTCCATGTAGTTTGGCATTGTTGTTTTTCTAGGCATGGCCTAGTTTTCTTGTATTTTTGGGGCGTTCTCTCATACCGCCCACTTTTTGTTGAGAGAATCTTGTATCATGTTGCATTTAATATAATATAAGATATTTTCATAAAAAATAGGAACATACTATCACTAATAAGCCATCAAAAATTCTAAAACAACATAATCACATGCTCAAAACTACATATATATATATATATATATATATATATATATATATATATATATATATATATATATATATATATATATATATATATAACAAAACTAAACATAACACATTTTATTTCTTGAAGAGTTACTCAAGGCATTTATTACACAATAATAACTATGAGGTTCAAAGATGAGGTCATGACATATAATAGATTGAACTATATTAAACACCGCACATTCTAATTCTAAGAATATATTATAAACTAGAACTTGAAAAGTACATAAAAGTAAAAGGGACATGTACTTGACACAGAATAATTGATATTCAACTTGAAAGAGCAAATGGAGAGTCTAAATCTTAGATTTTCCTACTTAAATGAAAATAGAGATTGAAGAATATCAAAGGAGACCCAAGAAACAAAATAAAAGGGCTCTTAAAAGTTCGATCTTGAGTTGATGCGTATGAGACAAGAATAAAAATATAGAAAATAATGTTCATCAAGAGTGTCATTGGGCAATAGCGATGGTTTTGCATCTACACTTTACTCATGT